>JAGIQG010000006.1:34022654-35222654 GCA_024679065.1 Sphyrna mokarran | reverse complement strand
GGATTATTGTCGCTCGATGGGCTGAACAGCCTGCTTCTGCACTGTGGGGATTCTATGGTTCTATGAATTTGCTGCTCTGTAAAGAGGCAGTTTTGTGGTCACAGTAAGGAATCTTGCTTTATGTGCTGCCATTGATAGCTGCTGCTATGGGGTTCGAAATGCTAATGGAGCTGCAGAGTTCATAAAGCCCATCAGTAATGGGAGTGTTGCAAATCTGGTACTGACTGTACATGATTAATGTAAAAACACTTCGAACTTCAGTGCAATGCCAAGTTCTGCATTTATCCATTGATAGATCAAGGAAATGTTTAAAATAAAACAATTGGACTGAATGTTATTTCATTGCTAGATAAAGTTGTGTCTGTCATATTTTGTATAGGCACAAAATTTTATAAAGGAACCGTTCACAATAGGAGATCAGGCAAATCGACTTTTATGGATTGTTGCGGTTTGTTTTATTTTGGTTGCAACACACATAAAGATGACATTTATCTATCAAGGAACATTGCTAAAAGGTGCACTCCCATAGTTACTGTGCCACCATCTAAGATTATTTGTCCATGATACTGTTTGAACGGAATGCTCGGTCAGAAGCTGAAATGGTCCAAATTGGCACAATGTAGGTGGGACCAGGATTAATCAAGTCACTTCCAGTCCAAGATGATTGCCCATAAATCAAATCATTCTTCTTTGATTTGATTTTAATTTCATTTGATTTATTATTGTCACATGTATTAACATACAGTGAAAAGTTTGCATACTATACAGACAAAACATACTGTTCACAGAGAAGGAAATGAGAGAGTGCAGAATGTAGTGTTACAGTCATAGCTAGAGCATAGAGAAAGATCAATTTAATACAGGGTATGTCCATTCAAAAGTCTGACAGCAGCAGGAAAGAAGCAGATCTTGAGTCGGTTGGCACGTGACCTCAGATTTCCCTATCTTTCTCTTGCTGGACGAAGATGGAAGAGAGAATGTCCGGGATGCATTGGGTCCCTAGTTATGTTGGCTGCTTTGACAAGGCAGCAGGATGTGTAGACAGTGTCAATGGATGGGAGGCCAGTTTGCGTGATGGATTGGGCTACATTCATGACCTTTTGTAGTTTCATAAAGAAATAGATTTACAGACTGATGGGTATCATTCATTTGGATTGAAGCACAGGGCTGGGAATTGCACAAGGGATAATTCTGATGCTTGCACCTGAGTTACATCCACTGGTGTTCTTCTTCCAGAAGTCGTGGTATCACCTGTAGAAATTCCACTCCAGGTTGTCCTTTGAACCTGACACCCCTCAGCACTGGGAAACAAGCATTGCCGCCAATTTGGTTGCTCTCTGTGGCTAATGATTCTCAGTAAAGTTTTACAACACCAATTTTAAATCCAACCAATTTATTTGATAGTAAATCCGCGAGCTTTTGACGCTATGCGCCTTCGTCAGGCAAATGCAGTGTTCCTGACGAAGGCGCATAGCGTCGAAAGCTCGCAGATTTACTGTCGAATAAATTGGTTGGATTTAAAATTGGTGTTGTAAAACTTTACTGAGTTTACTCCAGTCCAATGCCGGCATCTCTACATCATGACTAATGATTCTGATCAGTCCCGGAGTAAAGAAGTCAATCAAGGAAATATTGCTCTTTTAAAGTGTTGCACTCTTTGAGTGGTCCAGGTCTTGGTCAAATCTGAACTCCACAGCAGGAGTCCAGGCTTGCCCTTGTGATGGGCTGCCATGCTTCATTTCACTTTGATACCTAGTGCCACAGGAACACTGGAATGCACTGGCTGGAAGTATGGTGGAAGAGCGTTCAATCAAGACACTCAAGAGGGTATTAATTAAATAGAAACAACACACAGAGGTATGGGGGAAAACAGGGGAATGACACTAAGCCATGACACTCATTTGGAGACATGATGGGCTAAAGGGTCTTCTTCTGGACCAGGACAGTTTTGTGATTTTGTGAGCTAAGAACCTATAGAGCCCCTGGGCCAGCTTGCCATGTATGGGCAGACAGAGTCATTCAGTGTAATTTTAACAGAAAAGATAGGTTATACTGTTCCTGTTTCCTTGAGGCTCCACTTCCTGTCACATTATGGTGGAAGCTCCACAGAATTTCAGGACTTAGATCATTATGGCTAAAAATAATTATACAAGTTCATAATATTCATGGATGAGGAAACCATCTTGATTCATCCAAATCAAGTTTCCTTTCCCCCCTTCCCTGCTTCAGCAATTATAAGTTAGTATTACTCTTTTGATAACATTCTCTAAAGTGGACTGCTATGTGACAATCCACAAGTGAAAATTTATACAACGCAAAGAAACATCCAGACTCTAAACATTCCATCCTTTCTCCACAGATGCTGTCAGACTTGCATCATTTCTCCGGCATTTCTGTTTTTGTTTCAGATTCCAGCATCTGTAGTATTCAGTCTTTATATGAGAAAATTTATAGTTTCCACTCAGGAGAATGACTTAATCACTTCAAACTTTATTGGCTATCATCTCCATTTCACTTGTGTGAAATGACATGTGTTCCTCATGCAGAATTTTTCACTGAGCTCATAGCACCGGGATGCATGGAGTCCCTATCATCTGCAATATTTCAATTTTGTTGATGTGATGAACTCCAGGATTTGCACGGGAAATCATTGATTCACCTCCCTATAGGACTCATTGAATACGAACTCCCTTGGACTTGGTAATTAGTCAACCAGATGAAGCTTGAATACCAAGCCCTGTATAAAGTAAGCTCTTGAGTGAGTCCATTATTCCATTATCCCGGTTGGGACTTGTTGCATTCACCACAAGTTTGTGGTTTTTGCTTTACTTTACTTGGTGCAATAAAGCACTGTTTCTTTACAGCTCTCCTGGAGTTATTATAGTTTTGAAATAACTTGTTTGAAAAACAAAGTCGCTACCAGCAGCATGTCACCTGTTCATTTCTACCCAGTTGACCCAAGACACTGTCAAAATGATGGGTTGCTATTGGAAACGGACTATTTGTTCCCACAGTACTGGAAACTTTGGGGATAATACAGAGCTTTCAAAAGATGCTTGAACAAACAATATGATTCATCCGTACTGAATCAAAAATGTTTCATTTAATTTTCCAGTCCATCTCTGCCCTGAGGGAAAGCTGCAAAGTGTGCCAATAATTGGATGGTGCTCAACATAAATTAGATCTTGGCAGGGGTGAATGCAAAAGCTGAAGTTCCACTCATTTTGGATCAGTTTAATCCAAGCAGCACAAAAACATGAAGAAATTGAGGTGATGTGACAGTATTACTTCTGTGAAGTTTTGTTTCATTTCTTTGGGCCCAGTCTTCAGTTGTCTTCAACATGATATCCTGTCATAGCTGAGATAATGAATAGATGACACAGAATTACAAAGAAATAGCACATATTCACAATTTCAGAAAAAAATTTAAATTAACCATTGCATTTATACATTTTCACTTTCTTATTTATGACTCAAAGCATTTAAGATTGCCTTAGATTCTTTTACTTTGCAAAAAATACGGCAAAATAAACTATAATTTGATGAATTATAGATTATGTGTGTCAAATTTATGTGCTGCTGCAATGCAGAAGGAAACCATTCAACCCATTGAGTCTGCACCAACTCTCTGACAGAGCATCCCACTCAGGCGTTAATCCCAAAATCTGACATTTTTACCCTGCTAATCCACCTAACCTTTACACCTTTGGACATTAAGGAGAAATTTAGCATGACCAGTCCACCTAATTTACATACCTTTGGACTGTGGGAGGAAATCAGGACACCCAGAGGAAACATGCGCAAACAGGGGGAGAATGTGCAAGCTCCACACAGACAGTGACCCAAGGCCGGAATTGAACCTGAGTCACTAATTACTGTGCCACAGTGCCGCCCTCAAAACAACACCCCTCAACTGCCCGAGCAATTCTAGTCCTGTATACGATCACAGATCACACACCCCTCCCCTTCCCCACTCTCCCATTTTCCTCCATGCCAGAAATAGGAGAGTAATTAAGTAGTTAATAGCTGCCAATCCAACTTTGTTGCCAGCTGCTGCAAAACATCTGCCCACCACAGGAGTACATCTCCTGACATTTTCTCCCTCTACATGCAGATGGGGTTATCTTCTGGTGAATGGTGTAGTCTCGGTCAGAACCTCAAGCTGCAAGACTGTAATGATGTATGTATACAGACTTTGTCAGAAAACACCACAATGACATTGCATGTGTAATTCTTCATGTATGCTGCAGTATTGAGCACTGCTCCGCTATTTTGACACTTGCAGACATCTTATTATCACCATTATTGTGCAAACTGCTCAATTAGACTCTCCTCCATAACTCCCTGCGTGGAATTTTACAGGCCTTCCCTCTGTTGGGATTTTACAATCCCACTGAGGCCAATGAACTTATGAATGTCTTGCCACACTCTACAGACCTGGCCCCACCACCTACCGTGAGGAGATCAGAAAATTCCATATCTTCCTCAGCTTGGGATATCCTGAGATTGTGCAAGACACCCACATCCTTTCTGTCATCAAATGTTTATAGACTCTCCCCTCCATGGGTCTCAGTATTTGGGGAGAGCAGTAGAGAATCGAGGTGCTACCTGTCACCAACAAATCCATCCTGACAGATTTTAAAAATGAGTGAAGTCCTTCTCATATTTCCAGTGGGTTCTCCCCCTCAATGATTGCCAACTTCTGCCGCTGATTCAGGAACAGCACCATGGTGTCAGTATTTCAGTGCCTCTGGTGGACAACATTAATGCCTCATTTGCTTTATCAAATTATCACCACACCCAAAGCTCAACAATATCATTCTGAAACAAATGCAGCAGTAGGTGTTTATAATGGTCAGTGACATTGACTAGATTTGAATCAACACTCTAGCTACATCTGTCATTTGATGAGATGTTGGAAAAGATGACTGAAATCTATTGTTCACTCAACTTTTTAATCAGATTATGTCCAATTTGGAGCAGCTACCATGTTTTGTTGAATTTGAAGGCCGGCATCCTGATGTTAACTGAATCTAGATCTCAATGGCACATTTATTTGATCCAACAAAGATTGGGTCTCTGACTTTGCGACTGGGATAAGTGAGCTGGATACAGGGCAAAGGAAGCATTTCACGGATGCCAGACTCCAGGATCTCACCAAATAAGCACCAGTACAAAAGCAGCTTAAGAGTGGCTCATGACAGCTGCCAATACAACCTGCTGTTCACTCATGTTTTATTCAGATCACACAAAACTAGCAGAAAGTACCACTGTTTGGCCACTGAATTTGACACAGACAAAGCCAAATCCTAGGAGACCTTCCAGTGTCAGGTTTCACATAAGAATAAAAACAAAGGTTTTTTAGCTACACGGAATGAGTTACAGTCTCGTGGCTCAGCTTCCATTTTCTAATTTCGGCTTATCTGATGCAAAAGAAAAATCACATATAAAGTGCATCATTTACATTCAAATTGAACTGCTAATGCAGGCAACACACACAGATGCGCTACCTTTGCGATTCCAACTATCAACAGGAAATACAAATGTTGCCTTTACGCTGTGTGGAACAGTGACTCTATTTGTCTTGGCTGCTTGAATCTATCCTGTTGACACTGCAGGGGAGTTTCTAAAGCATCAGTGAAAACAGTTGTTTTAAAGATGCTTTTACATTTGGCATTTGCTGTTTGGGTTCACAAGCTTTGTGACATTGGCTTCTTTAGCCTTGATGAAACGCAAATGGAGAAGGATATGAGCTCAGGACAAACAGGGATCCTTAGCGGAACTTGGGCTGCAATACAGGTAGCTGAGTAAAAGCCCTCAATTTCAGGACTGATTTATAACAGCAGAAATATCATACAAATGGAAACAAAAGTTTGTTGGTCAGGAGATTGGAAAGTTAAGCAATTCGATGGAGAGGCTTTTTCCAGCAACAATGTGCATTTATGTGCAGCTTTTAAAATAGCAAAATGTCCCAAGGCACTTCACAGGAGCACTTTCCAATAAAATTTGATAGCAAGACCACAGGAGACAAGATCCGATGAGCCAAAGCTTGGTCAGGCAGGTAGGACTTTAAGGAACGTCTGTAAAGAGGGAAGAGACAGAAGACAGAGGAGTTGGAAGCTGAAGGAAGGGGAATATAAATACTACCAAAAAAAGTGCAGTAAATTCGACAATATTATGGTTTTGAGGGGAAGGGGCAAAGCCTGGGATTCCAATGTGAATGAACTGTGAAAAGTTACCATCAGAATTACACAGCTAAGTCAAATGGTGCAAACATTTTTGATTGCCAATGTTAAGCTCCTGTCTTTATATTAAATGCTTTGTTGCTGGTATTTTTAGGAAAAGAAACAGGTACCTTAAGTGGACTAAGTGGTTTTCCCAAGCTAGTACGTTATTCCCTCAACGCTGAGCTCTGGTGTGAACCCACACTTATTAGAGAGGAGACTTGTCCCCTTGTGAGAGAGAGGGACATTCTCACTCCAATTGCAAAAATACACAAACCCCCGGCATTGCTCACAAATGCCAAATTAGCAGATTCTCAGAGGCCAGATGTTTGTCTGCTAAATGGAAGTTGTAAATATTGACATGGGGATACTTGCTCATAGTTCTTTGAAAGTGGAGTCACAGGTGGACAGAGTGGTGAAGAAGGTATTCAGCATGCTTGGTTTCATCAGTCAGAACATTGAATACAGGAGTTGGGACGTTTTTTTGAAACTGTACAAGACATTGGTAAGGCTACACTTGGAATACTGTGCACAGTTCTGGCCACCCAATTATAAAAAGGATATTATTAAACTAGAAAAAGTGCAGAAAGGATGCTCCAGGGACTTGATTGGTTGAGTCATAAGGAGAGGCTGAATAGACTGGACTTCTTTCTCTAAAGCGCAGAAGGCTGAGGGGTGATCTTATAGAAAGTTATAAAATAACAAGGAGCACAGATCAGCAAGATAGTCAATGCCTTTTCCCAAAGATAATGGAGTTTAAAACTAGAGGACATAGGTTTAAGGTGAGACGGGAGAGAAACAAAAGTGTCCAGTGGGCAAATTTTTCATACAGAGGGTGGTGAGTGTCTGGAACAAGCTGCCAGAGGTAGTAACAGAGGTGGGTACAATTTTGTGTTTTAAAAAGCATTTAGACAGTTATATGGGTAAGATGGGTGTAGATATGGGCCAAATGCGGGCAGTTGGAACTAGTTTAGGGTTTCAATGAAAAGAGCAGCATGGACAAGTTGGGCCGAGGGGTCTGTTTCCATGCTATAAACCTCTTTGACTCTGTGACTTTATGACACACGGGTAAACATTTGGAATATTACAAGCTATTTTGGGGCTTGTATCTACAGAAGGATGTGTTGGCCTTATAGGGGGTCCAGAGGAGGTTCACTAGAATTATCCCAAGATTGAAAAGCTTGACATATGAGTGTGTCATATGAAGTGTGGGTGTATAGAATTGACATATGAAGTGTGGGTGTATAGAATTCATTGCAGAAGGCTATGGAGGGCAATTCATTGAATGTATTTAAGACTTGATTGGTAAGTTTGATCAAAGTTTACGAGGAAAAATGTAGGAGAATGGGTTGAGAAACGTATCAGTCATGATTGAATGACGAAGCAGAGTCGATGGACCAAATGGCTTAAATTCTGCTTCTATGTCTTATGGTCTTATAGGTGCCTTGCAAGGTGCTCCTTGAAGACTGCAGTACATTCTTTTGGAGTTGAGCAGTGAGAACTTTTCTGCAGTCTGCCTGTGATATTACCCTGGATCGCTGATCTTAAATATCTCAGAGCTTTGGGTCACTCTTGCAGACAATTGTGAGGAATGAGTGTGACAGTCTTTCAAACAAACCAGAACCCTAAAGAGAACTTACTGTTAATTCTTACTGGCTTTGTATGGGCAGATTTTCCATCCATTGTCAAGAAGGCCTATATCGTAAGGAGAACCTGCATGCGATGAATATTCTGAGAATTCAAAACACCCCTTGCCTTTTCCCAGTGACCAGGATGTCAGCAATGTACAGCCATCCAAATCCATGCAGCTGATTTGAAACTGTAAGCTGGGCTTGTGATCTGCTAACTCCCAGTATTGAACTCCAAACATTCCCAACACCAACCCATTTGCAAATGGGCTAATTAATTGAAAAAGCTTTGACCTGTGCGTCTCAATGTGATCATACAGCGCTGCAATCTCCTTCCCTTCCCACTAATGAGGACCCAAAATGCATCCATGTTGATGCACCCACTGAAAACATTCGAACCTGACAACACTGTTATCCCGGATACGATGGTGCAGACAAAAATAGAAATCAGCAGCATAGTGAAGTCTGAGGATTTGCGACAAGTTCCCAAGACTTTATCAAAACTCAGCCCACCTGTTGAAAAACATGGGAAACCAGTCAGGGTGGGCCACCCTTTGATTATCTCCTTTGTCTGTCTGAGCAAAGTCTCAGCCACTACCTGGTGATTTTAGCTGATACAGAAGGATGACAGCAATAATATAGGGTCCTATGTTAAGCCTATACTTGGTGGGCTTTGTGCACAGGAGCTTCCTCTGCCTCACTATATTCAATTGCTTTTTTAATTTGTGGAAGATGTAGTTTGAATTTGGTGATAAATTCAAGAATGGGGATGAGTAGGAGTTCAACGCGAATAATAACTTGGTGCACATTCTCTTTGTCTCAATAAGCGCTTTTAGAGCAGCTTGGTCTTTTGATTTAACTGGTGGAGAGGAATGTGATGTTGCTGTTTTTAAGTTGTCCTTGAAAACAGAAACAGTTACAACAACTTGGAAAATCGACTTGAAAGCCCACAAGCAAGTTGAAGCCTGCTTGCCAAAATTTGCAGCTGCATCCTCAACAGTGGCATTAGCCTGAGGGTGTCTGTTTTCTGTTAGACTAAAGCCTTGGTGACTGTTTCAATCATTAAAACACTGCTGAAGTCTACTTGCCATTACATTAAGGAGAATAAAAAATGGATGTTACAAACATAACTCGTGACTGATGGAGGTCTCTTTGAATTGCTTGCAGAACCAGGAGGGAAGGTTAAGTTCTTTGGACACACAAAGAGGTGGAAAGCTAACAAGCACTCGCACAAGAGAAAGGAAGGGCTAATGCCATTCACAATCTCACAATGTCCCTGAGTGTTTTACAGCAGGTGAAGCATTTTTCAAATGGAGACACAGTTGCAATGTGGTGAAAGGGTCTGCCCAGCACTCAGCCCAGTTTGTTATAGCACTGACAACGTAGTCCCTGTTCTCATTTTCCCAAACTTCGAGATATCCAAAGCCACGCCTCGATCCTTGTGGCTGCTAAACAGACATATTCCATTCACTCACACAACTCTGTAAAGTTTTCGAATCATCTCATTACATTGCTCCTCGAGTTACTAGTGTGGTCTCTCGCAATCTTACGAACAAGCTGAAAAATGTCCTGTCAATCCTGAAGCTGAAAAGATCTTTTACTTCTCTTTTCAAAGCAGGAGGGATCACAAGATCCATAGAATCCCTACCATGCAGAAGCAGGCCATTCGGCCTATTGAGTCTGCACTGACTCTCCCGCAGAACATCATACCCAGACCCTAACCTTGTAGCTCCACATATTTACCCTGCGAATCCCCCCAACCTGGGAAATTATGGGTCCTATTTTAATATTTTGATTCTTAGTGCTGGGTGGACTTGAAACTGGGAGTGTTTCAGAACCAACTTTTAGATACATTCTCAGGCACCCCCATACATACTCTGCCAAGAAAATAATCAGCAGTTCCGAATCACACTGCAGAAGCCTGTCTGCGGGGCTTAATGCACCCAAAATCTCGGCATTCTGATGGGCTCCTCCAACTGCGTATGCGCAGAAAAAGAATGATAGAATGCGGTTCCCCTACCATAAATGGTCGCTACAAGAGGACACAGGTTTAAGGTGCTGGGGGGCAAGTACAGAGGAGATGTTAGAGGTAAGTTTTTCACTCAGAGGGTGGTGAGTGAATGGAATCGGTTGCTGTCAGTGGTGGTAGAGGCAAACTCGCTGGGGTCTCTTAAGAGACTTCTGGATGAGTACATGGGATTTAATGGGATTGGGGGTTACAGATATTTCTATTGCCTGGTAGGTATAGATATGATCGGGACAACTTTCAGGCCAAAGGACCTATTTGTGCTGTAATGTTCTATGTTCTATGTTCTATATCATTCCCAGACTGGATAAAGTTGACCATTATTACAGTTGAAGTATTGTAAAAAGAAATTAATTAACTAGGGCCTTTTTTTAGAAGGAAACCTATTGTCCTTACATGATCTGTGATTCTAATCCTACATCAAAGTAGTTTATTCTTAATTGCCCTTTCACAAGCACTGTCTAGCAAGCCATTCAGTTATTTCAAACTGCAAGAAAGAATAAAGTAAGAAAATAGATAGACCACGTGTTATGACATAATTAAAGCATATCCAGACCAATCAAACATACAACAGCTTTCTCACTAACATATGGGAACTAATACCAAAATTGGAAACAGAGAATAGGAATAAACGAGTCATTCTGAAGATGGCAGGCTCTTACTAGTGGGGTACCACAAAGATCAGTGCTTGGGCCACAGCTGTTCACAATCTAATTCAATACTCTGGATGTGGAGACCAAATGTAAGATCGCCAAATTTGCTGATGACACAAAACTAGGTGGGGATGTGAATTATGAGGACAGTGCAAAGAAATTTAAAGGGGATTTGGACAAATTAAGTGAATGTTAAAGAGCATGGATGATAGAATATAATGTAAGTGTGAAGTTATCCTCTTTGGTAGGAAAAAACAGAAAAGAACATAGAACATAGAACATAGAACATAGAACATAAAGGGTGAGATTTAGCAGATCTGTTTGCTAAATCCCACGAGAGTCATAATGGAAGTTGCACTGTTGAGATCTTAGTTTCAGACTTGCCTGTTCCCCCCACCACCATATGTAATCGTGCCCAGAAAGACAGAGAAACTCATTTGCATGAACTTAAATCAATTGAAAAGGTTCAACGCTGTCATTGGCTCTGTAAGATACTGACCCCCCACCCCCAGAGTGTGACATCATGCCAGTGCAATTCACTACACGTGAATTGGTGAAAGGGATGGTGTCAGGCTCCTTGAGTGTTGTTGGAGTTGTACCCATCCAGGCATGTGGGGAGAATTCCATTGCACTCCTGTCTCCCCACCAAGGCCCCTTTAACGGCACCTTCTAAACCCACAATTAGAAATGCACCACCTAGAAGAACAGTAATAGCAAATACATAAAAACATCACCACCTGTAAAATCCCCTTCAAGTCACACACTGTCCTAACTTGGAAATATATGTCATTGTTTCACTGTCACTGGGTTAAAGTTTTCCCCTAACAGCACTGAAGGTATACCTGCACAACATGGACGTGAGTGCTTCAAAAGGACCTCTTCTCAGGACAATCAATCACCGTTTCTCAACCTGAAATCACTGTGTACCGGGGGCAAACTGTCCACTGGCTGGAGTCATACCTGGCACAAGGAAGATGGTTGTGGTTGTGCCGGGTCAGTCATCTCAGCTTCACAACATCTCTGCAGAAGTCTCTCAGGGCAGTGTCCTACACCCAACAATCTTCAATTGCTTCATTGATGGGCTTCCCTCCATCATAAGGTCACAAGTGGAGATGTTCGTGATGATTGCACAAAGTTCAGCACCGTTTGTGACTCCTCAGATACGGAAGCAATCCATATTCAATTGCAACAAGATCAGGACAATATCCAAGCTTGGGCTGACAAGTGGCAATTAACATGTGAGTCACACAAATGCCAGACAATGACCATCATCGCCCCTTAATATTCAATGCCATTACCATCACCGAATCTTCCTCCGCTGTCAACATCCTTGGGGTTACTAATCACCAGAAGCACAATTCAACTCGCCAATAAACGCAGTGACTACAAGAAGAGGTCAGAGGCTAGGAATATTGTGGCGAGTGACTCACTTCCTCACTCTCCAAAGTCTGTCCATCATCTACAAGGCAAAAGTCAGGATTGTGATGAGATAGTCCTCACTTGCCTGGATGGATGCCTCTCCAACAACACCCAAGAAGCTGTAAACCTTCCAAAACAAAGCAGCTGACTTGATTGACACCACATCCACAAACATTCACTCCTGCCACCATTAACGCCCAGTAGCAGCAGCACGTACTATCTACAAGATGCACTGTAGCAATTCACCAAAAGATCCTTAGATAGCACCTTCTAAACCCACAACCACTTCCATCTAGAAGGACAAGGACAGCAGATACACGGGAACACATCGCCCACAGGTTTCCCTCCAAGCCACACATCATCCTGACTTGGAAATACATCAACATTCCTTCGCTGTCGCTGGGTCAAAATCTTGAAATTCTCTCCCGAGGGTCAACCCACAGCATGTGGACTGCAACGATTCAAGAAGGCAGCTCACCACCACCTTCTCAAGGACAACTAGGGATGGGCAATAAATGTTGTCCAGCCAGTATGCCCATATCCAACGAATGAATAATAAAGAATATCTGTATCACAGCATCAATCACTGTTTCCCAGTATGAATATTGTAAAAGAGTCTTAGAGACCAGATTCACTCACATTTATTAGTGATAGCATAGTTTTGTGAAGGGGAATGCTTCACTAACTTGATCGAATTTTTCGAGGAAGTGACGAATATGATAGATCGAGGACTTCAGTAAAGCCTTTGACAAGGTACCTCATGGTAGACTGGTATGAAACGTGAAGTCACAAGAGATCAGAGGAGAGTTGGCAAGGTGCATACAGAACTGGCTTGTCTGTAGAAGACAGAGGACAGCAGCAGAGGGGTGATTTTCTGAATGGAAGACTGTGATTAGTAGTGTTCCACAGGGATCAATTCTGGAACCTTTGCTGTTTGTAGTATATATAAATGATTTGGAAGAAAACATAGCTGGTCTGATTAGTAGGTTCGCAGATGACACAAAAATTCGTGGAGTTGTGGATAGTAAAGAGGATTGTCAGAAGATACAGTAAGATACAGACCAGTTGGAGACCTGGGCGGAGAAAAGGCAGATGGAGTTTCATCAGGACAAGTGTGAGTTAATGCATTTTAGAAGGTCCAATGCATGTAGGAATTACAGTGTAAATGGCAGTGCCCTTGGGAATATTGACAGGCAGAGAGATCTGGGTGCACATGTCCACTAATCACTGAAAATGACAATGCAGTGGAGAAGGTAGTCAAGAAAGTAAATGGTATGCTGCCTTCATTGGTCAGGGCATTGAGTATAAAATTGGCAGGTCATGTTGCAGGTGTACAGAATCTTAATTAAGCCTCATTTAGAATATATTGTGTACAATTTTGGTCATCATATTACGAGAAGGAGAGGGTACATTTACTAGGGTGTTGCCTGGTCTGCAGGGTATTAGCTATGAGGAGAAGCTGGATAAACTCAGTTTGGTCTCACTGGAATGACAGAGGTTGAGAGGTGATCTGATATATGCCCAATAAGATGATGAGTGACATAGGGAGAGTGGATAGTCAGATTCTCTTCCCTAAGATAGAAGAGTCAAGTACTAAGGGACATCTATTTAAGCTGCGTAGGGAAACATTTAGAGGAGATATGCAAGGCACTGAGGATAGTGAATGACTGGAATGCACTGCCTGAAGAGCCGGTGGGAGCAGGTATGATTACAACATTTCAGGGGCAACGAGACAAATTCATGAATAGGATGGGAATGGAAGGATACAGGCCCCGTAAGTGCATATGGATTTAATCTAGGTAGGCATCATGATCAGCACAGGATTCGAGGACCAAAGGGGCCTGTTCCTATGCTGTACATATCTTTGTTTGTTGTTCTTTCTTTTCTGAGTGAAGACCTGTATCACAACATCAATCACTGTTTCCTAGTGTGAATACTTGTATCATAGCATCAATCACTCTTTCCCTGTGTGAATACCTGTATCATAGCATCAATCACTGTTTGCCGTGTGAATACTGTACCACAGTATCAATCACTATTTCTCAGTGTGGATACCTATGTTATAGCATCAATAACTCTTTCCCAGTGTGAATATTATATCACAGCACCAATCACTGTTTCCCTGTGTGTATAACTGTATCATAGCATTAATCACTGTTTCTCAGTGTGGATACCTGTATCACAACATTTTCAGCCTGAATATCTGTAAAAATTATTTGTCCTTTTTCCCTGTCCAACTTCTGCTATGCAACTCCCTACATTTGTGGAAAGCTTTCAACAGACCTATTGATGATTATTCATCAGGTGTGATCACCTTCTCTTAACATTGGTACAACAGCGCAGATGGACAGCATTAAACTGGAGCTTTCTTCTAAAGACTGAGCAGTCAGTCCTTGAATGACTCCTCAAAAATATTCCAATATCAAAGAAACAATGAAAGTGTGATTAAATATGATTTAAATTACTAAAATAAGCAGCTTAATTATGTGGCATGTTAATTCCTTTGAAGTGTTCAAATGTATTTTTAGCTAAAAACATCCAGCTGCTTCATAAAAATATTTTCTCAGGATGTTCTTTGTACCTGTTTCACAACAAACACATCTGTATTTCTAAAACAAATTACTGAGGCTTTTGTGAGAGGTGATAACTCGGTGGAAAATACTTTCCCTCTTTCTTCTTTGTATACGGTGATGTGACAACATGGCACACTCCCCTGATACAGTCCCGTGGTCAAGCATGGCACAAGGAGTGGTCTCTTACACCAAATAGCGCACTTCTGTCAACATCTTCATTTCCTACGCTTGTATAACAGATTTAGGAAAAGATCTTTCTGTAAACAAAGCCAATTCCACAATGATGGCTAGTTTTATATTTCTGGCATGTGTTCCCCAGGATTAAATTGTGAAGGTCTCACACATTTAAGAAATGGTCCAATCAATAAGAGTCGGACTTCAACTCAAGTCCCTGAGCACTCCATTCAACATCTTCAAGGTCTGCATTTATGCTTTATGCTGTATCTTGTTTGGATTTCACTGCTGCTTAAACGTGATACTATTTACAAGGATACTGTAACAATAGGGAAGGCTTTAAAGTGGAATTGGGCAGTGAGTTATAAACTCTAGCGTGACAAGTGCTTCTGAAACATTGTTGCTGGGATTTTGAAATGGAAGAAAATTGAAAAGAGTGATTAGAAGTTTAATTGTGTTATCTGGATTTAAAAAAATCAAACTGAGTTGGCTCCCCTGATGACTCATTGAGATTATTTTAGAATCATAGAATCTTACAGTGCAAAAGGAGGCCATTTGGCCCATTGAGTCTGCACCGACCACAATCCCACCCAGGCCCTATCCCCATAACCCCATGCATTTACTTTTCTAGTCCCCCTGACACCAAGGGGCAATTTAGCATTGCCAATCCATCAAACACGCACATCTTTTGACTGTGAGGAATCCGGAGCACTCGGAGGGAACCCACGGATACACGGGGAGAATTTGCAAACTCCACACAGAAACTGCAAACTCTGACCTAGGCCAGAATTAAACCTGGGTCCTTAGCACTATGTGGCAGCTAATCACTGTGCTACCGTGCCACCCAGTCAGTAGATGGTAAAGAAGATGTGCATTTATATAGTGTCTCTCTCTCTCTCTCTCACACAAACAACCAGAACACCTCAAAGCACTATACTGCAATACTGTTGTAGTGTAGATATTGTAGTAATTTGGAAACACAGATGTCAAGTTGCACTCAGCAAAGCCTCACAAACAGCGTTATGGTGAGGAGCAGAGAGTGAAACAGGTTTTGTGATAGTGATTCAGGTATAAATATTGGCCAGAATGCCAGGGATAATGCTCCTGCTCTTCCCTGAAATTGCACCGTGGCATTTGGCAGAGAGAGAGGAGCAGGGGAGTGGAAACGAACATCAGTTATCATTCCTGGTTACCTGCAGGAGGAATTCATGAGAAGGTAGCAACAGCGGGCTGCACACTGGGTATAGAGCCTGGCACAGTGACGAGGGTTCTCAGTGGCCAGAATATGAGTCACATCAAGCTAATGATGGGGTCACAGGACACAGATTTTGGCTATTTGAGTTTAATTCCACTTCTGCCTCTCAGCTGAAGTTGCTATACCATTGGTACATAAGGAATGGTGAGCACCATTGTTTTCACAAGAAAAGCTGGAGAAGCTTGGCCTAAATGCAACTTCCAAACCTTTCAGCATTTGACGTAAACAATGTAAATGTTTTTAAAGCCAATTTAACACAAAGGTCATAACCATAGGATCCCAATGATGCAGAAGGAAGCCATTTGGCCCATTGAGACCTCACCAACAATCCCACGCAGGCCTTCTGCCCGTAATTCATGTACTTACCCTTCCCTGACACTAAAGGGTAATTTAGCATTGCCAATCCACCTAATCTACACATCTTTGAATAATGGGAGGAAATCGGAGCACCCAGAGGGAATCCGTGCGGACACAAGAGAATATGCAAACTCCACACAAGCATCCGAGGCCGGAATCGAACCCAGTTTCCTGGCATTATGAGGCAGCAGTGCTAGCCACTGTGCCATAGTGCCACCCAAATTCACTTTAGGCTATCAAACGTTTCTCATTTAAACTAATTTAGAAACATATCCTTGCAGAATCAGCATGAAATGAATTGAAATAGTACCGCGTGATATATTGAATACATATAATGCACAGAAAAACAACAGTGAGGTTTAAAAGGACTTAATCCTTCTTTCAGGTAAAGTGATAACTATGCTTTACCAACAAGTTGCTCCAAACATTGGTAACATAAATGTAATTCAATGTGTTTTCACTTTTAAGTAGCTCAGTATCACATTCCATGCATTGAAACTGCTCTGTTTTTCACTGCAGGTGTTCCACAGTAAAATTTGTATGCACTGGAATAAAAAGAGCTTTGTCCTAAACCAAATGTGCTGCTTAAGAAGATATAAACCAAAGCATATTAAAAGCTATTAACTGATATACAATTACAACCTTCTGAACCCACCGAAGAAAGAGACCTTTTGCTCATACGAAAGGTCTGCTCTGTGGCCTACACACCTGTACAATTAAGTCCTGCTTTTTTTCTGGCAACTTTCGCTTGAGATCTATCCTTTGAGAGAAACTCATTGCAAATGTCAGGAATCTTTGAACCTCGCAGTGAGGTAGAGAGAACTCTGACATGCCGATTTGCATTCCTGTTGAGATGACAGTACTTGAGCGCTGATGAGAACTGATCCATATTGTCTTCTTCACATCTTGGCAAGGAGGAGACACAATCCTAATTACCGATACCACACCAAGCTTTCCACCCCTCACATATCATTGGAACTCCCTTCATGTGCAAGTGCCTTCATGTTTGATTAAACCCGGAGACAGCAATGTCAAATGTAAGATTATTAACGGCACTTTTTAAAAACATCTCGTGACAGGGACACGTGCTGAATTAATAATGATATGGTTTCGCATTGCTCTCCTGAGCCGAGTTGCATTGCCTTTAGTTCTCAGTAGGGTCCATGGACATAAAAAAAGAAAGTATTTCAAATAAACTTTTTTTAATAGTTTCATCACATTTTAATAATAAGTTTACAGTTACTTGAAATTAAATATATGATTGGCATACACAATAATGTTTTTACTTATGATTAGCTGTACCCATTCATTAATTATTGGTAAAGTTGATTCTCTTTGTGACAATCATAGAAAATTATTTCCCTTGCCAGACAATCAAAGAGTCACCATCATAAAATTAACCATCAGTTTCATACCCAAGAATACACCACACGTTATTTAATCAGCTTCAAATAACCAGTCAGTGAGTGCACCCTGGATAAGAAGAACATGAGAAAAGACAAGAATGAAAGGAGCTCATTTAACTGAAGAAAATGTCCCTTTAGCGCCCAAACTCTCCCATTACAACAACCAGCAGTGTGCTGACTCTGTATGCTATCCCCAGTGACAGATTAATTCACACACACATTTATCACTACTGGGTCTGAAGATGTTTTTCCAAAAGCAGCACTAAACATCAACTCTCCGATTCTATTTTCATTGATGTTTTGGATTTGTCTTATCTCCAACACAGAGGGTAGGATTTTCCCCTCATTGCAATAAGTGTGGGAGCGGTGTGAAAATGTCAATGGTGGGCTTTCACCCCATATCGTCCGCTCCCCACCTCGTTATTTCTAGGAAGCACAGTGGATAGTTGGCAGGCAGCCTCTGATTCACCTGTCTCCGCCAACAGCGTACCCCTTCCTCATTCGGGGCACCATATTTAAACAGCACCTCTGCACAACTTCTTCAATCTTCTGCAGTCCAGGATTGTCACAGGTCACACAGAGGTCTCAAACTGGAAAAAGGCAGCAGCTCCAAATTCAGTGGCACCTCCCTCGATAAGCTGCTGAATGCTACACTGGTTCACTCCATGCACATGTAAGTGATGTCTTCACTTTAATGTTCAGTATGCTCGTGGAAGGAAACTTGTTCACATGCCTTGCAGGGTTAGGTCATATTTCTTCTTAGCTGTGTAAGATTGAACACAGTAAGAAGTCTGACAACACCAGGTTTAAATCCAACTGATTTATTTGATAGTAAACTCACAAGCTTTCGACTCTATGGTCTTTCTCAGGTGAATGAGGTGTTCTGGTCGTTGGAGGCCAGAACACTTCATTCACCTAACGAAGACCATAGAGTCAAAAGCTTGCGAGTTTACTATCAAAAAAAGCAATTGGATTTAAACCTGGTATTCTCAGACTTCTTACTGTGTTTACCCCAGTCCAACACCGGCATCTCTACATCATGTGTAAGATTGAGGCAGATGTGCTTTCCTCTCTTGTCTACATTTTTGAAATGTGAAGTGTAGTGTACAAGGAGAGATGTGTTCACAGATGGAGAAGGGTCATATATGGTGAAGCTCCATGTGCTCTCTGTCTCTCGGCAGAGTTTCCATGCTATGGGTCAAAACTCAGAGCAAGTGTGCAGCTGCCAGTCAATCTGGCTCTCAACTTTTAGAGTGTACATCTGCTAAACTCACCAGTAAGTGCGGGCACCTTGCCGCCTCATGGTGAAAAACGTTTGCCACATTATTGTCACGGTGCTGAACAATCCAACATTGAGTGTCTCCCCCTGTGGTTGTGAACACTGTGGAGGTGGGGTTTTTGTTGCAAAGTCAGCCTGCAGCACTGTGCATCCCCTCACCTGAACACTGAGACTGCAGCACTGTGCATCCCCTCACCTGAACACTGAGACTGCAGCACTGTGCATCCCCTCACCTGAACACTGAGACTGCAGCACTGTGCATCCCCTCACCTGAACACTGAGACTGCAGCACTGTGCATCCCCTCACCTGAACACTGAGACTGCAGCACTGTGCATCCCCTCACCTGAACACTGAGACTGCAGCACTGTGCATCCCCTCACCTGAACACTGAGACTGCAGCACTGTGCATCCCCTCACCTGAACACTGAGACTGCAGCGCTGTGCACCCCCTCACCTGAACACTGAGACTGCAGCACTGTGTATTCCTTCACCTGAACACTGAGGCTGCAGCACTGTGCATCCCCTCACCTGAACACTGAGGCTGCAGCACTGTGCACCCTGTCAGCTCAACACGAGACTGCAGCACTGTGCATCCTCTCACCTGAACACTGAGACTGCAGCACTGTGCATCCCCTCACCTGAACATGAGACTGCAGCACTGTGCATCCCCTCTTCTGAACACTGAGACTGCAGCACTGTGCATCCCCTCACCTGAACACTGAGACTGCAGCACTGTGCATCCCCTCACTGAACATGAGACTGCAGCACTGTGCATCCCCTCACCTGAACACTGAGACTGCAGCACTGTGCATCCCCTCACCTGAACACTGAGACTGCAGCACTGTGCATCCCTCACCTGAACACTGAGACTGCAGCACTGTGCACCCCCTCACTGAACACTGAGACTGCAGACTGTGCACCCCCTCACTGAACACTGAGACTGCAGCACTGTGCATCCCTCACCTGAACACTGAGACTGCAGCACTGTGCATCCCCTCACCTGAACACTGAGACTGCAGCACTGTGCATCCCCTCACCTGAACACTGAGACTGCAGCACTGTGCATCCCCTCACCTGAACACTGAGACTGCAGCACTGTGCATCCCCTCACCTGAACACTGAGACTGCAGCACTGTGCATCCCCTCACCTGAACACTGAGACTGCAGCACTGTGCATCCCCTCACCTGAACACTGAGACTGCAGCACTGTGCATCCCCTCACCTGAACACTGAGACTGCAGCACTGTGCATCCCCTCACCTGAACACTGAGACTGCAGCACTGTGCATCCCTCACCTGAACACTGAGACTGCAGCACTGTGCATCCCTCACCTGAACACTGAGACTGCAGCACTGTGCACCCCCTACCTGAACACTGAGACTGCAGCACTGTGCATCCCTCACCTGAACACTGAGACTGCAGCACTGTGCATCCCCTCACCTGAACACTGAGACTGCAGCACTGTGCATCCCCTCACCTGAACACTGAGACTGCAGCACTGTGCATCCCCTCACCTGAACACTGAGACTGCAGCACTGTGTATTCCCTCACCTGAACACTGAGACTGCAGCACTGTGCACCCCCTCACCTGAACACTGAGACTGCAGCACTGTGCATCCCCTCACCTGAACACTGAGACTGCAGCACTGTGCATCCCCTCACCTGAACACTGAGACTGCAGCACTGTGCATCCCTCCTGAACACTGAGACCCACTGGCACCCCTCACTGAACCGAGACTGCGCACTGTGACCTCACCTGAACACTGAGACTGCAGCACTGTGCATCCCCTCACCTGAACACTGAGACTGCAGCACTGTGCATCCCTCACCTGAACACTGAGACTGCAGCACGTGCATCCCTCACCTGAACACTGAGACTGCAGCACTGGCACCCCCTCACCTGAACACTGAGACTGCAGCACTGTGCATCCCCTACCTGAACACTGAGACTGCAGCACTGTGCATCCCCTCACCTGAACACTGAGACTGCAGCACTGTGATCCCCTCACCTGAACACGAGACTGCAGCACTGTGCACCCCTCACCTGAACACTGAGACTGCAGCACTGTGCATCCCCTCACCTGAATACAGGACTGCAGCACTGTGCTCCCCTCACTGAACACTGAGACTGCAGCACTGTGCATCCCCTCACCTGAACAGAGACTGCAGCATGTGCATCCCCTCACCTGAACACTGAGACTGCAGCACTGTGCATCCCCTCACCTGAACACTGAGACTGCAGCACTGTGCATCCCCTCACCTGAACACTGAGACTGCAGCACTGTGCATCCCCTCACCTGAACACTGAGACTGAAGCACTGTGTATTCCCTCACCTGAACACTGAGACTGCAGCACTGTGCATCCCCTCACCTGAACACTGAGACTGCAGCACTGTGCACCCCCTCACCTGAACACTGAGACTGCAGCACTGTTGCTATTACTATTGGACGGTGCTCATTTTATTTTCTCTGTAGTTTTAGTCTTTAATGGCTATTTTCTGCATGGACCAGACTAATGTTTTCTTTAAAATCAGCAGTGTCAAGGCAGGCGGTGACCCTTCAATGGCTGCTGGTGCCTGACCTCCTGGTCTCCACACTACGCAGCAGGAACCCCACTGAAATGTTGAACTGATCGAAGCTTTCCATGATTGTGGCAGCATTGCTTGAGCAACTCCATTGTGTGGCCGGCCATATTGTGCAACAGGCCAGGAAACTTGCAGGCTTTCATTCTCACTGGTGGTCTCCAGAGAGAAGCACAGCTCACATGGCAGCCCTCAGCAATTCTCAACAATCATTCACCTCTTCTGGAAGAAGAAATATATACCACAACGGTGTTATTATTTGCAATTAATTACTAATTGAAGATTATTCTTCAGAGGGATGGCCAACATTTTATTGGATAGTTGTCCTTGCCAGTTTGAAAATCAAAGTTAAATCTGAGACTTGGGAGATATTATCATTCCCTGAATAAATTAGTAAGAACAGTTAGGGGTGCAGAAACTGAGAAAAGAAAGTCAGTATTTTCCTATGTGCATGAGTTCTGTTAAATATATAAATGTGAATACAATTTAATTTCAAGAGGAAAATCTCAGGAACAGAATTTCACTGGACGGACATTAGGCAGTCTACTTCATTGGTGAATTGTCAAATACAAATGAATCCATTAGCATTCTGATCTGAATAGGAATTCCCCATAATTCTTCCCCCTCTCAATAAAGCACTATGTCAAACTATACATTCTATTCCAGAGCTTAGTTTCAAATTCCATATTCTTCACAGCCTGGTGGCACAGTGGTTAGCGCTGCTGCCTCACAACGCCTGGGACCTGGGTTCGATTCCCGGCTTGAGTCACTCTCTGTCTGGAGTTTGCACGTTTTCCTTGTGTCTGCATGGGTTTCCACCGAGTGCTTTGATTTTCTCCCAGAGTCTGAAAGACATACAGGTTAGGTTGATTGGCTAAACTGACTCTTAATGTTAGAGGGTTAGAAGGATAATTAAGTAGGATTATGGGGATAGGACCTGGGTGGGATTGTGGTTAGTGCAAACTTGATGGGCTGAATGGCCTCCTTCTGCAATATCAGGATTCTACGGATTCTATGATTCTATTATCATTCTCTGACCAACAATACCCTCACAAATGTATTTTCCACCATCTCTACCTCCCGCAATAAACTTGCTGATTCAACTTATCGACTCATCTCTTGCTTCAAGCCTCACTTCCTCTCTGCTCCAAACTCATCTAACCTCATGTTATCCTGCTCTAAACTCATATCATCAGCTTCTTCTCACTACCTTACACTATTCCCTATTCTCCCTTTCAATCCAGTATTGAATTTTCCTGGAGATTCTCTGTTTGCCATATCATGAGCAGAAGATCCATAGAGACCCTGTAGAAACATCCTAACAGATACTTATTCTGCTTCTCCATAGACCCCCATTGATCTTTTATCTTTAAGAAATTCGACCCTGTTGAATTTAAAGTATTCATCCCCATCTTTCAATCTGTCCAGTTGGTTCATCCCACCTGTTGGGAAGGTCACCGGATAAACATTTCCACTACAAGTAGCACTTTAACTAAAGCAATGCTGCAATGTTAATCCAATGTCATGTCTGAACCACTACCAATAATCTAACTGGATCATGAGATGTGTAATTTGAGATGCTTCCTGACCTAATTATCTTCCTGATTGAAGCACAGACATGTTTCAAGTGAAGCTTGATAAATCTATGAAGGAGAAAGATGTAAAAGATTTAAATAAAAATGGATAGGAGGAAACTCACATCAATGCCAAGATTAATCAGTTGGGCCGAATGGCCTACTTCTGTGCTGAGGACTCAAAATGACTTGAACTAACAACTCACACCTTCTTGAACTGCCAGAAGCAAAAATGAAATATACATAGAAACCTTTGGATATTGGAAAAGCCTTTATACTGAAAGAGGTATAAGTGGGAATAAAATATTGGGCAGAATTTTCCCAAAAAATTCTGAATCAAGTTCAGACTGAAAACTTGCATGTCTCTCTTCAGAGAATCAGCAACGTTTTTCCCCAGATCTTCTGATTGTCCCAAAACTAGCAAGGAGGTGTGTTTTGCTCTATAATTCCTGAGGGACAGGGCCTAAAGATGTCAGGAAGCCCAGCTCCACGGAGATCGGAAGGATGTCCCATTCTCAAATTGAAGTTAAAGAGACCCTCCTCCATCTTCATGCCACTGGGATTTCAGCATCCTGTCTCATTCTGAGACCTCCCCAGCGCAAATCCCATTGTGTCCCTCTGGCAAGAGGTAGTGGCCATAACGAGATTTGTGCACATTTCAGATGGGGCCAGAAAATACCAGCCATTTTGGTTTCCCACGTAGATTGCTTTTCATGTCCAGCAGGAGTGGGTTTTAATTTTGATTTGATTTATTATTGTCACATGAATTAACATGCAATGAAAAGTATTGTTCCTTGTGCGTTATACAGACAAAACATACCATTCATAGAAAGGGAAAAGAGAGACTGCAGAATGTAGTGTTACAATCATAGTTAGGGTGTAGAGAAAGGTCAGCTTAATGCGAGGTAAATCCATTCAAAAGTCTGACAGCAGCAGGGAAGAAACTGTTCTTGTGTCGGTTGGCACGTGACCTCAGGCTTTTCCCTGACAGAAGAAGGCGGAAAAGAGAATGTCCAGGGTGCGTGGGGTCTTTAATTTTGCTGGGTGCTTTGCCGAGGCAGCAGGAAGTGTAGACAGAGTCAATGGATGCACGATTGACCAGTACAGTGAGAGAAGCTGTGCATTTTAATATTCTATATAACTGAGCTGAAAAATGAGATTTCCCAGTCATAGAGTTAAGAACTATCAGATCATTAAAGGATGTAACTAAAAAGATATAAAAGATAGAATTAAACAATGTAGAATGAGATTCAAGTTTGAAATCAAACAATCACTGGATAAAAGCGCTAAAAACAATTTCAGAAGTGAATAAAGGAAAAACTAACAAGAGCAGAAATGTAGGAAGCAATGAAAGAAAGAAAATTAAAAAAGAACGTCTAAAAAGAAAGGTTTGTATACTTTTCCTAGTGTTGAAACTGAACAGAGCAAGGACAATGAAAGCTGGAAAAATATCCTTCAGAATATGGATTGGGTCTCTGTCACCCAGACGTTGTAGAAGGGACATTCTTTCACAATTTCACTGGCAAGCAATGAAATCATTATCTTGCTGCAACAATGAACAGTCAGGAAGTTTCGAATTCTGCCAAACCCTCCCTTTTTCCTGTGTGTGTGTGTGCTTGATCCTTGCCTGCTACAACCTGATAGAAGGAGAACAGTTACTTAATTGTCAGTTCGAAGCTTGGCACATTTTCTGAATTCTTTGGTGAGTTGCATTTGTGCTCCAGTGCCTCATTTGTTTGTCATCATTTTAAACAGCTCAGAAAATCCATTTGAGCTGCTGTTTAAAATCCACTGCACTCAAACAGTAATCAATGTTCTGAAAATAGACCACTGGCACAAACAACTAACGAAATAACAAAGCAGGTTCAAAACAGCTTAGCAAATACAATTTCCCTAAACCCAGTACATTTGAAAATAATGTTCTTTAGATTATCCACTGAAAAAAAAATGAATCAATTAATTAAATCAGAGAGGCAGTGGACGGATTCAATATCGAAGTATGTGTTTTTGATTATCTCGACATTCTGAACACTGGTTTAGACACTGTCCTTGTCCCCTGTGCCCATCCATCGCAAACCCACATCATGAGCATTGTTCAATTTCTCACTCAGTCACATATCATCATCTGGGAAAAGAAAATCACTCCACTTCCCATTCTTGCTGAAGGCACTAAACTTACACTTTGATTAAACCACCACCTCCATCAAGAATCATTCAACGCTCATTGATCTGAAGGCAGTCATTTAAAGTAAAATCGATTGTCCATTTGGTCTGGGGTGAAGTAAATATTTCATAAGAGGATTACAAATATTTATCATAGCCAGTGTTAAGCTTAGTCAAGAATAATACACTTGTGTTCAAATTTTAAAGTGAAAAGACTTTGCAATTTATTCGAATGTCACTGTGAATAAAAAAGAAGACATTGACTCACAACTATTGGTGCTTTCGAAGACTGTCAGGAATGTGCGCTGGGAATTTACATATAATCGATTCTGAGCATAAAAGAAAGAAAATATTCAATATTCAACTTTCCCTCTTTCATTCAAAGAAAACGGCTAAGTTCTCAGGATGGTCAAGTAGAAAGAGACACCATGCAGTACTGAGGCATACAAAC
This sequence comes from Sphyrna mokarran, assembly GCA_024679065.1. Classification (NCBI taxonomy): domain Eukaryota; kingdom Metazoa; phylum Chordata; class Chondrichthyes; order Carcharhiniformes; family Carcharhinidae; genus Sphyrna; species Sphyrna mokarran. Next base: position 35,196,889 of record JAGIQG010000006.1, on the reverse strand, counting down.
TCACTTCCATTTTGATCCGTAATAAATTTACTAGCCTCAGTCAAAATAGCAATCTGAGTTATCCAATTTACCTGAGTGGTCATGGGCAGTAATGGGGAAAGAAACCATTTCCAGTTATGGAGTCATAGGGCAAGATTTTCCAGTCACACAAAACCAGAAAATCCCACCCAAGGTCAACAGACCTTTTCATGGTCCCCACCCGCTATGATTCCTGATGGGAAAATTCCACCCAAAGAGTCAATGAGAAATAATACAGCACGGAAACAGGCCCTTCAGCCCAACTCATCCATATCGACCAGGTTTCCTCAACTGAATTATTCCTATTTGCCTGGATTTGGTCCGTATCCCTCTCAACCTTTTCCATTCATGTAGCTGTCCAAATGTATTTTAAATGCTGTAATTGTACTCACCTCTGCCACCTCCTCTGGCAGCTCATTCCATATATGCACCATTTTCTGTGTGAAAAAGCTATCCCTCAGCTCCATTTTTAAATCTTCCCCCTCTCACCCTAAACCTATGCCCTCTAGTTTTGAATTCCTCTGCCCTGGGGAAAAGACCTTGGCTATTCACCTTATCTATGTCCCTCATGATTTTATAAATCTCTAGAAGGTCACCATCATCCTCCTACATTCCAGGGAGAAAAAGTCCCAGCCTATAATTCAAATCTTTCAGTCCCAGTAACATCCTTGTAAATTTTTTTGGCAGCCTATCCAGTTTAATAGCATCCTTCCTATAGTTCGTATTTCGATTTGCTTTCAGTGACTCCCGCTGGAAATGAAACCTTCTAAAACATTGGAAGTGTATGGAGTTGAGCTCACTGTGATGTTGTATTCGCTGTGTCTGTGCTCAAGCATCCTATCACTACTAATTCTCCAAGCACAAACTGGCCGTTTGAGAGAGTTATTCAAGATTCCTGGCATCAGAGAATCGATATAGATTTAGCAAAGTGCATTACAAAATGAGGAAACATGCATCCCATATATCCTAGATATTGTCCTTTGGACATGATAAGGTAGCACCTGCAGTTGTTTCAGTAAAGTGCTGCTTATTCATTCCTAAGCAAATACCAGTGAACTGAGCCAGAGTTTAACCGGTGAAGATGTTTTCTCTGTGTTAATGTGGTGTCAGTCAACTTTAGGGTCTCATGCAGCATTTAAACATTTTGTGATCAGACCACTGGGTGGGATTGTCAGAAAGAGTCGCATTGATCATCAATTCCCCAATGACCATTTCCACTCTCTGACTAATCAACAACACCACGGGGCCCCTCTCTTCTTTCAATATCCTTTCAATCAACTACTCCCTGCCGTCTGTCCTTTAATTACTGCTCCTACCTTGTAGTTTCATTAATTAACAGCCACTCAAGAAGAATTTATCCTTTCCGAAACCACTTTCAATTTGCCGCTCTACTTATGTTGCACAGTTTGAAACCAGGACAGCGAGGGGTTGCTGACAGTGTGATGCAGTTGGTACTTTGTTAGTTCCCAGTGCCTTCATTCCATTACAATTTGCAGAGGAGGAACTGCCACCTTTATTAGGTGCATTTTATGGTTTATTACATCAGAAGGCTTTCTCCATTTTGCAGTATTCTGAACTCAAATATTCTTGCCTTTAAAAATGGTTGCAATCTTCCCAGAAAGGGGCTTTGCGTTTGCAGCTGAAACAGTGAACTGGCAGTAAAGATAAACAGAATGCTCTAGCATCATTCCGGATTCTCTCGCAGTGGACTAACTGACACGTCAATCTGAAAGTGATGTGTTTTCAGCTCTGTCAGCCTGGGTAATCCTTTCCCTGATATCAGGGAGATTTATAGCCAGGCTGCACCAATTGCCTGGCCCAAATATTCATTGGCGGAGCAATGCCAGGGCCATGCTCACCGATGCCTTCTGATGTGCAGTCTGAACTCACTGTATTTCAATATCGACACTAGGGGTTTGGTCCATCACCTGCCCATCTCTGCCAGCTGCCCTGACCATTCTATCTGGAGTGGGAGGGGGAGTGATGGAGGTGTGGGAGGCCCACTGCCCTTGGGCCTGTTGAGCCCAGTAGGTGGTTTTTAATTGTATTGTGTCATTCCATTTTTTTTTAACCTGATGGGGCAGATCCACGCCAGGTGGATTCTCTACAGCCTTAGCCATCGAGGATGGAGTCGGACAAAAGGGGCTGCAAAATATAATCATGATAGCCAAGCTGCAGGAGCATTGTGTTCAGCACCAAACTATTAAATGTTCCCTGCCATACACCAAAGTCTTCTCATTAAAGAATGAACCCCCGAGGAGACTTAATCTGATTGAAATGTCAATGACAAATGTCCATTTCATATTAAGTATTAAGGTGCTTTAGGGCAGGAGTTTTCAGATGATGGCTTTCCCCATCCCACCACCCAAAGGGTCGACAGGGAATTCTCCACCACCGTCGCTGGCTGCCTAGTGGCCATTTAACACTCAACTGGTTGGCAATTGAATGAGGGTGAGACTTCTGTTCTTATCTGTGGCGGGTGTACTGCCTTCGAGAGCTGCTGGCTAACCTGACTGAAAGGCAGCTCTATCATCTGCACAGTGCCAAGTTGGAGCAGTGGCCCTTGCTAGCAATACAGGCAGTCCCCAAAAGGGAGGAGATTAATGTAGCTTGGATTTCAGGTAAATCTGGGGTATCGACAGGACTTGGCAGTCAAGCTTTGGGTAGAAGGATACTAGGGGGTCAGGTTTGAGACATCAAATGGGGGAGGTTTAAAGCGGGGGATTGTGAATTTTGGGGTGGGATTGTCGCCAATGGGCGCAGCGAACTCCCAGATAAAGCAACCCCTTTTGTCCGACTCCATCCTCGATGGCTAAGGCTGCAGAGAATCCACCTGGCGTGGATCTGCCCCATCAGGTTAAAAAATAGTGGAATGACACAATACAATTAAAAACCACCTACTGGGCTCAAAAGATAGGCCATAGGCAGTGGGCCTCCCACACCTCCATCACCCCCCTCTCGCCCCCACTCCATGTAGAATGGTTGATAGGCCATGGACAGGCCACGCTTTGCCTTTTACAAACCTGTTTCACCTTTAACTATGATAGCAAAAGAACCGTAACATTCCATCCGAAGTATAAATCAACTGCTCAATAGGAACATGATTGAACATTATGAGGGTGAATACAATCGACAATAACTAAAAACTGTGTGCTATATCCTCTTTTCAATTTTAGGCAGTCCATCAGGATCATGGATGACTTCTTTCCACTTTAGTCCGATGGGCTCGGAGATGCCTGCTAAGATCAATATGTGAACTGTATACTCTGTCACATGTAGTTCTTGAAGAGTCAGGTAGATGGGTTTGGGGATTTGCATTCTCCCTCCAATGCTTCAACTTCAGCTCTGACATATTTCCAGTGAAGTCACTCGATCTACCCAGAGCTCTCCTCTTCTCTATTTAGGGCAGTCACAAGCAAGGATCTCCCATGTGTTTGACCTCTTCAGCAATGCATAGAGGACCATGCCTCAAGCATTTCTGTGTCCCCCAGTGAGTGTCCTGAGCTCTGAATAGAGCAATTGCTTCAGGAGTCTGATGCCAGGTATATGAATGATATGTTTGTCCAGTGGAGCTGATTTTGAATGATTAGCACCTCCTTCTGGGCAAGTTGGCCTGCGAGAGCAGACCACAGTTGGACCATCTTTCTTGCCATTGGATTTGGAGGATCTTGCCAAAGGTGTTGTTAGAATTCTTTATATAGTCCAAATCTCTGAAGTATATAGGAGCATGGGGAGTCACTTCAGCTCGGTAAACCATGGGCCTGGTCTTGGTTTTGAGGTCCTGGTCCTCAAATACTCTTTTCCTCAGTCAGCCAAAACCTTAGTTAGCACGTTGGAAGCAAATATTAATTATATCATCTGTGTTTGCCTTCGTCGAGAGGAGGCTCTTTCTATGACCAATCAATGTCTTAAAGCATCTTACAGCAAATTGAATACTTTTAAATTGTAACTGTTGCTGTACTATCGTAAAAATGGCTGCCAATTTGCACATAGCAAGCTTTCATGCACAACAATGTGGTAATATTGAGGAAACATTGGCATAGTTGTATTGTCATTGGACTAGTAAGTCAGAGACCCAGGGTAATGCTCTGGGAACCCGGGTTTGAGTCCCATTGTGGCAGATGGTGAAATTTGAATTCAATAAGAATCTGGAATTAAAAATCTAATGATGACCATGAAACCATTGGTGATTGTTGTAAAAACCCATTTTGTTCACTAATGCCCTTTAGGGAAGGAAATCCGCTGTCCTTACCTGGTCTGGCCTACATGTGACTCCAGAGCCACAGCAATGTGGTTGGCTCTTAAATGCCCTCTGAAATGGAGCATTCAAAGATGGAAAACAAATGCTGGCCAGTGATACCCACATCCCAGGACTGAACAAATAAAACAAAATACTTTCTCTCGAATGTTGATTAAGAGATGAATACTCGCCAGGACACTGGGGATAACTCCACTGTTCTTCTGCAAAATAGAGTTGTGGGATCTTTTCTTTCCACTTGAACAGGCAGATTGGGCTTTGTTTTAATACCTCAACCAAAAGAATAGCACCTCTGACAGTAAAACTGTGCTGCATTGGAGTGTTAATCTCAGTTTATGTGCTTATGTCCTGGAGCAGGACTTGAACCAAGAGTCTTAAGAACATAAGAACTAGGAGTAGGAGTAGACCATCTGGCTCTTCGAACCTGCCCCACCATTCAATTAGATCATGGCTGATCTTATAATTCAAAGGCAAGAACTGTGAACTAGGCTCTAACTGACATTTGCAATGTAGCCTCCAGAAGACAAAACTAAACTGTCCTCAAACTGGTCAGCATTAGCCTGAATGAAGGATCAGCATTATACCCTCCTGCATCTCCACCAGAAGTGCTTAATGATCAGTCCTCATCAATGGCCTCAGCTTCACCCCCTTCCTATGAGCAATGCTCATGTAGGGAGCGTCTGAGAACAATTAATGAGATGAAACAATGGGATGAAATGAGAGGCCCATGACCTCCTTACACCTAATTTCCCCTCCCCACAACAGGCCTTACTTGCCAGTTAACTGCATCCAATAGTCAGACCATTTCCACCTCAGAAAGCTGCAGTTCAACAACTAAATATTAATGAAGAAGAACCTGAGAGAGGTTCGGGCCTCGTGAGGACAGTGTTGGATTTGCATTGCTAATATGACTGCCACTCTGTGCCCAAACTGAAAATCCCCATCTTAGTATTTCAAGGGAAAATAAGAAACATGAACATTTATCCCTGTTACTCTCTTCTTAAAATCTGTAAACTGTGTGTGCCTTTATATGCTTAAAATCTCTGCTACTCTCGTCTAAAAATCTGTAAACTGAGAGTGTGTGCCTTTATATACTCTGTTTATGATCAGAACTCCCACTCACCTGACAAAGAGGCAAATCTCAAAAGCTAGTGGCATTTACTACCAAATGAACCTGTTGGACTTTAACCTGGTGTTGTGAGACTTCTTATTTTGTTCTCAGTGTGTGGGAGCTGCTGCCAAGGCTCCCTTTATTGCCCACCCCTAGTTGATCTGAGCAGATGGGGATGATGGTGGATCTTCTCTTTAAACTGCTGCAGTCAGTGAGATGATAGGGATTCCCACAAAGGGGTTAGATCGGGAGTTCTGGAGAAGTGGTCCAATAATAATGAAGAAACAGTGATATATGTTCAAAAACCTCATTTCAGGGAGAATTTGGAAATGACAGGGCTCCAACAACAATGCCCTTCTTGTAGCTCTTGGTTGTGGGAGTTGCAGGCATTGGAAATTCTATAAAAAGTTTTTTTTCGATGTATTATATTTATAGCTCGTCAATCAATAGTCATCATGATTGGTAGGAATGGATATTGAATTTGATGTCACAAACAGCAACAGAGTGGACTCTTCTTACCATAGTGGTGCTGAAATGCTTGTGTTTTGTTGCACTGCACCCGTCCAAGTTAGTAATAACTATTCCATTAGGAGTTAGTAGCGTGGGCTGCAGAATTTGTTTAATGCTTGGATGACAGAATGCGCGAGGGTGTTGCATCTGTCAGGATGGTGAGCCAAATATCCTGTCAGTGGTTTAAGTCTCTGTTATGTTAGGAATGCTTGCTGTTCTGTCATAACCTGCTTGTATTTATCTGGAATTTCCTTTCGCATCCTCTGCCTCATAAGCAGATGGCTTTGATGTTAATTTGTTTGAGTTAGGTAACAGCTCAACAAGCCAACAAACCTGCCCATTGGCCCAGCAGGTACTTGCAAAAGAAAAATGATTGAGTAAATTAAAGCATAACTGTCGAGGCAGCATTCAATTTACTAATCCACGATATGACTGATTAACATGTCACGATGGTTCACTTCACTTAAGTGTTCTATTTGTTAAATGTACAGATTTAAAAGGATACAAGTTCTCTCATTCATCTCTACTGAAGGGTAATGTTATTTTCATTTTCACATAGTAGATTCAATTCTTTGTTCAACCAAAAATAATTCTCGAAGAGGCAGTCTTGATAGCTTGTTACAAATGCGCTTTATCTAGAGCTCCACTCGCATAGAAACCTGCATTTGCACTTTTGCGCGTAGGACTAATGTAAGAAAAACGGATCAACTGGTAATCCCTTTCAATATAAAAATGGCTAAATTTCTTGGCAGTTACTGTTCTGTGTCCTACTCTACCCTTTCTATGGTAACTGTACTGTTGATATAAATTTAACCGTATAGTTAACAACTGGAAAATATTTTTGGTGCAATATTACATACAAATCTAGAATGGCAGAGGGTGTGACTAACTGGATCTGGGTAGAGATTGGGGAGGGGAGGGAACAGATGGGAGTTAGAGAGTTGAAGTTAGGAGAGATAATGTCAGGGATGTGGGGAAGGTAAGAGGAAGGGACAAGTGGGACAAATGAAAATGGGGAATGAGAACGGTGGGGGAAAGTTAACAGTATTTGGCAACATTTTTCATTTCCAATGTTGTCCAAGGTTCCTCTGTTTGTATATTTCATAGTGTATATGCATAGATGGGCCTTATTTATCAATATAATCAATAAGTTACAATGTATCTCATGAAGAAATGTTAGCCAGATTGGGCCTGTATCCATTGGAGTTTAGAAGAATGAGAATTGGGTGGAAAATCTCCTGTCTCGCCCTCCACAGGAATCATAGTGGGCAAGGTAGAAAATTTGGCAGACTATTGAAAGTTTTGGGGCGTACGTGGCTGGAGAAACATGCCCCTGATCTTACTGAAACATATAAAATCCTGAAGGGATTAGACAGGCTGGATGCAGAGAAAGATGTTTTTTTATATTGAAAAGGACTACCAGTTTCCCCTTACGGGATCGAGACTGTCAGAACTGTGGGGGGAAGGGGACAAAGAATCTCCCATTTAAAATGGAGATCAAGGGAATTCTTCTCTCTGAGGGTCATGAAGCTCTTCCCTAGAGACTGGTGGATGGAGGTTCATTGACTATTTTTAAGCCAGAGATAGATAGCTTCTTGACTAACAAGGGAATCAAAGACTATGAAGATAGTCAGGAAAGTGGCATTAAAGCCACACTCAGATCAGCCATGATCCTATTGAGTAGCTTCTAATTTATATGTTAAATTGTACCATGAAGGTCTATGATTGTATATATAAATGCATAGCAAAAAGAAAGTCAAGAAGATTTTTCTGCTGCTATATATAGTGATTCAGCTGAGAAGAGTTGCCAAGTAACATCAAACTCCTCCATCAATGCCACAGGCCAATTCTTTTAACTTTGCTCTAAAATATGTCAACCAATTTGAAGAAACTTTTCTCTCATATTCATAATTTTAATATGGATTTTATTGTCCAAAAATATATTTGATTTGTAAAATCAATAATGGTCCCTTCCAAAATAGATTAAGTTTGAAAATTACACAGTGTAATAAGTAGAATCATAGAATCCCTACAGTGCAGAAGGAGGTCATTTTGCACATCAAGTCTGATTGACAAGAATTCCATCCAGAGCCTATTCCTGTAATTCCACGTTACGTACACTGCTAATCTCCCTGACACTGAGGACAATTTAACATGGCCAATCAAGCTAACCTGCACATGTTTGGAGTGTGGGGAGATACCAGAGCACCCAGGGGAAACCCACGCAGGTAGGGGAAAATACGTGAACACAAATACAGATTAGCTTTCACATAGTACATGCCTCACTATACTTGCCATTACATGCTATATTGACAATGTATAGTTTATTTCATGTCAAATTTTCACCTGTGCATGCAGCGCAAGGGGTTTTACATAGTTTCCAGCTCCTTGATGTACCATGGTGGAGACCCTTCCTCATTGATCCTCAGTGGTAGCTGCTGCAAGATCTAGTGTATCTCTCAGCACACAGTCCTGGACAGTTACAATCATTCTGTAACACTCAGTTGGCAATGTTTTTTGCTCTGGAAAGCCAGCTAGTTCCTGGTAGGCCAAAGAGCACCAAGAGTTGATAGTTCTCCATCAGCAATTAATGGTCACCTCAAAATATGTGTACTTGAGAACATCCATGGAGCACAGAGTCCTGCTTAATGGAGCTGCTCGAGATGAACCTCCACAAAAGCCATTGCATCTCTGTCCAGACCTACTTTGCAAAGACCCATTCCACAAGGAGGTGAATAACAGTCTGATCCCCACTGCAGCCATCCTGACAGCAGTATGCAGAGGCAGTTAAACTCCAGGTGCACAGGTAGGTTCTCACAGAAAAGTCCTCTCTCACTGCCAGCCAAGCTATGTCATGGTGCTTGTTTGGCAGTTTGGTAATGAGGCATTCTGCCAACTGACTTTGACAATCTGCTCAAGGAACCATCCAACAAATTCCACCATTTCCTTTTCCAACAGGGCATCAGGTTCAGCCTGATGGATTCATGGTCAAAAGTGTTTTTCTGCACAAATGTTTCCATGAGGAACATGTGACATGGTATCGTGTAGCTGATTGGAGCATTCCATCACATCATGACCAGACCCACCCTTTCCAACACCAGGACAGACAGAACATCAGCAGCTAATAACACTAGGTGTGCGATAAGAATGAGGATGATGTTGGATCAGTTTTTGTCTATCGATTTGTACATCATGCCCTTACGGTCACAGTCCAATTTTGATCTCCAGGTAAAGTGGCAGAGGATTTGGGTAATTGCCACAATTGCAGTATGCAATCCTAGACAGGTGTCATGTCCTTTTGATTTGAGTTCAAAATTATCTACACTAGTGTGGGCTAGACCTTCCTGAGAAATAGGGAGTGGGATAGCTTGATCTTGAGTTTGGACATAGCTTGGCACAACATTGAGGGTTGAATGTGCTGTACTGTTCTAAGTTCTATGATCTAAATCACTTTAATAGGGAAGCGGCGTTGGTCAGTGGTAGTTGCTTGTCTCTGAGTCATGAAGGCTGTGGGTTCACAACTCCACTGCAGTGGCTTGAGCACATAACCCAAGCTGGCATGTCAGCACAGTATAGAGACTGTGCTGTATGGTTGAAAGTGCCATCTTTTGGCTTAAAAATTTAATCAGGAAGCTGTCAGCTCTCTCAGGCTGATGTAAAGAATCCCACAACATATTCTGCATGTTTTTCTTTGTATCCCAGCCAACATTAGACCTGCAACCATCACAGGTGAATTGGTCACTTATTTCATTGTTGTTTATGGGATCTTGCTCTGTGAAAATTCATTGCAATGTTTCGTACATTATAAGACTGATTACACTTCAAGTGTAATTGACTATTAAGCGCATTAAGATATGCTAGCGACCATGAAAGCTACTAAATAAAAGCAAGTTATTTCTTCTCGATAATTCTAGATTAACTAAACACAAGCTATATTCTAAACTTCTAGATTTTATTTGATCTGCAATATTTTGTAGGGCCTCTTCTGATTGTGCAGTGGAATTGTACTGACAGAAAACTGCAAGTTTGTTGCAAAGGCATAGTGGTTAACACCGCTGCCTCACAGCAGCAGTAATCTGGGTTTGATTCCCTGCTTGGGTCACTGTCTGTGTGGAGTCTGCATGTTCTCTCTGTGTCTGCATGGGTTTCCTCTGAATGCTCTGGTTTTCTCCCACAGTCTGGAAGACATGCTGGTTAGGTGCATTAACCTGAACTGATGCTGGTGTGTGGCAACTAGAGGAATTTCACAGTAACTTAATTGCAGCATTAATATAAGCCTACTTGTGACTAATCAATAAACTTTATTTATTTACATTCTCACCTCCAGTTTTTACCCTGAGAGTACCTGTGTCTCTCTGTGTCTGGATAGAATCATTACGGTGACAATACACCATGAACACTAAGACTAATGAGAAGAAACGAGAGTGAGGATTGAAGAAGATGGTGTCACACTGGAACAAGTAGATAAGTTTGTCTTCTTAGGACAAATGATAACAGAGGATGATAGATGTGATGGCAAAGTCAGAAGAAGGATGGAAATAGCTTGAGGTAATTTTGTGGAGATGAAGGATATGTTAGCAACAGGGAAACTCAGGCTTGAAGGAGAAAAAACTGATTAGATGCTACATTTTCACCACTTTCCTGAATGCTGCAGAAATCCTGGGCAATAAATAAAGAAGAAAACAAACACTATTGGAATGTGGAAACTGAGACATTAGCTTAAAATTAAATCAAGTGACCAGAAGACCACTGAAGAGATTGTAGAAATCGTAAGAGCAAAACAAACGTGAAATAGGGACACCCAGAAAAGAGCATGTCAGGATTCAGCCATTTGATTTGAGGTGAAAAGTTACAAAGATTCTTCTAGAGGGCAAAGTGATGGACAGCAGAAAGCAGGCTGACCTGGGTGGAGTTCAATGATGGACAGAGTGGTTGCGGGAAAGTTACAGTAGCTGTGTGAGAATGATGCATGACAGACAGGCATGACACAACAGCAGATCATTTGGTAGGAGAAGGTACACATATGTAGAGATGCTGGAGTTGGGGTAAACTTAGTAAGTTGTTGTGAGATTTTTTTACTGGGAGAAGGTACAAGCAGAGGAAAGGGGGAATGCTATAATGTCTTTATATAATGGCCATAATCCTCAGGCAGGCTATGTTAAATCACATTGTCCATGTTCAATGTTGGCCTTCTACCCAGATTTGAATAGAATATTTTAGAATGTGATCAGAAACAGAATTACTTAGAACATAGAACATAGAACATAGAACAATACAGCACAGAACAGGCCCTTCGGCCTTCGATGTTGTGCCGACCAAAATAAAAAGCAATGCCCCTCCTAACTAAACCATTCCCTTCTCATCCATATACTTATCAACTAACCTCTTAAACGCCACCAAACTTGGCGCATCTACAACAGCTGCAGGCAGGGCATTCCACTCCCTAATCACTCTTTGAGTAAAGAACCTACCTCTGATATCCGTCCTATAACTCATACCCCTTAATTTAAAGCTGTGTCCCCTCGTGCTAGCTTTCTCCATCCTAGGAAAAAGGCTATCACTGTCCACCCTATCCAAACCTCTAATCATCTTATATGCTTCAATAAGATCCCCCCTTAGCCGCCTCCTTTCTAACGAAAACAACCTCAAATCCTTCAACCTCTCTTCATAGGACCTGCCCTCCATACCAGGCAACATCCTAGTAAACCTCCTCTGTACCCTCTCCAATGCCTCCACATCTTTCTTATAATGTGGCGACCAGAACTGCACACAATACTCCAAGTGCGGCCGCACTAGAGTTTTGTACAGCTGCAACATGATGCTGCGGCTCCTAAATTCAATCCCCCTACCAATAAAAGCTAAGACTCCATATGCCTTCTTAACAACTTTATCCACTTGACTGCCTACTTTCAGGGATCTATTGACACATACACCAAGATCCTTCTGTTCCTCAACACTATTAAGAGCCCTACCATTAGCCCTATACTCTACACATTTATTGTTCCTGCCAAAGTGCATTACCTCACACTTTTCCACATTAAACTCCATTTGCCACCTCTCGGCCCAGCTCTGCAACTTGTCCAAGTCACTCTGTAAACTAAAACACCCCTCTTCACTATCTACCACACCACCAACTTTAGTATCATCTGCAAATTTACTGATCCATCCCTCAATACCCTCATCCAGATCATTTATAAAAATTACAAACAGCAGGGGCCCCAAAACAGACCCCTGAGGCACACCACTCGTCACCGAACTCCACGATGAATATCTCCCATCAACCACCACCCTCTGTCTTCTATCTGCCAGCCAATTTCTAATCCAATTAGCTAAATCACCCTCTATTCCACACATCTGCATTTTCTGTAGAAGTCTTCCATGGGCCACCTTATCAAAAGCCTTACTAAAGTCCATATATACTACATCAACCGCCTTACCCCCATCCACCTCTCTGGTCACTTTCTCAAAAAACTCAATGAGGTTAGTAAGGCATGACCTACCCTTCACGAAACCATGCTGACTTGCTTCCTGTTAACTCCAGTATGAAGAGTGCGGTAAGATAGGGACTTGGATCTGCACCCAATGTGAAGATTATTGACCCAGTTCCAGATTCCAATCAGTTTAATATTTGAGGCACACATCTGGCAATATGCCGCTGAAAGACTCATCCATTTGTTTGTTTTGTTACAATTCCAGTAGAGAACAGAATCACAGAGTCACTGATTCAACAAGACAAAAAATAGGAAAATTAGATTACAATACAATACAAACAAATACATACAGGTTTAGGATTAACAGGGATTACAAAGTTCATCTTAATACATAATAGTCTCAAAGTCTCATTTAAGATCACAAAATGACTTTGGCAAATGCACTCTCCACCCCCAAAACACGCATTAAAATCTTGTCTCATGATAATGTTTTTCTTAGTGGTCTGCATTCGAAAATCAGACCAAGTTTTACAAACTTTTAAACAAAGCTTCTCCTCCACTTTTACATCACTTCCTTTCAATTTTTACACAAACTCTAAAATCCAGTCCCCAATTTCGGTAGTTATTTCAACTCACAGGCTGTAGTAAAATCTCGCAAATCACTTCGACTATCTTTCTGATATTTCTGCCTTCTTCTCAGCTCAGTCTGTCTTCACTAAACAGTGCACTGTCTAGTATCATTAATCTCATATTTCTTAGAAACTTCTCTTCATTTGTCTGGTTTTCTTAACCAGCTGCCCTTCAGATCTCAATACTTGTTTTCTCAACCATTAGTCTAGGATATGGCTTTTCTTCTAGCAAAGCTGAGAAAGATGTTCTGCTTCTAGACTTCTAAACCAACTGCTTCCAGCAGGGCTATGAGAGCTACCTTCTCTTGCATTATCTATCTTCAACTTGTTAAATTGAAACTTAAAAGCTTCTCTATCTTTCAAGGTGCCAGGTGCCAAGCAACCACTGCTGGTTTATTTATCCGTCATGCTATTGTCCTCCCCACACACCACTGAAACACAATTGGAACAAACCAGCCCCCACACGTATAAGCACCTATGAATCTAACTATAAGTGTTATCCTTCCAGGCACTGAAATATTAAATTAGACCCATTAAAACTATATCTTATTTCTAAAGTTTACCAATACAAATACAAATCCCTTAAAGCTACCTTTGTTTTCCTAAAGTTAGCTGTAGGCCTGACTATTCCAGCACACTCATGGTCAGCCACCCATATTCTATCCATCATAAGTTGACTATATCCACAACTCTGCTGGAAATTTCCTAACTTGCACCAAATCTTGTTCATCTCAAATCCCTGTGATCGCTGATCTCACTGAATTCTGGTTAAGCAATGATTTCTGTTCCTTGTCTTTCCTTGTAATCACCTCCAGTGCCATAACCCTCAGAGATATCAAGGCTTTTCTAATTCTGGTCTCTTGAGCAACTCATAAGAGCAACATAGTGGCACAGTGGTTAGTATTGCTGCCTCGCAGCATCAGGGAACTAGGTTTGATTTTCAACTTGGTCACTGCCTGTGTGGAGTTTGCACATCTTCCCTGTGTCTGTATGGGTTTCCTCCAAATGCTCCGGTTTCCTCCCACATTCTGAAAGACATGTTAGTTAGGTGCATTGAACAGGCACCAGAGTATGTGACTAGGAGAATTTCACAGTAACTTACTTGCAGTGTTAATGCAAGCCTTGCTAGCGACTAATGAATTAACTTAAACTTTAAATTGAAACTGAACTTCACCATTAGTCATTCTGCCTTCAGCAGAAGAAACCTTAACTTCTGATCTTCCCTCCTGAAATCTCTTCCTTTTTTAAGGCACTTCTTAAAAACATCTACCTCGTTGACAAATCTCTTGGTCATTTGTGTGGCTATTTTTGTGGCTCAGTGACAACTTTTGCTTTACAAAGTGCTCCTGAAATATTTTGGAAAATTGTTACAGGTTCTATATAGATGCTGCTTTTGTTGTTGTTGATTCAGACTATTCACCTCCTCAGCGGTCAGTTTGATCCAAATCTGAGCTTACAACTTCATATTCTCCCCATTACTAGCTAATGTATGATCACCCATCTCTGCCCTGCTCCATCTGCCGCTAAACCGATCATCAGTGCCCCTGTTACTTCCAGAGTTAACTATTCTAACGTTTTCTATGTCAGCCTTCTGTTCTCTGTAAAGTACAGCAAATGCAGCACCCCCGCCATCCTAACTCACACCCTGATCACTCATCACTGCCATGCTTATTGAACTCCTAGTCCAACAAATGACTCACATTCTAAATTTTTATCTTTGTGTTCAGATTCCTCTCCTCTCCCCTCATTATTTCTGCAAAATCCTCCAGTTCTACAACTATCCAGAATCTCTGCACTCCTCCAATTCAAGTCACTTGTTGCATCCCCAGTTTCCAATGCCCCACAGTTTGTTTCTGGTACTGAGACTCTGAACTCCTGAACTCACCCTCACGTCCCCTTCCAATCCCAAATTTCACAGTAACTTAATTGCAGTGTTGATGTAAGCCTTACTAGTGACTAATGAATTAACTTTAAATTGAAACTCTTCACTCTCCTGTCATGTGCCTGTGAAGCACCTTAGGTCATCTTCTTGTGTTAAGATGCTATTTAAATGCAAGCTGCTTTTGTTTATCTCGTTTTGTTTGTAGAACATGCATGTGAGCAGATTGGCTGCCACGTATAATTCTCTAGGGGCTACACTTGAATAATTAATTCATCAGATTAAAGCACTCACAGAGATTCTGAGAGATGTTTTAAGGCACTATATAAAACAAGTGCAATGTTTCTTTGTATATTATTCATGCTCAACACAATCTTGCATTATAGAATTCACAGGAATCACAGGACAACGACGCAGCAACTAGGTTTACTACAGAACAAGTTGACTACAGAATCTGGTCAACATACAAGGTGTAGTTAACAATTTGCCCGATAGGCATGTAACTGTGTGATAAACAATCTTTTAAAAGTTTATTTATTAGTGTCACAAGCTGGCTTACATTAACATTGCAATGAAGTTACTGTGAAAATCTACTAGTCGCCACACTCCAGCACCTGTTCAAGTACACTGAGGGAGAATTTAGCATGGTCAATATGCCTAATCAGCATGTCTTTGGGACTGTGGAGGAAACGAGAGCATCCAGAGGAAACCCACACAGACATGGGGAGAACATGTAGTCTCTGCACAGACAGTCAAGCCAGGAATCGAACCCAGGTGCTTGGCACTGTGAAGCAACAGTGCTCACCTCTGTATCATTGTGTCAGCCTGTAACAGTTTTAAAGATTCACCCCATCAAAAAGTCAGCTTCACTGTTGCAGCAATCACTACTGAGGTGCAACATTCCAGAAAATTTTGCGAATGAGAATAATCCATTTCAATGTGGATGGTTTGCATCTTTCTTCTGTGTGCCAGTGCTGCTATTTTGTTCCACCCACTGAAATAGCACAAATAACATTGCATCCCAAAGAAAGAGTTACAGGGAAAATATCTACAAATTTGTAAAAATAATGGATCAAATGTCTTTGTATTTTAGAGATCTGAGCTGAGGGATCTGTGCTTTAAATGAGGACTAATCCCCATTACACAAACAGTCATTCATTAAATCTTACTCTACTTTTTGCATCTCACAGAATCTCTATTATGCAGGAAGAGGCCATTTGGTCCATCGAGTCTGCATCAACCACAATCCCATCCAGCCCCTATTCCCACAATCCCACATATTTACCCAGCTAATTCCCCCTGACACTAAGGTCATTTAACATGACCAATCAACCTAACCTGCATACCTGCGGGCTATGGAAGGAAACTGGAGCACTCAGAGGAAATCCACACAGACTCAAGGAGAATATGCAATCTCCACAAGACAGTGACCCAAACTGAGAATCGAACTCAGTTCCCTAGCACTGTGAAGTAGCAGTGCTAACCACTGTGCCACTGTGCTCACCCTTGTCAAGCTTCCTCAATTAATCTGTTACTGATCAATGATGCAAGCTTCTGAGAGACTAAAGAACAAAACCAAATCTCATATTGGAGTTGGATTTCATTTGGCCCAATGAGAAAGTAATTTGGTATATGGCCCTGTAAAGAGCTCCTGACCCTATGATACACTGAGCTGATTAGAAGATTTCTTGTGCATTCTCTCTTTATATTATACACACAGTCCACTGATTATCTGGGCCTGCCCCATTTCCATTTGACAACAAGAGAACAATTTCTTGTGCTGAAGCTTGGGTGTATGTAGATGGTAGAATTTGCAATTCTCATTATAATTAATTGACTTTGGGCTTCCCAGCAGGAGGAAACTCTGTAGGAGTGACGGCCCAAAAACAAAGAAATTCATGATTAACTGGTACAAGCTGATAGCATGGACTGTTGGATGCCAGGTTAAATAGGGCAGTAGCATCCAGTGAGCACGGCAGAGTTCAATAATATTCTCTGTTGGTAACACTAGACAAGGAAAAGCAATTCCAGAGTTTGGAAAATGGTAAAGTAATTCTAGAGTTTGCTTGTGCTACCAGGTGCACTGTTTACTGTCTGTTTATTAGCAATTCTGGCATCAAGTTGGGATTGACTTTTGCAAAACCATAAAAATACAACATCTACTATTTCCTGCCCATCCTCTAATAATGCATGATATTGGTCAGAATTATCCAGTCTCGCTTGCAGCTGGGATTTTCCACTACCACTCCAGTGACAGTCGAGAATGTGGTGCTCAGCCAGATCTCTGTTCATAGCAGCGGGACCAGAAATCCCAGCCGCAGGATGAAGTTGCGGCTGGGATTTCTTCTTGGGATCACTTTGCAAATGTAGTACTGTTGTTTAAAAAGGATAAGAAGTGGGATCACTTCTTTACTCAAAGAGTGATTAGGGAGTGGAATGCCCTGCCTGCAGCTGTTGTAGATGCGCCAAGTTTGGTGGCGTTTAAGAGGTTAGTTGAGAAGTATATGGATGAGAAGGGAATGGTTTAGTTAGGAGGGGCATTGCTTTTTATTTTGGTCGGCACAACATCGAAGGCCGAAGGGCCTGTTCTGTGCTGTATTGTTCTATGTTCTATGTTCTATTTCCAGCCATTGTGTCTCTGGGTGTCACTGTTGTGGGAGTAATTTACTTGCTTATGACTGGAGAGCTTCATTTACATCCCTAATGCTAAATCATTTCTAGCATATTATTGAAAGTTGAGGCATGTTTTTGAAGCTTTTGATTTCCCACTCATGAGGATAAATACAAGAATGTCAAATTTAATACAATCACATTTTGACATTTGTTCTAATGAGTTGAGGGCAAAAAGCTTCAACAGCCTGTTTCTTTTCAGCAATTTTCAAGCTCTAATTTCCAGCAGGAAAGGATGGTTGAGTATATCTTCCTATTGACTATTGCGTACAGTTTTGTGTGCTGTTTTGGTCACTCTGTTTTAAGAAAAACATTGATAAACTGGAAAGATTGCAAAGAGGATTTATGATGATGCTGTCAGGTCTAGTGGCCCTGAGTATAAGGAGCAATTGGCCAGGTTAGGGCTTTATTCTTTGTCTCTTCTTTGGACACAGGGGAGGTCCCAGAGGACTGGAGGATTGCAAATGTAGTACTGTTGTTTAAAAAGGATAAAAGGGATAACCCAGGGAAGTATAGGCCGGTGAGCTTGACTTCAGTTATAGGTAAGCTAATGGAGAGGATTCTCAGGGACAGGATGTATGAGCATCTGGAGTGCTGCGATCTGATCAGGGATACGCAGCATGGCTTCGTTAAGGGGAGGTCGTGCCTTACGAATCTAGTGGAATTTTTTGAAGAGGTGACAAAAACGGTTGATGAAGGACAAGCCATTGATGTCGTCTATATGAATTTCAGTAAGGCGTTTGCGTCAGAAAGCATTCACATCGTCAGTGTATGCTTAAACTGGACCATCTGATGGGCAACATGACAGCTCAGAGACTATCGCTGTTGCTGTGCTGACACATGGATTTGGGCCTGTGTCTGCGGGAGTTTGCGCTTTCTCCCCGTGGTTGCGTGGGTTTCCTCCGGGTGCTCCGGTTTCCTCCCACATCCCAAAAATGTGCTCTTAGGCTGATTGGGTAACAATTTGTCCCTATATTGGTCCCTACATGGGAATCTTCAACAATAGGCATAGCCTAAAGTCAAGGATATGTCATTAAGACGTTAGGATGGCGGTGTGGGCTCGTTGGGCCGAAGGGCCTGTTTCCCATGCTGTGTTGCTCTTTGTTCTTTGTTCTTTGTTTATTCCTTGGAAAGCAAGAGAACGAGGGGTGATCTTATTGATGTGCATAACATCATGAGGAGTATAGAAAGGATGAACACACAGTCTTTTTCCCAGGGAAGGGGAATTGAAAACTAAAGGGCTTAAGTTTAAAATGAAAGAAGAAAGATTTTAAAAGTTGCAGGGCAACTTCTTCACGCAGAGGGTGGTGAGTATATGGAATGAGCTGCCAGAGAAATAGAGGCAGATAAAACAACAAAATTATAAAGCATTTGTTTAAGTATGTGTATGGGAAAGGAGTAGAGGGGTATGGGCCAAAAGCAGGCCATTGGGATTAGCTGGGATGTCACTATGCCTGAAATTGACCGGTTGGGCTGAAGGGCCTGTTTCTGTGCTCTATGACTCTAAACTATCCAATTACTAAGGCAGGTGAAATGTTGCTATGCTTTACTCTTCTAAAGATCATTTGCAGGATTTGAATTTACGACGCTGAGGGACCTTTACTTGAACAGCTGAAATTATTTACAATGTTTGGTTTACCAACCAAAGAGAAAAGATAAATGTTTCATTCATGATAACTTCGTGTATCTATGGCAATGGCATTTCTGTTCAAATGTGAACGAGAGATCACAAAGGGTCCTTGACTGGTGAAGCTTATCAACACTTCCTGCCTGTACCAATTCTGGAAGGAAGTACATAACTGAATCACATTGATACATAAACTCGGCAAAAAGGCACTTCCAGCAATTGAGTTGAAGCACAATTTTAGTGATCATGCAATCACATCTGTTGATAGGAACAGAACAGGAAAGAACATTTTCCTAATACACATCTGGATTCTCACTGGGAAGAATTTTAACTACTAGGATGAAGTGGATTTGGATGCAGGCAGGGGTTAAAGACCTATAAAATGGTTACTGATTGGGTACCAGACATAATCCATCAAATTCCAGATTTAACCTGGCCATGTTTGTAGGCATAATAAAGAAGTCTCACAACTCCAGTTTAAAATCCAAAAGGTTTATTTGGTAGCACAAGCACTAGCTTTCAGAGTGCTGCTCCTTCATCAGGTAAATAGGAGTTCTGTTCACAAATAGGGCATATAAAGACACAAACTCAATTTACAAAATAATGGTTGGAATGTGAGTCTTTACAGGTAATCAAGTCTTAAAGATACAGACAATGTGAGTGGAGAGAGGGTTAAGCACAAGTTAAAGAGATGTATATTGTCTTCAGCCAGGACAGTTACTGAGATTTTGCAAGTCCAGGCAAGTCATAGGGGTTACAGATAAATGACTTGAACCAAACATTCCAGTTGAGGCCATCCTCATGTGTACGGAACTTGGCTATCAGTTTCTGCTCAGCGACTGCGCTGTTGTGTGTCGTGAAGGCCACCTTGGAGAGCCCTCACCTGAAGATCAGAGACCGAATGCCAATGACCACTGAAGTATTCCCCAATAGGAAGAGAACACTCCTGCCTGATGATTGTCAAGCGGTGTTCATTCATCTGTTGTCATAGCATCTGCATGGTCTTCCCAATGTACCATGCCTCGGGACATTGTTTCCTGCAACCTATCAGATAGATGACGTTGCCAAGTTGCAAGTACACGTATGTATACCTGATAGATGTATTTTCACGTGAGATGATGGCATCCGATTGATGATCCAGCACATCTTGCAAAGGTTGCTGTGGCAGGGTTGTATTGTTTTGTGCTCACTGTTCTCCTGAAGGCTGGGTAGTTTGCTGCGGACAATATTTTCTTTGGGGTTATGCGGTTGTTTGAAGACAAGAAGTGGGGGGTGTGGCGATGGCCTTGGTGAGATGTTCATTTTCATCAATGACATGTTGAAGGCTCCGAAGAAGATGTCGTAGCTTCTACACTCTGGGGAAGTACTGGATGACGAAAGTACTCGGTCTTCTGTGCCCCATGTTTGTCTTCTGAGGAAGTCGGTGCAGTTTTTTGCTGTGGTGCATCAGAACTGTCGATCAATGAGCTGAGCACCATATCCTGTTCTTATGAGGGCATCTTTCACCATCTGGAGGTGTCTGCTGATCCTTCTTATCTGACCAGATCCTGTGTACATGGAGGGCTTGTCTATAGGGGATGGCTTCTTTAACTTGTTTAAGGTGAAAGCTGGAGAAGCGGAGCATTGTGAGGTTATCCGTGGGCTTGCAGTACAGTAAAATGCTAAGGTGACTATTCTTGATGGAGATGAGTGTGTCCAAGAATGCAACTGATTCCGGAGGGTAGTGTATGGTGAATCTGATGATGGGGAAGTTGTTGATGTCATCATATAGTTGTTTCAGTGATTGTTCACCATGAGTCTAAAGAAAGAAGATGTCATCGATGTATCCAGTCTACAGCATCGGTTGAAGGTCCTGTGTTTGTTTGAACCTAAGCATGAAGATGTTGGCATATTGAGGTGCAAATTTTCTTCTTTTGACTTGAGATCTCGCCCCCAAAGCAACTTCATGAAGAGGGGACTATCCCCTTCCCTAGGGAATCCCCTAACTACCTCCACCCCCACCACTAAGAGCCCACCCCCACCCCAAATGTTAGACATTAGAATTCCCTCCTTTAAACCCTTCCATTTCTCTCTGATTCTAAAACATTTTGTTGACTAACTTAACGTCCCATAATGACCAGGTGCAGTTGGTTCTTTCTCCTGTTGCATCAATTATGATGCTGTAATTCTGCCCTGTGCAGTAACTGAGCACAGAGCAGGAAGCAGCTCTGGGACTCTCTGATCTGCAATCCTTCGTACCGTACATTGCATTTATTCAGCAACTTAACAAGCAAGCTCTAAAGGCAATTTAAATCTGATGACAATCAGCCTGTTTACCTAGTTCAAAGACAATTTACTTTTCAATATAAGCGGTTCCTCCTCAGTGGTAAAGTAGATTGGTAATAGGGTTACTGAAGCCCTTCCTTTCCTAACATCATTACATTAGCATAGGAGAAAAAGCAGGAACCTTGCAATGTGACAGATGCTCTCAGCATCTGCAGATCTGTGGAATTAACATCAGACTTAACAGATACATACAACTGCTCTCATATTTCATAACATAGGTGGTAATTTGTGCTAAATGCATTCTGGCCAGTTGTCTTCAGACAAGAGGTTGCAAGTCTGGTACATCTGTTATGCTCATAACTCTTTAACAGAACAACCTGAATGGCATTAAGCAGACCTGGATTTAAGTTGCAAGTTACTGCCTTTGACTGGAATGGTAAATTTAAATTTGGTGATTTATTCATCTGCATCCAAACTTTCCACTGGGATTAATCCAAACTGGGTTTAATGCATATTTTTTCAATGCAATCCCTCTATTGTAATGGAAAGACAGCACAGGGGATTGATCTGGTGAAGGAACGAGGGTAGCTTCATATATTATTGTTCAGAAATAAAGCATTCTCATTTACTGTTCACCCCTAATGCCCCATTTACCATTCCAAACCAGCTTCAGATTCACATACTAAGATCTTAGTCAATCCAATGTCAATCTGGAATAGGCAGTATGCTGGAACCCTGCCAGGATTGTAAATTAACCCACCCTCATCTCAGACATCCTGAGACTTGAGCCTAAACTCAGAGCTTTAGGGACGTGTTTTTCTTTGCTTATTTATTAAACAAACAAAAAAAGAAAATGTGAGAAAGAAAGTGAGCAAGAAGGGAAGAAATTAATAACAGGTTTTTCATCCAACTTTACCATTGCTTCCATTCTTGTTTCTGTAAAATGGGTAAAATAATATAAACTGCATAAAAAATAAATATTTGCCTGTTAAAGAGTATTCAATAAGATTGGCTGGCTCAGTCCTGACCTTTTTTTAAAGGATCAGAAGTACAAATGAGGAAAACTATTGCATTCATCTTAATCCATTCATTGAAAATGTTCCAAAGATCCTACAATCTTACTGTGCCATCTGACACTGACACACACACACACACACACACACACACACACACACACACACACACACACACACACACACACACACACACACACACACACACACACACACGCAAACATTTACACATGCATACACACATGCACATACACACACATCACTACCATCAATATCACCCACAGCCCCATCACCCATGTTGCCTCCACCCCCCAACATCTCAACCCATCCTTGCTTCTACCCCCATTATCCCCACCTCCATCAACGCCAGCTCCATCACCCCTGTCACCCCACTCCACTACTCTATCCATCATTATGAAGTGCTTTGGAAAGCTAGTCATAGCACGAATCAATACCAGCCTCCCAGACTACTTGGATCCATTATCATTTGCCTATTGCTGCAACAGGTCCACTGCACACACTATTTCCCTGGCCCTGCACTGAATCCTAGAACACCTAGATAACAAGGACACCTATGTCAGACTCTTATTTATTGACTACAGCTTAACCTTCAACCCTAATATTCCCACAAAAATTATTTCCAAACTCAGTGGCCTGGGCCTCAGCACCTCCCTCTATGACTGGATCCTGAACTTCCTAGCTCACAGACCACAATCAGTAAGGATAGGCAACAACACCTCCTCTACAATCATCCTCAACACCGGTGCCCCACAAGGCTGTGTCCTCAGCCCCCTATGATACTCCTTATACACCTATGACTGTGTGGCCAAATACCCCTCCAATTCAATTTTCAAGTTTGCTGACGACACCACCATAATGGGTCAGATCTCAAACAATGACAAGACAGAGTACAGGAATGAGATAGAGAATCTGGTGAACTGTTGCGGCAACAATAATCTCTCCCTCAATGTCAACAAAATGAGAGTGGCATCAACTTCAAGAAGCATAAAGGAGAGCATGCCCCTGTCTAGATCAATGAGGATGAAGCAGAAAGGTCAAGAGCTTCAGGTTTTTAGGTGTCTAGATCACCAACAACCTGTCCAGGTCCCGTCATGCTGATACTACAGTTAAGAAAGCCCATCAATGCCTCTACTTTCTCAGGAGACTAAGGAAATTTGGCATGTTAGCTACCACTCTCACCAACTTGTACAAATGCACCATAGAAAGTATTCTTTCTAGTTGTATCACAGGTTGGTATGGCTCCTGCTCAGCCCAAAACAACAAGGAACTACAAAAGATCGTGAATGTAGCCCAATCCAACACACAAACCAGCTTCCCATCCATTGACTCTGTCTACTCT
The DNA here is from genome assembly GCA_024679065.1 of Sphyrna mokarran. NCBI lineage: Eukaryota > Metazoa > Chordata > Chondrichthyes > Carcharhiniformes > Carcharhinidae > Sphyrna > Sphyrna mokarran. Next base: position 35,173,118 of record JAGIQG010000006.1, on the reverse strand, counting down.
TCCCACTGCCTCAGCAGATAAGCCAGCATAATCAAGGACCCCATATACCCCGGCCATTTTCTCTTCCACCTTCTTCCTTTGGGAAAAGGATACAAAAGTCTAAGCCATGTATCAACTGACTCCAGAACAGCTTCTTCCCTTCTGCTTCAAACTTTTGAATGGATTTACCTACATTAAGTTGAACTTTCTCTACACGCTGGCTATGACTGTGAGACTACATTCTGCACTCTCTCATTTCCATCTCTGTGAACGGTATGTTTTGTCTCTAAAGCATGTAAGAAACAATACTTTTCACTGTATACTAATACATGTGGCAAAAATAAACCAAATCTAATCAAAATCAAAAATTCTGAGTTACCTTTTCTCAATACGCTTACAATTTTATGTATCTCTCTCAGGAAACTGCTTGTTCATTTTGGTCTTCTTTTGTTGTAGTGTAAAATGACAACAAGAACATTGTTGCCCTTTTCATATCTCTCATCATTTTCATTTCTGTCACTACTGGCCAATTGAGTTTCTGTGATTTTTATTATACAACCACTAGTGGCTAAGCCTTCAATTGCTCAGGCCTTAAACTCCAAAATTCCCCTCGAAATCTTTCCCGTTCTTTTCCTTTAATACGTTCCTTAAAGCAGGCCTCTTTGACCAAGATTTTGGTCACTGACTTGAATCTCTCACTTGACGGTTTGGAGCCAAATTTTGTTTGATAACCCAACGAGCCCATGCCGCCAGCTCGATGTTCCCACTTCTACCCATGATCCCTGTCATCCCTGTCTATGTTTATAGATCTATGCATTAGAACTAAATTTGAGACAATTTAGGGAGAATTTGTTCTGCCAATCAGCCTAACAGCACATCTTTGGGATGTGGGAGGAAACCAGAGCACCCAGAGAAAACCCACACAAGCACAGGGAGAATGTGCAAACTCCCACAGACACAGGCCCAAATCCATGTATCTGCACAGCACAGCGATAGTCACTGAGCTGTCGTGTTGCCCATCAAATGGTCCAGGTCAAGCGTACACTAACGACGTGAAGCACTAGGATACTCTCGAAAAAAATCCAAGAGCAGCTCTCTCACGACCCATCGCGTGTATGCCCCTTGTTAGACAACAAGGTGGACCAAAGCACCTGTAGGATAAAACAAATACATCAATATCATTGACAATTTACACACTTCCCAGGGAACTCCCAAGGCTCATGATCCCTATTTTAAATCAGTTTTCTATATCCCTCCATTCCCATTCTGTTCATGTGCCCATCTAAGTATCTCTTAAATAACTCCAGAGTGCCTGCCTCCACCACTTCACTTGGCAGCGCGTTCCACATTCCCAACACCGCCTGTGTGAAAAAAACTCCCTCTAGCATCCAAATTATATCTTATCCCCCTCACCCTAAGCCTGTGACCCCTCATGCTATTTGAGTCCATCCTAGAAAAAGCTTAACCCTGTTTACGCTATCTATACCCCTCATAATCTTGTATACCTCTATTAGATCTCATCTAAGTCTACATTTTTCTAAGGAAAACAGTCCCAATTTGCCTAACCTCTCCTCGTAACTCAGACCTTTCATACCAGGCAGCATGCTGGTAAACCTCCTCTGCACTCTCTCCAGAGTCTCCACATCCTTCCGGTAGTAAGGCAACCAGAACTGGATGCAGTATTCCAAATGAAGTCTAACCAACGTTTTATACAACTGCAACATTAAAGGCCAGCTCTTGTACTCTATACCCCTTCCTATAAATGCTAACATACTATATGCTTTCTCCACAACCTTCTCCACCTGCTCTGCCACCTTCAGAGACTTGTGCACATGCACCCCCAGGTCCCTGTGCGTTTCTATATTCTTAATAGGTCTACCCTTTATCATATACCTCCCCGCTACATTCTTTCTCCCAAAATGCATCACCTCGCATTTATCAGGATTGAATTCCATCTGCCATCTATTTATCCAATCTACCAGCCTATCTATGTCCTGCTGTATCGCCTGACAAGGCTCCTCACTATCCGCAAGTCCAGTCATCTTTGTATCATCTGCAAACTTGCTGATCACTCCACTTACTCCCTCTTCCAAGTCATTTATATATATTACAAATAGAAGAGGTTCCAGTTCTAAGCTCTGTGGCACACCACTAGTGACCGACCTCCAGCTAGAAAAACACCCTTCCATTATTACTCTCTGTCTCCTATTACCAAGCCAGTTACTTATCCATCTAGCTACCTGTTCTTGTATCCCATTAGCCTTGACCTTTTCAACTAACCTCCCATGAGGGACTTTATCAAACGCCTTACTGAAATCCATATAGATGACATCAACGGCTTGCCCTTCGTCCACTGTTTTGGTCACCTCCTCAAAAAATTCTACCAGATTCGTAAGGCACAACCTCCCCTTAACAAAGCCATGCTGCGTATCCCTAATCAGATCTCAACACTCTAAGTGCCTATACATCCTATCTCTAAGAATCCCAACAACTTCCCTACCACTGATGTCAAACTCACCGGCCTATAATTTCCAGGGCAAAGGTGTGCGGGTTAGGTTGATTGGCAATGATAAATTGCCCCTTAGTGTCAGGGGATTAGGACTGTAAATAGGATTGTTGTTAGTGCAGGTAATGGGCCGAATGGCCTCCTTCTGCATTGTAGATTCTATGATTATGTGATTCTATGAAAGAATTACGTTAGGGGTCAAAAGATTTTTCTATTTCAAGTAGGTCAATGACCAGTGGAATATGCTGCTGGCTTATAGAGGGAGTGCACTTTGGGTCAAACATGAGAACGAAGGTTTTTAAGTTAAGTTTGAAGTAAGTAATATTTATTCTACAATGCAATGTGACTGAGTTCAGTTAGAACTAAATGCCCCACCCAGCAATACTTTGTCACTCATTACGGTGCATGAGTTGTTCATGTTAATTATGATATCATTTTGAAACATCTTTATGGTCTGATCAGCATGAATCATGCAAACCATCTTTTATCGTACTTATTATGTACTTTATTTGTTGATCATTTGCCTCCCCAACTGTAATGGTTTCTGAATAACTTGCTGGAATTGTGCCAGAAAGGGGATGAAACTCTCTCTCCAGGGCCAGAATCGTTTCCTGGGGCAACCAAACTCAGTACGGCTGAAGCAGCACTTGAGCAGCTGTCAGGGGCAGCTTGGGCCTTTGCGTTTACCATAGCCGCTGTGGCAAGGGCAATTGAAGTGTGGTTGCTACAGTACATAGAGTTAGAGCAAACATTGAGAACATAACTAACTTGTATTCAAGTTTATCATACTACAATCTATCATTGTACATTACCTTCAGTGAGACAACTGATGAATTACTCAGGAAAACAAATGATCGGTTGAAAAGTTTTGAGTTTTAAAGTTTATTTTTATTAGGGTTTTTAAAAAGTTTTTATTTATTAGGGTCGCAAGGAGGCTTACATCAACATTACATGCAATGAAGTTACTATGAAAACCCCCTAGTCGCCACACTGCGGCACCTGTTCGGGTATACAGAGGGAGAATTTAGCATGGCCAATGTCACCTAACCAGCATGTCTTTTGAACTGTGGGAGGAAATTGAGCACCTGGAGGAAACCCACACAGACACAGGGAGAACATGCAGACTCCACACAGAGAGTGACCCAAGCTGGGAATCGAACACAGGTCGCTGGCGCTGTAGGCAACAGTACTAACCACTGTGCCACTGTGCTACCCAAATGATAGAATTGGCATGACTGCTTCAAAGATACGCAGGAGACACGTTCTGATTTTAACCCTGGTTGGGAAGTTATTGGCCTGTTAAGTTTTTTCCTAAATCCCTTATTGTACTTTGAAGGATATCACTTTGAATTTCTCAGTGACTGGAAACAGTGTTGAAAAGCAGAATCACAAACACGTTGGAATGCAGGTGTGACAAAACACACTACCAATGCCTTTGATGTGTTTAACATCAATATAATGTGCCCTTTTAATCCTTCAGCTGCTGTTACCAACCCCAGTTGAAACCTGTCAAAATCACTTGCCAATTTAAAGTAAATACCAAATACAGAACACATGCAACATGAGAACCTGGTTGTTCGATGTAGTCGCCAAAGTTTTCATTTCCATATGCAAACACACACGCCCATTCTCTACTCAGAAGGTAGGACAGAAACAGATAATCTAAGGTTGACACATTATTGCAGTACTAAGGCAGTCAGAGGGCAAGTGAGGACTCTCTTTCCCTCTCAGGTGGATACAAAAGATCTCAATGTGATGTTTTGAGGAGGAGCTGCAAGTTTTTCTCCACTGCCCAGGCCTATATTTCTCCTTTAATCAGTCACTAAAACAGCTTACCTGATCCTTTTTATATTGCTCTTTGTCGACCTTGGTTGTGAACATGTTAACTGGCATGTTTCCTACACTAAAACAGTGGTTACATTTCAAAAATACATCACTCGTAGTAAAACACTTTGAGATATCCTGAGATCATGAAATGCATGATATAAATTCATACCCCCTTTTGTTTCCTGATGTTGATTGTTTTTGCTTAATGATAAAGTCACTGCAAGTAATAATTATCATGGCTGTTTCAAACTCTGTTTTTCCGTAATACTCCTTCAATGCTACATTCATCGCCTTAGAACCTTACAGCGCAGAAGGAGGCCATTTGGCTCATTGAGCCTGCACCAACTACAATCCCACCCATGCCCTATCCCCGTAACCCTACATGTTTTACACTGTTAGTTCCCCGACACTAAGGGCAATATATCATGGCCAATGCCCTAACCTGCACATCTGTGGACTGTGGGTGGAAACCGGAGCACCGAGAGAAAACCAACGGAGAGAACATGCAAACTCTACAAGGCAGTCACCCCAAACTGTGAATTGAGCTCAGCCCCCCACCACTGTGAGACAGCAGTGCTAACCACTGTGCCGCTGTGCCGCCCAAATTAATAGCCATCAGAACATTAAATATGCACTGGTGACACATAACATCTCATTACCTTTGCAAGAATGATGCACTTTGAAAGTCTGTTTGGGAGAATACCACCCCATGATTTGTAATCTATCCAAAAAACTGAGGCAAATATAAGACTAAATTACACACATCCTGTTTTATTGACAATCCTTACGTAATGGAGTGCAACGTTGGCTGTTTATGTGTATCTCTTGTTCAATAGTATTGTCCACAAATGGGAAATATCACCAGAAGAACAAACCCGATCTAAAATCACAATTTATTGTGATTTGATGCGCAAATCCCAAAACCAGGAAATTGAGTGGAAAGGTGATGGGTGGAAAGACAGTAAAATAGCAATATAGAAAAAGCAGGCAAAGCAAGTAGGGCAGCTCTGATAATTAAAGATGAAATTGAGGTACTAGACACCACAAAATTGTCTGACATAGGATGACCCTTACTGATTAAAAATCTGTCTATCTCAGCCTTGAACATACTTAATAAACCAACCTTTATAGCTCTCTGTGGTAAAGAATTCCACAGATTCACCACCCTCTGAGAGAAGAAATTATTCCTCATCTCAGTCTTAAATGGGCAACCCCTTATCCTGAGATTACATCCTCTTTTCCTACAAGGGGAAACAATCTCTGTGCATCTACCCTGTCATGCTCCCTGGGAATGCTAAATGTTTCAGCAAGATCACCGCTCATTCTTCTAAACTCCATTCAATACAAGCCTAAGCTACTAAACCTCTCCTGATAAGGAAATCCCTCCATGTCAAGGATCAACTTAGTGAGTCTTCCTTGGACTGCCTCCAATACCAACATATCTTTCCTTAGATAAGGGAACAAAATTGTTCCAATTTTCCAAGTGTGGTCTAACTAGTCTTTGCACAGTTTTAGCAAGAATTCCTTATTTTTATACTTCAATCCATTTGGAGAAAAGGCCAACATTCCATTTTCCTTCCCAATTACCTGCTGAACTTGCAGGCTAGCTTTTTGTGATTAATGCACGAGTTTTGCCCAATTCCTGTGTGCAACAGCTTTCTGCAGTCTTTCTCCATTTAAATAATATTCAGCTCCTTTGTTCTTCCTACTAAAGTGCATAACTTTACATTTTCCTACATTAAATTCCATCTGTCAGGTTTTTGCCCACACACCTAAGCCTGTATCCCTCTATAGACTTGTTGGGTGGGATTTTCCAGCCATTCTTACCCCAGGATCAAAAGAATCCTGCCCAAGATCAAGGGATCTTTGCATTGTCCTGTCCCACCTACTACAATTCCTATGGTGGGCTGGAAAATTCCACCCTTCGTTTCACCTGCATCACTTACTTTCCCATTTATTTTTGTGTCAGTGGAGAGAATGTATTTTCAGCCAGAAATTGAAAATAGGAAATTGTTACTCAAAGTTGAGGCTCTTTGGATTGGGGTAATGCATTAGCATGGATTGAAGATTTGCTAACAGATGGAAAACAGCAAGTAGGAATAAATTGGCCATTTTCAGGATGTCAGGCTGTCACTCATAGAGTTACAGGGGGTCAGACCTCAACTATTTACTGTTAAATCCATATCAATGAGCTAGATGAGAGGAGAGAGTTTTGTGCATCTAAACCTGGTGAAAGTATACCGACAGGTGGTGATAAATAAGCTGCAGGAGGATACAAAACTTCTGCGAAAAGATTTGGACCAATTAGTTGATTGGACAAGTGGATGGTAAATGGAGAATAAAGTGGAGAAGTGCAAAATTATACATATCTACTGAAAACGTCTGACCTTGTTCATGACTGGGGTTTTCCGGGGTTGCTGCAGTGAATGGAGTTTCGATTGAACGCCAAAATCTTTCATTCTCGCTGGCAGCAGAGCAGCCATGGATGAGATTGGAGAATCCCACCCATCCACTTTGGTAGGAAGAATGGAAAATCAGGATATTTTTTAGAAGTAATGAGACTAAATCTTGGTATCCAGAAGGATTTGTGATCCTTGTATACAAATCACAGGAAGTTAGCATGTAGGTACAGCAAGCAATTAGGAAAACAAATGACACATTTATTAAATTAGGGTACAAGAGTAAGAAGCCTCACTACAATTGTGCAGAGATTTGATGAGAACACACTTGGAGCACTAGGCACAGTTTTGGTCTTTGTACTTAAGGAGATGCCTAAAAGGAGGTGCAACAGAGATTCAGTAGATTAATTTCTGGGATCAGCGTGTTGTCCTATGATGAGAGATGGTGTAAAATAATAGGCCCATGTTCTCCATGGAAAGACTAAAGGATGAGGCTTTCCTACAATAGTGTCGTTGGGGGCTGGAATACATCAAACTCCTCTGATGATGGTCTGTATCAGTTGGTGTAGTGAGATATCTCAGTGTGCCATGGATTGTATTCAAAGAATTGTATTTTATGTTATGGCAAAATTGACCTGTTATTTTTCTGTATCTTCACATGGGATGAGAGCATGGAGGGTGCTCTGAAGGTCTGAATCAAAGGTCTTGATCAGTCTATTGAGTTGAAGAGTGTATTCTTTGGTAGGATCTGAGGGTAACTGTCTGTGGTGTTCCTCAATATTTAGTTGTTGGTACACTTCTTTGCAGTAATCCATTCTGTTTAGTATGACGATGGCCTCTCCTTTGTCTGCTGGTTTGATGACAATGTTGCAGTTGATCTTGAGAGTGTGGATGGCATTGCGTTGTGCTTGGATGGTGTTCAGGGCTGTCTTTTAAGTGTGGCTGATGAATCTGGTGTTGACGCACCTCCTGACAGCTTGGGCATACATGTCACGTCAAGGGCAGTGACCTTCCGGGAAAGTCCAATTGGACTCTTCCCTCTTTGGTTGCTGCACCACGGATCTCTCTGTTGGCTGTTGTGAGTCATTTGCTGTTTCATGTTCGCTTTTGACCTCTTGGGTTTTTGTGGAAGAACTCCTGCAGCCTCATTCACCTAATGAATTCCTCTGTATCCACTGCGAGACTGATAGGGTCTATTTTGTTGGTGGGGCAGGAATTGAGCCCTTGGTTGACGGTGCATGACAATGCAGAGTCACTGAGCAGAGATTGATGGCCAAGTTCTGCACACATGAGAACAGCCTCAATCGGGATCTTGGGTTCATGTCACACTATCTGTAGCCCCCACAACTTGCCTGGGCTTGTAAAAGCTCACTAACTGTCCTCTCTGGAGACAATACACATCTCTTTAACCTGTGCTTAACCTTCTCTCCACTCACATTGTCTATACTTTTAAGACTTGATTACCTATGAAGATTCGCATTCCAATCATTATTTTGTAAATTGAGTTTGTGTCTTTATATGCCCTGTTTACAAATAGATCTCCCACTCACCTGACAAAGGATCAGCACTCCAAAAGCTCATGGATTTTTCTGTCAAATAAACCTGTTGGACTTTAACCTGGTGTTGCGAGACTTCTTACTCTGTTTACTCCAGTCCAACGCTGGTATCACCACACCAGCACTGTAGGAAATGCAGTTTAAGCAGGCGATTAGTTCTCACAAATAGCAAACTGATTGGTTGAGGAATAATTATTGTAGAGGACATTGGAAGTAACCCTGCTGTCTTTTCAAAACAGTGTTTGGGGGTCTTTCACATCTCCTCGAGGGGGGTGACAGGATCTCTGTTTAATAAATGGCAGCACCTCCAGCGTGCAGCACTCTGTCTGTGATGCACTGCAGTGTCAGCCTCAACCTTTGTGGCAGGATGGAATCTTGAACCTCACAATCTTGTGACTCTGAGGTGAATGTGTTACCAACAGTCACAGCTGACAGAGGAGAAGAGAGAATTTCAGAAGTGCCTTGTGGGAGTCATTCACTTTGGGTTAGAGGATTTTCTGCACTCTTTTTTTCACGCTAGGTCACCAGCCTTGCAATAAGTTCAAATGAGTTGAAATGATATATGGGAGCAGATGGCAATAAGTCAAGCAGAACTTCAGCAAAGCCACTGTATTCTAGTCAACTTCCTATTGATTAGCAAACCCTTAGCCAGTCCTACTGTATTTTGCCTGCAGGAAGAAAGTGGAGATGATTTGAGGTCGTCAACTGTAAAATGATATGTACGGCTGGCAATGGCAGATTGGAATTGAGTTGATGTAGTACTGTGGCAGACTTGGGAATCTGATACCTAAGACAGGCGTTCTACAATACTTCAGTTGATCAACTAGTCTGGCTCACTGAATGAGGTACAGTAGGGTAGCCTTATGACTAAGGGCTGACATGTTGCCCTTTCGGTTCAATTATCCCTGCAAGGCACTGTCATAGTGAGGTATTAGCTGAGCAAGCAAAGCTACAATTCTTTATAGCTGGCTAAACTTCACCACATACACACTCAGACACTCCCAATAGTCCCAGCTCTGGAAATAGCAAATGTTATTTTAATTTGTTCTTAGGACATGAATGGGAAAGCTCAGGTACCCTGAGATTTTCAAACATCAAACAACAAAGAAATGCATAGCATAGAAACAGTCCTTTCTGCCCTCCAAGGCTCTGCAGATCATGATGCCTTAAATCAACTTTAAAAAATATCTGTACTTACTCAGTCCATATCACTCTAGTCTATCCCTATTCATGTACCCTTCCAGATGCCTCTTAAATGTTGCTAATGTCCTTCCACCACCTCCTCTGATAGTGCGTTCCAGGAAACCTCCACTCCCCACTCTCTACATAAAAAACCTATCCCACATATCTCTCTTAAACTTCCTCCCCTCGGCTTGAACCTATGCCCCCTTCTAATTGACACTTTTACTCTGGGAAAAAGCTCCTGATTGCCCATCTTGTCTATGCCTCTCATAATATTGTAGGTCTTTTTCAGGTCTCCCCTCAGCCTCTGTCTTTCCAGTGAAAATAATCCTAGTTTTTTCAACCTCCCCTCATAATCAACATCCTCAAGACCAGGCAACATCATGATAAACCTTATTTCTACTCTCTCACGTCCTTCATGTGTGGTGACTGGAACTGGTTGCAATATTCCAAAGGTGGCTTAACCAAGATTTTTTGGGGCCCTTTCTTCAAGCTGTTGTAGTCCTGATGCTAATGTGCTCCCAAAATGGAATAAATCAGAATAAATTTTAAATCACCACCAACAGAATGAAGGGAAATAGTAGAAGAACTTATTTCTCATGCATGTGATCATTAAAACATGGAACATTCTACAAGAACTAGAAGGATAGCTTTTGGAAGAGAAATGTTTGCAAAGGGAAACTTATAAAGGTGTGGGGAAATTGGGAATGGGACTAATTGTATATTTCTCTCAGAGACCTAACCATTTCAGTCTAGACAAATTGAATGTTCTCTTTCTATGCCTTAAAATTTTACAATATTAGGAAAACGTTGGGTCACTGTCATTGGTGCACAGGTAATATGAGTGCACACAAGTAACTTAACAAAAAATGTTGAAACAAATTGCTTCACTGAGCAAAGGTTGAGTAGGTTAGGCTTATACTCATGAGAGAGAAAAATGAGAGATGATCTTATTGAAGCATAAAATTCTGAGGAGGTTTGACAGGCTAGATGCTGACAACGTGTTTTCTCTCTTGAGAGAATCAAACTAGGGGTGCTTGGGCAAGACCAGAAATTCCCGCTCAAGGTCAATAGGAATTTCTGTTGTTGGACCCTTGTCTGTGCCGATTCCATGGCAGGCAAGGTGGTAGAGATCCGGCCAAGAGGTCTCCAGTTTAAGATAGAGATGGGAAGGAACGTTTTCTCTCAATGAATCGTTAGTGTTTGGAGTTCTCTTCCCTAGAGAGCAGTGGAATGGAGGCTGGCTCATTGATTATACTCCAGGCTGTGTTAGAGAGATCTTTGATTGATAAGAAAGTCAATGGTTGTTGGGATACAAGCAAATAAATGGATTGAAGGCCACAGTTAAATCAGTCATAATGACATTGAATGATGGAACAGGCTCGATGGCAAAGAAGTCTATTTCTGCTCTTGTTTCTTATACTCTTATTAGTTACTCATTCTGGTGACAGTCATGTTCTTTTCTGCCTCATTCCCCTCCAGATTAGCCTCAGACTGTAAACGAAGGAGTTTCAACAGTTTCAAGAAGACAGTCTGATAGGATTTCCTTTTTAAAGTTGCTTGGCATTTTCAACATCACCATCAGCCAATGCCATGTCAGGATACCGTAGTGTACTGGTGATGGTGATAAACCAGCAGCACAACTGTCAGGAATTCTAATCTCACCACAGCAAGTTACAGAATTAAGTAACAAATTCTGAAAGTGAAAATAGAGGATTAATGCCTAAAGGAGTAAGAAGGATCTTTGTGCCCTGCTTTAGAGATACATCATGTCTAAAAACAGCTGTGGCAAGTCAGTCACTGCTCCCGTATTACTAGAGAAATGTACTTTTAAAAATGTATGAATTGTGATAATAGATACAAAATAGACAAGATGAGACAAGAATACCACAACCTGATTAGAATCACTGATAAGACCACAAAATATAGGAGCAATAGTAAGCCAATCAGCCCATTGAGTCTGCTTCACCATTCATTGATGATGAATGATAATCTCAACTCCACATTCGGGCCTCATCCTCATAACCCTGGATTCCCTTACTGATTAAAAACCTGTCTCAGACTCGAACATACTTAATAAACCTACCTCTACATCCCTCTGCAGTGAAGAATTCTATCGTTTCATTGTCTTCTGAGAGTAGAAATTCATCTCACTGTGGCTTAAGCAATCCGCTTTCACTAACCATTGTCTGTTAATCAAAATGTAATGTAATTAATAAAGACATCTATTTCTGCAATGAAACATATCTGAGAAATATTGTAATTAAATACTTCTAATCAGGGCTATTGCCGTGCGTTTTCAAATTAAAGATGTCTCATGCATAATATAACAAATTAATTTCTAATCAGGAATGTCACCGTGCATTTTCAAATGAAACATTTCATTGCATTTTTTGAACAAGTTTCTAAATAGGAAAATGGATAATACTGGTCACACACTAACCTCTGTTCCAAAACGCAAAAATGTAGGGTTCATTTTATCACTTTGCTAAATTCAACATAGAAACTTAGACAATTTCCTGCAGTTTTCTGTAATTAAAAGTTGGTATTTATTTATTAGTCACAAGTAAGGTTTACACTAACGCTGCAATGAAGTTATTGTGAAAGCCCCCTAGTCGCCACTCTATGCTGCCTGTTTGGGTCAATGCAGCTAACCAGCACATCTTTCAGACTGTGGGAGGAAACCGGAGCACCCAGTGGAAACCCACGCTGACACTGGGAGCACATGTAACATGCTAACATGTTAGCACATGTTGCAGTGCTAACTGAAACATGTCTCCACTTTCTCCTGTAGCACGATTCAAGGGCAATTAGCTATGGGCAATAAATTCTGGTCTGGCCATCAATGCCCACATCTTGTGAAAGAATTTATTTTGATTTAGCTATTGAAGTGTTACTGCCAAAATTTCCTCAAAGCTATATCACTATTGATTTGGTTTGATTTGATTTATTATAGTCACACGTATTAACATCAAGTGAAAACTATTGTTTCTTGCACGTTATACAGACAAAACATATTGTTCGTAGAGAAGGAAAGGAGAAAGTGCAGAATGTAGTGTATTAGTCATAGCTAGGGTGTAGAAAAAGATCAGCTTAGTGCGAGGTAGGTCCATTCAAAAGTCTGACACAGCAGGGAAGAAGTTGTTTCTGTGTCGGTTGGCATGTGGCCTCAGACTTTTGTACTGTTTTCCCGACAGAACAAAGTGGAAGAGAATATGCTTCGTATCATTATTTGACCCTGCCTCATTTGGAGCACTTTATCTAGTTTCAATCCCTATCATCCATGGGGAGAACACTATGGGGCATCTTCAATCCCCAGAATTAGGGGTGGGTTGGGTTGGAGGGTACAAGTTAAGAATCTGAAACAGGCACACGACTCACTTCCTACCCAGCCACTTCCGGATTTAATGGAAGATGGACGGGGGCAGGGACAAGATAACAAATTGACTCTCAGGAAACGAGTCAATCACCTTTTGAGGAGGTTCATTCATTTTGACAGTGTTTTAACTCAGTTTCTGATTTGCAGGATTTCTGGCAGTAGAAAGGAACAAGAAGGGATGGATCCATGAACTGAAAGCTTTTGCACGGCCTCTGGACTAGCAGGTGCAGGGGTGCTTTTCCCAGATCCGATGAGGCAACTTGTAAACTGTCTGCAGTCCATCCTCATCGTCCATGATCAGAGCTTCAACAAAGGTCTGAATCTTCCTCCAGGGCACAATTGTACACCAGAGAGGAATAGGGCTAGAATTCTGGGCAGATCCTGTCACTCCCTCAACCATTTGCTCAGGTCAAAGTCCCATTGCAGCTACAAGATGGGCTCGTGATGGGATCTGCTGCAGCCTCCAGGTGAAGGCAGGTGCTCATTCCTAGCGTAGAAAAGTCAAGTACCAGGGTTCATCGGTTTAAGATGCGTGGGGAAAAGTTTAGAGGAGATGTTTGAGGCAAGTTTTTTACACAGAGAGTGGTGAATGTCTGGAACACACCGCCCAGGGAGGAGGTGGGAGTAGGTACAATAGCAGCATTTAAGGGATATCCGGACAAATCCATGAATAGGATGGGAATGGAAGGATACGGACTCTTAAATGCGTATGGTTTTAAGTTGGGCAGGCATGATGATCGGCACAGACTTGGGGGGCTGAAGGGCCTGTTCCTGTGCTGCACTGTTCTTTGTTCTTTGAAGATTGATGTTTGGAAGGGAGTTCCAGGGTTTTGACCCAGTGACGATGAGAAAAGAAATCAGCTAAAGTACAGCAATAAACAAGGAAGGGGCTAACGGTCATTCTTCTCATCCTGAATATGGTGATATGGTGTGTCACTTAAATTGCACAATTGCCATGGCAACTGATCAGGTCAGAATGAAAAGAACAAACACTGCAGGAAACCAATAAATTTCATTTATAAAATGAAAGTACATCAGCTTCTGAAATGGTAAAGACTTTTACCTTTTAGAGGGTGATACTCTGTGGTCTTTCAATTTGATGAAGGTGAACAATTTGAAGCAGTGCTTGAATTAACATTTGGCCAATATATGTGTATGTATTATCCAACAGTGGATAATCTTAAAACAAAGCCCAAAGAAACTCTTTTACTCAACTAATTCACCAGCTGCTTGATTCAGGTGGAGATAGGGATGGAAGTGGAGAGTAGGTGATACAACAGAAATGGAAATGAGAAGTCTTAGTGGTTCAGAGAATGTGAATATGAGAAAATCAATTCAAATTTGAATACAACACCAATGTTGCAAGCAGCCTAATTCTGAACTTGTGGCAGTGGAGGTAGATGGGATACAGAGGTAGGGAGAGACACCAAGTGATAGCTTCAGTCTTATTAATGTATAACTGAAGTCCATTGTAGCTTATCCAAGACTAAATGTTGACAGATAGTTTGAAAATGCTGGAGAGGCACTGGGGGAATTAGAGCTGGAGCTGACCTCATCAGTATACATGGAAGCCCACTCTACTCTTGTTTCTGTTCTGTTGTTCCCAAGCAACAGGAAGCAAGCATAGCTTTTGAGGTGAAATGATCAAGGGATTTGGGAGGAAAGTGGGATCAGTCCATTGAGTTGAATGATCAGTCATAATAAAAATGATAGCAGAGCAGGCTTGAAGGGCTGAATGGCCTACTTCTGCTCTCATTGTCTAAGTTCTAGGTGTGGAACAGGAGTAAGCCAAGGAGAAATTCTAGAGGCTTTGTAGGTAATGATGCAGGCCATGGAAGGATGTTTTTCTACTCCAATCAGATAGGTTAGAACCTCATTTGGAATACTGCATCCAGTTTTGGTCACCTTATACCGGAAGGACGTGGAGACTCTGGAGAGAGTGCAGAGGAGATTTACCAGGATGCTGCCTGTTATGGAAGGTCTGAGTTACGAGGAAAGTTTAGGCGAATTGGGGCTGTTTTCCTTAGAAAGATGTAGACTTAGAGGTGATCTAATAGAGGTGTACAAGATTATGAGGGGTATAGATAGAGTAAACAGGGTTAAGCTTTTTCCTAGGATGGACTCAAATAGCACGAGGGGTCACGGGCTTAGGGTGAGGGGGGTAAGGTATAATTTGGATGCTAGAGGGAGTTTTTTCACACAGAGGGTGGTGGGGGTATGGAACACGCTGCCAAGTAAAGTGGTGGAGGCAGGCACTCTGGAGTTATTTAAGAGATACTTAGATGGGCACATGAACAGAATGGGAATGAAGGGATATAGAAAACTGATTTAAAATAGGGATCATGAACCTTGAGAGCTCCCTGGGAAGTGTGTAAATTGTCAATGATATTGATGTATTTGTTTTATCCTACAGGGACTTCAGTACGCTTGTCCTGGACCAGTTGATGGGCAACATGACACCTCAGTGAATATCACTGTGCTGTGCAGATACATGGATTTGGGCCTGTGTCTGTGGGAGTTTGCGCATTCTCCCCATGCTCGCGTGGGTTTTCTCCAGGTGCTGTGGTTTCTTCCCACATCCCAAAGATGTGCTGTTAGGCTGATTGACAGAACAAATTCTCCCTAAATTGTCTCAAATTTGGTTCTAATGCATAGATCTATAAACATAGACAGAGATGACAGGGATCATGGGTAGAAGTGGGAACATCGGGGTGGCGGCGCGGGCTCGTTGGGCCGAAGGGTCTGTTTCCCGTGCTGTTTTGTTCTTTGTTCTTTGTTAGAGCTAAGCAAGAGCCAACTTAACTGAACATTTGAGGAGAGGCATTGAAGGTTGTGGAAAGAAGGCTAACGAAAGGCAATGAGAGCTGTGATAAAACGGTTAAGATTTTAGGAGGAAACATTTCAAAAACTTTGGAAAAGTAGAGTAATGAAAAACAGTTTTTAAGGTCAGAGGGATTGTGGGTGTGGTTTTGAGGAGGGGATCATAATGGTAGTTATAACAGGAAAGGCTAAAGTTGTTCAAGACAGGAAATTATGTACACGATCTGCTAACATTGGGGGAGTTTATAAATAGTCTTCGGCTTAATGGGGATAAGGTGTGTCTCATGGATGACATGAGTGCAGAGGGGACAGATGGGATTCCAAGCACGTCGTGGAGTATGTTTGACATGGTGAGTGAGGGGAAAGAGAAAATTAGATCGAGGAGGGGAAAGGTAGAATCCACATCAGGATGAGAGTAAAGCTTCTGCTGAAGAACACCAAAGACTGAGGTAATTCCATGATTGAACAACTTGACAGGCTATTATGGTGAATGGAAATCCAAGAGTAAGTAGCGTTTGTATTTTTTTGGCACTTGTGTAAGTGCATTTGTAACTGACGCAAGGAGTTCCCAGTCAGAGTCTGGCCAGCCACCACGCCCCATCTCCAATTTTAAACCTTGCTGCTCCCAGAAAATGCAATCCAGATGTTTCACTATTATTCCACTCAAATTTACAGCTGAGAGGGAAATCTTGTCTTAATGTTCGCACCATAAAGAAAGACTTATATTGATATAACCTCTCGTAACCTCACAACGTCCCAGAATGCTTTATAGCCACTGAAGCACTTTCATAATGCAGTCACTGTTGTAATATCGGAAATTTGCCAGCAGCAAGCTCCGACAGACAGCAATGTGATAATGACCAGATAACGTGTTCTTGTGATTTTGATTGAGGAATAAATATTGGCCAAGCCACAGGTTCTTCAACCATGTGCCATATTGGATCTATTCCACCCTCCTGAGAGTGCAGTCAGGGGAGAGGATTTTCCCGTCCCACCCACCATGGGAATTGTAGTGAGTAGGGGGATGGGGGGGGATGGACTAGGCAAAGACCCATTGACCTCGGGCGAGATTCTCTGGTTTTAGGCTAGCTTGGCCAGCGAATCCCACCCAAGGCCTCCCATTTAACATCTCATCCCAAAGATAGCCACAGGAATTCTACCACCCATGGATTCTACGCCATGGAATCGGAGTGGGCAAGGGGAGAGCAACAGAAATGGCCGTCGACCTAGGGCAGGAATTTTTGGCCTCACTCGAGCGAGCTGTAAAATCCCGTGCAGCACTTCTGACAGTGCAGCACTCCCTCAGAATGGCAGCCTAGATATTGCACTCAATTCTCCCGAGCTGGGCTTGAACCTATCACTGTCTGACTGAGAGGTAATAATGCTACTCACTCAGCCACAACTAACTCATGCATCAGAACCGGGTACCATAAATATATAGCAAATTACTTGGCAATCTACTCGGTGTGACTCAGGTCTTAATGAGCCCTCAATTTCTTCAGAATAGAATGCTACAAATGGGATGGGTACTAATTTTCTAATTAATTCTCTCATTTTCATACTGTTCGAAGACAGCTGCTGAGTGTTCAAGGTGCTTATATTTCCATTTGTTAGTTATGTGCCATCCTCCTGGGATTGTAGCAATATGCTATTATACGTGACAAAATGAATATTGATAGTTAAATATTAAAGAAAAAAATAATTAAAAAACCAGGGCTAGGTGAAGAAGCCTACTTAATGGATCTGTCAAAATGTTATGTATGGGTTGTATCGTTCACAACGACGCAGTACCAAGCAAAACACTGGTGGCTGAGTCTACTAAAGAGTTACTATAACAGCATTAAGTTCATGCATTCCAGGTATCTGCTGTGCTCAGATGGTAGAATGGATTCCCTGGATTCAACTTCAAAGTAAGAAGTCTCACAACACCAGGTTAAACTCCAACAGGTTTATTTGGCAGCACAAGCTTTTGGAACATTGCCCCTTCATCAAGTGAGTGGGAGTTGTGTTCACAAACAGGTCATATATAGACACAAACTCAATTTACAAGATAATGGTTGGAATGCAAGTCTTTACAGGTAATCAAATCTTAAAGGTATACATAATGTGAGTGGAGAGAGGGCCAAGCACAAGTTTAAGATGTGTGTATTTCTCCAGCCAGGATAATTAGTGAGATTTACAGGAATCACAGCTATTTGTGTAGTCCACCCTCCCAATCTGCTGCAATTTCTGTAAATCTCACTAATTGTCCTGGCTGGAGACAATACATATTTCTTTGACCTGTGTTTAACCCTCTCTCCACTCACATTGTCTGTACCTTTAAGATTTGATTACCTGTAAAGACTTGCATTCCAACTATTATCTTGTAAACTGCGTTTGTGTCGATATATAGACTGTTTGCAAAAACAACTCCCACTTACCTGATGAAGAGGCAGTGCCCTGGAAGTTTGTGTTGCCAAATAAACCTGTTGGACTTTAATCTTGTGTTGTGAGTCTTTTTACTGCGCTTATCTCAGTCTAACGCCGGCATCTCCATATCATTTCACTCCAGAGCTATTGAGCATAGAAATTCCAGGCAGCTGTTCTGTATGAGGGAAGACTGCACTGACAGAAATGCTGTATTTGGGAAGGGATCACTAAGACGGGATATTTTCACCTCTGCAACATTACTTGAGTCTATTGCTGTCTCAGTTCATCTGCTGTTGAAATGTTCGTTTATAACTTTGTTAAACATGATACCTGGATGACCTTCCACTTTCCTCTATTTCCTCCCAAAACCTTACCCATTTTGTCACAGCTCCCTTTACCTTTTTGTAGCCTTTTTGCATAGATATGCAATGGTGTAAGAATAAACTTAGCAACTACAGGTCAGTTTAATCTTGGTGGTGAGAAATCTTATTGAGATGATAATCTGGGATAAAATTAATCGTCACTTGAGCAAGTGAGGGATGTGATGTCGCGGTCACTATTCTCCTGAAGGCTGGGTAGTTTGCTGTGAATAATGGTCTGTTTAACGTTGTGCAGTTGTTTGAAGGCAAGAAGTGGGAGTATGGGGATTGCCTTGGTGAGACGTCCGTCTTCATCAATGACATGTTGAAGATTCTGGAGATGTTGTAGCTTCTCCGCTCTGCAAACATACTGGATGACAAAGGTATTCTGTCCACCGTATCCCATGCTTGTCTTCTGAGAAGGTTGGTGTGGTTTTTCGCTGTGGCGTGTCGGAACTGTCGATCGATGAGCCGAGTGCCATATCCTGTTCTTATGAGGGCATCTTTCAGCATCTGCAGGTGCCTGTTGCGATCCTCCTCATCTGAGCAGATGACACCCCACAACACTGCCATAGCAACCTCTGCAAGACATGCCAGATCATCGACACAGATGCTATCATCTTACATGAGAATACCATCTACCTGGTACACGGCACAATTCTGAAATATTGGGCAGGATTTTTTGCACCCTCCTCGCAGCATGTTTCTCGGCAGAAGAATTGTGAATTCTGAAGACAGTGGTGCTAAAATTCAAGAGGATGTAGGCAGAGTAGTAGAAGAATGGGTGGATAGTTGGCAGAAGACATTTTGTGCAGAGAAGTGATATGTTTTCGTCGGAATAATGAGGAGACACAATACAAAATAAAATATACAATTCAAAAGATGTAAGGAGCAGACGGGACCTGGGAGGTATATCTGCGCAATACATTGAATGTGACAGAGTAGATTGAAAAATTGGTTAATAAGGCATAGAGGATCCTAGACATATAGGATCCTGGAGCTTATAAATATAGGTATAGAGTACAAAAACAAGGGAGTTAGGATGAACTTTCTTAAAACAGCCTCCAAAAGAGAAAATGCTGGAAAATCTCAGCAGGTCTGGCTGCATCTGTAAGGAGAGAAAAGAGATGATATTTTGAGTCAGATGACCTTTTGTCAAAGGCTTGTGTTTTGGTCTGTAGTTTTCAGATTCCACAGTATTTGCTTTCATTTATTATTTGTTCAGCCTCAGCTGGAGAAACATGCCCAATTCTGGAACCACAGTCAAGGGAGACTTTGGAGAGGGCAAAAAAAGATTTATGAGAATGGTTCTATGGATCCAGGACCTCAGTCACTCAAATGGATTGGAGAAGCTGGAGTTGTTCTCCACAGCAAAGACAGGCTTGAGAGAAAATTTGATCATGTGTTCAAAATCCTGAGAAGCATGGACATAGTAAAAAGAAACGGTTTCCATAGGTAAAGATATTGAAACCAGAGGACACTGATACATGATGAATGGCAGAAGAGATCGAGATGATTTGTGAAATAGTATTTTTACACAACCTGTGATAATGGAGTAACTGAGGATGCGAAGGAAGCAGATTCAACTGGGACTTTCAAAAAGGAATTGGATAAACACCTGGGCGGGATTTTCTCCACCCTTCCCGCTGCATGTTTCACGGCACTGGGAGCCAGCCCATCATCAGGAAATCCATGGCAGGGATTCGCTATTGGTGAAACCAGAAGATCCGGCCAGCAGGAAGAGCCTGAAAGTCCCACCCATTGTCAGGGCTAGGAAGGAAGAGTCAGGGAGTGAGACTAGCTGAGTTGCAGAGACTAGCAGAGAGCTGGCACGGAATAGCCAGCATTTTATGACTTTGCTTAAAATCCCACCCAAGGCCAAAGGAGAATTCTGCTCTGCAAACCTTGCCTGCCCCGATTCAGGTGTGGGTGTCGTGATGAAATTCTGCCTGATGTGTGGAATCGCTTCCTGTTCTATAACCGTTATCCTATGATTCTACAGCTATGCTGTCTGTATCCTTACTCAGCTAATTCCCGTTAACCCGTGATTGCTGTGCTCACTGATTTACACTGGTTCCCATTTTTCTTGTTGTCAAATCCCTTTGTGACCTTTCCCATCCCTTTCTCTGTAATCTCCCCATCACAACCTTCAACTTGTCAGTGCTCATCCAAGTCTGGCCCCTTGAGCATCACTGATTTTAATTTCTGATGGTGGATGCCGTGCCTCTAGCTCTCTAAGCCCCCAGCTCTGGGGATTTGGTATTGCTAACTTCACTCTTTTCAGTAAGGTTTAACTTGTCACAGGTCTGAAAAAAAAGAAGATTCAGTTAACATTGCAAACTGCTCTTTGTACATTAGCTATTCCCTATGGCTGCCCTGCACAAGTCTGAACTCTTACTTAATTTTGTGCTTGTCTGCCTCAAAAGGCTGTAAGACCCCCATCCACAATGTCTTACACAGATGCTGCACACTTCCATTTGGAGCCGATTCCTCAGACAATTTCTTGATGGATGCCATCTCTCTCGTCTCATTTTTTCAGAACATTGCATTTAGTGTTGATAAATTTGATTCAACTCACTTCAAAACTGATGTACTGACTGCAACTGTATAGCAAGTCACATGAGGATAGTTTGTATCGAATCAGCCTTTTTAAATCATTCGATCCTAAGTCTGCATCAATAGACACAAGTCAATGTGTTTAGTAACAGTGAATTGTGAAAAAGCCGGATGATTTATTAGGAGTTTCAAGTTATCCAATTGCAGCAGAAAAATTATATGGCTTCGAGTGCAAATTTAATTTAGACATAAAACCATACCCAGTTCAGGAGAAAATGTAAAGTCTTCCTTTCTAATCCGCATTTCATTTTTAGATACAGATTGTAATGGACAATGGAATTACCTCAGTGCAGTTTTCATTCAATTATAACAATCTTGTGTGTGTGAGAAAACTGAACAATTGTTCGGAGGTGAATTGATTTGTTACAGAAAGCTGCAAATAATTGTAGTTCTGAGTTCCCATGTTGCAGGAACAAATTCTCAGGCCTAGAGATTGAATGTTGGAACAGAATCTCCATCTGTTCATGTGCCTTTCCACGACCGTGTCCCAAACTACGGAAACAAGCTCATCATAAGATAGACATGGCAGGACAGGCTGCATCCTCAGTATAAGTGCTTCCTAACCAGGTTTGTGATTAGATATTGCACAAGAAGTATTTATCATTTAATGGCCAATGATAATAAATTTTAATTTAATGAGAGGAAATGAGTATAATTGTAATATCACTGGACTAGTTGTCCGAAGCTCCAGGCTAACCTTAGGACTTTAAAATCCCAACAGTGCCAAAAAACACCATCTGACTATCAAGTCTACACCAGAAATTTGGCATGTCAGCTACAACTCTCATCAACTTTTACAGATGCATCATAGAAAGCATTCTTTCTGGTTATATCAGAGCTTGGTATGACTCCTCTCCAACCAAAACTATAAGAAACTACAAAAGGTCATGAATATAGCTCAATCCATCACACGAACCAGCCTCCCATTCTTTGACCCTGTCTACATTTCTCACTACCTCAGCAAAGCAGCCTGCATAAGTAAGGACCCCACACACCCTGGAAAATCTTCCTTCCACTTTCTTCCTTTGGGGAAAAGATACAAAAGTCTGAGGTCTCATACCAACCAGCTCAAGAACCCCTGCTGCCGTCAGACTTTTGAATGGATTTATCTTGCATTAAGTTAACCTTTCTCTACACCCAGCTATGACTGTAACACTACATTTTGCACTCTCATTTCCTTCCTATCAATGGTATGTTTTGTCTGTATAGCTTGCAAAAAACAATACTTTACACTGTATGTTAATATATCTGACAATAATAAATCAAATCAAATCTGCACTGACTCACTGAAACAGCAACCCACCCAGGCCTTTCCCTCTGTTCTGTCTCCATAACATCACGCATTTTCCTTGAGTAATCCACCTAACCTATACATCTCTGGATACTAAGGTCGGAATTTTACCGGCACACCGGCCCCAATTCCGGGGACAGGTAAGGCTCGGAGAATGGCATTCTCCTTTGGCCTTGAATGGGATCGCATGGAACATGGGCAAACATGCCGGTAAAATTCCCTCTAAGGAACAAATTTAGCATAACCAATTCTTCATTCCATAACCTTTGATCCCATTCACCCCCCATGCTATATCTAACTGCTTTTTGAAAACATTCAATGTTTTGGCCTCAACAACTTTCTGTGGTAGCGAATTCCACAGGCTGACCACTCTCTGGTTGAAGAAATCTCTCCTCATCCCTGTCTTAAACAGTCTATCCTATGTCCTCAGACTGTGATGCCTGATTGTGGACACCCTCAGCCATCAGGAACATCCTTCTTGCATCTACCCTGTGTAATCCTGTTTGAATTTTATGGTTTCTATGAGATCTCCACTCATTTTTCTGAACTTCAGTGAATACAATCCTAACTGGTTCAGTCTCTCTCCGTACGACAATCCATTCATCCCATGAACCTGTCTGATAAACCTTAACTACACTCCCCATGTAGAACAAGAACATCCTTCCTCAGATAAGGAGACCAAAACTGCACACAGTATTCCAGGAGTTGGCTGACCAAGACTTTGTGTATTTGTATCAAGACACTCCTGTTCCTGTACTCGAATCCTCTCACTATGAAGGCCAACATACCATTTGCCTTTTTCACTGCCTGTTGCACCTGCATGCTTTGATAAAATAAGTAATCAGAAATTGTTTTCAATGGCCTTTCTATAGTGAGTTCTTTCTGATCTGGAATGCACTGACCAAAAGGATGGTGAAAACAAGTGCAATATATTCAAAAGGGATTTGGAGGAGAAAAACTTGTGCTGAGAAAGATTGGAAGGAGTATGACAAATTGGGTAGCTCTATAAGAGCTAAGATAAAAGCAAAATATTGCAGATGCTGGAATCTGAAACAAAAACAGAAAAATGTTGGAAAATTTTAGCAGGTCTGACAGCAGTTGTGGGAAGAGAATAAAGCCAGCTTTTCAAATCCAGATAACTCTTCATCAGAGCTCAAAAGGAGACCATTTGGCCCACTGTACCAGTACTAGTTTTTGAGCTCTCACGAAGGGTCATCCAGACTCAAAACATTGGCTCTATTCTCTCCCCACAGATGCTGACAGACCTGCTGAGATTTTCCAGCATTTTTATTTTTGTTCTGTAAGAGCAAGTACAGCTACACAAACAGACAATGCTGGAAAATTTCACCAGGTCTGACAGCAACTGTGGGGTGGAAATAGAGTCAACATTTCGAGTTTTGATGACTCTTTGTCACAGTTCTAAAGCTAGTACAGGTACAAAGGGCCAAAAGGCCTTCTTTTGAGCAGTATTATTCCATTTAAATGTCCATGTAATCAGCCGGTGTTTCTGTTGATATAACAATCTTTGATCAATTGAATATAAGTGAGTCTCCAGAGCTGTCATATTGTTCTGATAACGGGAATGAGCCTTACATTCACAGTTCCATCTAGCAAGTCCAACAAACAATGTTTTTTAATGATCAGATATTTATTTTTCTCCCTGATGTTGAAGGATCAGCCTTGGCCAGGACATTTCTCCTGCTTTTCTTTAAAAAGGGTCATTGGCGTACACATGTAGAACTATAGAATCCTTACAGTGCAGAGGGAGGCCATTCAGCCTATTGAGTCTGCACTTACTCTCCAACAGAGCAACTTACCCAGGCCCACTCCCCGTAACCACACATATTTCACCCGCTAATCCCCTAACCCATACATCTAAGGGGCAATTTAGAACAGCCAATCCACCTAACGTACACATCTTCAAACTGTGACTGTGTGGGTTTCCTCCAGGAGACCCAGGCAGATACAGGAAGAACATGCAAACTCCACATGGACAAAGGCTGGAATTGAACGCGGGTCTCTTTCCTTGTGAGGTAACAATGCTAACCATTGTGCTTCCTTTATCGCCCCAAACTTGATGGACAAACATGACTTTGACCTACCATGTCAAACTGAAAGGCGACAGATACTTCCAACAGCACAGCAGCCCCTCAGTGCTGCGCTGAGCAGTCAGCCCAGATACTGAGCCCATGTCTGGCATGTGATTCAGACTTTCTATTTCAGAGGCTGGCTTAAAGGAAACACTGTGAGTGTTATTGGTGGATGAGAATAGGATTGGACTCCTTCCCTCATTACAAAGCCTACCAACACTCATTGTCTACACTTTCCCATTGAGAATGGTTCCTGAAATGCATCTGGGTAAAGCATTGATACTGAACTCTGTATTAATACTGATATCTTATCTCCAATATTGTGCTTTAATCATAGAATCCTACAGTGCAGAAAGAGACTATTCAGCCCATTGAGTCTGCACCAACCACAATCGCACCCTGGCTCTAACCCCATATCCCTATATATTTACCCACTAATTCCTCTAATCTATGCATTCCAGGACACTAACAGCAATTTAGAATGGTCAATCAACCTAGCCTGCATATCTTTGGACTGTGGGAGAAACTGAAGCACCCAGAGAAAACCCACGCAGACACGAGGAGAGTGTGCAAACTCCACACAGAAAATGACCCGAGCCAGGACTTGAACCCAGGTCCCTGGAGCTGTGGAGCAGCAGTGCTAACCACTATGCTACTGTACCACTCCTTTAGTAACCAAGTACGTAAGCCAGCCATGGTAGCACGAGATAATACAATAAGTAAGCTTTAAGTCACAACAGTCCTGTCCCGCCCATTAGAATTTCCATGACGGACAGGACAGAAAGATTCTGCCCTCGGTCTCACACTGCAGGTTCCACATGCCCAGACCCGTGCCTTAATACTCTATATGCTGAGGTTCATGTAGTCCATTCCGGCAGGTCCCAGGAGGGTCCTGTGACCCACAAACTATCCCCTTGAAGCGGTGCCATTATCACACTAGCATAAAGTAAGGAATGATCCTAAGTTTCCTCAAATTAAATCAAAGCCAATTTTATCAATTCCTGATATTATCTATATGATTCTAGTACCAGTCCATCAGACTTCCCAGTGGCAGACATTAATTAAAGAAACTGTTGGATTACTTTTCCATTCTGCTTGTCCCTTGCACCTACCTGATATACACCAGTCTATTCTCCTGTGTAGAAACTCTCTAAAAAGGTATTTTGTTTCATACCAACTCCCTCCACGTTATGAGGCACTGTAAAACCTGGGGTTTTGAAAAACAGACTTTTGGCACGCAATTTTCATCTGAATAAACTAGACAGTCTCCAAAACTGAAAGCAGCAACACATTCTGAATCCCAAGATTAATTACTGCCTTGAAATATGTACCAAAAATTATTTTGGTCTGTTCGTTTTTTTTAATGTTAATTAGATGCATATGGAGTGGCGAAAACGTCCACTGCTCTGATGCATTAATATTCCAGTTACATTAGAAGTTTTATTGCAATGCATTTCACTGCCTCATTTTGTGGCCTTTTCAAAAGCTAAAAAGTGAATTTGAAAGCTTTATCAGAGGACCGATGGTGTCATAAATCTTCACTACAATTCATTATATGGTCATTCTGCCTTACATGAGAAAAATTTGCAAACAACAACCTATACGTAGTGATCTAAATGCCAGGTGAAAGCAGAAAATTTATATTATTAGTGTCACAAGCAGGCTTACATTAACACTGCAATGAAGTTACTGTGAAAATCCCCTAGTGGGGATTGGATAGGATTGGATAGGATAGTGGCAGATAGGATTAAGGAGAATCCTAAAGCTTTTTACAGGTATATAAATAATAAAAGATTGGTTAGGGCAAGATTAGGGCCAGTCAGAGATAGCAGTGGGAAGTTGTGCATGGAGCCTGAGGAGATAGGAGAGACACTGAATGAGTATTTTTCATCAGTATTCATGCAGGAGAAAGACAATGTTGTCGGGGAGAATACTGTGATACCAGGTTGTAGACTGGGCAGGATTGAGGTTCATAAGGAGGAGGTGTTAGCGAATCTTGAGGGTATGAAAATTGATAAGTCCCCTGGACCAGATGGGATTTACCCTAGGATTCTCTGGGAGGCTAGAGAGGAGTTTGCAGAGCCTTTGGCTTTGATCTTCATGTCGTTGTTGGCTATAGGTATAGTGCCAGAAGACTGGAGGACGGCAAATGTTGTCCCTTTGTTCAAAAAGGGGAGTAGGGACCATCCTGGAAATTATAGACCGATGAGCCTGACTTCTGTTGTGGGCAAAGAATGTTGGAAAGAATTATAAGGGATAGGATTTATAAGCATCTAGAGAGAAATAAATTGATTAGGGATAGTCAGCACGGTTTTGTGAAGGGTAGGTCGTGCCTCACAAACCTTATTGAGTTTTTTTGAGGAGGTGACCAAAGAGGTAGATAAAGGTAAGGCAGTTGATGTAGTGTATATGGATTTTAGCAAAGCGTTTGATAAGGTTCCCCATGGTAGGCTACTGCAGAAAGTGCAGATGCATGGGATTGAAGGGGATTTAGCAGTGTGGATTAGGAATTGGCTAGCTGATAGAAGACAGAGGGTGGTGGTTGATGGGAAATATTCAACCTGGAGTGCAGTTACAAGTGGTGTACCTCAAGGATCTGTTTTAGGGCCACTGCTGTTTGTCATTTTTATAAATGACCTAGATGAGGCTGTAGAGGGTTGGATTAGTAAATTTGCTGACGATACCAAAGTGGGGGGAGTTGTAGACAGCGAGGATGGATGTTACAGTTTGCAGAGGGACATAGATAGGTTGCAGAGCTGGGCCGTGAGGTGGCAAATGGAAGTCAATACGGATAAGTGTGAGGTGATTCACTTTGGTAGGAATAACAGGCATATGAAATATAGGGCTAATGGAAGGACCCTTTAATAGTGTTGTCAAGCAGAGGGATCTTGGGGTACAAGTACATAGCTCTTTGAAAGTTGGCACCCAGGTTGATAAAGTTGTTAAGGCGTACGGTGTGTTAGCTTTTATTGGTAGAGGGATTGAATTTAGGAGCTGTGAGGTTATGTTACAACTGTACAAAACTCTGGTGCGGCCGCACTTGGAGTACTGCGTACAGCTCTGGTCGCCGCATTATAAGAAAGATGTGGAAGCATTGGAAAGGGTGCAGAGGAGGTTTACCAGGATGTTGCCTGGTATGGTGGGAAGGCCTTATGAGGAAAGGCTGAGGGACCTGAGGTTATTTTCAGTAGAGAGAAGAAGGTTACGCGGTGACCTAATTGAGGCGTATAAGATGATCAAAGGACTGGATAGGGTGGATAGGGAGAGCCTTTTTCCTCGGATGGTGATGACCAACACGAGGGGACATAACTTTAAATTAAGAGGTGGTAGTTATAGGACGGATGTCAGAGGCAGGTTCTTTACACAGAGGGTGGTGAGGGCGTGGAATGCCCTGCCTGCAGCAGTTGTGGACTCGCCTACTTTGGGGCATTCAAATGGTCGGTGGATAGGCATATGGATGATATTGGAATAGTTTAGGTTAGAGGGTCCACTGGCCGGCGCAACATTGAGGGCCGAAGGGCCTGTACTGCGTTGTAATGTTCTATGTTCTATGTTCTAGTCGCCATACTCCGGCACCTGTTCAAGTACACTGAAGAAGAATTTAGCATAGTCAATGCACCCAACCAGCACATCTTTCAGACTGTGGGAGGAAACCAGAGCACCTGGAAGAAACCCACACAGACACAGGGAGAAAATGCAAACTCAGCACAGACAATCACCCGAGCC
Source organism: Sphyrna mokarran (assembly GCA_024679065.1). Classification (NCBI taxonomy): domain Eukaryota; kingdom Metazoa; phylum Chordata; class Chondrichthyes; order Carcharhiniformes; family Carcharhinidae; genus Sphyrna; species Sphyrna mokarran. The sequence continues at coordinate 35,144,979 of JAGIQG010000006.1, read as the reverse complement.
AGGAATCAAATCTGGGTCCTCAGCACTTGAGGCAGCAGTGCGAACCACTGTCCATTGTGCCACAAAATTTACTGGAAGACACACTCTGCTACATCCCATCTCCCCCTTCATTTTCACAGTACCCGCCAGAGAATATGACATGAGCCGGCTGTGCTAACAACATGCACATGAGAGGACAAACCCTCCATCCTATTCCCCACATGCTATAAAAGCTGCTTGTGGAGCTCTCTGTTACAGTCCAATATCTAGCATTTCTTTGATAGAGGGAAATGTCAAGGAATGAAAAGAAGAGATGAACTATAAAAGCACAGGCTCAGACCCGCTCACACTTATTTTCTTTTGAAAACCGGCTTTTTGATCTAGGCTGCAATATTCTCCTGTTACAGCAGCCGCCTCAGGCCTGAAGCCAAGGACTGCAAAGTTGCATCCATACTGGCACAATGCTTTGGAAGATGCCAAGGATTCTGCTCACCAGACAATAACTCCAACACCTCTGGCCACTCCGTCCTCCCAAAGAAGACTGGAAATTGTGTGAGGTCATCTTGTCAGCGAATGGAGCTTCTTAACATTGTGAGGACTTCAACATTTGCACAAAAAGTTTGAGGAGCCTAACCGCAGACCTGTGTCCCAATGCCAAGCTCACTTAACTGGTTTCATTTGAAACCTAAGATTATATCCTACTGTTATTTTATTTGAAAGAACATAGAACATAGAAAAACTACAGCACAAATAGACTCTTCGGTCCACAAATTGCACTGATGATATCCATATTTACCAGGCTTATCTATAACCCTCAATTCTATTAGGTCCCATGTGCTCATCCAGAAGTCTCTTGAAATTTACCTCCACCACCACCAATGGCAGCTGATCCACTCACCCACCACCCTCTGCGTGAAAAACATACCCCTGATATCTCTTCTGTACCTACTCCCCAGCATCTTAAACCTGTATCCTCTCGTAGCAACCATTCTAGCCCTTGGAAAAAGCCTCTGAGAATCCATCCGATCTATACCTCTCAACATCTTATAAGTTTATATGTTATATATCTTATATATTTGAGTATTTTATGTATTATTATATTTTTATATGTATACAAATATATATTATTTATTATATATTATTATATTTTATTACATTTTATATGTTTGAGTCAAGAGCTATTTTCTATTTCTCTGGATTTTCTTGCCGACCTCAATGAGCCTGCAGTAATTAGCAGGAACTGCACCTTGAAGGACTGAAATAACAATTTGAATCAATAATGTCTCTGAATGTTCCTCCACTGTGTAGAGTCTGCATGTTCTCCCCGTGTCTGCATGAGTTTCATCCAGGTGTTCCAGTTTCTACCCACAGTCCAAAGATGTGTTGGTTAGTTTGATTGGCCATGCCAAATTGATCCTGGTGTCAGGGGTACATGTCACACTATCTGTAACCCCCATAATGACTTGTCTGGGCTTGTAAAATCTCAGTTAACTGTCCTTTCTGGAAACAATACACATCTCTTAACCTGTGCTTAATGCTCTCTCTACTCACATTGTCTATACCTTTAAGACTTAATTACCTGTAAAGATTCGCATTCCAATCATTATTTTGTAAATTGAGTTTGTGTCTTTATATACCCTGTTTGTGACTAGAATTCCCATTTACCTGATGAAGGGCAGTGCCCCGAAAGCTAGTGGCTTTTGCTACCAAATAAACCTGTTGGACTTTAACCTGGTGCTATGAGACTTCTTACTGTGTCAGGGGGATTAACAGGGTAGTGCAGATAGGGCCTGGGTGGGATTGTTGTTGATGCAGTCTCAATGGGCCAAATGGTCTCCTTCAGTTCTGTAGGGAGTCTATGATTCTATGCCCAAAAGAGGTTCACAGCCAAATAAGTTATTTTAAAATGTAGTCAATGTAGGAAATGTGGCAACTAATTTGCACACAGTGAGACTTCGTAAACAGCAACCTGATAATGACACAGTAGCACAGTGATTAGCACTGCTGCTTCACAATGCCAGGAACCCAATTCGATTCCCAGCTTGGATCCTTGTCTGTTTGGAGTTTGCACATTCTATCCATGTCTGCATGGCCTCCCTCCAGGTGCCCCAGTTTCCTCCCACAGTCAAAAGATGCGTGGGTTAGGTTGATTGGCCATGCTAAATTGTGTCAGGGGGACTAGCTAGGGTAAATGCATGGGACTACAATGGTAAGGCCTGGGTGGGATTGCGGTCGGTGAAAGTTTAATGGGCCAAACGGCCTCCTTCTGAATTGTAGGATTTTATGAGATGATTTCTTTTGGCGATGCTGGTTAAGGACTACATGTTGCCTGGAATAGTTCTCCAATGTCACTGTTTATGTGAAAAATTGTGAATTCATTTATTCTGCATCAATATTTCTGTTTGGATGTTGCACAAGTACAGATAAATCATATTGACTGCATTTATGTGACCGTGGGTTACGACAACCAATGAATGACAATCCAGCCGAAGACATGGAAGCCCCATGTTACAAGAGAAGGAATGTTTTGCTGGTTTAAAGTGTGTGAATAGGGTGTGATAGATGAAATATCCTTTATCTTAAAAAGAATTCTCATGGAGGGTGATTGTAAATTTTAGGATTCAATTGAAGTGATCGTTCTTTACCCTTGTCAGTCCAATCTCCGCAGGAAGATGTCCTGTGACATTAGATTAGCTCTACCATTAACATACTGGCGTCAAACCATCCTAAAGCTTCACTTTTCAAACAACTTCACTGTTTCCTGAGGAACTGGGTCTCTTTGAGTTACACCCCTTCGTTCCAGTGTTGCTACAACAACAATCCCAATTGATTAAATCTACATCCATTGATGTTTCTCATCTGAAGATGTTCTCACCACTTTGGGGAAGGTCAGGTGAATAGTGCCTTCCTTGGTCTGTGCTCCCCTTGGCTCCGCGAGTCTCATCCGCTGTCAATCACCTCTGTGAACAGCTGAGGTTTCAGGGCCGTGGGAACAAGCAGATCAAGAAGTTAACAACCAGCCACTAATCACCATGACTGTCACAACATCAGCACTGATAGAATTTTCACCTTTCACAGGAGAAAAGGCATTAACCTTCCAAGGCCTACATTACATCTGTAAGCGAGTGTCAAGGTTTGCACTTGGCATGGGGGCGAGAGGTGTTAACAAACATTGATTTGCAACTTTTGCAGCTATGTGCTGAACAAGGAAATTGCCCGATCAACTGAATGTAAGTGAACATTATTTGAACAACTGTTAAAACATAGCACCTGATCTGATTTGCATTTCACTTTATAACTTAATTTACATCTCCTATAAATTATATTTTGAGGCATTACCATGCTGAAACATGATTTCATAGTGCTCAGTGTTTGTGCCTCTGAATCAAAAGGTTGTAATCCTCAGCCCCCCTCCCCTCTCAGGCCTGAACGTGTATTCTACTCTGATTCTCCAGTGTAGCACTGAAGGAGTTACACGTTGTCAAACGTGCCATATTTTAGCATTTAGATGAGATGATAACACTAAGCACCAATCTCCTAGGGTCTTATTACACTATTCCTAGCATCTATTCCTGTAGATGCACCTTGTAGGTGCATCTACACCACAGACACTGCAGTGGTTCAAGAGGACACCACACAATAACTTTGATTTGATTTGATTTATTATTGACACATGGATTATTATACAGTGAAACATGTTTTTTCTTTGCACTATACAGATAAAGCATACCATTCATAGAGAAGGAAAGGAGAGAGTGCAGAATGTACTGTTATAGTCACAGCTAGGGTGTAGAGAAAGATCAAGCCTTTATTACTTCTAGTCTTGGACTATCCCAATGCATTCCTGTCCAGCCTTGTTCATTCCCTAAAGAAACTTGAGAACATTCAACACTCTGTGGCCTGTATTCTTAACTTGAATTGCATCCTGTTCACACAATGTTTATGTGCATGCTAACCTATCTCACTTCCCAGTTTTTAAAATTTCCATCCTTGCTTTCAGATCCCTTCATGGTCTTACCCCTCTCTTTCTCTGTAATCTCCTCCATCACTACAACCCGATAAATTATCTGCACTCAGCTGATATTGGTTTCTTAAACACCTCCAGTCTTAATTGCTCCTCCCTTGGTGGCCTTGCCTTCAGATGCCTCGGTCCCAAGTTCAGAAATTCCCTCCTTAAACCTTTTTGTCTTGCATTCCTTCTTTAAGACACTTCTTTAAACTTATCTCTAATCAAGCCTTTGACCATTTGCCCCAATATAGCATTATGTGACTGGTTTTCTGTCTGCCTATCATTCATCCATCCTAGTTCCGAGGATTGGATGCACTATGAACTTTCTCCACTGATTTCTATCCGCTATTACCCTCAGTATCTCTCCCATAAAGAGGCCAGGCCACATACTGATATCTTCCATTCCTGGCACCTTCGGTCTCCCTTGTGCACATTTTAGCCTATACTTTTTCTTGCATTTTTCCAAATACTCCCCATTCATTCATAGCACAAGTCCAAAATATGTCAGCTTCCTTGATTTCACTGTTTCAAACAAGTTCCTTTTAATGCCAGCTTTCTTGAGCACCAACCTATTAGTCTGCTTAGTTGACACGTGTTCAAAGTACAAAAAGGACAAAGAACAAAACAGCACAGGAAACAGGCCCTTTGGCCCTACGAGCCCACGTTGCCATCCTGATGTTCCCACCTCTATCTGTGATCCCTGTCTATGTTTATAGATCTATGGATTAAAAACCAAATTTGAGACAATTTACGGAGAACTTGTTTTGCCAATTAGCCTAAGATGTGGGAGGAAACCGGAGCACCCGGAGAAAATCCACGCAAGGAGAATGCGCAAACTCACACAGACACAGGCCCAAATCCATGTATCTGCACAGCACAGCGATAGTCACTGAGCTGTCCTGTTGCCCATCAAATGGTCCAGGTCAAGCGTACACTAATGACGTGAAGCACTAGGATACTCTCGAAAAATCCAAGAGCAGTCCTCTCACGACCCATCGCGTGTATGCCCCTCGTTAGACAACAAGGTGGACCAAAGCACCTGTGGGATAAAAACAAATACATCAATATTATCGACTATTTACACACTTCCCAGGAACTCCCAAGGCTCATGATCCATATTTTAAATCAGTTTTCTATACCCCTCCATTCCCATTCTGTTCATGTGCCCATCTAAGTATTTCTTAAGTAACTCCAGAGTGCCTGTCTCCACCACTTAACTTGGTAGCGCATTCCATACCCCCACCACCGTCTGTGTGAAAAAACTCCCTCGAGCATCCAAATTATACCTTATCCCCCTCACTCTAAGCCTGTGACCCCTCGTGCTATTTGAGTCCATCCTAGGAAAAAGCTTAACCCTGTTTACTCTATCTATACCCCTCATAATCTTGTACACCTCTATTAGATCTCCACTAAGTCTACGTCTTTCTAAGGAAAACAATCCCAATTTGCCTCACCTCTCCTCGTAACTCAGACCTTCCATACCAGGCAGCATCCTGGTAAACCTCCTCTGCACTCTCTCCAGAGTCTCCATGTCCTTCCGGTAGCAGGGCGACCAGAACTGGACACAGCATTCCAAATAAGGCCTAACTAACATTTTATACAACTGCAACATTCATTTCAAATGCTCTTATTTGACCCTTATTCCTCTTCTTGATTGTCCAGTTTACATAGCCGTATATTATCATTGGCCACGAAAGGCATTCAGAAGATGAATTTTCATTGTAATCAAGATGCTGTGGCTTCTCTATATTCATCTCTGTGACCCTTGTTAAGCCTAGCCTGAATTCTTTTGATAGATTCTGCATCTGCAGTGACGAGTGACTCAAGATAGAAGAAAGTATCAACTTGTTCAAACTGAACACCATTATTCAGAATCTTGCAGTTCTTTCAACCCATCCCTATCACCTTTGCCTTGTCAACATTGATCAGGAGGCTGCATTTCCAGTTAACTTGGTCAAGGCAATCCATCAACTCTTGTAGCTCCTCCTTTGAGGTAGAGAGAAAATAATGCCAAGAGTGTTATAATTCAGGTCCGAAACTCCAACAAGTTTTATCAAGCCTGCCTGGATTATAAGTTTAGCAATTTGTTTTTGGCTAGCGTGAACATGATATGTTTTACTTCAGATCTGATTCAACTAACCTACTAAGGAGCTTTTATCAAACAAAGTTTATTTATGGATACTGTTAACGTGTATAGAAAGAAAATTAGCAAAGACTTTTACCAATTACAAACAAAAAAACTCATGAAATTATATTACTCTTAACAAGTATATGAAATGTTCCAACTAAACAAATTTCTCTATATTAAAACCCTTGCCGCAAGTTTAGCATAGAAAATATGAATGCTCATGTGTTGCTGGAATGTAGTCCTTTGGGTGGAGATTTGAAATTCTGACTTCCCAGCCTTGTAACTTCTAGAGCCTTCTTGATACACAAATAGAGCAGATTGAAGTCACACAGCTTCCCAAGGAAGGAGAGAGACTCTAGGCAAGCTAACCACCAACAGCAGAATTTTCACTCCAGGAAGAAAAAACCTTGCTTCCAGATAGCCAGCAGAATTTATAATACCAGAGAGAGAAAATACTGCCGTTCAATCTGATGTCCGGCCCCATTTCAACTAAAACTGCAATCAGCAGCCAACTGAAAGTGAAACCTTGAATTCACTAGGAAAACAAAAAATTGTCCAAAACACATGATTTGTCAATCTGTCTTCCACTTAGCAACGCAAATCCCAGAAAGTACCTGAGACTTAGAGTAAAAATAATCAAAATCCCATCTAAACCATTGAAGCAGTAATAAAAGGAGATCTAGCAGACAGCCCAGCAACAATGAAAAAAACCTAAAACTATTAACTGCAGAGATCATGATTTTAAAAAAAATATTTCTTAAAGATATACTAGCATCACATCAGCAAACCCAAGGTTTGAAACTTATCACCCACTAATTGGTGCCCACCTTTGTATCCACATGGTATATTCTTATATCTCAGTCAGTACAATCTTGCTTATAATGCTTCTGTCGAGTTCTATTATATTAAAAGTACGATATGAATAAAAGTTATTCTTTTTTAAATTCTTTCATGGAATATGACATCATTTGGTAAGTTAATGAAAAGGACCCTGAGAGATAGGATTGATGGCCATTTGGAAAGATGCAGCTTAATCTGGGAATGTCAGCATGGTTTTGTGAGGGGTAAGTCCTGCATCACAAATTTGATTGAATTCTTTGAGGAGGTAAGTAAGGGTGTAGATGAAGATAGAGCAGTTGATGTCTTTTACATGGATTTTAATAAGGCATTTGATAAGGTTCCCCATGGTAGGCTCATGAAGAAGATAAGGAGGTGTGGGATAGAAGGAAATTTTGCCTCTTGGATAAGTAACTGGAGTCTCATAGAAGATTAACAGTGGTAGTGGAAGGAAAATTTTCAGACTAGAGGCTAGTTGCCAGCAATGTGCCACAGGGATCAGTGCTGGGACCTCTGCTTTTTGTGATTTTTATCAATGACTTGGAAGAGGGGGCTGAAGGGTGAGTTAGTAAATTTGCTGATGACACCAAGATTGGTGGAGTAGTGGATGAGGAGGAGGGCTCTTGTAGGCTGCAAAGAGACACTGATAGGATGCAGAGCTGGGCCAAAAAGTGGCAGATGAATTTTAGCCCTGATAAGTGTGAAATGATTCATTTTGGTAGGACAAACTTGAATGCAGATTACAGGGTCAATGGCAGGGCTCTGAGGAATGTGGAGGAATAGAGAGATCTTGGGATTCATATCCACAAATTTCTGAAGGTTGCCACTCAAGTAGATAGAGCTCTGAAGAAGGCTTATAGTGTGTTAGTGTTTATTAACAGAAGGCTTGAGTTTAAAACCGTGGGTTTATGCTGCAACAATACCGGATGTTGGTGAGACCACATTTGGAATATTGTGTTCAGTTCTGGTCACTTCGCTGTAAGAAGGATATGGAAGCATTGGAGAGAGTGCAGAGGAGATTTACCAGGATGCTGCCTGGTTTGGAGGGTAGGTCTTATGAGAAAAGGTTGAGGGAACTGAGGCTTTTCTCTCTAGAGCAGAGGAGGATGAGAGGTGACTTACTAGAGGATGTGCAGAGACTATTCCCTCAAGTGGATGTAGCTGTTACTAGTGGGCATAACTATAAGGTTCATGTGGGAGATGTTCGGAGGGATATCCAAGGTAGATTCTTCAGTCAGAGAGTTATTGGGGTGTAGAATATACTGCCTGATGTGATAGTGGAGTTGGACACTTTAGGAACTTCCATGCAGTTTATTGGATAGGCACATGGAGCACTCCAGAATAATAGGGAGTGGGACAGCTTCATCTTGGGTTTGGACAGAGCTTGGCATAACATTGAGGGCCGAAGAGCCTGCACTGTACTGTTCTATGTTTCTATGTTTCAGTGGCAAAGCCAGCATTTGTTGCCCATTCCCAGCTTGCTCTTAAGCTTGCTAGGCCATTTCAGAGGACAGTTGAGAGCAGTGCACGTTGCTGTGGATCTGGAGTTACATATAGGCCAGATAAGGACAGTAAATTTCCTTCCCTTGTGCTGTTTGTCCCTTTAAGGATTAATCTGCAGAGTAAAGGTCAGCTGACATAGGGAACCATTTGAGGATTACAGTTGATAGGCAGTGGGATTGAGGGGGGGGGGGGGAGGGGAGGTTCCCTGGTAAGCACTGGCTTCATTACTAAGAGTCATCTCAGGAGCTGATCGCCATCACGAGGCTGAAAGCCTCTGTGTAGTCTTAAACTGTAAATAAATGCGTTGTCTTTTCCCTAAACTAGTGAATGAGCACCTTTATCTTCCTGAAAAGACATGAGTGAACCAGATAGGGTTTTACAACAAAAAAATGATACTTTTCATGACCTGGAATTAGATTTCTATTCTGAAATTGTTAATTGAATTTGAACTCCACTAGCTGCTATGGTGAGATTTGAACCCATATCTCCAGAGCATTAGGCTGGGCTCGTGGTTAGTTTACTGATGTCGCCACAATGCCACCATTCCCCTTGTTGAGTCCAAAGTGTATCCTTTCCCCTGTAAAAACTCCCATTTCTGTAGTTTTACATTCTCTGCATCACGCCACTCTCCCTGAGTAATGTACAATGAATTCTGCATTATAATTCTCCTTCAGATTCCTTGTGGAGCAATCACAGAGATATCGAGCATTAGCATTTCACACTGACTGTCAGTAAATCCCATATGGTGCTCACCTCTCAGCATTCGCTGTCAAAAATCAGCAGGCGATTTAAAAATTCTGCAAGGTCACCTCAGAATGCTGCACTGCAAATTGCTTTGTTGTGTGATCTTGATTGAATAATACCTGGCAGCAAGTATATGAGTACTTCAGACCTTGAATGTTATTAATCTTTTAAAAAGAACAATGCATAATGAAGACACAGAGCACACTGAATAGAGCTAAAACATCACTGCAATATGTTCTTCAAGTAAGTGTCTAACAATTTTAACATTCAAGCATTTTTTGAGGTTCTTATAATGTTCCCCTTTCATGAGTGCATTCCCACTCATTCAAAACTTCACATCACTCAATCAGTAGGAGTAAACAAGTATAAATTAATGATCTGATCATTTATCTCATTATTGTTTGTGGGATCTTACTACACACAATTTGGCTATGGACTTTCCCAAATTACAATCATTTTTATAAAATTCTACAGAGCAGAAGGAGGTTGGCTTTGCACCGACTGCAATCCCACCCAGACCCTAAACCCAGAAGCCCACATATTTACCCTAGCTAATCCTCCTGACATTAAGGGGCTATTTAGCACGGCCAATCTTTGGACTGTGGGAGGAAACCAAAACACCCAGAGGAAACCCACGCAGACAAGGGGAGAATGTGCAAATTCCACACAGACAGTGACACAAGCCAGGAATCACATCCGGGTCCCTGGCATCTCTGAAATAGCTAACCACTGTGCCATCATGCCACCCCTAGAACGTTCATGACTGCCCTTCGACAAATAAATTTAACTGGCTGTAAGCTGCTTTGAGAATGTCCTTGTAGTTGTATTGCAAATAGCATTACGCATTTTGTCCACTCAAGGCTGCCATAGCCGTGCAACAGCAGGGAAGGAGAATAAAGAAATCCATATTTTCATGAGCAGGTTGGATGCCGAATGCTTCTTGCTCAATCCTAAAAAATTCACAATGTCGATGAAGATGGTGAAATGTGGAGCATTGTTTTTAGCTATATGATTTTAGAACAGTTTTGTCAACTTCCTGCAGACAGATTCCTGAATTGCAGGTTGAAGTGAACACATTGAGGCTGCAGTCTGTTATTATAATCACAAGAGGCATGTCAGCTTGGAATGAGCAACACAAAGACCGGCATGGTTTACACACACTGATCTCAGAGATATAATCATCCAATTAGGGAAAAAATAATCTCGGATAATTACAAAGAGGTTTCTCTTTAAAGAACACAGTCCTTGATCTTTGATCATTATTATCTCAATACTGATCAATATGACGGTGTTTATTATCAATCTGTCCTGTTTGGATGTGTATTTGGAGCCAGATTCCCATCTTGGCAAGAGTGGCTGAAATATTTTGAAAGTGCAATGAGGTTTCTTTTGAAGAGTTTTTTAAAGCGGCATCTCAGCCTTGTGGCTAAGATCCAAATGAGACCAAGCCTTGGAGAAGGTACAATATCAAGCCCAAGACAGGAGGCGGCCAGCCTGTCTTGTCAACTTGGATCCGGGATGTCTCACTTACAGAGACTTTGAATTGGACTTTGATTGGATTGAATTGGATTTAAACAAAACAACAAAAATTTTGCAAGTGTGATGTCAAGTCTTGCAAATACAAATGACAATAGGAGAGAGGTTTTACTTCCCCACAGTGGAGGTGAAGAATCAGAAGATGTTTTTGTAACACATGTCGAAGAAACATGATTACAGATCAGAAAAAAACAACGGATGGGATTTTACAGCCTCGCTCATCCTGAAACCGTAAAACCCCACCCTGAGGTCAATGGACCCTTTCCATGTTCCACATCCTGCCCGTTCCAATTCCCGTGGCAGGCAGAATGGTAAAATTGTGGCCAATATATTTCACACCCAGGCAGCAGGGTGGCACAGTGGTTAGCACTACTGCCTAACAGTGCCAGAGACCTAGGTTCAATTCCAGCTTGGGTCACTATCTGTGGAATCTGCATGTTCTCCCCATGTTAGCATGGGTTTCCTCCGGATGCTCCTGTTTCCTTGCACAGTCCAAAAGACATGCTGCCTAGGTGCATTGGCCATTCTAAATTCTCCCTGCACGTACCCAAACAGGGCACCAGAGGGTGGCGATTGGGGGATTTTCACAGTAACATCATTGCAGCCTTAATGTAAGTCTACTTGTGATACTCATAAATTAACTTAAACAAGAAAGATACAATTGATGATAAAATTGTCTTCCAACACACTACACAAGTAGCAAATGAGTCAATTGACCAATATTGCACATGAATGAGGCAACTAGTACCCAAATGAGACTTTGGTGATGTTAAACATTTTGTATGCAAAAAATCAAAACATAAATAATCAAAGGTTGAGTCTCTGGCCAACTAGGTCAAAAACACTTGAGAAGATAGAAACCTATTAGAACTGCAAAATTAGCAAGATTGCTTTCACTTTCAGAGTCTAGAGCTACTGAAGTTGAGGTTGTCAACATTAACTCCCACACTCCAACTTCAGCTCCTGTAAAACCTGTTCATCGCTTCCCTACCAGGAAATCACCTCCAAATGAATATTAACAATTTCACAGAGTTGCAACTTGTCCAAAGAATCTTTCCACTGCAGAAGTGCTTACCTACACCAGAAAGAATGCTCTGATACTAGCAAACAACATAAAGCCCCAAGTGCAATATTTAATTTCACATAACTTCATTGCAGTATTAATATAAGCCTTACTTGTGACTAATAAATAAACTTCAACTTTAATTTCTTCTTGAAATCAGACCATGTTTTAGCCTTAACTACAGTCAGTGGTAGTGAATTCCACACATTCACCGCTCTCTGGGTGAAGAAATTTCTCTTCTTCTCGGTCCTAAAAAGCTTACTCCTGATGTTTCTGTGCTGCAGTGTTCTATGGTTCCATCTTCAAACTATGACCCCCTAGCTCTGGACTCCCCCACATTTGGGAACATTTTTTCTGAATTTACCCTGGCAAACCCTGTTAGAATTTTCCAAGTTTCTCTGAGATCCCCTCTCAGTCGTTGAAATTGCAATGAATGTAATCCTAACCAACTTAGTTTCCTCTCATCCCAGGAATCAGTCTGGTAAAGTTTCATCTGTACTCTCTCTATAGCAAGGATATTCCTCCTCAAATGAACACACCAAAATTGCCCACAATATTTCAGATGTGGCCTCACCACTACTCTATGCAATTCCAGCAAAACATTTCTATCTCTATTTGCAAATCCTCTCACTATTAAAATCAACATACTACTTGCTTTCTTTACTGCCTGCTGTGCCAGCGTACTTACTTTCAGCAACTGGTGCACAAGGATTCCAAGGTCTCAGTTTATATCCATTCAAACAATAATCTGTCTTCCTATCATTGCTACCAAAGTGGACAAACTCACGTTTATGTAACATCTGCCAGGCAGATGCCCACACATTCAGCCTGTCAAAATCACACTGAGGCATCTTGCATCATCCTCACAGCTCACCCTCCCACCCAAACTTGTAGCATCTGCAAATTTGGGAATAATATGTTCTGGTCTTTCAATTTCTTTTTGAATTGTAATTAGCTGTCTCATATGACCTGACGTATCTGGTAAACCTTATAATACCATGACTGGAGAAAAAGACTGTACTAGCGCTACAGTCCATATTAAGGTTACGGAAGTCTCGTGATGGTGGGCACAAGACCTGACCTGTGCATTGATATATAAATGTGGTACATATTATTGGATCGATCAACAACAAGCTTTATTAATTACTATCGCTGTGTAACAATAATCTCTATCAAAGCCTACTGAAGTGTTTTGAACTATTTATCTCCGCAACGTTCAATAATAATTTGGCGCATCAAACAATTACTTTAAAGTATAAAAGTATTAGCAATGTTTATCAAGAAAACTAGCTATTTGCACATTAACTGGTATCACACATCAAAAAATTACTCTCTATAGGAAAAGATTAACCTAGGTATTCCTTAAAGCCACTATGTATTGAAGTACAGGCTGATATATAATCCCTATAGTGGCAAAAGAGACCATTCAGCCCATCAAGTCTGCCCTGACAATTATCCCACCCAGTCTCTATTCTCAGAACCCCACATATTTATCCTGCTAATTCCTATGACACTAGTTAATTTATCATGGTCAATCAACATAACCCACACATCTTTGGACTGAGAGGAAACTGGAACACCTGGAGGAAACCCACACAGACACAGGGAGAGTGTGCAAACTTCACAGTGACCCAAGACCAGAATTGAAGCTGGGTCCTTGGTACTATGAGGTAGCAGTGCTAACCACTGTGCCACCATGCCACCCGTGATCTCACTCACAGTCCCTTAAAACCTTTGGTTAACAGGAATCTATCAATCTTAGATTTAAAATTGACAACTGACCCAGCATCAATTTCCATTTGAAGAAGAGAGTTACGAACTATTTCAAGTAGAAGTCCTTCCTAATTTCATTCCACAGAATTGTGATTCTGTTTCTTTAGATTGTGACCTCTAGTCCTTCACTCCCTTATGGAAACTTGAGGAAATCATTTCTCTCTATTAACTCTACCTGTTTCCCCTTACTATAATTTTAATTCCGAGGCTCATTGGTTCAGATCTGTAATTAACAATGTACGTCATTATCTTAGAAACACATTTTGATGCCATTCCTTTAATGCCTCAAACAACCATTGTCCTTTGAAGTTTGTTACATAATTGCCAAATAATTAAACAATTATTGGTTTTTGGGCGGATCTATTAAATCTACAGATCTCAATTAAAAATTATTAATTAAGTCCACTTAATATTTGCTTCCTGAGGCAGAACTGTTACAGAAGAACGAGAATTGCCTTGAGGCAATATGAACTATTTTAGCTTGCAATAAATAGTTAACATTTTGTCACTCAAAACTTTGATCTTAGAGATATCTGAGCACCACCTGCAAGTGCCTCTCCTTTAATCTTAACCATTGGCAACTTGATTCAATTTAAATCAATTTATAGACTTAGTCACAAGGAAGTATCCCTGCATTGAAACAGGGAGGCTTAAGACCAAAGTGATATTAGTGAGCTGCTGATGCCTCCTAGTTACCCCAGGCCGAATGCCAGATGGGACAGCATGATATCATAGCAGTTGGCACTGCTTCCTCACAGTGTCAGAGACCCAAATTCAATTCTAACCTCAGATCACTATCTGTGTGGAGTCTGCGCATTCTGTCTATAACTGCTTGGGTTTCCTCTGGTTGCTCCGGTTTCTTCCCACGGTCCAAAAGACATGCTGCTTAGATGCGTTGGCTACAGTAAATTCTCCCTCAGTGTACCCAAACAGGTTCTGGGGTATGGCGACTGGGGGATTTTCACAGTAATTTCATTGCACTGTTAATGCAAGCCTACTTGTGCCACTAATAAATAAACTTTAAAGAAAAGGGAAAGGTGATTTCTACATTGGACCACTTTGTCACTGGTCTTGGGTAGATGATGATAGAAGGGGGTCACTAATTGGGAGGGAGGGGTTAATTGGGCAAGGAATTGGAAAATGATCAGGATGGAGTCATATGGAGGCCAGCAATCATAACCAATAGCAATGATTTGAAGTTATGTAGCTCCTTAAACATAGTAAAACATCCCAAAGCGTAAGGTAGAAGCATTATTAAATAAAGTTAGATTTTGCACCGGAGAAAGTATTAGGATAGCTGACCAAAGGCTTGGTCAAAAAGGAGAGGGGGGAGAGAATTTCAGGGAGGGAGTTGCAGAGCTGAGAGCTAGCAGCTAAAGACATGGCCACTAATGATGGAGTGATTAGATTTGGAATGCTCAAGAGGTCAGAATGAGAGGAGTGTAGGTTACGGAAAGTTGGAATGTTGCAGGCAATTTCAGAGATAGGGATCTGGGAGGCCATCGAGGAATTTGCAACATAAGATGAAAATGTTAAAGTTTAGCAGTTGCCAGACTGGGAACAAATTTCGATCTCTGTGTTCAGTTGTGATGGATGAATGGGAGTTGGTGTGAGTATACATATGGGCTACAGATTTTAATTGAGTTCAATTTTATAGAGGGTGAAATATAGGAGCCATCTAAAGGAGCTTTGCAATGATCAACCCTAAATGTAATAAAGGTATCCATGAGGCTTTCAACAACAGATAAGCAGAACGAAGGCAGAGTCAGGTGATGGAAGTGAGAGTAGGCCATGGTTTGGTGGAACTTATCTTGGAGTGAAATACAGCAGTAATGTTATAAATGGGTGGCATGGGTGGCACACTGATTAGTATTGCTGCCTCACATTGCAAAGGACCCAGGTTCGATTCTGGCTTGCGTCACTATCTGATGGAGTTTGCACATTCTCCCCATGTCTATGTGGGTTTCCTCCAGGTGATCCGGTTTCCTCCCGCAGTCTGAAAGACACGCTGGTTAAGTGCATCGATCTGAACAGGCACCGTAGTATGGCGACCAAGGGAATTCCACAGTAACTTCATTGCAGTGTTAATGTAAACCTTACTCGTGACTAATAAATATGTAAACTTTATAAAATGGTCTGGTTTGGCCTCAGAACGACTAAACAGGGCATCAATTTTGGGATAAGAACAAGAACAATCGCTTCCGTTTTCCCGCTATTCAGTGGAAGGAAAGTTCTACCTTTGTAATACTGAATGTTGGACAAGCAGTGCAAGGAATTAGAGAGAATGGAGGGAGAATGAGAAGTGACGGTGAGGTGGTGCAGACCATGTTTTTCTGAAGGAAGCTGACCTGGTGTTGACTGTGTTCATGTTAGCTCAACTTTATAAAAGTTGGTCTCAGCATGTTGATTTGATTTGATTTATTATTGTCACATGTATTAGTAAACAGTGAAAAGTATTGTTTCTTGCATGCTATATAGACAAAGCATATCACTATAGAGAAGGAAACGAGAGAGTGCAGAATGCAGTGTTACACTCATAGCTAGAGTGTAGACAAAGATCAGTTTAATGCATGGTAAGTCCATTCAAAAGTCTGATGGCAGCAGGGAAGAAGCTGTTCTTGAGTCAATTGGTACATGACCTCTCTCTTTTTCCCAACAGCAGATAGTGGAAGGGGATACGTCTAGTTCATGATGGGGTTTGAAATTCAACGGATGAACTCTTACCAGCCACAATCCCGCTGCAGCAAGGGCGGAGAATTTGGCACTCTGCCAACTCTCCATTAACTGCGGCGGGATGGGAAAATCCTATCGACGTGAATGGTGGCAATATTCTGGCCAAAATGTTTACTGATTGGGCACATGTCTTCTTAAAATCCTATAATTCCATGTAGAGATTCAGCAAGTGGTTTTGACAGTGTCTTATGGTTGCAATTAGACAGCTGGCTCTGTTCAAACACAGTGCAGAAACATGGCATTTGTTAGTTTTCCAGAAGCAGCCCTCAGTGTTCCTGCCCTGCAGTTGGAAGCTGTTGTTGCGGGTATCTAATCTGAAATGGCACAATTCCAGCCACAGATGTGACTGCCCTTCACATTGACAGTTGCATTCCCATTTTGTTTTCCAAATGTTAATGCAAGTCTTTTGCTTAAATATTTCTTTCACTGTTCCACAAAATTTAATTTTCCAGAAGTCAGGTTGGGCAAAATCTTAACATGACGAATTTTCACGAGTTTCACAAATATTTTAACTGCTAAACAATCTAATAAACATTCAAACCCCTACTCTTTCTTCGATAACATCTCAATGTGTCCTGAAACAATCTAAGTGTCACATCCATCACCATCTCTGAACCAAGGCCATTTAAAGTAAGTTGTCTGTCTTTCTCTACCATATATCTTTGGACGTAGGTGCAGGCCAGCAACAGTCAAGACTTTTTGATTTGATCTATTATTGTTATATATATTGGCATACAATGAAAAGTATTGTTTATTGCTCGTTAAACAGGCAAAGCATTCCATTCATAGAGTACACTGGAGAGAAAGAAAGGAGAGAGTGTAGAACGTAGTGTTACAGTCATAGCTAGGGTGTAGAGAAAGATCAAATTATTGTGAGACAGGTCCATTCAAAAGTCTGATGGCAGCAGGGTAGAAGCTGTTTTTCATAGAATCGTAGAATCCTACGTGCAGAAGGAGGCCATTCAGCCCATCAAGTCTGCACTGACTGCACTGACTACCACCCAGCCCCTATCCCCACAATCCCTTGCATTTACTCCAGCTAATCCCCCGACACTAAGTGCAATTTAACATGGCCAATCACCCGCACATCTTTGTAGTGTGAGAGAAAACTGGAGCACCCAGAAGAAACCCTCGCAGACACGGGGAGAACATGCAAACTCCACATGGACAGTGACCCACGTCAGGAATTGAACCCGGGCCCCTGGTGCTATGAGGCAGCACTGCTAACCACTGTGCCACTGTGCCGCCCCAAAATCAGTTGGTATGTGATCGCAGACTTTTGTATCTTTTTCCCGACAGAAGAAGATGGAATAAAGTTATGTCTGGGGAATGTGGGGTCCTGTATTATATTGACTGTTTTTCCAGGCTGCGGTAAGTGTAGACAGAGTCAATGGATGGGAGACTGATTTGCATGGTGGACTGGATTTCATTCACAACCCCTTGTAGTTTCTTGTGACTTGAGAAATTCCAAGAACAATCATCATCCATGCCTAACCCAAATGGCATTAGCCATTTGCCACTGAAATCCAAGGTGCTGCTCATAATAGTCAACACACTAGTTATTTTGAGTATTTAGCTTTCTACATCTTGTTCAAGTACAGTTAAGTCCTGTTAACAGTACATCTCAGTTGAGTACCTCAGTCCTGTGGCGTTGCTGTTTGTATCTGGAGCGACAGTGAAGTAGTGGCTGAAAGCTGAGACCATTGCTCAGGCTGCAAGAGTCACTTTCCTTCCACCTATGTCTTTCCTACATGAACACCACTTGGATTTAATAATTGTTCTGTCTGTGACTTTTGCGAATGGCACAATGCCAATGATCAGCAGTAATTATCTTTAGTGGTAAAGCTGCTAAACAGAGATGTCCTTCAACAATTGTATTGGACGGTGGATGCATAGAATTGCATAGAAATTTACAGCACAGAAGCAGGCATTCTCTAGAACCCTGCAGTAACGTCACAAACAGAGGAGCTATACGGATTTAGGTCGCACTCAATGTTTCTGTCTCACCGCCAGCAACTTAAGAGTTCTTTAAACCTTCGGCAAAATCAGAAAATAAACTTGATTTATGTATTGTGAGCAAATGTCTGTTAAAAGTGTAAGCAGAAAGCACTGCTTACTCTTTTTATTTGACACTTCCATACTTTGTACCTTCACCATCCACCACAGATAACAGGCAAATTGTACGAACAACAAGTGAGGACTATATTCATAAAGATGATGCTGGAGGTTAACAGGCTACCAGCAAAGGACAGACCAATCTACAAGTAGCTTGTCCTGTAGGGGCAATAGTTTTCAGGATGATCTGAAATCAGAAATACTGCCTCTACTGCCAGGTTTGACTCCCAAGTCCCAACAATGACAATAGAAAGTCTTTGTCAGCCAAAAAAAACACTCAGGTCAAACTTAATAGCTGTTCTTCCTTGTGATTAAACCATATTCTAAAACAGAGAATTAAAATAAAATCAGCCGCAAATCAAGGTTCCAGATTCTGGGGAATGTTGGTGGTTCTCCCAGTTTAAAACATATTAATCACCTCACCCTCTGATGTTGAAATATATCTGATCTGTGTAACTTGGCGCAAGTCCAATTGACTTTTGGCAGCTAGTCATGTGTCTGCACAGAATATTCATCTGATGAAAATGCAGGAAGCTGCAGCAGTTGCTGCCATTTGGCTCTACTGTCTATTTTTTTAAAACATTCTGCAGGCTTGCCAACGAACTGATTCCCAACAAATAAATTATTCAACACTTAACTCAGAGTTTTGCCATGATTACCTGAGGATGATTCAGACAGTACAGAATGAAAAGGGAAGGTACTGGACTTGGTATCATAACTTCCTGCTGCCTTAGTAAACAATGAAGGAATAAAGGTTTTAATTCATCTTTTAAAATGAGATACAAGATATTTTCCTTAAATCAAGTTCCACCTCTGACACTCCACAGTTTGTCCATTTCATGAGAATAACCCCTCTGTACTCAGCCCTCTCTTGTTCAAATTTCTAGCCCATTGAGTCTGTTTCAATGGGAGGTTCGATGTTAATCTATGAATGACAATAGAATCATAGAATCCCTACAAGTGCAGAAGGAGGCCATTCAGTCCATCAAGCATATACCGACTCAGAGTAACTTATCCATGCCCCATCCTCGTAACCCTAACTGTTTATCCCGCTAATCCCCCATAACCTATACGTCTTGGGACACTAAGGGACATTTTAGCATTGTCAATCAACCTCACCCAGACATCTTTGGGCTATGGGAGGAAACTGGAACACTTGGAGGAAATCAATGCAGACATGGGGAGAATGTGCAGACTCTACACAGACACCCAAGGTCAGAATTGAACCCAGGCCTGTGGTGTTGTGAGGCAACAGTGTTAACCACTGTGCCACCATGCCCAATACATTGAGAATAAAGAGCTCTTATCCTTCAGTAATGATATTGAATATAAATGCAGAACAGTGAGCATCTCCTTGCTCGTGTATGAAAAATAGAAGACTGGGCATATGTCCCTTAGAAGTTTGATGTGCTGCAAACCATTAAAATTTGTCTCCTGTAAAAAGTTTCCACACTTCTTTACGAATAGCACTTTTTTGTTATTTTTATGAGGTTTTTAAATCCTTTTCTACCTTCCAATCCAAGTGGACATTTTAAAAATTATAACATTTGCAGCTGTTCAAACTTTATTTTCCCATATTAACCCAGGCTCAATTCAATGAACTCTCTCTGGACACAGCTCACAGAATAGCTACGCTCAGAATTTCTCCAGGAGGGCTTACACACTGACAAAGACTGGTAAGAAAGAGCTAGCATTTCCTTCACCTGGGACAAGAAACCAACATGGCTCTGCACTTTTATTTTTCATATTTTGGATGCTACAGCTGAAGTTAGCAGCAGCATTCTGAATTACAATATTAACGTTGCATTTCTTCGCATGGCAAGTCACGAAAATGGTAATGTAACTTCGATTTTATATCATCCCCACAGATTTCTCCATATCTTTCATGGATTCTGACTTCTATCCTTCCCAACACTTCCAAATAAATGAGCTCCTATGAATTTCCACAATCCCTGCCTAATAGTTATGGATAAATCCATCCATTCAAAATTACATCCACAATCCCTGCCTAATAGTTATGGATAAATCCATCCATTCAAAATTACCATCACAGGTCAAACACGAGCATGATAGGAGTCAATAAAATGACTCATTGCCCTACAAAAGTAAATCCAAACCAACATTTATTAGTTGAAACAAAAACAGAAAATGCCGGGAAAACTCAGCTAGTCTGATAGCATCTGTGAAGAGAAAATAGAGCCAACATTTCGAGTCTGGATCCAAACTGGAAACATTAGCTCTCTTCTCTCTCCACAGATGCTGTCAGATCTGCTGAGTTTTCCTAACATTTTCTGATTTTGTTTCAGATTCCAGCATCTGCAGTACTTTGCCTTTAACTCATTAGCTGAACCCTGGTTCTGTTATTGCTGATAATCTACCAGCTCTGCGGAATGCAAATACTATTCGGACACAAGATCATCCCTGCTTCCACAAAGCAAATTAAACGGGATTATTAAAATAAAACTATTGATCCTGTGGAAGTAATTTTCCACTCCGTCTTGTTACAGAAGAAAATGGTTCTCTGATAGTTGCCAGCAGCAACACAGTTGGCTCCGTATATTCTATGGATTCCAATATAACTTAGATAAGGTATATTACCTTATCTGGCAATGTGGAATCTTTTATACTGCAAACCAGATCACCATATGCCATCGTCCCACCCGCCTCCATCTCCAACCACTCACAGACAAATTCATTTCTCTTTAATGGTTATAGAGTCCATTCATTCCTCAGAAGAGGCAATGATAGCACTGGTACATTAAACTTCTTTACTGAGCAGAATTTTAAAATTAACACATGACAGAAAGCGAAAAAATGAATTACTAGAGAGAGAGATCAACAAAAGCCAGTCCTGGCACACACTTGGCCCAAACCTCACACTGAACACGTAGAGATGTAAACAGAATTATAACTTTTTTGTTATCTGCATAATGAAATTATTTGGTACAGGTAGTCTCTAACTCTCATAAACAATTTGCAGGTGGCCACCAAAGCTTTGTTTTGACTTATGAAAAAGCATGTTTACCATTCAAAAATGTAGTCAATTTCTAAGCTAATCCCAGCATGCCTGCTGAGACTTAAAATGCGGCCAAATTAGCTTTAAAGCTTAGCATAGTTAGTTACATCGGCAGGAATATCTTAAAATGAAGTCTTTGCATAAATGACGCAAACTATACAGAGGATCCCACAACAGTTCAGGAAGTTTTGACTAATTTTTCCACAGGATTTCAAACATTGTGCTTCAAAACTATGTTGCACTCCTGCAAGTAGAAGAAACAGTCTCAGTTATGAGCCAGCTTGGAATTTGTTTCTTCAGAGAGAGCAAGTAATAAGCAATTCTATCTCTTGCCTCTGTCATCACTCAGCCATTGAAGGATTGGAAGGATTTTTGATCTGCGAACAATCAGAAATAAAACAGAAAAATGTGGTTTAGTTTTTACAAGGGAGAGTTTCTTAATGTAGGAGAACATAAGGGAGAGGTAGAAATACCCAGGCAAGATGAAAGCCAGAGTCGGAATTCACAAGAGTCTGTTTAAGTCCAACAAGATGGCATATTCCTTTTTCACCATTGTTACACGGAGACAAATTGCATTCATGGGACTAAGTGAGTCCAGTCAGTACCATTGTGCATTCAGCTGACTGTATTATTTTGGAACGTAATGAATCAAACCAAGCCTTGCTTCATCCAGTGATAACTCAATCCATGTTTAGAATGTTTGAAAAATACACATGTGAAAGGCACAAAGATCGAGTTGAGATCAGAAGAAGATTCTACTGTTATATCCCTGGATTATGTGATCATAACAGTACAACAGCTTGGAGGATCATCCATTAAAATAGGGTGCTTAGACAGTTTAAGGGAGCACTGACACCACTGAACCCAGGGAGGTATCCACAGCTGATCTCAAATTTCAACATATATTTCCAACATATATTTCCTCCCAGAATGCTTTGTACTTTTGCATATCCTCCCTCTGTCTGTTAATTTGTTTCTCATCACAAATCCCTTTACTTAATAAATTAACAGTATGTGGAATAAGAGCTCAATAGGATCCCTGAATAGATCGTGGTCCTTATGATCCGAATCCTGCATCCTTTGTTTGCTACCTTACAAAAAGAATGGAGCCTGACTTTAACAATTAACTCAATTTGTTTCATCTTACTTCCTGGAACTTATATAACATTCCCACTGTTTTTGCAGTCTCTAGAAATATGGGAAATGTCCCCAACCAAATTTTATATAAACTGAAGCAACTAACCAACATTATTTATAGTTGACCAATTTACAGGACAAAGTTATTGGGCAAATATTATAGGATCATAGACCCCCTGCCATGCAGAAGAGGCCTTCAGCCTCCACGAAGCCTGCTCCAATAATATTCCCACCCAGCTCCTAGCTCCGTAGCCCTGCACATTTACCCTGCTAATCCCCCTGACACTAAGGGACAATTTAGCCTAACCCACACACCTTTGGACTGTCGGAAGAAGTCAGAACATCAGGAGGAAACCCACACAAACACGGGGAGAACATGCAAACTCCTATACATATATATATTTCTTCAACCTCTTCGATCATGAATTAAGTAATTCAGGAAGAAGCAGTAAACAGGTCAAAGACTGTCTATGACCACTTATAAAACCAGTTGTTCTCCTCTTGAATTATGAGTTTTATGTTAGGCATGGCAGGTATATAAACTTATGGAATTCCATAGCATGTAGGCATCTCATTAGAATTATGCAACCCAGAAAGGTCCTCTTGTTTTAAGCTCTCGATTTGTTTGAAGGTAATTATACAAACAATTGTAATTAAAATAACAATATTGGTTTGACCTTTAGCAATTGAGCAGATTCTCAAAATCTATCCTGAGGATGAATCAATGTCAAGGAAGAATGCACTAGGATAATGAACAGGTAAAGATGTTGTTGAACTTGAAATTCCACAGCTGTTTCTCAGGTCCCGGGCAGAGAGTAGTGGCAATGGGGGGGATGGGTGTGCGAGGTGAGGAAGGGGGATGGTGGAAGCAATCCTTTAGGAGAAGAGGATGGTTCTTAAAAACACCAGCGTTGGACTAGAGTTCTTTTTATATGGACTTAGGAGGAGGCCTTAAGAATTAGTTAATACCTGGCACAACTATGTGGAGAATGCATGGCATAAGCATCATATGTCTTCATTTGAATGTTACATCTGGGGACACACAACTGGCCCGAAACCCCAATCTGCACCCTTATGCACATTTCAGACAATTGAATGACACCCTAGTTAAGATAGCTTCCTGAGCTTTCCAACTGCTCAGATCATGATATGAAAGTCGGAACCTAACCTCAATTTTACTCTGGGTGAACAACCAGCTGTGACTTGAATTCCTCAGCTTTCATTTTGCAATATTTATAAATGTTCAACTGAGGAACACAATTAAGAGGGATGGTATTGTGCGGTGCAATGAACTTGGAATAAATGGCTGTATCAACCGAAGAAGTTAAACATATTTATCATAAATTGTTGATCGCTGGACTGCTAACCTCACCTGTGAGATACTTGACTGGGCGTGGTAAATTTCTCAGAAGTAAATCACTGGGGGACAATAACTGCAGAACTTATTATCCCACAGCTTATTAGAGCTATTATGAGATTAACTAAGGTTCTTCACTTTGTACCCAACATTTACTCCATAATGGCCTATTGGTTAGGGATTGGGGTTGATTGTGTAACCCACAAAGCCTCTGGGCAAAAGGAGCATTTACAAGCTTACGCTGAGGAATTAGTTGGTTCTAAAATAGCGTATGCCCTACGTTTCATTTACCAGAAGACCGATTAAGGGTTATAATGTCCTCCACGTTAGCAAGGTTACCAGTTTTACTTCTAACGAAAACAATAAAAGCACTTTTTTAAATACACTTTAAAGCACTTAAAGCACTGTTTTAAATACACTTCTCAGAGACATTAGGAATTACAGTGCAAAATTGCCACTTTAATGTTTCCGGTGCAGATCCTCACTCACTAGGACTACACAGTACCAAATGATATTCCCATGCAGCCCTTTCATTTCTATCTCAGAAGCACGTTACAGAAGTAAGAATAATATAAAGCACCATCTCGTAAACAAAGAACAAAATAGCACGGGAAACAGGCCCTTCAACCCAACGAGCCCATGCCGCCACCCCGATGTTCCCACTTCTACCCGTGATCCCTGTCTATGTTTATAGATACAAAGAACAAAGAACAAAACAGCACAGGAAACAGGCCCTTTGGCCCAACTAGCCCACACCGCCACCCCGATGTTCCCTTCTCTACCCGTGATCCCTGTCCATGTTTATAGATCTATGGATTAAAAACCAAATTTGAGACAATTTAGGGAGAATTTGTTTTGCCAATTAGCCTAAGAGCACATCTTGGGATGTGGGAGGAAACCGGAGCACCCGGAGAAAACCCACACAAGCACGGGGAGAATGCGCAAACTCCCACAGACACAGGCCCAAATCCATGTATCTGCACAGCACAGCGATAGCCACTGAGCTGTCGTGTTGCCCATCAAATGGTCCAGGTCAAGCGTACACTAACGACGTGAAGCACTAGGATACTCTCGAAAAAAATCCAAGAGCAGCCCTCTCACAACCCATCGAGTGTATGCCCCTCGTTAGACAACAAGGTGGACCAAAGCACCTGTAGGATAAAAACAAGTAAATCAATATCATCATCTATTTACACACTTCCCAGGGACTCCCAAGGCTCATGATCCCTATTTTAAATCAGTTTTATATACCCCTCCATTCCCATTCTGTTCATGTGCCCATCTAAGTATTTCTTAAATAACTCCAGAGTACCTGCCTCCACCACTTTACTTGGCAGCACATTCCATACCCCCATCACTCTCTGTGTGAAAAAACTCCCTCTCGTATCCAAATTATACCTTATCCCCCTCACCCTAAGCCCGTGATCCCTCGTGCTATTCGAGTCCATCCTAGGAAAAAGCTTAACTCTGTTTACTCTATCTATACCCCTCATAATCTTGTACACCTCTATTAGATTTCCTCTAACTCTACGTCTTTCTAAGGAAAACAGCCCCAATTTGCCCAACCTCTCCTCGTAACTCAGACCTTCCATACCAGGGAGCATCCTGGTAAACCTCCTCTGCACTCTCTCCAGAGTCTCCACGTCCTTCTGGTAGTAAGGCGACCAGAACTGGACGCAGTATTCCAAATGAGGTCTAACTAACGTTTTATACAACTGCAACATTAAAGGCCAGCTCTTGTATTCTACACCCCCTCCTATAAAGGCTAGCATACTATATGCTTTCTTCACAACCTTCTCCACTTGCTCTGCCACCTTCTGAACTTGTGCACCTGCACCCCCAGGGTCCCTCTGCATTTCTATACTCTTAATAGGTTTACTCTTTATCATATATCTCCCCCCTACATTCTTCCTCCCAAAATGCATCACCTCGCATTTATCAGGATTGAATTCCATCTGCCATCTATCTGCCCAAGCTACCAGCCTATCTATGTCCTGCTGCATCGCCTGACAATGCTCTTCACTGTCCGCAAGTCCAGCCATCTTTGTATCGTCTGCAAACTTGTTGATCACTCCACTTACTCCCTCTTCCAAGTCATTTATATATATTACAAATAGAAAGTTTATATACAGATCATAATTGTTTGCCTTTGTGAGAAATACCCATCTGAATCAATACTATTCTTTTAATGTCTGATAAATTCAATTTTTCTCTTAAATTCCAAACTGTGGAAGTTGATTGTAAAATTCTAATATTTAACAATGACCTTATTCTCAACCCCTAAGACCACTGTGTTTGAAAGGAGAATCACTAAAACAGAACAGGTTAATATCTTAGATATTTCCTCCTTTTGTTCATGAAACTTGATCTGGATATTTTGTTCATGTATGGTAGAGTTCTCCTATTTAGTTGCCATTTAATTAAATGACATTTGGGATAATTGCATACTTTCTCTTTCTTAAATCAGAAACGTTTGCTTGTTTTCAATCCTTTGATATTCCCCAGTTTCCAATGTACTGGAAAATCTCCCCCCGCCCCTTCTATTTCCTCTATTTAATATCGTTGAATATATTCTGTTGGGGCCTGCTACACTATTAGCCTCCAGAGTCCCCAGTCTCCAAATAACTACTTCCTGGCTAATCTCTGTTTTTGTTAAATACATTATGGGTACCCCTGAGAACCTGATTACTGGCTCCACAACTTTGCTTTGTTTTGTTTTTGAATACTGATGAAAAGAATGATCAGAAATGATAAGTGAAGTTTTGCTCTGGTGCCGCTTTATTTCTTAACTGATTCAATTTCTCATTAATACCACGTTGACTATGCATATAACGAAAGAGAATTTACTGTTCTTACCAATTTCTTTTTCAGATTTCCTTTTATTCCCCTGATTGCTTTTTAATAGCCCTTCCTGTTTACTCATATTTTCAACATAATCCCACTTCCCCAGTCTCTGAAATATTTTTAAGCTTGCCTTTCATATACCTTTTAAATAAATATCTGACCATCTGCAGATACGGTCCTGAGATTATCCTCCTCTTACTCTAACTTGCTTCATTCATCCTGTTAGGATTATTACCAAAATCAAAACCACAACAGTATCTGTTTCTCTGCACAAAGTTATGGGACTCTTTATTTCACCAAGTTGTCATTAAAAACCAACACGTGTTCAATTGTGTTTTTTCTTTACATTTTTTTGCAAGAGAAAAGGTATTCCAAATGTGGAATTGCTTGAATCAAACTGTTTTACAATCGTTATGGATCCAAGTTCAAGCCAGGTAGGTTTGCTGAACAGATGGGCAATGTACCATGTTGGTCTTTTCTGTATGCTATCCAGCATCTTCTTTTGGAAGGCGGCAAACACTTAACAACACATTTAGCAGCTCCCTAATGATGTGTAGGATTGCAGTTAAATGCCTCCAATATTTTTTGATAGCTCTAGTATTTCAACCTTTGGCTAATGCAGTTATGCAAAGGACAACTGATCAGACATGTTAATACTACCCTTAAACAGCTTCCAAATTGCATTTTTGCCCTGTAAATGATTTCCATTTATTCATAACATGATAGAATGTGCATAATAAAAGTGGATTGGGAAAGAAAGACCTTGGTAAGGACGTGTTAACCATACATAATGTACATTAGCAGAGGAAGAATTGCTGCTTCCTTGACGGTGGAGAGTTATGCTCTCATCCCATTAGATTTGCCTTTATTTCCCATCAAGTAAATAAAGATACAATGAGCAGGATTTTTCTCCCTCATCGCAACGTGTTTCACGGTTGGGAGGAGAGGGGTGAGGACGGTGCATCACTCGCTGGCACCAGAATCTTACAGTCCCACTGTTATCAATGGAGTTTTTGTTGAATGTACCCCTCGCTCCTGAGAAACTTGCGGTGGGGGTGTGCCATCACCAAGACCGTAAGATATTGCTGACGTAAAGAGTTAGTTCAGGCAGGAGGAGGGAGAGGCGTGGCAGAGGCAGCTGATGGTCTCAATCATAGTTACAAAGACATTCATGAGCTCCTGAAACTTGTTGCAGGTAAAAATGAAAAATGCCTCCCTCAAAACTTATCTCTTCCACCAAACCTCTGCTCTCCTATCCTGGTATGTCGTTCTTTGATTTGAACAAAGGACAAAAAATAAAGAAAATTACAGCGCAGGAACAGGCCCTTCGGCCCTCCAAGCCTGCACTGACCATGCTATTTGACTGAACTAAAACCCCCTACCCTTTCAGGCACATATTCCTATCCTATTTGTGGATTTGAAAAGACATCCCTCAAATGTTACTATCGTACTTGCTTCCACTACCACCCCTGGCAATGAGTTCCAGTCCTCCGCCATCCTCTGTGTAAAAAATCTGCCTTGTACATCTTCTTTAAATCTTGCCTCCCGCACCTTAAACCTGTGCCCCTAATAATTGCCTCTTCCGCTCTGAGAAAAAGCTTCTGACTATCCACTCTGTCCATGCCTCTCATAATCTTGTAGACTTCTATCAAGTCGCCTCCTCAACCTTTGTTGTTCCAATGAGAACAAGCCAAGTTTCTCCAATGTCTTCTCATAGCTAATGCTCTCCATGCCAGGCAACATCCTGGTAAATATTACCTGTACCCTCTCCAAAGACTTTACATGCTTCTGATATTGTGGCGACCAGAATTGAACACTATATTCCAAGTGTGGCCTAACTAAGGTCTTATAAAGCTACAACATGACTTGCCAATTTTTAAACTCAATGCCTGAGCCAATGAAAGCAAGCATGCCATATGCCTTCTTGACTACCTTTTCCACCTGCATTACCACTTTCAGTGATCAGTGTACCTGTATAGCCAGGTCCCTTTACTTATCAACATTCTGAAGGTTCTGTCATTTACTGTATATTTCCTATTTGTATTAGGCCTTCCAAATGCATCACCTCACATTTGACTGGGTTAAATTCCATCTGTCATCTCTCCCCCCAAGTCTCCAGCTGTATCCTCTGATGCTCCTGATCGCTATCTGCAAATCCACCAATTTTTGTGTCATCTGCAAACTTACTTATCAATCCAGTTACATTTTCCACCAAATCATTTATATATATTATAAACAGCAAAGATCCCAGTACTGATCCCTGAGGGACATGGCTCTCCATTCAGAAATGCCCCCTTTTACTGCTATCGTCTTTCTTTGACTGTTGAGCCAGTTTTGTATCCACCTTGCCAGCTCACTTCTAATGCCATGTGACATCACCTTCTGCACCAGTCTGCCATGAGGGACCTTGTCAAAGGCCTTATTAAAGTCCATGTAGACAATATCCACTAACCTACCCTCATCAATCATCTTCGTCACTTTCTTGATAAACTTGATCAAGTTAGTGAGACATAATTTCCCCTTCACAAAACCATGTTGCCTCTCACTAATATACATCCACTTATATCCAAATGGAAATAAATCCTGTCTGAAAGAATCCTCTCCAACAATTTCCCTAACACTGATATAAGGCTCACCAGCCTGTAATTACCTGGATTATTGTTGCTTTTTAAACAAGGGAACAACATTGGCTTTTCTCCATCCTTTGGGACCTCCCTGTAGTCATGATGTAGAGATGCCAGCTTTGGACTGTGTGTACCTCCCCTCTAGGGTACAAAGTGAGGATATAAAGATTTCTCTCAAGGCCCCAGCAATTTTCTCCCTTGCTTCTCTTAATTAAGGTCCTGGCAGCCCTTTGAAACATTGTACTATGTTAAAGATGCTTTATAAATGCAAATTATGATTGATGATGATTAACATTTGGCCACATATCAAGTCACTTCATCCTTAAAGCAGTTTGTTGTGTGAAGTGTTTCAAAGGCTCAGCTCTCCCAATATCCAGATAGTAAAAGACCAAATGTATCCCAGAAGATGGGCTAAGAGATCCCTCAGAAATCCAATACAGTGACACCATGGCAATTGCCCAGGCAGTTTGAACTCCTGGTGCATAATCTCCCCACTCTTGGAACCTGCTGCAAAATTCTCCAACTCTGAGTTGAGCTGGAGAATTCAAGGAGTTTGAACTTACTTACCGAGATCATTACTTGGAAAATGTTAGACAGACAAGTCCCAGTCTAACTCTTGGATAAATATTATAACTGATTTCCCAACTCATCCCTTGATGCTCCTCCTCTATCCCACAATAACTCACCTTCAACCCTACCCGATTTGACTAATTCCCATTGTCAAAGATCTTCCAACACCTGATTCCCCTGACCCAACCTGACTGACATCACTGTTCAACTCTTCCTTGACCCTCTGACTGCCCCCGATCCAACTTTTCCAATCACATAACCCTCATTCCCTCAACCCAGCTCACTGACCACCCAACTCTCTCCTGACTCAACCAAATTTCCCCTGGCACCCAACACCCCCAGACCCAACTCCCCCAACCCCTGACTCCCCCACCATTTAAATACCCCTGACTAGCCACAGCACTTCCCACCTGCCACCCAAACCACATGCCAACAAATCCACCTTACCACTTCATCAACCTGCCACTCTGCCCACCTGCCATCTACCTACCTGCACATTCACACCATGTCTGCATGGGTTTCCTTCAAGTGCTCTGGTTTCTTCCAACAGTCTGAAACTCATGCTGGTTAGATACCATTGGCCATGTTGAATTCTCCCTCAATGTCCCCAAATAGGCACTGGAGTGTGGCGACTAGGGGATTTTCACAGTAACTTAATTGTAACTCTACATGTGACAATAATAAATAAACTTTAAACTTCAAAAAACCTGATGTGAGGATGCTGGTATTGTACTGGGGTGGGCACAGTAAGAAATCTTGCAACAACAGATCAAAGTCAACAGGTTTATTTGTAATCGTGAGCTTCCAGAGTGCTGCTTCTTCCTCAGGTGAGGTTCAAACCTGTCACCCTACCTACCTGGTAGCCCACTCATCTGTCACCTAGCCACTTACCATCATCTGCCATCCTAACCCCTTACACGGCCATTGCAGTTTCTGCATAGATTCCCCTTGCTGACATAGATTACTGACACTTAATGACTCCCACATGAAGAATGGTCAGCTAGTGAGAGTGACGGGAGTCTGCCAAACCATTTTTCAGCAATAGAAAATTATTGGCTGTGACCAAATCTGTGGGAAGCAACCACCCTGAAATCTGTTTTTAACTATTTCAATTACAATCAAAAATAACATTTATTGCACCATCTTTCTTTTAGAACATAGAAAAACTACGCACAAACAGGATCTTCGGCCCACAAGTTGCACCAATCTTATCTCTACCAACTAGGTTTAACTATAACCCTCAATCCTACTAAGTCCCATGTACTCATCTAGAAGTCTCTTAAAAAACCCTATCGAATCCACCTCCACCACCACTGCCAGCAGCTGATTCCATGCACCCACCACCCTTTGACTGAGAAACTTACTCTTGACATCTCCTCTGTACTTACTCTCCAGCACCCTAAACCTGTGTCCTCTTGTGGCAGCCACTTCAGCCCTGGGAAAAAAACCTCAGAGAATCAATACTTCTCAATAGCTTATACACCTCTATCAGGTCACCTCTCACCTTTTAATTGTAAGATGTTTTTGCCAACTAGAATTTTCCTTCCATGTAGAAATAATAGGGGTGGCTCGGTGATACAGTGGTTAGCACCACTGTCTCGCAGTGTCAGAGCTCTGGGTTCAATGCCTGACTTGGGTCACTGTCTGTGCAGAATCTGCATGTTCTCCCCATGTCTGTATAGCTTTCCCCTGGGTGCTCCAGTTTCCTCCCACTGTCTGAAAAACGTGCTGGTTAGGTGCATTGGCTATGTTAAATTCTCGCTCCGTGTACTCAAATAGGCATCTGAATGCAGTGACTAGGGGATTTTCATAGTAATTTCATTGCAATGTTAATGTAAGCCTACTTGCAACTCTAATAAATAAACTTTAAACATTGGGGAATTGATGATATTTCTAAACGTTTTTAGTGATTTTCATTTCTGCTTCTCCTCATCCCCCTGACATAAATTCATTGGAAATAAATGTCCTCTAGTTGTTAATAAACATCTGACTACAAAATAGGTTTTATCCAATTAATACACTGACCTTTCACTCGCACTAATGTCTGTTGGAGAATCTAGCTATTCGCCTCAGTGAATGGATTCAATTAAAAACCATAAATAAATCAATTTCCCTCCTACCTACAAAATGAGCTTCTTCAAAAATAAATATTCTTTAGTTTCAGCACCTCTGCTAGTTTGCTAAGTCAGTTGTAACAAAACATACTCTAATGGAGATATGCTTCTTTATTTTAATAAGGAAGTGCATTCATTTGAAATGCGTCAGTTCTTCACCTATCTCACGTGTGACCATGATTTCATTAAAAAATAGGTGCCTCTCAGACATCCCCAGTTCTGGTATTTCTGGCTTTATTTTGTTTGATGAAACTGCTGAGAACCACTTTGGAATGGCTGCACTCAAGATACTGCATAAGGCGTGTCACTTAAATTACTGTTCATAGATAATCCCTGAACAGGATGAATCATTTCCATTTCGTGAAGGGGAATAAAAGACAATGGCCAAACATTTCCAATCTGATATTATCTGAATAAAGGATTCTGCAAAAGGTTTCTTGTGGTTTAAATGCGTAAGTTCAGCAATGATAGGATATTTAAAGGCACAACTTCCTAATTCACAGCAACCAAGAAGCTAATTTTATAGGTACCTAGGGTGGAGTAGTAAAATTGCAGCCAATATATTTCACATCCAGGCAGCAGAGTGGCACAGTCATTAGCATTACTGTCTCGCAGCATCAGGGATCTAGGTTCAATTCCGACTTGGGTCACTGTCAAAGACGTGTTTGCATGTTCTCCCTGAGTCTGTGTGTGTGTTTCCTCTGGGTGCTCCGGTTTTCTCCCACAGTCCATAGACGTGCAGATTTGGTGGATTGGCCATGCTAAATTAATGCCAGGGGGAGTAGCTAGTTTAAACGCATGGGGTTATGGGGAAAGGCCCTGGGTGGGATTGTGATTGATGACGACTCCATGGACCGCATGACCTCCTTTTGCGCTGTAGGAATTTATGATCTTCAGCGTTAGAGTACAGCAGTAGCCAAAAGTTAAGGACTCTAATGCTGCCATTTTCTTTGTGGAATGTAAGCAAAATATTGCAGATACTGGTAATCTGAAATAAAAACAGAAACTGCTGGAAAAATTCAGTAAATCAGGCAGCATCTGTGGAGAGCGAATCAGTATTAAATGTTGGTGACATTTCATCAGAACAGAGGCATGTTTTTATAGTTAGTTCCTGACTTCTAAACTTGCCTGTTTTTGCAGTGAAATGCAGCAAAAATTCCCCCCCATCCCCTGGAGGAGGACACTGACATTATTTCTGGGATTCTGCATGGTGTACAACATCAATGTGTTGTCCAAACTGGTTTTGAAAGGGCTCAGCGATTCTTTGGTTGTTTTAGAAACATGCAAATTTGAAAAACAAGGACGTTTTCAGATCCTTGCTGCTGAAAACATTTACATTTTAATTTTACAGTTCCATATTTTACGTTAAGTACATAAGCACAAAACTCTTTCCAGAACAGTTGAATTCCAATAGAGACAGTGTAAAATCAGAGGAATGTGGCCTTTGCTGGTGAGTGGATATCGTTACCAGCCCAAATCCAGTACAGGGCTCAGCAATGATTTCCACCTTCAGAACTTTTTAAAAAAATAGTTGCCTCAAATAAAAGCTATTGGGAACCTCAAAATGAAAGCCCAGCATTTCTAAACTAATTATTGGCAAATTGCCAAATGTCTCAGCTAAAATGGATAGTCTGCATTGATGAATTACATGAATTGAATGTATGTGCCAAGAGAAAAAAATAATATTGACATAGACCTAACTTTGAATTATCACATTTGTACTGTAATTTTATCAGTAAACCACCTTTAAGACAAACATTTAACTTAAGATGTGTTGAATTAGGAAAATCTTTTGGCTGTTGAATCTTGTAATTAAAAAAAAGCTTCTAATAGCATATTCGGGATAATTTACCATCTCAGCTAGATTGGAAGCCACAATGGAAGCAATCATAAAAGCTTTCTTCAGATCAAAAGCATAGAATCATAGAATGCCTACAGTGCAGGGATTCACTGGAAGGAGGCCATTCAGCCCATTGAGTCAGCATTTGCCCTATGACACAACTTCTTACCTAGACCCTGTCCCAATAAGCGAACACATCTACCTCATAATTTCAAGTTTATTTACTAGTGTCATAAGTAGGCTTGCATTAACACTGTGATTAAGTTACCGTGAAAATTACCAAAATTATAGTAAAATCCCCTAATTTTTCTAATCTACCTATTTTGGGACTCTAAGGAGCAATTTACCATGGTCCATCCACTTAGCCAGTACATCTTTCAACTACGGTAGTAAACCAGAGCAGCTAGAAGAAACAACGCAGTAATGGTGAGGTGTGAACGGTTGAAAAACTCTGGCCGTAATGTTTTAGACTTTTCTTCATGTTAATGAGATCCAATTGGAAAAAGTTGCGTGTCATAAATGAGACGTGAAAGAAATTATATGCATTTCCACAAGCACGAATTGCAGATCTCTGGTCTCATAGCCTCAATATAAATCCACTATCCAAGTGTATAGGAATTTGATAGAAAAACCTGCATTTAAACACATAGCCTTGCAGGCAACCCAATGTCCCCACAGCTAGTGATTTAGTTTTGATTGCAAACGAAATGCTAAACATAATTAGAAACAGATTTCAGGGTTGTTGCTTCCCACAGATTTGGTCACAGCCGATAATTTGATCTTGGCTGAGAAATGGTTTGGCAGAATCCCATCTCTCTCACCAGCTGACCATTCTTCATATGGGAGTCAATGAATGTCAGTAAACTTTTCAACCATGAAGGATATCACAACTCAACTGAATCATCACTTGGTGTTCGATCTGAAATAGTAAAAGCCAATTTAGCACGCTGCCTGCTGCTCTGGCCTGAAACAAAATCATGGGGTGGCATGATGGCACAGTATTTAGCACTGCTGCCTCAGTTCCAGAGACCTGGGTTCAATTCCCAGCTTGGGTCACTGTCTGCATGAGCTTCCTCCCATACTCTAAAGGTGTACAAGATAAGTATATTGACCACCTTAAATTGCCCCTTAGTGTCTCAGGATGCATAGATTAGAGGGATTAGCAATTATAATTATGTAAAGTTGTGGACCTAGGTAGGATTGTTACCAATGCAGACATCGATGGGCTAAATGGCCTCCTCTTACACTGACAGGTTTCTTTGATTCTATGAATTCTATGACTATCTGACCAGTGATCTTGAGTGGGATTTCTGCCCCCCAACACCCCCACAGTGAAGATGGTTTGCTGCCAGCAGGATTTTCCAGTCCCATCAATTACTTCTGTGTTTTGCATGGTTCGCCTGTCCCACTGCTGGGGAAATGCCAGGTTGGGCGGTTGCAGGATAGGGGGCTAAGGGGTTTGGGGGCATGAGGTGTCTCCATTGGCAGAACCAGAAGCACCACCAGTGGTCAGAAACAGAATATCCTGTCCCATGGTTTCCATAAAAACTGGTGCCTTTCAGACAGCCCATGTTCTGGCATTTTATGCTTTAATTTGTTTGATCATGCTTCTGTGAAACACCCGGGGATGTTTTATTGCATTCAAGATGTGTTGTTTAAATTGCTGTTTTTGGGTCATTCATATATGGAAAGGCAGCAGCCAATTTGCACACAGAATAGTCCCAAAACTAGCAGCAAGATAATGAATAGGCATAACGGTGTTGAGTAAGGAGGGATATAGATCATGACACCAGGAGATCCATTTGAAAATGAATACAAGCAAATGTCGGATGCTGTGTCCAGCTTAATGACTGATTGCAACATTGGGAATGCATTTCCTTTGCAAGCTACACCAAAGATGATGGTGGAAGAAGATGACAGTCTGCAGAAAGAAGGTCTATTGGAGGTTATTCCTGAAGAAGGTTTCATCCCAGTAAACATCCCCATGGTTGAGGAATATACTGGAGATGCTTTAAAGGACTTCCCTATGTTAAGAAGAGACAGTTCTGTGGTTACATCACTTTCTGAAAACAAAACATTTGATATTCTTTCGTATAACCCAGGAGAACCCCCTGTTCTTTTTTTGAAAAAGGTATCCTTGGGTCTTTTACATTCACCCAAAGTAGACAACATACTGGCTTCATTCATCTTGCAAAAAGTCATCCAAGATTCTGGCCAGAATCTTACCACCATTTATGCCGATGGGATTTTCCCATCCCACCGCAGTGCCCAGAGATTAACCTGACCATCAAATTCTCCGCTTCACTGCAGCAAGTGTGTGGCATTAATGGCCGGTAAGATCACACACTATGTGCTTGATCTCACAACCTTTTCCACACAGAAACAGAGCAAAGACATCACTCGCGAATAATAAACCTCTCCTTTAAACATGCAAACAAAACGTCCTCCTTATAGTCTAGATTTCTTTTGTCTGCTTTTTGTTTAATACACTGAGGTGATTTGCATAATTATCACAGAACACCTTATTCATAGAGGATTTCAATGCTGCAGATTCATTTTTTTACCTCTCTCCTCAAGGGCTTATCTTACGTTTCCATAGTGACAAACAAATATGGAGATTTCACTCTCATGTGACACTTTGACATATCAAAAGGCTTATCTTTGCAGTCGAACTCACTGCACCGAATCAATGCACAGAGAAGCCGGTGCATATAATAATACATTGGCATTCCAGTGGGAACAAGCTTTTTTCATTCACTTCGAATTTGTCTCTTCTGAAGGCAGTAATTCATTTCAAGGTGCAGCTCTCTAAGACAGCTGGAGCCCACCATTATCTCACAGTGTGTTCTTCACCAGATCCCAAACTGTAAGCACTGTGCTGCAAATTATTGATCATGACCTTATCTCAGTCAAGCTCATTCTCATTCAACGTTCATACACAAACAGGGTCAAAACTGCTACCTCACAACTCCAGGGATCTGGATTCAATTCCCATCTTGGATCATTGTCTGTACATTCTTCCAGTATCTGCATGGGTTTCCTCCAGGTGCTCTGAATTCCTCCCAAAATCCAAAAGATGTGCTGGTTAGGTGCATTGCCCAAGTTAAATTCTTACTTAGTGTACCCAAACAGGTACCAGAGTGCAGTGACTAGGGGATTTTCACAGTAACTTCATTGCAGTGTTAATGTAAGCCTACTGTTAAATAAACTTTAAACTTTTAAATCTTCCAGTTACTGGATTGTCAGAGGCTGGACATAGACCACAATAAAAACACCTCTAGACTTAATTTTTTACGCTTTTTTAGACCCCACGGACCTCTATGGGAATTGTCCAGCAAGTTTCAAGTTTCGCTGGCTAATTCCTCAGTTCCCTGCGATCATCCTTGAAATTCCCCAACTCCAAGTTAGAGTATGGACTTTGGACAGTTTTGCATTATTGTTTTTTAAAGCTACCCAAGAGAAGTTAGACAGATTGAAACCTCGGCTAACAACTGGATACAAAACCAG
Source organism: Sphyrna mokarran (assembly GCA_024679065.1). NCBI lineage: Eukaryota > Metazoa > Chordata > Chondrichthyes > Carcharhiniformes > Carcharhinidae > Sphyrna > Sphyrna mokarran. Next base: position 35,107,550 of record JAGIQG010000006.1, on the reverse strand, counting down.
AACAGAAAATGCTGGAAAATCTCAGCAGGTCTGATAGCATCTTTTTTTTAAGCAACACAGCACGGGAAACAGGCCCTTCGGCCCAACGAGCCCGCGCCGCCGTCATACTATATAGTAGCAAATCCATTATCCTATTTTAATATTCCTATATAATAATATATATATTATTCCTAATATGGAAAATTCTCACCATAGGGACAATTTGTTTCCCAATCAGCCTAAAAGCGAATTTTTGGGTTGTGGGAGGAAACCGGAGTGCCCGGAGAAAAACCACGCAACCACGGGGAGAACGTGCAAACTCCCGCAGACACCGGCCCAATTCCAAGTGTCTGCACAGCCACATCGATAGTCTCTGAGCTATCATGTTGCCCATCAGATAGTCCAATTTAAGCATACACTGACGACGTGAAGCACTAGGCAACTCCTGAAGCAACCTCCAAGAGCAGCTCTCGCACGACGTGCTGCATGCATGCCCCTTGTTGGTCAACAAGGTGGGCTGAATTGCCTGTGGAAACAAATAAGACTTAATTAACATGCTAAAAAAACTAAGACATTCCCGAGGCGAAACTAAAAGATAGTCTACTACTATTTGGTCCTCCCGATATTCAAACAGTCCTGCTATATTCCTCTATCTGCAGACCGCTCATGTGTCTGTCCAAGAGTCCCTTAAACAACCCTAGCGTGCCTGCTCCCACCACCTTACTCGGCAGTGCATTCCACACCCCCACTACCCTTTGTGTGAAATCTGACCCATCTGACCCAACGCAATTATCACACAACTATTCAGGACTAGTGTCCTGACTGAACTACCCAACTATCCAGCCCAACTGTTATCTGCTTCACTCTCTCATTCACTGATGCACCTCACCCACCTATCCACTATTCAACCTCCCACCCACTTACTCACACATTCATTCACCTATTCACTAAGCTTTAAACTTACTATATGGCAACTGGTCCCATAAAAAAGGGATGTGTCCCATCTTCCTGCGACTCCACTGGAGTGCTGTGCTGCACACTTCTGGGAAAGTTGGGCTTGGAAGAACACGACAGAAATGCAGAGCGGCATCGTTGGAGGATTTCATGAGCACAGCAGTATAACAGACCGCTATTGCCACTGTTCAGAAGATCTGGACCACAGTCTCATCAAAAGCCAGTAATCCAAATCAGAAACCATGGCCAAATTGTACCCTCCTGCACCTGAAGCCATTATTTGGCTGACAGAGTCAGCACAACCTATATGAATTTGTATTACATTGCATAGTACCAGTAGCCACTGAGTTACCAGATTTTGAGTGCAAAATCCAAGGTGTCACTGCAGTGGTAAGGGAATGTTGTATGTCAGAGGTGCCATCTTTCAGAAGATACGCTAAACCAATATTCTGGTGTAAACAATTCACTGGATTTATTTTAAAGATGAGCAGGGTTGTTCTTACCAGTGTTTTGAGCAGAATTTATCCCTCAGCCAACATCTAAAACAGGTTATCTAATACCTGCCTCCTTGCTGTTTGTGCGAGCTTGCTTTGTGCAAATTGGCAACTAGGGTTTCCCACAACAGTGGCTATACACTTCACAAAGCTTTCTATTGTCTGTAAAACACTTTGGCATGTTCCTGAGGGTTTGTAAGGCATTATATAAGAACAAGTCTTCCTTTATTAAACAAATATTTTATTTTGGTATTCTGCTTTTAAAGAGAATGTCCCAATTTTGAGATACCAGCAAAATTGATTTGATTTGATTTGATCTACTATTGTTACATGTATTAGTATACAGAGAAAAGTATTGCTTCTTGTGCATGCGCTATATAGACAAAGCAGGAAGAGAAGGAAAGAGAAAATGCAGAATGTAGTGTCATAGATAGGGTGTAGGGAAAGGTCAACTTAGTGCAAGGTAGGATTCATTCAAAAGTCTGATGGCAGCAGGGAAGAAGCTGTTCTTGTATCAGTTGGTGCATGACCTCAGACTTTTGTATCTTTTTCCCCGATGGAAGAAGGTGGAAGAGAGGATATGAGGTCCTTAATTATTCTGGCTGCTTTGCTGAGGCAGCGGGAAGCGTAAACAGTGTGAATGGATGGAAGGCTGATTTGAATGGGCTATGTTTACAACCTTCTGTAGTCTCTTGCAGTCTTAGGAAGAGCAGGAGCCATACCTAGCTGTGATACAATCAGAAAGAATGTTTTTTATGGTGCATCTGTAAACTGGGGTTGTGCCCTGTGCCAGTCACTTAGGATCAGATCAGAACCAATTTCTTGCTGAGTGAGACCAGAAAATAACATCACCAACCCTTCAATTCACAAGGTATCCATTCTTTAATGCAGGAAACTATCTACCATGTCAAGTAATTCCCCAGATGACGCTAAGATGAGTGACAGAGAAAAGTGTGCAGAGGACGCTGAAAGTCTGCAAAGGGGTATAGATAGTCTAAGTGAGTGGGTGAGGATCTGGCAGGTGAAGTTCAATGTTGCTAAACATGAGGTCATTCATTTTGGTAGGAATAATAGCAAAGTGGTCTAATATTTAAGTGGCAAAAAATTGAAGCATGCTGCTGTGATCCCTGAGGCATATCGACATATCCCTTCATCTGGAGACTTCAGATCCATTACTGCCACAACCCAAGATCACCAGCCCATTTATAAGGGCAGTCACAACGACCATCAGTAAGCAGGGTAGATGGGAGGAAATGCTGCTGTGAACCAAGATCCAAACCTGCACTGGTATGGGCAGGAAAAGGGCAATCAGCCGTTTCTCTTGTGATTTTAGGAGAAGGAAAGTCCAGGTATGGATGAGGAGACAGTAAAGTGTCTCACTTCCTCATTCTTCCACTGTTTTCTGTAGCTGCTGGTGTCAGAGTAAACATCTGGTTACTTAATAACATCTGTGGACGTGTTAATTTTCAACAGCTGGAGAAGGTAAAGATTCAAGTAATAAATCTTTGTGCAATACACTTCCCGTATATTGACTGCACAACTCCCTTAGGAGGGAAAAATCTCTCATTTAAAAACTCCAACTCTCAGCTTCCACTTCTCTCCTGAGTCTCTTCAGCCTTTGTCTTTCAGCAGGACCTGGTATTTTATTAGCGAGTGAGAGAAAAGTAATCCAATAATGAACTGTTATTAGTGGGGAAAAATGGTCTGTCGCCTGCCCACGCCATCCACTCTGAGCGATTCTTCATGGAAACTGTTTGCATGCTGGGAATTTGGGATCATACGGAACTGAGATGAGGAGAAATTTGTTCACTCAGAGCATTGTGAATCATTGGAATTTTCTGATCAAGAGAGTTGGAGCTTCTCCTATGTTAAATGTCTTCTCTTGTTTGCCTACTCTTCGAGGTGAAGGCGACATGTCCATTATCTGCTATGTTTGGTAGGTTCTGATGCATATCTGGGTAACTATTAAGGCTTATCTATACCTGGAAGGTTTTATTGTCAATTGGACAGGGTAACACAGATGACTGAGTTTTGGATGGGTTTCCAGCTTGTGATTTCCTCTCCTTGCATATTGCCTCTGCCTATGGTATGCTCTTGCTTTCGAAGGAGGTTGCACTATGTTTTGTTTTATTGCGACATATGCAGCAATCCTGGACAAGTTTCTCCAAGGGTCCAAAGTTAATATCAAAACTCTTAAGTGTAGTCTTCAGCACCCCTGTGCAGTACTTCTTTTGACCTCCATGAATGCACATCCAGGCTTAATCTCTACACAAGCAATTCACATGGTTAAGCATCAGTCATTCTAGCAACATGAACAGCTCGACTCAGATATGGCTGTCCCAATATAGAGTGGCAGCTCAGTGCCTGGTATTCTGTCTCTTGTGAGGCTGAGATAGACAGGATTGTAGCTTCTCAGAGAATCAAGGACTGTGGGCAAAAGGTAAGAAAGTAGAGTTGAAATCCAAGGTCAGTCATGGCTGTATTGAAAGGCAAAGCCAGTTCGACAGGTGACGTGGTCAACACCCCGCTTTTGTCTCTTGGTTTGGATTTCATGCCACATCAGAACATAAAAAAATCTTCCTCCTCCCCACCTCCCAATGTGGAGATGTCACAGGTTTCCCTGTACCCTCCATTATCATCACCGTAATCCAATCCATCACCGTCACCCCCCACCCCACGCCCATCCCCCACAATCATTACCTGCATCCCTATCTCCCATTGCTCACAGTTTTCCCCCCCCTCACCCCATCATCACAAATGAATCCCCACCCCCCCGCCCCACCGCTCATCAGGATGTCACTAGATGCTAACAGGTGCCAAGGCACACACCCAGGCTATGCCCTCCCTCACTCCACCTGGGTAACCATACTTATCTTTGCACCCCACCCCTCCTCTGCCTCCCCCCACCACACTCCCCCACCCCCCTCCCCGCACCCCCCGCCCGGAGGATTCCCATGATAGGTGGATGTTTTTAAAAACCTGTCAACACACTTGCCAACATGATCTCACATCCACAAGATTTTATGTCACAAGAGGGGAAAATCTTGTGAGGGAACTACTTGATCACATTCTAATTTATTAAGAAATGTATTAAGATCAAGTTCTTGCGATTTTCGGTTCTCTCTGGATTCTGCGCCCCTGTCGGTGATCCCACACACGGAGAGTCCAGGTCCCAGATCCCGCCCAATGGATTTATCAGATACCCACTTTTAACATAAAAAAACTTCTGGTTTTCTCACCTTTTGCATTATTTTAATTTTCTCCATTCTTAAATGGATTAGCGAACCCATCCGCAGTCTCCTTCCCCCAGTCCAGCCAGATCACCACCTCCTCAACTTCATGTCCAACTCAGTCTGATGTCCAACCCTACATCAATTCAACTTTTACTTCATCCAACCCAAATTGCTTTGTGCAGGTTTGAGCCTGCATTCCTCACCGTGCCCCCACCCCCACAATTGCCTCCACCGCCGCCGCCCCTCCCACAACCAAAATTCTCTTCATGCAACTGAAGATCCCAAATGGCTGCAATCACTGTTTTTCCTCCAGGCCAGTTTCTGATCTTCATGGAGGTATTGTGGGATCCACCAGCAACTAACACTCTGCAGTCCATCCCTCCAGACCTCATAATTCACCCCCTACAAAGCTGGATTTAGCAAAGAGTGGGGGAGCAAAAATAAAATAAGAACAAGACTTAATCTCTCTTTTCTCAATAAAATTCAATCAATTCTCTGCAGAAAAGTATCATTCCCAAAAGAATTTTTAACTGCAGCCTGAACTTGTATACGAGCAATATACATTACACAATTTATCCCAACTAATCAGATTAACATCCCATTAACGCCACAAACAATAATTAACACAGTAACATAGAAAAATTTGTATCTACCAGAAGATGAAGTGGATGTCAAAAGGAATAAAAATCTTTTTTGTGAAATTAAATCACCTAAAATGATTTGAGATTCAGCCATTCTTTCCTCAGCAAAAGTAATATGGAAATAAGATTGATTAAACATTACACTTTTCTAGTAAACAAATTGCACATTGGAGCAAAGAAATATGGGAGCTGAAATTATCGTCACAGGGGTGTCCCTGAGAACTCTCTGGAATGCTGATGGTAACCCTGCAGCAGCCATTACAGGGGGCCCATGTGAAATGAAATGTTAATCAGGAGTTAGGACGGCACAGTGGCACAGTATGTCAGCACTGTGACACAGTTAAAACAGCACAGTGGTCAGCACTGCTGCTTCATAGCACCATAGCACCGCCTTGGGTCACTATCTATGTGAAGTTTGCACATTCTCTCCATCTGCATGGGTTTCCTCCGGGTGCTCCGGTTTCCTCCCACAGTCCAAACGTGTGCAAGTTAGATGGATTGGCCATATTAAATTGCCCCTGAATGTCAGAGGGTCTAGCTAGGGTGAGTGCATGGGGTTATGAGAGTAGAGCCAGAGAGGATTGTGGGCACTGCTGACTCGATGGGCCAAATGGTCTCCTTCTGCATTGTAGGATTCTATGACTGCTAATTGACTGCTATCAGGGTTCCCTAACTGATTGCTAGCAGCTTATCAATGCCTCAGGGCAGAGTGGGCAGGTCTATAACTGCAGCAGGCCCTCTGAGTAGCAGCTTCATCGGAGATCACAGAGGACGGGTGAGTGAGGTGGTTCACCAGGCAAGTAGGACAGAGTAACACTGATGACTGAGTTTTGGATGGGTTTCCAGCTTGTGATTTCTTCTTGCATATTGTCTCTGCCTATGGTATGCTCTTGCTTTCGAAGGAAGTTGCACTATGTTTTGTTTTAGTGCAACACATGCAGCAATCCTGGATAAGTTTCTCCAAAGGTCCGAAGTTGATGTCAAAATTCTTAAGTGTCGTCTTCACCACCCCCCCATGCAGCACTTCTGTTGACCTCCATGAATGCACGTCCCAGACTTAATCTCTACACAAGCAATTCACGTGGCTAAGCGTCAGCCATTCTAGCTACATGAGCTCAACTCAGATATGGCTGTCTCAATATGATATGGCACCTCAGTGCCTAGGATGTTGTCTCTTGTGAGGCTGTGATAGACAGGATTGTAGCCTCTCAGAAAATCAAAGGCAAAAGGTAAGAAAGTGGAGTTGAAGTCCAAGGTCATCCATGACTATATTGAAAGGCAAAGCCAGTTCGACAGATAACATGGTCAACAGCTGCTTTTGTCTCTTGGTTTGGATTTCACGCCACAATCAGAACAAAAGTAAATCTTCCCATTGCGGAAGCCAGGAAGAGAGGTTATTCCAGCAGTGGTGGCAATGTCCTGGAGCTTTGAGTATCCAATTGGAAGGCCTCTCCTCTCACCCCAGAACAGGCCTTTAAGTGACCATTAACCAGGTGGCTTCCAGTGACCAGTTATTTTTAATTTTCTAACTTGTTGTTATGTTGACATTTCTGTCATTGGCCTGTTGCGCTGTTCCTTTGAAACTCAACATTTTTGTTCTGATTGCGGCGTGAAATCCAAACTAAGAGACAAAAGCAGCTGTTGACCATGTTGTCTGTCGAACTGGCTTTGCCTTTCAATACAGTCATGGATGACCTTGGACTTCAATTCCACTTTCTTACCTTTTGCCCACAGCCTTTGATTTTGTTGTTCCATCACCATTCTCTTTAGCCCTGGAAACTAATCTTCTGCCATTCAATCTCTCCTGTCTTCCACCTCATCACAGACCTTCCTTTTCTCATTGTCCCACCTGCCTCTTGCTCAGAAGGATATATGGTACCGAAACTTGGGACTTGGACAAGTTGCAGAGCTGGGCCGAGAGGTGGCAAATGGAGTTTAATGTGGAAAAGTGTGAGGTAATGCACTATGGCAGAAATAATAAATGTGTAGAGTATAGGGCAAATGGTAGGATTCTTAGTAGTCTAGATGAACAGAGGGATCTTGGTGTGTATGTGCATAGATCCCTGAAAGTAGGCAGTCAGGTCGAGAAGGTTGTTAGGAAGGCATATGGAGTCTTGGCTTTTATTGGTAGAGGGATTGAATTTCGGAGCCGCAACGTCATGTTGCAACTGTACAAAACTCTAGTGCGGCCGCACTTGGAGTATTGTGTGCAGTTCTGGTCCCCACATTATAAGAAAGATGTGGAGGCATTGGAGAGGGTACAGAGGAGGTTTACCAGGATGTTGCCTGGTATGGAGGGCAGGTCTTATGAAGAGAGGCTGAGGATTTGAGGTTGTTTTCGTTAGAAAGGAGGCGGCTAAGAGGAGACCTTATTGAAACATATAAGATGATTAGAGGTTTAGATAGGGTGGACAGTGATAGCCTTTTTCCTAGGATGGAGAAAGCTAGCACGAGGGGACACAGCTTTAAATTAAGGGGTGATAGTTATAGGACGGATATCAGAGGTAGGTTCTTTACCCAAAGGGTGGTTCGGGAGTGGAATGCCCTGCCTGCAGCAGTTGTAGATGCGCCAAGTTTGGTGGCGTTTAAGAGGTTAGTTGATAAGTATATGGAAGAGAAGGGAATGGTTTAGTTTGGAGGGGCATTGCTTTTTATATTGGTCGGCGCAACATCGAAGGCCGAAGGGCCTGTTCTGTGCTGTAATGTTCTATGTTCTATGTTCTATGTTCTATGAAACAGACCATTAGCCCAAGCAGCTCATGTTGACACTTATGTTAAATTCGACTCTCCTTCTAACTTGCCTCATCTAAATCTTCATCACAATCATCTAATCCCTTCTTCCTCATAGACTTGTCAAAATTCCCTTAAATGCATGTGTAGTATTTTCATATTCACTTCAATCTCTTTCTGTGGTAACAAATTCCACATTTTCCCTACTCCTTGGATAAAGATGATTCTTCTGGTTTCCCTATTTGATTTATTGGTAACTATCTTATATTCTTGACCGCTAGTTATTCTCTTTCCCACTCCCTATATGCCAGTTATTCTCTTTTCCACTCCCTATATGCATTCTATTTAAAACCATTCACAATTATATCTCTAACTTTTCCCAGTTCTGGTAAAAAGTTACTGACCTGAAATGTTGGGTAGATTGATTGTCCTGTCCCTTGGTGAGTTTGGTGATGAGTGTATTTAATTACAGGGCTGGGTAGTGGTTGGGAATTCCCCCATTACCCTGAATTTCTAAAAGTTTTTTACTCCATACTTAAAGTTACAAAGCCACTGCTCGAACTGGACTGGGCAAACGCAAATCCATTCCTTGCTCTCCCCAAAAACTAAATTCAAGGTCCAATTAAATCCAATTCATGGTCCCCACAAGAGAGATAAACAAACTCCAAGCTGACAAGGTGAGGCATTGCACCTCATTTTGGGCTTGATTTGATGTTTGACCTTAACCAAAAGGCCGAGAAGCGTTGGCATTAAGGAACCCTAACTAAGCCCATCACAGGAAAACCTGCAATTGAGGCCCTTGAATGTCCAATTAAAATCCCACTGAAGGACCTCATACTCACACTGCTGAAGTTAAGGGAGTAGTGGGTGGGTGACTCTCAATGAAGGGAGCGCAGCAAGCAAACCCTCGCAGGATCTTGGCATCAGGAAGGGATGACCCACTCAGAATTACCCCCATGCACTTGCTGTCAGGAAATAACTCCCACCATTACTCAATGTGGCCTGGGATCTAGCAATGATCGGAGACACACACACACACACACACACACACACACGCACATACACACACACACCCTGTAACACTGCTGGTTAGTCAAGCGGCTGGCCTCTGATTGGTTGGCAGATTATTAATCCAGAAACTCAGCTAACATTCTGAGAACCGGGGTTCAAATCTAACCATGGCAGATGGTGGAATTTGAATTCAATAAAAAATATCTGGAATTAAGAATCCACTGATGACTATGAAACTGTTGTTGATTGTGGGAAAGACTCATCTGGTTCACTAACATCCTTTAGGGGAGGAAATCTGTCATCCTTATCTAATCCGGCCTACATGTGACTCCAGAGCCACAGCAATGTCGTTGACTCTCAACTGTCGTGGGAATTAAGGATGGGCAATAAATGCTGGCCAGCTATCGATGCCCATGTCCATGAATGAATAAAAAAAATCATAGCAGGCAGATCTTCCACTCTGGAGGCTGGGGAGAGGGTTCCTTGAGCCCAGGGAAGGCTCTCTGTCATTCAGTTAATCACCTGAGGGGCATTTAATATGATGGGCCTTCTCTAACAGAGGTGGTTCTCTCTCTGTCTCTCTCTCCAGTAGTGGGCGAGTCTCCCAGCACCTTCATTACATACTGCGCATTAACTATGTGTCCCTGTCCACAGCTTTTTCTGTTTTTAATTTTCAAATCAGAAAAACGCTCTTGAAGGGCAAGTAGAAGGGAGGAGATGACATCATTGAACAAAGCTGCTGAGAGGTTTATGCTCCGAAACAGCTTTGAATTAGCAGAGATGACAGCGAGATTTCACACAAATGACCAGCACTTAAACAGATGTAATCAAACAATTGATTGTACCTGCTGCCTGGCGCAGTCATTTACCACTCTGCAGGAAAATGAAAACATCATTCACTCCCACAGAATAATCTCCATTACACAGCTGATGATTAATTTTGGGACAATTAAGTTCTGTGGGGACCATTTTCACACCATTTCAAAAGCCAATCAAGGGTTCCGTTTTTCCGGAAGGCTTTTCCATCATTCTGGAATAAAGAAGTATTCTTGGCAAGCTCTTCATTTGCTTATCATCTTTTGTCTGCATTAAAATGTTGCTCATTTCACTCCCTGAAGAGATTATCATTATAATTACTAGACAACAAAGGCTATTTGAAGCAGAGATGGGGGCGGGGAGGAGATATTATATGTGGAGCTTTTTAATATTTACTTTGCTAGTTAATATCCTGTGATTTTGATCACATTTTATTTCTTAAAATCAAATCACTCCTTCGATCTGTCTCGCTTTTCATTGTACACTCACTTGGCATTTAATCTCTCTTTCTTTCTTTGTCTGCATACTTCTCATACAGTTTCCTGGATTTCCTTACATCTCTATCTTTGATTATAGTCCACAATCTTTCCTTGTCTCTTTCTCTGTTTTATTCTAAATGTCTGTCACATCTTTTCTGACTGACCCTTCAATATATCTTCCTCTTTGTTGTTTCAGGCTTTCTGTGCGTCTTTCATTTTGTATATTTTTTACACACTTTCTCTTCCTTTCTGCATCTTTCTCATTCTTCCTGCCCATGTGCAGCACTGTCATTCCCAAAGTAGGTGTGTAGGGTTTGGAAAATCCCTGACTCGGCATTACCACCTCAGGAGAAACTGCACAGATTGCCTGGATTTTTGCTGAGTGAGGCAGTGGGTGAGTGCTGGGGTCAGGCCTGCTGTCCCAGGAAATGTTTGAGTGCCAAGTTGGCTGTTTAAAATGCCTTGCCTCCGTGCGCTAGTTCTTTGCCCCAGTTAGATTAGATAAACTAGCCCTCACCCCTCATATCCCTTCATTGCCCCATCTGTTCCCTATGCTCCATCCATGCCAACTCATGCCCTCACCCACTCCCCGTGGTCCCTCACCTTTCTCCCTCATATCCTCCATGTTAACTCACCCAGTATCTGTCATGGGCAGATCTCAGGAACCATGCTTCGATGAAGTAACATTAAATTCTAACTATATATTACAGACTTCACCATACAAAATTATTGACTGTTTTTGAACTCTCCAACTGTCTTTGCTTCCAATACCTTATCTAAACATGGAAGTAGGAATGCAAAAGTGATATAACACAGACACTGGAAATCTGAAATCAGAAATTCCAGAATTCCAACATCTGCTGAGTATTTCCAGCATTTTCTGCTTTGAAGGCATAAAATGAATGTTTCCAGTGGCAGTAGAGTTACTAATCAAGATTTAAGGTGATTAATAAAATATTTCCTTTTACACAGTGAGTTGTTGTGATCTGGATTGGACTGTTTAAGAGGTTTAAGTTTATGTTATTTATATTGTAGGGTGGCACAGTAACACAGTGGTGACCACAGCTGCCTCACAGCGTCAGGGACCCAGGTTTGATTCCTGGCCTGGTGTGGAATCTATATGTTCTCCCCGTATCTGTGGGGATTTCCTCTGATGTTCTCTTTTCCTCCCGTAATCCAAAAGATGTGCTGGTTAGGTGTATTAGCCATGTAAATTCTCCCTCAGTGCTTCCAAACAGTCACCAGAGTGAGATGAGTAGGGGATTTTCACAGTAACTTCACTGCAGTGTTAATGTAAGCCAATCTGTAACACTAACAAAATAAACATTGTCTAAAAGGATGGTGTAAATAGATTCAATTATCACATTCAGAAAGCAATTGGATAAATAACTGAAGGTAAAAGTTGACAGCATAACAAGGAGAATACAATGAATGGGATTAATTGGATACCTCGAAGGGCTGCCACAGGCACCCTGGGCTGAATGGCCTTCTTCTATATTATTCCAAGATACAATGGAGAATTGTAATAGATGACGCAAGTTTCTTTTCTTCCTTTCCAAGACTACTGCTGCAAGGTGACCGTATTATCCAGACTGGCAGATACATACAGCAAGAAAGAACACAGCTACTGGGAGGGTTTGAATCACAAGACAAGAACAACCAATTCACCCTGTTGGTTTCGTGATTGGGGGATGTTGGTTTTGTCAGCTGATGGCACTAATAAACCACCATTGGCAGACTTATCGGAGCAAACAGTAAACATCATTGTCACCGGAGGAAAATCGAAGCCATTGTGTTAACATTAGAGAGCTGGCTCGAGTGAACTAAGATGTTGGTGTTGAGTAAAATTCCTATTTGTTGACAGCTGTGAACATCGTTTTTTCATGAACCCTTTGACCATCTGTTTCTTTTTGTCCCACGAGATTCTCTTTTAATCCCAAAGCTTCCCACCAGTGATATTTTATTCAAATTAGAGTTAGAAGGACTAGGTAGCTGGGCAATTCATCAAAAATTTGGGCCAATTATAGGATCATTAACTTGGATTGGTTTAATACTTTTGTCCCCGTTAAACAAATTTTGCTTGTCATTTTGGGCTGTACACAAAGAAATGCTTAGCACAGAAAGGGTGTAATCATCATTATGAAAATTACAATTTGAACAATATAGAATCGACTGCAGGCATTAACACTGATGAGGCCCATATTTCATTAAGCATCTGTATGAAAATAATGGTTACTGCAGGGAATTAAAGTTCTGGGACCAATAATCTCTGTTCAACAATGTAATTAGACGGATAAAGCTCATTTTTGCAGTGCAGTTCACAGTAGCGGGGACAAAACGTGCTAGGTTTTTCTATAAACTATTACTAACGATTCAAAATAAGTAGGTTACAGCTTTATATAATAGATTGTACTGCTTGTGTTGATTCCCCTTATTATTTCAATGCTGGTTAAAATGAGCAAATTATTTAGGAGTGGATTCTGTTGGATTGATTTTCATTTCTCATGTAAATGAATCTCTTTTCATGCGCACACCTAAATTGCCAGCACCACATTTTGTTACAAATAGGCACAGCTTAAGTCAGTGCCGGAAGATAGAACATACTATTAATATTCCAGCCACTATAAACAAAAGAGAGCATTTAGGCTTTCTATGCGCAGAAAGGCCACAAAAAAGTCACAAACAACATCTCAGAAGCCAGACAGATGAAAGGCTTGCCTCATTTTAATTAGTCTAATCACACACCTATTTTGTCCCCATTTGGCAAACAGATTTTTTTGTCACCTTTTGGAAGACGATGTTTGAAGTAGAGAACCTCCACTTGAATTTACCTCAAGCTGGAGTTCTACTGTGTTTACATGGTAGCAGAGCTTCAGCACAAAGAAGTGAGTCACCCAGACAGGGTGTGTGGCAGAGAAGGCAGCTGCAGCTGAAGTTCAAAGCGCTGACATCAATAAACTGCCATCTAGCTATCCACCAGAAGTCCAGTGGCAGTGGGTCAGCTGCCTGGTTCTATCTGCCTTTCCAATTAATGGCAGTCTGGAACCATTAACACCGCATTTACATTACACTGACTCCATCTTTATTCATTTGTGAGCTGTGCCATCTCCATTTGTCTTGTATATTTAGTACAAAATGCACCTCATGTCCAGACTTCTTTGAAACACTCTGTTCTGAATCTGAATCACCTTGCGATTGATGATAGATTAGCGATGATTACATTTCATGTCATTGTTAATTTATAACCTTCTCGCCAAAATGACTATTTGTTTTTCAACCTGGAGCAAACCAATACAAGATCAGACAGGAGAAACTGGTGGATAATGTCCAGTCCAGCAATATGGAGAGAAAGATGCTGTTTATTATTTGCAATTACCATGACAGTAATGTAGAGACGTAAAAACTGGTCAAGATTAAAATTCTCCTCTGTTGCAGTATGAGGAGGAATGAAATAGCTCCCCTTTATTCAGCTCTCTTCACTGGTTACAGAAATATCTTTTAAATTTATTTTCCCTGAAGTTGCAAGGCTGCAAGATCACAAGATATCCGAGAAATCAGCTTTATACCCGATTTTTCACCTCTTGTGATCTTAGCTGCACCGGATATCCAGCTTGTTTAAATGTATTTAAATCCCCTTTTATATGGAATTAGTGAGCCCAGGATGGTATTGTCTGGGCTCACCGAGGTAGTTTCTCTCCAGCGACGGTTATAGATGGTCACCATCAACTGGTACCAGATATGATGGACTTGCCAGTAGAACCAAAGGCCATTGAGGCACCCCTGAGAGGTTGAAGCCAGAGGCTAGTTGCCACCTGGGCAGTGCCAGCCTGGCAGCCTGGCATTGTTTAAATGCAATCCATATAGGAACTTACAAAAATGATGAAATAACAGAGACCTCAGATGACTAATCTTTGGTCAGTGTCTTTTCTCGTTTTTTTAAAGAAAATGCCAGGTGCAATTAAGATTTATTTGGCTAGGATGAACGGGCAGGGAATAGAGGGATACAGGCAGTTGGTCTAGATAGGACAACGTGATCCTGTATTGTACTGTTATTTTGTTCTTTGATTTTTCTCCCAAATGTGTTGCTTGTGTAGCACAGCAGACTAGGAAATGTCAACGGGGGATGGGGGAGCGGAGGGATCCTGTAGTGGGATTTCCCACCAGTATCCAGCCAACTGTGACTTTCCAGGGCCACTTTTTTGTGGCTTAATCAAACTCGCACGGAGAAACAGCGCAAGACTGATTACAATATTTAAATTTAAATTTGAATCTCATTAAGGAACCCAGGACGGTATCATCCTGTTTCACTAATATTTCCTACCCACCAAGGGAGGTTCCCACCGATGGGGATTAAAATTAGTCCCAATCAACGGGGACTGGGCGTGATAGTCTCGTTGGTGGGGGCAGAAGACACTGAGGCTCCCCCCAGGAGGTCAGGCACAACAAGGGAAGTGGGCACCTTGAGCAGTGCCAGTCTGGCACTACCCACTGGGAACCCTGGCACCGCCCACTGGGCACTGGGCAGTGCCGGGGGGCATGGCTTTCAGGGAGGCATGAAAACTGGTGCGAATCCCCAGACCTTACTGGTATAATCTGGATCACAACTTTGAAAATAATATTTTCTCATGTGAAGAACACCACTCTTGTGGCATAAAGCATCCAATTCGCTCATCCGGGAGGGGGGAGGTAATCAGAGCAGTTTTCTCAAGGGGGTGTTGCATTTAAATAGCTCCATAGAACTTGCTGTCACTCATTCAAGGAGGATGGCAGTGAAGAAACCTGCTGCCCACTTCCCGGAGGGCCCCCACCCTTCTGCTTGATGCTGTAGAGGGCAGAAAGGGAACAATCTACTTTCAGAAGACTGTCCAGCAAGATCGCCAACCCTACCTGAGAGATGATGGTAACACTGGTGAGTGCCAGCGATCTCTACAATAAGATATGATGCAATGATGCAAGATGATGGGTAACCTATTCTGTGCTGTCAATGTCAGTGCTCCCAGCCACCTCTCTGCAGTCCATTTTATCGAAACACAGTCCCAGATGCTGCAGGGCTGCTGCAACCAATGCCCTAAAAGCTTATTCAATGCTCATTGGAATTCCTCCTTGCTCACGTACACAGCCCGCACAGATCAGGTTTCATCAACATCTGACCCACCAAGTAGCTAACTAATATTATCCTTAGTTGTGTTACTGTAGCAGAAGATTATCCCCAGTCATGGAGAGTGAGCGAAGATGGGCAGTGAGAAGCACAAGCTGAGGATCCTGACTCCTTTTGAGGAGAGATCTCTGGAGATCGCAGGGAAGGAGCAGGAATAGACTTGTGCTGAGAGCGAGGTAGGTCTGAGAGAGAGAAGTGAGGAACATCTGCATTTTCATCCAGATGACCAATCTCAAGTGAGACCTGTGTATTGATTCAATTTGATTTATTATTGTCACGTGTATCAGCATACAGTGAAAACTATTGTTTCTTGCATGTTATACAGACAAAGCATACCATTCATAGAGAAGGAAACTCCACCGGATGTGCACCAGCAGCAATGTAGAGAGAGCAGAACGTACTATTACAGACATAGCTAGTCTGTAGAGAAAGATCAACTTAATGAAAGGTAAGTCCATTCAAAAGTCTAATGGCAGCAGAGAAGAAACTGTTCTTGAGTAGGTTCGTACGTGGCCTCAGACTTTCGTATATATTTTCCAGTTGAAAGATGGGGAAGCGAGAATGTCCATAGTGTGTGGGAGTCCTTAATTATGCTGGCTGCTTTTCCAAGGAAAGTAGGAAGTATAGACAGAATCAGCAGATGGGAGGCTGGTTTGTGTGATGGATTGGACTTCATTCACAACCTCTTGTAATAACTTTTCATAGACCCTTGTATTGGATCCTCAGTGTATCCCAGACTCTTGATTAGGCCGTGGACTAATACCACCTTCTGTCCCTTGCAGGAACATCACCCAATAGCTTGGTCTGCCCAGCAGCAATGTCCCACCACCCACCCTTGATATGACTTCAGAGGAGATGTCAGAGGATATCTTCATGGCTATCACCTACACCGTCCACAGGGACACTTTCTGGTGAGAACCATATTGTTGCTGATGCATATCAGGTGGAGGCAGGCATGTCTCAGGGATTGGACAGTCAGAGTTTGCACCAGAGGACACAAAGGCCAAAGGCAACAGGGCGCAGAAGATAGCAGGCTGCCTCCATATTTGGTGTGCACCCCTGGGCGCAAACCTAGTCATAGTGAGAGGGTTGGGAAGGCTAAGAAATTATAGGGGTACAGCGTGGGCAGGGACAAGATTTGTCACAAGTAATTGGGGACCATTGTCACCTGTCAATTTTTGAAATGTCCCTAAATTAAACGTTGTTGTCGCTCAACATGCAATTCTTTAATGCTGCACATTCTTTAACCCAATTCCCAGAGTGCTTCACCCTGTAAGAACACAACTATTCTCATTTGGCTTCCATGCCCTCTCAGTGTGAATGTTTCACTCACAGTGATTCAGTGAACCCTGGACCCTGGCCCCAATCCCTCTCTATTCAGCCTCAAAGTTGACAACTAGTTGGCCATTTAATTGAGGACCTCTGTTGGGGTGAGGTCAGCCCTAAACATCACCCATCCTAAGTAAAATTGCAGACAGGACAGGAGTGGTGCCGATGGTGGCGGGAAGGACATGCTGGAAATTTTACGGGCTCCCTGCCTGCAAATCCTGCCAGCTGGGGAGATACCTTCTCCCTCACAAAGACCTGCTTCAATCTCCATAACATTGCCCACCTCCATTTTTATCTCCATGTATCTACAGCTGAGAAAATTCAAGCATTTCCTGGAACAATTAACTTCAAAGGTACAGTTACTTCTGTGCAACATTGGCAAGTGTCTATACACCATTGCTTCTGGCAATCGGAAGTGTAAAGATCAAAACTGTTACTGCTCACCAGATAATTTGAAGCAAGATGAAGAACAGAACAAATTCCTTTGGAAAGCTGCGGTACAGAGAGAAGCAAACTTCTCAAAGCTTTACCACTTCAATGCAGGAATGTACCTTATTAAGATTCATCCGACTACAATATTTCCTTTTCCACCTGAAGGCATTGCCATTGTTTAACTTTGGATTCCGGAACTTTGGTATTATAGAATTTAATGAGTGTTTAAAATATTGTGATGTTCATAATTAAAAATGTTAATTTTGTCCTCTTTTATGTTGGTCATTTTACAAGAAAACATTGCTTCTCTTTTGCAGGAGTCTGTGCCGAGGGATGTTTGAGCAACAAATTATTTTTGCCATTTGGTTCAGCTTCAATGGGCGGGATCTTTTGTGCCTCCTGCTACATGTTTTGTGGTGGGAAAGGTGACCCTTCATTGGCTGTCGGTGGGATCTTCCAGACTTGCCGCTGTCAATGGGGTTTCCTGTTTTATGCATCCCTCACTGTGGCTTTCCTGGTGGTGGGGGTTCACTGGTGGTGGGAGCGGAAGATCTCGCTGGCAAGAACAGCAGGAAAATTCTGGCCAAGATGTGTATTTATTTAAATTTTGGTGATAGGTTATAGCTAGTGCTTTACAGCAATGTTTTTGGAATTCTAAACTATTGCCAGTTGGAATAAAGTGATGAAGGATGTACAACAAAGGACAAAGAACAAAGAGCAACACAGCACGGGAAACAGGCCCTTCGGCCCAACGAGCCCACGCCGCCGTCCTAACGTCTTAATGACATATCCTTGACTTTAGGCTATGCCTATTGTTGAAGATTCCCATATAGGGACCAATAGGGACAATTTGTTACCCAATCAGCCTAAGAGCACATTTTTGGGATGTGGGAGGAAACCAGAGCACCCGGAGGAAACCCACGCAACCACGGCGAGAACGCGCAAACTCCCGCAGACACAGGCCCAAATCCATGTGTCAGCACAGCAACAGCGATAGGCTCTGAGCTGTCATGTTGCCCATCAGATGGTCCAGTTTAAGCATACACTGACGATATGAAGCACTAGGCAACTCCTGAAGCAACCTCCAAGAGCAGCTCTCGCACGACATACTGCATGTATGCCCCTTGTTGGTCAACAAGGTGGACCGAATTGCCTGCGGAAACAAATAAGACTTAATTAAACATGCTAAAAAAAAAACTAAGACATTCCCGAGACGAAACTAAAAGATAGTCTACTACTATTTGGTCCTCCCGATATTCAAACAGTCCTGCTATATCCCTCTATCTGCAGACCGCTCATGTGGCTGTCCAAGAGAACCTTAAACAACCCGAGCGTGCCTGCTCCCACCACCTTACTCGGCAGTGCATTCCACACCCCCACTACCCTTTGTGTGAAAAACTGGCCTCTAATATTCGTACAGGATAGCACAGTGGCACATTAGCTGGCACTGCTGCCTCACAGTGCCTGGGATCCAGGTTTGATTCCTGGCTTGGGTCATTGTGTGGAGTTTGCATGTTCTCCCCGTGTCTGCATGGGTTTCCTCCAGGTGCTCCAGGTTCCTCCCACAGTCTGAAAAATGTGCTGGTTAAGTGCTTTGGCCACGCTAAATTCTCCTTCAGTGTACCCGAACAGGTGATGGGAAATGGCATCTAGGGGATTTTCACAGTAACTTCAATGCAGTGTTAATGTAAGCCTACTTGTGATACTACTATATGAATATATAATTTGATTTATTATTGTCACATGTTTGACTGTATAATGAAAAGTATTTTTTCTTGTGTACTATACAAACAAAGCATACCGTTCATTGAGAAGGCAGAATGGAGTGTTATAGTAATAGCCAGGGTGTAAAGAAAGATCAAGTTATAGAATCATAGAACACTACAGCACAAACAGCCCCTTTGGCCCACAAGTTGAGCCGATCATATCCCTACCTGTTAGGTTTACCTATAATCCTCAATCCTATTAAGTCCCATGAACTCATCCAGAAGTCTCTTAAAAGACCCTAATGAATTTGCCTCCACCACCACCAACGGCAGCTAATTCCACTACCCACCACCCTCTGAGTGAAAAACTTACCCCAACATCTCCTCTGTACCCACTCCCCAGCACCTTAAACCTTTGTCCTCGTGTGGCAGCCATTTCAGCCCTGGGGAAAAGCTTCTGAGAGTCCACCTGATCAATATCTCCCATCACCTTATACACCTCTATCAGGTCCCTTCTCATCCTTTGTCTCTCTAAGGAGAAAAGTTAATGCAAGGTAGTCCATTCAAAAGTCTGATGGCAGCAGGGAAGAAATAATATACTTTGTCCCAAATATTTTAAATACGAGAAGCAAACGCAATAGGCCTTTATGTAAAATAATGTGTTCATGAATGGACACTATCAATTGGTTTAAGTTGCTTCACTGTAATATTGGCTGGCAGTCCAATGATACTGAGATTCAATGCAGAGAATACAACAAACTACAGTCGCAAAACAAGCCTTACACTTATTAATCTTTTAACAGAAGAACATTTCATTGATCATTTCTCAGTTTCCTTACAAAAGGACCTCTTTGCAGTTACTTTAGAAA
Source organism: Sphyrna mokarran (assembly GCA_024679065.1). Lineage (NCBI taxonomy): Eukaryota > Metazoa > Chordata > Chondrichthyes > Carcharhiniformes > Carcharhinidae > Sphyrna > Sphyrna mokarran. The sequence continues at coordinate 35,087,719 of JAGIQG010000006.1, read as the reverse complement.
GTAAGTCTTGAGTCTCACCTTGATATAGTCTTAGAAATGTCCTCAGAGGACAAAACATCTTGTATTCAACAGGCAAGGAATAAAGGAAATGTTAAAAGTGGTATCTGAATATCTGCGCTTCTGTTGGCTTTAGTCGTTCAGCAAAGCAATCTTAGCAGCATGGGGAAGTGGTGCCTTTCCTCCATCATTTAATACATTAAGAGGTGGATTTTCACTGAGTTGGGAAAGGCTCTGCAAACTTTTAAAGTGATGGCTGGGTGCAGATGCAGGAATTCAGTACTGAGTTCAAACAGCATTCATTATAGCTGTGTTAAGGCCATACCTTGCAATGTGGGGGTCCCACATTGATGGAGTAGTAAGTGCTCTTCAAAGATGGGTAAAGTCTGTGTAATGTCATGATTTAAAACTTCTGATACTTACCACACCTTAAATCTTGAGAAATGAAACAGGTTGCAGCTCTCAATGAGAATTCAGGTGTTGTGACTGCCATGGTTGACTAGCTGGCAATGTGTGCAAAATATGAGATGCCCCCCCCATCCACCTTACCCTCACTATGCCAATTCGAGTATCCTTGGACACTTCCTTGACAGCTTTGATACTTCCTGGACAGTTTTGACAGTTTTGACATTTCCTCGACAAGTTTGTCAGCTTTAACAGCTCTTTTCCACTTCCTTGATAGCTGAATAGATCTTTGAGAGCTTAAGAGTCTCATTGTGTTTGTGTGTAAAAAGTACATAATCTTTTGATGGAAGTAAGACAGTCCCAAAAGGTGCCTTACTTCCATCAAAGAGTGCCATTAGCTCTCCCAAAGGGTGCCTAACCTCTCTCAAAGGTATCCTGGGACCTTATGCAAAAGGGTATCTTACCTCACCAAAGAGCTATCTTGGTTATCCAAATGATTCCACCAAGTTCATTCTTTCTCTAACCTATTCTAAACTGTGCATTTTGGATTCTGTTCTCCTGTCCTTCCAAAATCCCAATTCAATGGACAACTGGGGACTTAACTGATTGACTGCCTCTGCAAATTACACATGCATAAATTTCAGCCCCAACTCCAGTTCCACCTCACCGTGAAGATGGGAAATGCCACGTTAAGGAATGGGTTCTAAAAATTAGAGGCTCTTCTGGGATTTTCACCAGGGCAAAAATTTAGGCCAAAGAGGGCTAAAACCTGTGATGCAGTTGGTAGGCTATAGCTTTTGTAAGATTAAATCACTGACCTTAACCTTATTGAGCTTGTTGCAGCATTACACCCATTTCCTCTGTCTTTATTCCCAGCATTGGCCTTCAAGTCTATCTGCTTCCTTTGTCTCTTGAGTATGTGTCTCCCAGTCTCCTGAAAATACCAGACACCTCTCTTCCTTTCCAACTTCTCCTCCTATACCACCAATGCAACATCCAAAAACTTTAGTGCTTATTTTCCCTTTTGTTCTTCACTTTTATCTGGGTCAGATTCACTTCCTACAACTATTGCCAGTGCAGGGCACTTCCCATAGAAAGCAGGAGTTGGCCCTTCGCGCCTGCTCTACCATTCATTATGATCATGACTGATCATCATATTCAATACTCTGATCTCACCATTTTCCCCATATCACTTGATCTGTTTAGTCATAAGGGCTGTTACTGAGGGGCATAACTATAACGTTCATAGTGGGAGATATAGGAGGGATGTCCGAGGTAGATTCTTTACTCATAAAGTGATTGGGGATTGGAATGCGCTGCCGGCTGTGATAGTGGAGTTGGACACTTTAGGAACTTTCAAGCGGTTATTGGATAGGCACATGGAACATACCAGAATGATAGGGAGTGGGATAGCTTGTTCTTGGGTTCGGACATAGCTTGGCACAACATCAAGGGCCGAAGGGCCTGTACTGTGCTGTACTGTTCTATGTTCTATAGCTATGTTTAATTTCTTCTTGAAATCACACAACATTTCGGCCTTAACTACTTTCCATGGTAGTGAATTCCACAGATTCACCACTCTCTGGACGAAGAAATTTCTCCTCACCTCAGTCCTTATTCTCAAACTATGACCCCCAAGTTCAGAACTCCATGCCATGGAGAACATTCTTTCTGTGTCCATCTTCTCTAATCCTGTTAGAATTTGAAGAGGTGCAGACTAGCTTTAAGTTGTACCTGGAAATTACAATTTTGCCCCCACCCCCACTGACTCACAGGGCCAATGAACAGAGCAGATGGAGCCCGCTACGTGTAGCAATCATTCAGGAGCAGGTGGCATAAAGTTGGCATGATGTCGGCAACACATTGAAGGGGGCGCGGTGCAATCCGCCCATGCTTGTTTTCAGGAGCCTTCCAATTCAGCTCCTCACATCCTCCGACTCACCATCAGAAACTGCATGGAATATTCTCTCAAATTCATTTTTAAAAAGAATTCCACTGACTGGAAGGAGGACAGCAGAGAATTATAGTTGTCGATGTGAGGGGTGGGGGGAGGTCAGAGTGATTCATGAATGCAGATGTCCCACAGCATTTTCAAGATTCAAAAACAAGCGTTCCCTTGCTCCCTTTTTGGAGTAAACACTCAGTCATGTAACACTGCCCATTAAAACAACATCAGCAAGGTTACACAAACATCCCTCAGAATAGCGGCAGCCTGCTCTTAGTTTGGGTGTTTATGTTCTCGAGGGAAAGAATATGTGGCTGCACTAATGCCGAGTCTCTTCATTCACCTGACCAAAACACAATCAGTTTGTCAAAGCAATGAAAGCCAACCTAATGAATAACCAACTCTCCCAAATACCGTCCACAATGCCATCTATTTAGACACGTGAACATTCCCTTCTCCAGCCTCTTATTAGGCCTAACGACTGACCAAGCCTCATTGTTCTACCCGCTCATTGTGTGCCGGGAAATCTTTTCACTCTGATGAAAACTCTTCATTTTTCTTCAGGAAAAAGCTCAAGTAGGGGGTTAAAACCCTGACAAATGGACAGACAGATTCTGCCGGCAGGAGGTTAACAAGCAGATGACAACATCTATCAGTGAGCCCTGCAGACTGAGAGGCAATCACTTACGGCAGTGTCAGGTCTTGTGTCAAGCTCTTTGCCCCTCTGCATTATCACACAATAGGAAGGGATGTCAGCTTTCAGGAAAGGAACGTCTACTTGGGAAAAATGTACGCAAAAGAACAAAACATAAATCACAAAGTAACCATCTCGTATTCTTGTACGTAACATGCAATTGTATAATAGAAGTATTGCAATCATCTGTGAAAATCAACAAAGTGGATGTGTTTTTATGTTAACATCAACAAGTATTCAGATTGGCATGAGAAAGTAGAGGTGATATGATGATACAGTGGTTAGCACTGCTGCCTCACAATGCTAGGGACCTGGGTTCAATTCCTGTCTTGGGTACTTATCTATGTAGAGTCTGCACATTCTCCTTGTGTCTGCGTGGGTTTCCTGTGAGTACTCCAGCTTCCTCCCACAGTGTGAAAGACATGCTGGTTAGGTACATTGACCATGCTAAATTCTTCCTCAATATACCCAAACAGGTGGCGGAGTGTGGCAATAGAGGATTCTCACAGTAACTTCATTGCAGTGTTAATGTAAGCCTATGGGTGACGAATAAATAAACTTTAAAATGGCTACGAGTATGTCGATTTCTATGAAGTTTAATATTATGTGTCTGTTAGCACAATTTGCATCAGTGCTTACCTCTTGACTAGAGGTTTTGAGTTCAGATTTTCAGGCTCCTGAAACTCCAACCTTCCCATCCTCAGCTCAGCAAGTTTTGTTTGACAACCAGACAAAATACAGTAGATATAACCCCATGCAACAGCACGAAGCCTCAGTGGGACATAGGAAATCTGGTTTGTGGCTCAAATTTAGCAATCTAGCCACACTCTAAAGGTGACTGTGAATTAACCTGCTGGCATCTTGCCACTGAATTAGGAATCCTAGGCCTGAGTCTCATTCCAGAACTGGAAGATATAGGGAGTGAATTTTCCACAGTTTGTTTCCATTGCAACGAACAGAAGAACCAGTGAACCACCAGAAAACTCATGTAAGCAGCAGCTTGCTCAGTTTCTTGCAGAGTTTACACCATTCTTTTTTAATTCACTCGTGGGATATGGCTGGCTAGCATTTATTGTCTATCCCTAATTGCCCTTGAGAAGCTGGCTAAGTGGCTTGCTAGGCCATTTCAGTTGACAGTCACAAGCAGACCAGACTGACTAAGGACAGCAGATTTTCTTCCCTGAAGGACATTAGTGAACCAAATGGGCTTTTCTGACAATCAAAAACAGTTTCATGGTGATCAGAAGATTCTTAATCCTAGATATATTTTATTGAATTCAAATTCCACCATCTGCTGTGATGGGATTCAAACCCAGATCCCCAGGATATTAGCTGAGTTTCTGGATTAATAGTCAATTGATAATACCACTAGGCCATTGCCTCCTCTGAAGTTATTCCACCATAGAACCCACCCGGATATCATTCTATTGCCTAGGCTGACATTCCAGGGCAATTCTCAGAGTGTGTAGCATTGTCAGAGATGTGTCCTTCAGACACGATGTAAAGTCTGAGATGACTGCCTTTTAAGATGCAAGAGATTTCCAAGTTAAAAATCCACAGGGAGGCAGATTCCAGCCTGCATATACCCTGGGCCTCGGCCACAAATAATGTTTGCAGGCTCAAGAGAAATCCCCTGATTTTTATGCAAATAGTGAGTGCTCAGACCACCTAAGTGCACATTCAAGTTGCTCTCCTTAAAGTTTATTCATTAGTCACAAGTAGGTTTACATTAGCACTGCAATAAAGTTACTATGAAAATTCCCTAGTCATCATACTCCAATACCTGTTTAGGTACACGGATGGGGAATTTAGCACAGCCAGTGCACCTAACTTAACATTTCGGACTGTGGGAGGAAACCAGAGCACTCCAAGGAAACCTACGGAGCAGAGAACATGCAAACTCTGCACAGAGAGTGACCCAACTAGCAGTTCAACCTAAGTCCCTGGTGCTGTGAGGCAGCAATGCTGACCACTGTGCCACCATGCTGCCCTAGGATCTAGCCCAATATATGTGTTTCTTATCAAAACCACTGTGACATTAATATGTAAAGTACTATATATAATCCTGACAGTCAAAGCTAACTGTCATCACTGATTACTTTACAAAATAAAAAGACCTTATTTCATCAGTAAGAATATTATCTCTAGAATAGTTTAACATTTGAAAATGATATTATTGCTCAAAGTGCAGGTTCACATTTTGACTTTTCTAGAAAGGTCAGCCACTGAATTTCAAATGTAATCTCACACATTCAACTATCAGATATCAGCTGTCATGGTCCACTTAGTTTCCATTTTTTAAAAACTCATCCACTTCATCACAAAATTAACACACACTGACAGCAAACACTAAATGCACAGTGATCTTCGAGGCACTACACATTTTATTATATTGATAGATTACCACTGCGGCAAAAGCAAAACTTCACCTAGCGTTGAGCTTTTTCAATAAATATATATAACACAATATCGAAAATTGTGATTCAAAGATTGGGTTTAGGATTAGCTGTATCTTCGCAAAAACTTTGTTTGTATCTGTGTCAGAAATATTCAAAACATTCCCTGTTCAGCGAAACTAAGAGATTTCATAGAAACCCTATAGTGCAGAAGGAGGCCATTTGGTCATCAAGTCTGTACCAGTTGTCTGATAGATCATCTTACCCAGGACCTATTCTTGTACCTCACATATTTACTCCGCTAATTCCCCCTTACCTATACATCTTGGGACACAAGGGGTAATTTAGCATGGCCGATCCACCTAACCTTCACATCTTTGGACTGTGGGTAGAAACCAACACCTGGAGTAGACCCAAACAGACACGGGGAGAACGCACAAACTCCACATAGACACAATACACAAACTCCACATAGACACAATACACACACTTCACATAGGTACAAAAGCATCCAGAGGGGCAATTTTTTTCACACAGAGAGTGGTGAGTGCCTGGAACAAGTTGCCCGAGATAATAGTAGAGATGGTACAATTTTGTCTTTTAAAAAGCATTTAGATAGTTACATGGGTACAATGGATAGAGAGAGATATGGGCCAAACACGAGCAATTGGGATTAGCTTAGGGGTTTAAAAAAAAATGGCTGCATGGACAAGTTAGGCCGAAGGGCCTGTTTCCATGCTGTAGACCTCTATGAACCCAAGGCCGGATTCAAACTTGGATCCCTGGTGCAGTGATGCAGCAGTGTTAATCACCATAGCACCATGCACCATATAACTTCTAGGCTCCCCGTCGGGAAATTGAAACCACATCTCCCACATAATAGGCAGGAATATTAACTACTATACTAATGAGGAAATACAGAGTAAAACCCAGATTAAGCTGGTACAAAACTGCCTGATCTTTACCAATTTCATTTTATCAGATATCATAATAAAATTAACAAATATGAAGCGGCTTATTCAAAATATTGTGAATAAATGTTTCTTAATGACTCAGTTACATCAGATCATGAGTAGCTGGTCTACACAGGAAGTCTCGCTCTATGGTCACTGATAAGTTAGCTGATTGGGGGGACTCAATGGTAATGAGGACATTATGATGCCCTTCAGTTAAAGAGTCCCAATCAAAGTTTCCACTCCTGATTATTAGCATGGACCAGATATTGACTGAGGTCTGGATCAGCAATGTTTTACCTCCCCTATCTAATTGTACCCTAATAATCAGGTTATGGGTTTATACATAAAGAATGACAGATCGGGCAAGATACCAAGAGGGCGTAACATTCAAGACTAAGGGCCAATAGCTGGTATTTGGGATTAGGTGGGATCAGTGCCCATGGATCTGCACACCAGCACGTGGAATGGCCACTTCAGAGACTTAAATTTTTTTCCTTAATTTGCACTTCTTGATTTGACACTCCTGATTCCCTGATGCCTATGCTTCTCATGTACCCATTGTCGCCAGTTCCTTGCCCTGTGTTCATTGGCCTTAACCAACTGGAGATTGGTGAGCATATGCAACAGTGACCACACTTCAATGGCATTTAATTGGCTGTAAAGTGCTTTAAAAGGTCCTGAAATGCGCGGTGCTATATAATTGCAAGTTCTTTCTTCTTTTCTATTCCTTTTCATTAGATGCTGGAGTCTAAAATGTATTCCCTGGCCTTTCCACCCATTGTGAGAAATGAACCCTGGGCACCAGTAAATAATGACCTCACATTATCCAGTGGGGTCAGCCATCCTTGCACAGGTGGATGAAGCCCGATGTCAATGGTGTGACGCTTGGGCCACATTATTGGCTCTCTTGTCTTCTGCGGCTTAAGTAATATATTGGCTAAGAGTTGCTGGCAATTACAAGGAGTCCTTGATCTTTGATTTCCAGTGGTTACTGCAAGAGAACTGTGTAGACCTATAGAGTGATGGCTAGTCAATCTGGATTAATGGGATTTGAATTGATTGAAATCTTTTTTCACCATGCTTACTAATTTGAAGCAGTTTAAGATACCATTTCCTCGTGCTGATTTAAATTCCTTTAGATGCATTATGGTTGGTGAATGATACAACACAACAGCTGACCTCACCTGCCTGGTAGCCGGACAGCAGCACAAAGCCCATTAAGCCGTTTTTAGTGGAGCTTTGACAAGCCCTTTCTCTAAAAATGAGGCTTTTGTAAGCAAGCTACAGAGGAGGCGGCGAGAAAATCAGAGGGCAACCGTGCTGGTGCACAACACTGAGAAGATGGGAGGGAAAAGGAAGAGGCTGATTCAGCTGATCCGTTTCAGTTAACAAAAGCTGTTGATATCTGCACTGATTAAGGAAAAAAAACATTCTGTGCACAGAGCCCAGAATCGGGATTAGGTTCTAACTGGTGTCCTGAGAAATCTCTTAAAATGAACATTGTAAAGATTTCAGGCATTTCGCCTCATTAAGATACATTTTCCACAGATGAATCACCAGCCTCATTACCATTTGCTGTGATGCAACTTCTTATGATTAATCAATCAGGTTTTATTGATGACAGGGTGTCAGCTAAGAACTCGGCTTTGACAATTCACTTTCAAGGGAGTTAAATCTTGCCAGATTCCCCCTTCATGTCCCAGATGTTTTCCACCAATTTATGCATAGCTGGGCATTAATATTGTATGTGAATGTTATACAGCTTGATGCGATTATCACTCACTGAATAAAAACTGGTTAGCTTTCTTGTAAATGATCTAATTTTCTGTGTTCCCTACAGTGCTGAGGAGTTCTGCCCAGCAGCCGTTGCTATCAAGAAATCAGGAGGGAAGAAATTATAACTATTGCTAAGTCAATTTTTTGAACTAATTTCAAGAAATAGGAGCAGAATTACTTCTTTTGCGTCGCGTTGTTGTGTAGTGCAGGGTTGTTCAGACAGTGTTTTGAACTGTGCCAGAATTCTCCAGCCGTTTTTTTTTCTCTTTCCTTTTGTTCAATTTATTTTCATTTCTTTCGATGTCTCGATGGAATTGCAGTTGTTGATGATTAAAAAGGCAGATGGCTAGCTTCTTCAGCTCTGTGGCAGTGCTGCTCTGCAGCACTCACCCCTGCCCCTCTCTTACGCTGATGCAATGGGGGACGACAGTCTCTTGTTAAGAAATGTGAATCGTTATCTCCGGATTGTTTTCCAAGCAGGAAGTCGAGGACCATAAATCTCGGGGCGCCCATAGAATTCTGACACATGCGTATGCTCAGACCAAGGTTCCAGTTCTTCGGGGCCAAGGCAGAGTTTGTGGTGGTGGTGGTGCTGTGGAAACCCAACTATGGGATCTGTGATGATGGGAAAATGTAATCCCATGCGGCTGTGTATGTTAGGAGGCAGCGTAAGAGGCTCCAGTCGACATAAGAGCGGCTTATGGCAATCTCCAGTAGTGAGGGCTCAGAAGATGTCCCTGAAAGTTGAGAAGACAGCAGAAAGCCACCAGCTCCATGTTGGAAAGGATTTGCATTCAGAAAAGGCCCTGGGTGACATTAATAGCTCAGTGGATCCAGGAGACTAGAGTTCAGAGAAATACAGGGATGGTGCCAGCTCAGTGACACCAACTGTCTCCTGAAGAGCTGAAATTTGCCAGCTATTGGATGCTGAACTGCAGCTTTGTGCATCCTGTGGAAGGCGATCTCAGGAGAAGAGGTTGAACTATCAGGAGGTGTGTAGTCATTGAGACAGTCTGCATCAGAGTGACTTGATGATATTCAGAGGCTTTGAAAGTGGATACTCACAATGCCTCGTGGGAGAGAGACTTTTTCATGAGATTGTGTAACTCATCATAAACATTGATATTTGGGTGCTAAGAAATCCACGGAATCTGCCTTGGTCGCATTTGCAGTTTATGGTGAAGTTTGTTGTGTCCAACCACAGTTTCCTTGTTAATTCATATTTATCTCATGTTAATTCTGAATGTTAGAGTATAAGATAAATATTGTAAATAGTTTTACCTTTCTGACTTTGTACAATAACATTTGTTTTAATTTTTTTGAAACCACAGAATATTGTTTTTTTTAATTCTCTTTGTCAGTACCAGGCATTTCCAATTCTGTTGAAATAAAACTTTAACAGTATAATTGCCAAATTTTCTCCCACTGGTTGGAAAATCACACTGCAGTGTGCCTTCATTTGCTTTGGCCCAGTCTATTGTTACTGCATCACCTTGATGAGTATTTTGTGTTTCAATTTTGTCTTGCTTCCAGCATCAGTACATTTATTATTCAAGAACAACTTGTATTCATAAACCACCTTTAATCACAGGAGTGGTGTGAAGCAAAGTTTGATACCACATAAGGCATTATTAGAGCAGATTGCCAAAAGATATGTTTTAAAGAGTATCGGTATCCAGATCACCAACAACCTGTCCTGTCCCCCCATGCCAACACTATAGTTGAAAAAGCCCACCAATGTCTCCATTTTCTCAGAAGACTCTCACTAACTTATACAGATGCACCATAGAAATTATTTTTTCTAGTTGTATCACAGCTTGGTATGGCCCTTGTTTTGCCCAAGACTGCAAGGAACTACGAAAGGTTGTGAATGTAGCCCAATCCATCACACAAACCATCTACTTACTCTGTCTATACATGTCGCTGCTTCAGCAAAGCAATCAGCATAATTAAGGACCCCACATATCTCAGACATTCTCTTTTCCTTCTGCTTCCTTCGGGAAAAAGATAGAAAAGTCTGAAGTCATATACCAATTAAGTCACGAACAGTTTTTTCCCTGCTGCTGTCAGACTTACTTTGCATTAAGTTGAGCTTTCTCTATACCCTAGCTATGACTGTAACACAACATTCTGCACTCTTGCTTCCTTCTCAATGAACAGTATGCTCTGTCTGTATAGAGCACAAAAAACAATACTTTTCACTGTATATTAACATGTGACAATAATAAAGCAAATCAAATCAAAATGTTCTGGAAAGGAAGAGAGAGAGGAGAGGTTTAGGGAAGGAATTCTAAAGCCTAGCTTAGAGTTAGTGTCTGTTGGAATTGCTGCCAATGGTAGAGTGATTAAAAATCATGCTTAATAAAAGCAAATTACTGCAGGTGTTGGAATCTGAAACCAAAAGAGAAAATGCTGGAAAATCTCAGCAGGTCTGGCAGCATCTGTAAGGAGAGAAAAGAGCTGACATTTTGAGTCCAGATAACTTGTTATCAAAGCTAAAAAGCATAGAAAACGGGAGATATTTATACTCCCATAACATAGAGTGCAGGAATGAATGGACCAGGCTGTAAAAATCAGGCTTGCTCAATATGCCAGCAATCAGAGAACACAGAGGGATGAGGGGCTGCAGAGATAGTGAGGGGCAAGAGAATAGAAGGACTTGTAAACAAGAGTGAGATATTTCAAATTGAGACATGGCTGGACCAGAGCCAGTATAGATTAGCAAACAAAAGGTTAGCAGGTAAACGGGACGTAATACATGTAAGAACCATGGTTTTAAGTGAATTCAAATCTACAGCAATCATATGGGTATTGGAACAGACAAGTCCAGAGGTTATAACTACATCGTTGAGTGTTTCAGTAGCAGATGAGCAGAGTTAGCTGATGTTACAGAGGTGGAAATGAGCTAACTTAATGATTTTGTGACGGATGATAGCCAATGTCAGGGTTAAATAACACACCAAGATTAATAACAGTTCATGTTAACAGGGGAGGAGAGATAGGCTGAACTCCATGATTCATTTCTCGTACTGTTTGTTAACAGTGTGGTTTGCTTGGGTGAGGTACATGTCTGTGTTGCTAAACCCCTTTGGGAATCTGGCCAATTTAAAAAACCAGTAGCAGCCTTTTGTGGCTTTAAATAAAGAGGATTATCTATTCACACGCTCACCCCAAATATATAAACACATCATCAGTCAGATAGCACACACTCAACAAAGACACAGTTACACACTAACCTCCACAAACAGAGATTTCTGCTTCTGTCCGCAACTTAAAGACAAGAAACAGAGATTTTCATTTTCTTCTCTTTTGTCTTTCCTGCCTTCGTGGTACTCTGGAAAAGATTGAACCGACTTGCAAGAGGCAATTTAGCATGGCCAATCTAACCAGCTTGCACATCTGTGAAAGGAAACTGGAGCACCCAGAGGAAATCCACACATACAAGGGCAGAGTGTACAACTCCCACACAAACAAGGCCAGAATTGAATCGGATCCCTAGCGCTGTGAGGCAGCAGTGCTAATCATTTGCCACTGAGCTGCCCTAGGAACTTTCTAGAAGCTTGAAATAATTTGTATTGAAGTTATAAAGATGACTTCACTTTAATTGGCAGCCATCTTAACCAATTTGTTAGTCTCCCTTTTTAAAAAAAAGAACAGGAAAAGAAACATGGCAAGTGATACTCTGGCTAAAATTGGATGGAAAGGAATGAATCTATGGATCTAGTTGAGTAGAGTCCCACCCAGCCAAATGGCAATGAAAAAGCATTGGAGGAGGGTAGTGTGGCCAGAACCTCTGACAGAGGTTCAATTTACAAGAGCAAAATTGCAGTTGTTGTACAATATTGTACAATCTCTCACTGGAATTTAGATGGTTAAGGGATGATTGCGTAGAATTACTTAATGGCACAGAAAGAGGACACTTGACCCATTGTGTCTGCGTGAGCCAAAACATCTGAGTTGTCAAGCCCCATCCCACTTCCCAGCACTTGGTCCAAGGCCCGGCATTTAAGGTGCATATCTATACAGATTTTTTTCAACGTTTTCAAGATATTAAGAGGAACAATTAAGGCAAATAGGGAGAAACTATCTTTGTTAGTTAGTGAGTCTAGGACTCACTAAAATTAGAACCAGTCATGTCTGGGTCAAAGTTCAGAGATATCTCTCTACAGAAAAACTGGATAAAGTTTGGAATTCTTTTTATTTTTTTTTTTATTAAGCAACACAGCACGGGAAACAGGCCCTTCGGCCCAACGAGCCCGCGCCGCCGTCATACCAAATACATTATCCTATTTTAATATTCCTATATAATAATATATATATTATTCCTAATATGGAAAATTTTCACCATAGGGACAATTTGTTACCCAATCAGCCTAAGAGCGAATTTTTGGGTTGTGGGAGGAAACCGGAGTGCCCGGAGAAACCCCACGCAACCACGGGGAGAACGCGCAAACTCCCGCAGACACCGGCCCAATTCCAAGTGTCTGCACAGCCACATCGATAGTCTCTGAGCTGTCATGGTGCCCTTCAGATGGTCCACATAAAGCACTCATTTACGACATGAGGTACAAGGCAACCCATGAATCAACATCCAAGAGCTGTACCCGCACCACCTGCCGAATGCATGCTCAAATTATGGACCGAATTACCTGTGGAAAAAAGCCGTAGTTAAACAGTCCTAATATATCCCTCTATCTGCATACCGCTCATGTGGCTGTCCAAGAGACCTTAAACAGCCCCAGCGTGCCTGCTCCCACCACCTTACTCGGCAGTGCATTCCACACCCCCACTACCCTTTGTGTGAAAAACTGCCCTCTAATATTCGTCTTATACATAGCCCCCTCACCCTAAGGCCATGACCCCTCGTCCTATCCATTTCTAAAGGTGGAAAAAGTTTACCTCCATTTACTCTATCTATACCCCTTATAATCTTATACACCTCTATGAGATCACCTCTAAGCCGACGTCTTTCAAGGGAAAACAACCCCAGTCTATCTAATCGTTCCTCATAAGACAGTCCTTCCATACCAGGCAGCATCCTGGTAAACCTCCTCTGCACTCTCTCCAAGGACTCCACATCCTTCCGATAGTACGGCGACCAGAACTGGACGCAGTATTCCAAGTGAGGCCTAACCAACGTTCTATACAATTGCAACATCAAACTCCTACTCTTCTATTCTATACCCTTTTCTATGAAAGCTAACATACTATACGCCTTCTTTGTCACCTTCTCCACCTGTGAGGACACCTTCAGAGACTTGTGAACCTGCACCCCCAAGTCTCTCTGCGTCTCTATTGTCCTTATAGTTTTACCTTTTATCCTATAATTCTCTTCTACATTTTTCCGGCCAAAATGCATCACCTCGCATTTTTCCGGATTAAATTCCATTTGCCATCTATCTGCCCAATCTACCAACCTGTCTATGTCCTGTTGTATTGCCTGACACTGCTCTTCTGTACCCGCCAATCCAAGCATCTTGGTGTCATCAGCAAATTTGCTGATCTCACCACCTACCCCTACTTCCAAGTCGTTTATGTAGACCACAAATAGAAGAGGACCTAGTACTGAGCCTTGTGGCACTCCACTAGTGACAGGCTTCCAGCCGGAAAAAGAGCCTTCCACTACTACCCTCTGTCTCCTCCTCCCGAGCCAGTTCTCGACCCATCTACATACCCGACCCTGTATCCCATGCGCCTTCACCTTCTCTATCAGTCTATCACCTTCTCTATCAGTCTATTCTCTTCCACAAATGGCAATTGACATTAGATCCATTATTAATCTTAAAAGTGAGATTGATGGTTTGTGGTTAGCCTTAGGGATTAAAGTATTTGAGGGAAAGGCTGGCAGATGGGGTTAGTTTGTAGATCTCATTGACTGGGCGAACAGGCTGACTAACCTATTCCTTTTCTATTCTTCCTACATTCAAAATCTTTGACTGCAGCAAACAAGGTGGTACAGTTTAATTATCAGTCCCTGGTACTTCTTTGTGTTAATGAAAAATCTAATGTAAATTGTAGCCAGGCTCTGTGCCATCTCTTTCAATGTTCTCAGTAACTCTACAAACTGTGGGACCAATTTCTTGCAATGGATGGAAGAGTCCTTGCACTGGGATGGCTGGATTTACCATCCCAATATTGATGAAATGGCCACTGTCATTTTTTAAAGGGCCTAAGCCATGAGCAATGGGAGCACACAACCATGTCAGACAGTAGATCTCTTTATTATGCAAATTAGGCTCATGTGGCATAATTAGGAACCCTGCTGCAATTATACAGGGAGATAGGTGTCACCCATCTCCATGTCCTAACATCAAATGGCCTTAAAGGGACTGTTGTTGGCTGCCCCCAAAAACTATTTGAATTTTTTTTCTCCTAATTTTTGGAGCCAGTTGGAATATGACCTCACAGCCTGGGCTTACCTCTCCCCAACACCTCCCCCCAAACCTAGTCTACAATCCAAACACTCTCCCCACTCCCCCAGGGCTTGGCTGTTGGCCAATTAATTGGGCTTTACAGGTGGCACATTTGGCACATGCAGCTAATGAGGTCAGACCCCATATGTGCCCGAGGCTCTGGCAGATAGGCACAGGCAAGTGGCTGGCACAGTCAGTTACCCAACTGTTCAAATTCTGCCCTGTGACCTTTTATTAGACAGTGCAACAATAGATTTAAAATTTATATTCACTGACTGTACCTTGTAACTCTTAGAGTCACAGCAAGCCATATTTACAATAGTGTCAAAAGACACTTTGGAAGTTTAAGCAATATTATAATAGCTTTAACAACCAATTGAATATACACAATGCTTTGTTTCAGGCTGAAGATAACAGTATCAATATGCCTGCACATGGCATTGATAAGGAAATCTGGAGAACATCAGAGCAGATTTTACTAATGGATTTACTTATCTAAAGCACTGATATGACAATGAAATAAAATGAACTAAGCATATATTTAGAAAGAAGGGCTGAGGGCTAGAAACTGAATAAAGAGAACTACTTGTCGACCACTTGCAATGGGATTCCTGGGGTAAAAGCGTCTTAACAAAGGAAATAAGATCCATTTATCTTAATACAATAAACATTCCTGAGTCAATTACTGTTTCCCTTGTGATACCAATTCACTGTGTAACATCGCCAGTGTTTCCTTGAACATGACTGAAGCTGTGTTTCAATCGACCACCCATTAAATCTCATCAAAAGTCTATTCCTGCGTAAGTGAGTATCTCTGAGTTAATTATTGCTGACTATAATATTTCTCTGCTTTAGACACCAAGAAACGCCAGCAAACATCAGCTTGCAAGATTCACAAGTCAGGGAGGCTGTGATTTGCGAAGAAAGTATGATTCAAAGGGATGAAGGAGATCTCTGAGGTAGTGTTTTAGGCATGCACATGAACCAATTAAGATTCCAAAGAAAATTAAATTAATTAAATGAAAAACCCATCAAAATCCGCTTTTAAACTAAAACACATGGGATAAAAATTTGTTTCCTCCTATTTTCGGGCAAGGGCCCACAATTTGAGCTCTGGCCAACCCCAGTCCTGTTCAGGATGAACAGCATCTAAACTTGGTGTTGCCTCTCTATTTCCCTGATTGTAGTGTTCGGCCAATTCCTGGACAAACAGGGACCATCCCGTACTTACGTTGCTAGCACATGTTTCAGTTAACCTGCAGTTCTTAAAGATAGTTTGTCTCTTAATGAAAGTTGTGCTCATTGTAAGGATAATGTCGCTGACTTTGTAATTAGAATTGAACAAAGTGGGACTTTAGGCATGAGAAAGGGTTCCCAGATTTGCAGATTTTAAGCTATAAGACCTTAGTGATGGAGGTCTGCAGGGATACAGGGGCTATGGGCTGGATTTTGATTTTGGGCCTGGAATCTGACGGCCATTTCATTTCCAGATCCCACCCCTGCGCCATGTCAGAATCATGACACAAAATAGGACTTTTAAAGGTAAAGGCATGATTGGACCAGGGTGAATTTGGCAGCTAATTAGTGACACCCTGGCGGTGGAATGTTGTGACGGAAAATGATCTAAAGGCAGACAGCGGCCATGAACCAACTTGCCATTGCTTGGAGGAGTTGAACAAGAGTAAAAGCAGAAAGCCAGCGGCCTCACAGTTCACACAAGTACGCAAATCATCACTGCTCAACTACTCATAGAATCACAGAACGATAGAATCACTACAGTGCAGAAAGAGGCCATTCGGCCCATTGAGTCTGCACTGACCACAGATCCACCCAGTCCCTATAACCTTACGTATTTACCCTGCTAGTCCCCCTGACCCTAAGGAGCAATTTTGTATGGCCAATCAACCTAACCCACACATCATTGGACTGCGGGAGGAAACTGGAACACCAGAGGAAACCCACACAGACACTGGGAGAATGTGCAAACTTCACATGGACAGTGACCTACACCAGGAATCGAACCTAGATCCCTGGTGCTGTGAGACCAGCCTTGAAGTGACAGCAATTTTGTGACACAGAATGAACACTTCAGTTTGACTATTCCTCATTACAATATTTTTTATCAGTAACCACAATTAGTAATACCTCCCCACCATGTTTCTGACAATTGTGCACTAACTCGTTCCAACCATTTGGTCTTGCCATTATTAACATTGAAGATTTGATTCTCCAGCCCATTAACAGATTCTTCTCTGAGTTTAATAGCAAGTGAACTTAATGAATTATTCACCGTGGAAAGTGATCTGGGAGGATGCGCTACAAGTTTGCGGCAGACTGAAAAGATTGAGTATGTAGATATTAAGGAAATGGATGTGTTAGAACTTCTAAATGCTATCAAGATAGACAAGTCTCCGGGACCAGATGGGATGTACCCCAGGTTATTGTGGGAGGTGAGGGATGTCATTGCAGAGCCCCTGGCGATGATCTTTGCATCGTCGATGGAGACGGGAGAGGTTCCGGAGGATTGGAGGATTGCGGATGTGGTCCCTATTTTCAAGAAAGGGAACAGGGATAGTCCTGGAAATTACCGACCGGTGAGTCTGACCTCAGTGGTTGGTAAGCTGATGGAGAGGCTTCTGAGGGACAAGATTTACGAGCATTTGGAGAAGTTTAGGTTGATTAGAAATAGTCAACATGGTTTTGTAAAAGGCAGGTCGTGCCTTATGAGCTTAATTGAGTTCTTCGAAAATGTGACTGAACACATTGACGAAGGAAGAGCAGTGGACGTGGTGTACATGGACTTCAGCAAGGCATTTGACAAGGTCCCACATGCAAGACTTCTTGAGAAGGTGAGAGGCCATGGGATCCAAGGGGCTTTGGCCTTGTGGATCCAGAACTGGCTTGCCTGCAGAAGGCAGAGGGTGGTTGTGGATGGCTCTTTTTCTGCATGGAGGTCGGTCACCAGTGGAGTGCCCCAGGGATCTGTTCTAGGACCCTTGCTGTTTGTCATTTTCATAAATGACTTGGATGAGGAAGTGGAGGGATGGGTGAGTAAGTTCGCCGATGACACGAAGGTTGGTGGTGTTGTGGATGGTCTGGAGGGATGTCAAAAGTTGCAGCATGACATCGACAGGATGCAAGACTGGGCGGAGAAGTGGCAGATGGACTTCAACGCGGATAAATGTGTTGTGGTCCATTTTGGCAGATCCAACGGGATGAATGAGTACACTATCAAAGGTAGGAGTCTTAGCTGTGTGGAAGAGCAGAGGGATCTTGGGGTCCGGGTCCATAAGACTCTCAAATCGGCCTCCCAGGTGGAGGATGTGGTTAAGAAAGCTTACGGTGTACTGGCCTTCATTCATCGAGGGATTGAGTTCAGGAGTCAGGAGGTAATGCTGCAGCTTTATAGGACCCTTGTCAGACCACACTTGGAGCACTGTGCGCAGTTCTGGTCGCCTCACTATAGGAAGGACGTGGAAGCTATTGAAAGGGTGCAGAGGAGATTTACAAGGATGTTGCCTGGATTGGGAGGCATGCCTTATGAAGACAGGTTGAGGGAGCTGGGACTGTTCTCCCTGGAGAGACGAAGGTTGAGAGGCGACCTGATAGAGGTTTACAAGATGTTGAGAGGAATAGATAGGGTGGACTCTCAGAGACTATTTCCCAGGGCTGAAATGGTCGCGACGAGAGGGCACAGATTTAAGGTGCAGGGAAGCAAGTACAGAGGGGATGCTAGGGGAAAGTTTTTCACTCAGAGGGTGGTGAGTGAATGGAATCGGCTGCCATCGGTGGTGGTCGAGGCGAACTCGCTGGGGTCTTTTAAAAGACTTCTGGATGAGTATATGGGATCCAATGGGATTGGGGGTTATAGATAGGTCTATGGCTGGGTAGGTTTTGATGTGTTCGGCACAACTTGTGGGCCGAAGGGCCTGTTTGTGCTGTAGTGTTCTATGTTCTATGTTCTATGTTCTATGAACTGGAGAGGTGCGACTTTCCTGCTTACCATCCTCCCATTAAAAATGCCAATGCATTGACACAGCATTTGATTTTCAATGTGCTCCGCAGGACAGTATGCAGCGCGGCCGGGGGTGGGGGGCATTGCATGTAACTCTCAAGGAAAACTATCTGAAGGAAGAGGTCATCTGACAATGTTGCATTCCTTCAGTACTGCATTGAGGTTAGAAACTCAAATTCCTAGAGACGGCCTTGAACCATCTGACTCAATGGTAGATTTGATCACTGAATCCATCTGACACTCACGAACTACCCTGAATTTGATTCCTGATCGGTTGCTGAGTCCAGCTAGCAAAGGAGTACGGAGAGGCATCAATACTTGGGAGGGGGAAATAATGAACCAAGTTGCCCATTCCAGATTCCATAGATTCTGCTGGGAATTGTGTGCATACACAGGGTCAGGCTTCACTGTAATGGTTGAATGATTCACAGATATTCACTAATCCAGCTTCCAATTGAAGAATAGCCACTTGAGCAAGGCACTTTGATGGATCTTTACACCAGCAGGAGTCAATCCTTCTAGAGGCATACAGAGAAAAAGCAGAGGTGGGGGTGGGAAAGGTGATCAAATTACTACTAGCTGCCTACTGTGTGCAATAAAGGTATCCATTATTCCATTATGGTGATCTCTCCTAATTAATAGCATTGCCAATTGATTATTTTTTTCCCTGAGGAATAAACAACTAAAGTCAATACTCTTTAAAAGCTTTAAAGTTGATCTTTGAGACGACTCTTCCAATAGTCCTAACACAGCGATCCATGAGTATCCTAGTTAAAAGTTCACAATGACCTACATTTGTACTGGAGCAAGCAACAAAAAAGCAGTGAGAGTATTCAGGCTTCAGTTCCCTCGCAGTGGCAATCAGCATCAGATTGCTATTCCGATCCCAGTTTCCTCACCTGAAATGCTGTTTGATCAAGGTAGACATCTAGACAACGCAGGCATCTCCACATCATGATCAGGGTGGCACAGTGGTTAGCACTGCTGCCTCACAGCACCACGGGTCCAGGTTCAATCCTGGCCTAGGGTGACTTCTCTGTGTGGAGTTTGCTTGTCCTCCACGTGCAGGTTTCTCCTGGTGCTCTGGTTTCCTCCCACAGTCCAAGGATGTGTGGGTCAGTGATTGGCCATACTAAATTGCCCCTTAGTGCCCAAAGATGTGTAGGATAGATGTATTAACCATGGTAAATGTTTGGGTAAAATATTCTGTCATATAGTTGGTATGGACTGAGTGGCCTCCTTTTGCACTGTCAGGACTCTATTCTATGCTGATCAGACCTTTTTTACTCTGAAATTGGAATTGTGCAATGCATCCCCGGGACCTTGCATCATAGATAGTTCTGTGACACTAACTGCCATTTAACTTGCAGGTTGTGTTGATATTTAGGAACGCAAGTGCAATGTTAACATTCATTTTTCAGAGGACTAGAATGAAAAAAACAGGGATACACTGCTGAGGCTGCATAAGATTCTAGTCAGACCACATTTGGATTATTGTGAACAATTTTAAGCCCTGTATCTAAGGAAGGATTTGCTGGCCTTGGAGAGAGTCCAGAGAGGCTCAGGAATGATCCAAGAAACGAAAATCTTGACAAGTGAGGAGCGTTCGAGGACTCTGGGTCTGTACTCAATAGAGTTTAGAAGGATGGTGGGAGGTGGAATCTTATTGAAATTTGCAGAATACTGAGAGGCCTAGATAGAGTGGACATGGGGAAGATGTTTTTATTAGTAGTATCTAGGATCTGAGGGTGGAGCCTCAGAATAAAGAACTTCAGAACCGAGATGAGGAGGAATTTCTTCAGCCAGAAGGTGGTGGATCTATGGAATTCATTACTACAGAGAGCTGTGGGGGGCAAGTTGTTGAGTGAATTTAAGACAGGTTTTTGATTGATAAGGGGAATTAAGGTTACGGGGAAAAAGTGGGAATTGAATTGAGAAACTTACCAGCCGTGATTGAATGGCAGAGCCGACTCAATGGCTCAAATGGCCTAATTCTGCTCTTAAGTCTTGTGGTCAATACCAAAGTATACAATATCCTTAGATAAAGAGACCAATACTCCAGATGTGATTTCTCCAATACCCATATAACTGAAGCATGATCTCTCTACTTTTGTGATCAGTTTTCTTCACAATAAATGATAACATTCTACTAGCTTTTCTAATTACTTGCTGTGCCTGTACATGAGAATCTCCATGGGGGCTCCCCAGTACATCTTCAAGGTCATCCCTCCCCATCAACCAATGTCCCCCCCCCACCTCCCACCCTCACATCCCCCCACAACCCCAACTCCCTCCATCCCATCCCCCAATCTTTCCAATCCAATACTCCAGAGCTCAGAAGTTACTAAAGCTTTGGAGAAATGCCTTTTAGGACAACAAAATGTCCCAAGGTTCTTTACAATCAATGGAGTACTTTTGAAGTGGACCCACTATTGTAATGGAGGAAATGTAACACCTGATGTGTACATTGCAAGATCCCATAAACAGCGACATGATAATATGACCAGTTAATCTATTTTTGTGGATTTAGTTGCAGGATAATTTAACAATTAACTGAAAGTTAATAAACTGAAAGTTTATTCCAGCCATAAACAGCGTCATTCAACAAAGAACAAAAGAACAAAGTACAAAACAGCACAGGAAATAGGCCCTTCGGCACTACAAGCCTGTGCTGCCCATTTTAATATTCAGTGAGTGCCTCATTCCAAACCTTCTTCTACCTGTGACTATTGTCTACATCTCAGGGACTCTACAACAAAGGGGTGCAAATTTAGAGAATTATATGTGTGCCAAATTAAGGGAGATCCAATTTAGGGACAATTCATTAACACCAATCAGCCTAAAAGCAGATTTTTGGGGTGTGGGAGGAAACCGGAGCACCTGGAGAAAACCCATGCAAGCACAGAGAGAATGTGCAAACTCCCACAGACACTGACCCTAGCCGGAGAGCTGACCTGGGTCTCTATTACTGCACAGCGAACAGTGATAGTCACTGGGCTGTCGTGTTGCACGTCAAGTTCTCTGAAAGCAGCTAATTAATTTAGTGGTTAGATTCACCTTCTTTTCAGAGCTTCACTCATTTGTTTCCACGAAATATAAAAACAGGGATTTCTCAGTGCTGATCTTGCCTGCATCGAGTATTGCTTTGCGTGCATAAATCAGCAAATTGAGTTAGTGAGTGAGTGAGTGAACTTGGTGAAAAAGATAACTATAAATACATTTTTAAAAAATAAGTGTATTTAATTCTCACAATACACATGGCAGGACAGGTGATGTTCACACCTGCAGCATGTGGGAATTCCTGGATGTCACTGCCCACATTCTCTACTTTGATTTTTTTTTTGTTTGTTTTTTATTCCAATCCAATCAAATCAAGTCCAATTCAGAGTCTCAACAAGTTGAGACGTTCCTGATCCAAGCTGACAAGACAGGGCTCTCACCTCCTGTCTTGGGATTGATCTACATGATCCAAATTGATTGGAGTAGGCATAGCTCCTCTTCCAAAGCTTGATCTCATTTGCATCTTAGCCAAAAGGCCAAGATGCCGCTTTTAAAAATTGCTTCAAATGAAGCTGAAATGTAACCTAATGATTTCAACCAAGCACAGCATGTCGATACTACACTTGATCTGAGCCAAAAGGCCAAGAAGTGATGTGGCATGGTGGCACAGTGGTTAACACTGCTGTCTCCCAACACCAGGGACCCAGGTTCAATTCCAGCCTCAGGTCACTGTCTGCATGGAGCTTGCACTTTCTTTGGATTTCCTCTGCCATCAACCAGAGAACACGCTATTGTTTTGACCTGGCTTTGTGAAACAAGATTGGATTAATTAACGGCTTCATAATGTAGGTGCCCCTAGGGAGTGGCAATCATAATATGATTAAAATTTACATACAGTTTGGAGAGGAAAGTGTGGATCAAAGACCAGTGTTTTGGATTTAAATAAATATAACTATAGGGGCACAAAAGCAAAGCTAACTGATTGTAATATATTATAATAGAAACTATTATTAAACATGTTTATACTAGAGAACTTAAAAAGATCAAGATAATTGGATATAGTCAGCATGTCAGCATGAACATTTTCACATTTGTGAAAAGGAAATCATGCTTAGCCAATTTATTGGAGTTGTTTGAAGGGCTCATATATGCCATGAATAAAGGGGAACCAGTGAATGTACTATACTTAGATTTATCTAAATGATGAGAGAATGCAGAACTCTGAGGTGCAAAGGAATCAGGGTGACCTAGTGCATGAATCACAAGAAGCTAGTATATAGGTATAGCAAATAATTAGGAAAGCTGGATGGCACAGTGACACAGTGGTTAGCTCTGGCATTTCACAGCGCCAAGGACCTGGGTTCAATTCCAGCCTTGGGTCATTGTCTGTGTGGAGTTTGCATTCTCCCCATGTTTGCATGGGTTCCCTTCCACTATCTAAATATGTGAAAATTAGGTAGATTGGCCATGCTAAGATCCCCCTAACTGTCCTAAAATGTGTAGGTTAGAGGAATTAGCGGGATAAGTGTGTGGTATTATGGGGATGTTTTCTTGGAGAGTTGGTGCAGACTCAATGGGTCGAATGGCCATCTGGATGGTAGGGATTCTAATAGAATATTATGATTTATTGTGAGGAGAAGTGATTACAAAAGTAGAGATGCTTCAGTTGTACGGGCATTGGTGAGACCATATCTCAAGTACTGGTTTACTTATCAAAGGATGTTGTGTAGGTTGGTATTGACCATAGATATAGGAGAAGAATTAAGTCATTCAGCCCATTGAGTCTGCTCTTAATGCTCTCATTCAATCATGGTTTTTAAAGTTTCTCAATCCCATTCCCCACCTTTTCCCCATCACTTTTACTCCCCTTACCAATCAAGAACCCATTTATCTCTGCCTTAGATATACTGAATGGTTTGACCTCCACAGCCTTCTGTGGCAATGAATTTCATTGACTGTATGAACCACAGAGGATTAAAGCTAATGGAACTTTATTCCAAGGTGTGTTAACCACTGTTCCTTCATCCTGGCAATTTCCTATGCTAGCAAACTGTAACATCACTTCCAGTGATGACATGCATATATTAATACATGGTGTTTAGTGCAGCTAATAAGGCTTAATATAAATACATAGCAAAGGAAGGATGTCATTACATTGAATGCAGTTCAGAGAAGGTTTTCTAGACTAACACATGGAATGTGAGGCTTGTCTTTTCAGGAAAGGTTGGGCATGCTTGGCTCGTGTCCAATAGAGTTCAGAAGAGAAAGAGGTGAATTGAAACGTATAAGATCCTGAAGGGCCTGAGCAGGGTGGATATGGAAAGAATGTTTCTTCATGTGGAAGAATCTAGAATTAGGGGGTCAGAATTTAAAGTGAAGCAGTCGTCACTTTACTACAGATGAGGAGAATTTTACTCTCAAAGAGGGTCATGAGTCTTTGGAACTCTCTCTCTCAGAAGGCAATGGAAGCAGAGTTGGTGAATGTTCCTAAGACAGAGCTAGATAGATTCTTTATAAGTAAGGTGGGGAAAGTTATCTAGTAGGTGGGAATGTGGGGTTGAGGATACAATCAGATCATTGAATTATGAGCAGGTTCAAGGGGCTGAGAAGCCTTCTGCTGCTCATAACTTGTACATTCATAATAGTATTGAACAGGACAGGAGGACCACAACCTCTATTCTTCTTTTACAGCCACCTGAAAGGTTTGAACAGATTGAAGGGCCATTACTTTAAAAGCTCATCTAAAAGCAGCATCTCTGGCCTTGCAATACTGAACCGGAATGTCAGCTTAGATTTTTGTGTTTAGGTGCTGGAGTGGAACCTTATCCCACAATCTCCTCACTCAGAAGGAATAGTGTTGCCAGCTGAGCTGTAGCTGACACTATTGAGAGAGCTTTTGGATGATTTGTTTGTCCTGTCAGATTTAGACTCCAATTATGACTTTGATAACATAAAACAGACAGAACAGTCCATTGAAAGATCTATGGGAAGAATTTTGATGAGGATATTTTGAAATGGACTCAATCTTCAGTCATGCTGAACACAGTAGAGTGCATTTTCAGAATATGTTCTTTGATTTGACTTGATTTATTATTGTCACATGTATTTATACAGTGAAAAGTATAGTATCTAGCATGCTACATAGACAAAATATACCGTACATGGAGAAGGAAATTAGAGAGTGCAGAATGCAGTGTTACATAGTTGGAATCATAGAATCCTATAGTGCAGTAGGAGGCCATTCAGCTATTAAGTCTGCATCGACCACAATCCCACCCAAGCTCCATCCCCATAACTCATGCATTTATCCCAGCTAACCGCCCTGACACTAAGGGGCAACTTAGCATGCCCAATCCACCTAACCTGCACATCTTTGGATTGTGGGAGAAAACCCACACACATACGGGGAGAATGTGCAAACTTCATGCAGACAGTGACCCAAATCAGATTTCAAACTCAAGTCCCTGGCACTGTGAAGCAGCAATGCTAACCACTGTGCCACCGTGCTGCCTGCTAGGGTGTAGAGAAAGATCAACTTAATGCGAGGTAGGTCCATTCAAAAGTCTGATGGCAGCTGTTTTTGAGTCAGCTGGTACGTGATCTCAGAATTTTATATCTTTTTCCTGATGGAAGAAAATGGAAGAGAGTATGTCCGGATGCATGGGGTTCATGATTATGCTGGCTGCTTTCCCGAGGAAGTGGGAAATGTAGACAGTGTCAATGGATGGGAGGCTGGTTGGGAGATGAACTGGGCTTCACTCTTGCTGTCTTGGATAGAGCAGAAGCTATACCAAGCCATACAGCCGGAAAGAATGCTGTCTATAGTGCATCTGTAGAAGTTGTTGAGAGTCGTACTGAACATACCAAATTTCCTTAGTTTCCTGAGAAAGTAGAGGCATTAGTGGGCTTTCTTAACTATAGCGTCAGCATGGGGGACCAGAACAGGTTGTGAGTGACCTGGACATCTAAAAACTTAAAACTTTTGACCATTTCTACTTCATTCCCATCGATGTAGATAAGGCATGTTTTCCGCTACACTGCCTGAAGCCGATGACCATTTCTTTCGTTTTGTTCTTCACTGTCTTTTGACAGGTTTAATATTACCCTATTTGTTTTGCTATAATTGTAACACACCAAACTAAGTGGTGTAGCAAGAAATTCAAGTTCTCCTTTTCTTACAGAGCTTAGACCTGCCACATTCAGTTGCTGTCACTCCTGAATCCCATACTCTTGATTTTTTTTGTTCTCAAAGTACTGGAGCACAATTGCCCTTTGATTAGGCAGCAGTAGAGCTGCCATTGACTTTTGAGCTCACTAATGGCTTACTAAATAAAGGCATTACCTCGTGTCGTACTGAGTCATAGAGATCAGAAAGATCCCTAGTTTGATTCCAGAGTTACCTCATTGGAAAAGGCTTCGTAATTCCACACCTCGCATGATGTGATTTTTCTTATCGAGATCATCCACATGAGATAATCCTCCCCATTCAATTTATTTAGCTTAGTTTATTTATTAGTGTGTCAAATAGACTTACATCAACATTGCCATGAAATTACTGTGAAAATCCCCTCGTCATCACATTCCGGCACCTGTTCAGATATACTGAGGGAGAATTTAGCACGGCCAATACACTTACCCAGCACATCTTCCAGGCTGTGGGAGGAAACCCATGCAGACATGGGAAGAATGTAATGGTCACCAAAGCCAGGAATTGAACCTGGATGCCTGGCACAAGAAACAGCAATACCAGGCACTGTGCCACCTTGCCATTGGATTTATAGCAAGCCATGAACACTTAAGACAAAATCAGTGTTTCATTTCATTCTAAGTGCTACTTGGATGAGCCAATACACATTGTAATGTGCATGCCTGATAAAAAACATGGACAACCAAAAGACAAGAAATGTGGTAAAAATGAAAGAAAAGAAAGCATCAAACTTTAGTGAATTTTATTTTATTATTTTAAAGAAGTATGACAGGTTCCAATTTCTTTTTTTACAACTGTTGTAGCTGTAACAGCGGAGAAACTGCTAGACTTTAGTACAAATGCATTATTGTGAAACTGGCAGCAACATCTGACATCTATGCACGCACAGATAAACACAGAATCCAAAAGCTACTGCCAGTGATTATCACTCATCCACAGAGTGCACGGTGGATGTCCCCTTTGATGGAAATTGTAGATTGATTTGTGCAGCAATTCTGCTTCTTGCACTGTTAGCCTCACTGTAAGTGCCCAGTTACAATGTGTTGACCAAGATGCAGCTGAATTTTAACAGCTCATTGGGTCCTTGTGATGGGTCTGCCCAGAAACAGCTGCGTTGTTTGCTTCCTCCTGCAAATGCTGGAACGATGCAATCTGACATTCGCTGTCAGCTGTGGGCTGGCCAGTGTGAAACATTGCCAGATGTAGTGGTGGGAACGGAAGTGTAGTGACCGCCAGGACACGTGGTGACTTGGACAGAGTATCGAACATTCCTGTCTGCTCCCTGAAGGTTGTGAAAAACCAGGATGCTGACTTCCTGTGTTGCCTATGCGCCAGCCGAGAAATTGCACGGGCAATGTAAAATTGAATTCAATTGTTCTTTCGAATACCTTACGTGGCTGATCAGTTGTTGTCAGGTGTGCAACTGATCCCATGTGTGCCAACCGACTATAATTTTGCGCAAGTGTGAGATGATATGAGTGGCACGGTAGCACAGTAATTAGTACTGCTGCTTCACAGCTCCAGGGACCTGGGTTCGATTCCCAGCTCAGGTCTGTGTAAAGTTTGCACATTCTGCTTGTGTCTACATGGGTTTCCTCTGGGTGCTCCAGTTTCTTCCCACTGTCCAAAAATGTGCGGAGTAGGTTGATTGGCCATGCTAAAATTGCCTTTTAGTGTTCTGTTTTGTGTAGGTTAGAGGGATTAGTGGGTAAAATATATAGGGATATGGGGATAGGACCTGGGTAGGATTGTGGCCGGTGCAGACTCAATGAGCAAAATGGCCTCTTTCTGCACTGTAGGGATTCTATGATTTCTATCATCTATGACATCAGGACACATATGCAACATCAACACGCATGATTTATCACTCTTCCAAGTCAGAAGAATAAAATTCCAGAATGAGTCATAATCCTTGAATCACCTTCATTCTTGAGGGATGCCAATTTTCTCCATTATGATAAAAGAATTGTACATTTTAAAATAATGAAACTTATGATATTTTTATGGGCGGGATTCACCCCCGTGGCCTGTTTTGTGGCAGTAGTAGTGGCCCAACGGATGTTCCTCCATTGGCATTGGGATTTCCCATTGTTTGTCCCCACCACCACTGGGAAAGCGGCGGCAGAGAGTCACTGTCAGCAGGACAGGAAGATCCCACTGATGGGAATGGCAGGAAAATGATGTTTATGATCTTTCAGCTTCTGACATCATATATGTTCCACCATTCTGATTTAGAAGTTATGTTAAAATGAGTTGATTGCCATGGAGGTTGAAGGATCACATTTGAAACAATCACAATTCAACCAAATTCTTCTTGCAGGGATTTTCATCACTGGATGAGGATTACTTAATGCTGCCCATGACATTTAGATTTCTCATTTTATGTTCAAGTAGGAGCTGAGAGCTCAATAAACGATGAGATATAAGGCATAGTCATTGAGAAATGTGTAGCTTTACTGAACATTAAAAACTATTGACTTTGGCAATCGAACCCACTATTTTTTTCTTAATTTATCCTTGCTTTTATTTAATAGGCTCTTTCACTCTACCTTAATACTGGATGCTCAGCAAAACTTTGGTGTCTTCATCATCAGTAGCTGAAAGTAAGCGCACAGGTACAGCAGGCAGTAAAGAAGGCAAATAGTATGTTGGCTTTCATAGTGAAAGGATTTGAGTATGGGAATAGAGATGATTTCCTGCAGTTGTGATGTGAAGATGCCGGTGTTGGACTGGGATAAAACAGAACGAAATCTCACAACACCAGCTTAAAGTCCAACAAGTTTATTTGTAGCAAACGTCCCAAGCTTTCAGAACACGTTGTTCCTTCATCAGGTTTGCTACAAATAAACTTGCTGGATTTAAACTGGTGTTGTGAGATTTCTTCCTGCAGTTGTACAGGATGTTGGTGAAGCCACACCTGGAGTATCATGTGCAGTTTTGTTGTCCTTATTTGCAGAAGGATATTCTTGCTATAAAGTGCATGCAGTGAAGGTTTCCCGGGCTGATTCCTGGGATGGCAGGACAGTCATGTGGGGAGACACTAACTCGGTTAGGATTATATTCACTGGAGTTTAGAAGCATGAGAGAGAAAACTTATAAAATTCTAACATGGTTAGACCAGATAGATTCAGAAAGAATGTTCCTGATGGTGGGGGGGTCAAGAACTAGGGGTTTGAGGATAAGATGTAAGCCTTTTAGAACTGAGGTGGGGAGAAATTTCTTCAACTGTGGTGAATATGTGGAACTCACTACGAAAGAAAGTAGTTGAGGCCAAAATGTTGTCTGATTTCAGGAAGGAATTAGATATAACTCTTGGAGCTGAAGGGATCAAGGGATATGAGAGGAAGGTAAGTATTGAATTTAATGATCAGCCATGATAATAAAGGGCTTCTATTGCTTCTGTATGTTTCTATGTATCTTTTCCTTCAAGTGAGCTCTGTCAAGTTTGCAAGATGTTTGACCACATTCTAAGATTTCAGCCCTGCAAGTAATAAAGCCTTGCAAGACAGCTAAGTGCATCTGTAATGTTAATTTTATTGCATTACATCAACACACATACGGCTGCAGAACATATGCTCAGGAAGGAGTTATCTTTGAAAGGATCTTGAAAGAACGTGAGTTCCTGTCATCCTTTCCTTTTTCCTTCTGGGACAGAAACCCGAGTCATAAAGCCTCAGGTTGTCTTCATGCTATGTACCTGTGCAAGTTACAACATTAGAAAACATAACAAGGATGAGTTGAGCTTTCTTTATAACAAATTCACATTTAATTATTTTTGTTTCCGGTGTCATTCTCTTCCTATTTACCAAATTAACCCGAACCTTATTGAAACAAACTGCGTTCTAATGGTTTAATTGAGTCATAAATTATCTCAAGCATCTGCCTTCCATTAAACAAAAATAGTAGACAGCAGTTTACCAGACATCAGCTACTGGATGATACCAGTTTTGCATATCCAGCCAGTATCTACGCATGAGTGGCTTTTTTCCCAGTAAACCTTGACTTTGAAGTCATGTGTTTGCTTTAGGCCAACAAAGCTTTCTTGGAGAAATAAATAATGACTCGTTCACACATGGCATGGATTGACTCTGGCTTTATTCTCATCCTCCAAATCAAAATGTCGAGACCATCAAATCTTCACTGAAATCTGCAGTAATGCAAAACCTCAGCCCAATTTCGAGCTGCTAGTTATTGATTTCTGGAATTTAAAATGAGTAGGATTTGTCCCAACTAAAGGTGGGCTGTGTCTAACCAATCAGATTCGAGTCAGCCTGAATTCCTGGACTGGGTTTGCACTTGTTCACAGATTGACAAGGTGTGAAAGACAAAAGTTCAACCGATGTCAGTGATTCAGATAGGTTCAGTAGTTGTGAAAGATTATAGAATCATGCAATCCCTACAGTGCAGCAGGAGGCCATTCAGCCTATTGTGTCAGCACCAACCACAATCCAATCCAGGCCCTATTCCCGTAACCCCACATGCTTACCCTGCTAATTCCCTGACTCTAGCATCAATTTAGCATGGCCAATCAAGCTAGCCTGCAAATCTTTGGATTGTGAGTGGAAATCGGAGCACCCGGAGGAAACTCACACAGACACGGGAAGAATGTGGAAACTCCACGTTGTTCCAAGGCCAGAATTCAACCTGGTCCCTGGGACTATGAAGCAGCCCTTGCTCCTAACCCTTGTGTTCATCCTATCAAACTCTGTGCTACCATACTGTGTGGGAAGTTGGAAACAACAGCTAATTGAATACTTCATTTGATATTGAACTGGCCAAGTCTCAGCTTAAGTTCCTGGGCTGAATTTTATCATACTCCCAGAGATTGGTTGAAGAAACAGGCCTATTTAATGGGGCTGGAAAGTGGGCAGGCTGGAAAGCTGACCGATTACTTAATTCCCCATTAAGTCCAGGTTGGGAAGGCATGTGGGTGGCCTCCCTGCCTAGAAAAAAACTGAGGCTCAAATAAGAGCCTCATGCTGGCACTTCTGGTTTTTAATCAGCAACAGTCAGGTCCGTGTGGATGTATGCCTGTATTCCAGAGGGAGAAGTCCTTCCGAATTGAAAAATCAATATCCAACAAAGATAAAAACAGAAAATGTTGGAAAAGGTCTGACAGCATCTGTGGAGAGAGAATTTACAGATGCTGTCAGACCTGCTGAGATTTTCCAGAATTTTCTGTTTTTGTTTCAAATTCCGCAGTGTTTTGCCTTTATTCAACAAAGATACCTGCCGGGGACTCGAACAACCCAGACAGGAAGACATCCGCCTACCCTAAATACTAACCCCCTGCCCTTTGCCCATCTCTCTCTCTGGGCCTCAGCACTCTGGCCCCAGTGAATCCGCCCCACTTACCCTAGTCTAGGAGTCTGACTGGCTGGCTTCCACGGGAGAAGGGAAATTCCTCCTGAAGGCAGTGAGGATCCTGAGGTAAGTGTGTACAATGAAGGGCATGGACAGAGTGGATAAGGAGCAGCTGTTCCCCTTAGTTGAAGTGTCAGTCACGAGGGGACATAAGTTCAAAATAAGGGGCAGGAGGTTTAGGGGAGAATGTGAGGAAAAATCTTTTTACCCTGAGGGTGGTAACGGTCTGGAATGCACTGCATGGGAGGATGATAGAGGCGGGTTGCCTCACATCCTTTAAAAAGTATCCGGATGAGCACTTGGCACATTATAACATTCAGGGCTATGGGCCAAGTGCTGGCAGATGGGATTGGATGGGAGTTCAGGTGTTTCTAATATGTCAGTGCAGATTCAATGAGCCAACGTGCCTCTTCTGCATTGTATGATTCTATGATTCATTCCATTTGCCAACCAAGTGAAAGGAAACTGCTTAGAATTCTCTTACACATCATGTGGTCCAAAATGCTACTGCCTGTGTTTCAACTTGCAACACATCCTGTTCACTCATCACCCCTGTGCTTGCTGATATTCACTGACTCCCAATTAAAGAACATCTTGACTTGAAAATGCTCATTTTAAATTCCTCTATTGGCCTCACCATTCTTACTCTAAGCTCCTCCAGCCCTACAATCCTCTGAGATATCAATGCTGCATTAAATCTGGCTACTTGAACATCCCGGATTTTAATCGATCCACCATTGGAGTCTATGTCTTTGGGTGCTGAAATCCAAGGAATTCCCTCCCTAAATC
Source organism: Sphyrna mokarran (assembly GCA_024679065.1). Classification (NCBI taxonomy): domain Eukaryota; kingdom Metazoa; phylum Chordata; class Chondrichthyes; order Carcharhiniformes; family Carcharhinidae; genus Sphyrna; species Sphyrna mokarran. The sequence goes on along the minus strand of JAGIQG010000006.1, from coordinate 35,055,762 downwards.
TGCCACCACTCCTCGTTGTTCCTTTCAGATGTTCCTAAAATGTTCAACCAAACTTTTGATCACCTGGGCTAATACCTGCTTCTGTGACTTGGTGTCAAATTCTTCATGATAACACTCCATGAATCACCTTAGGATGTTTAATACATCATAAGATCTATATAAATGCACATTTTTGTTGTTGCCATTTTTCAGTGGGTAAGAGTACTCTGGTTTTTATATATATAGCTGAGGGCGAGCATAAGAAAGATTGCTGGCAAATTGTGGCCTATTTTGATACAGATGGGCTCAAATTTTCAGATGTAAATTCTTCCCCCTCCCCTTTTCTCGTTTTTCCAATTATGATTGTAATATTTTAGCATAAAGTTATTTTATCTTGGGTCTTTTTCACATTGGCAAAATGTAACAAGTGGCGTGTCATAGGATCAGTGCTGTTTACAATTTTTATCAATGATTTGGATGAAGGGACGGATGAGATGGTTGCAAATTTGCTGATGACACAATAATAGGTAAGAAGGTAAGTTGTGAAGAGGACAGGAGGAGGCTACAAAAAGATTAAGCAATAGATTAAGTGCAAATGGTGCATAATGTGGGAAAATATGAAATTGTAAATTTTGGCAGGAAGCTTAACAGAGATGTATTGTTTCTAAATATTGAGGACTGTAGAGCTCTGAGTTGCAGAACAATCTTGGTGTCTTATTGCATGAAGTGCAAAAGGCTAATATGCAGATATAGCAAGTCATTAGGAAAGCTAATAGAATGTTATGATGTGAGGAAAGTGAATACAAAAGTAGGGAGATTATGCGCTGGTTACACAGAGCTCTAATGAGACCACTTTGGTAAAATGTGTACATTATTGATCATCTTATTTAAGGAAGACTGTAAATGCATTGGACACAGTTCAGAGAAGATTTAGTCACAGACATAGATTCCCTACAGTGCAGAAGGTGACCATTCAGCCCATTGTGTCTGCATCAACTCTCCAATAGAGCATGTACCCAGTCCCACCACTTATCCCCATAATCCCATACATTTATTCTCCTAATCATCCTGATTTACACATTTTAGGACACTAAGGGATAAATTAGCATGGCTAATCCAGCTAATTTACACATCTTTAGCCTGTGGGAGAAACCTGGATACCTGGTTTCGCAGACACGGGGAGATTGTACAGACTCCACACAGACAGTCACTCAGGGCTGGAATTGAACCTGAGTTCCTGGTGCTGTGAGGCTGTAGTGCTAACCATTCTACCACTATGTTGGCACAGTTTGCCAACAAATACCTGAATTAGGCAGGTAGTTTTATGAGGAACTTTTATCCAGGTTAGGCTCGTATCCGCTGGAGTTAGAAGAGTAGGAGGTGACTTATTTAAAAGATATAAGATTCTGAGGATTTTGACAGGATTGATGTGGAGAAAATGTTTCCACTTGTGAGAGAACCCAAGGGTCATGGGTTAATAGTAAGCGGTTGCCAATTTAAAATGGAGATGAGGCAATATTTTTCTCTCAGAGGGTTGTGAGTCTTTGGAACTGTCTTCCTAAAAAGTGGAATCAGAGTGTTTGAATATTGTTAAGACAGAAGTGGATCGATTCTTGGTAAGCAAGAGGGTGATAGATTGTCTGGGATAGGTGGAATGAAGATTGAGATGACAATCAGGTCAACCATGATCTTATTAAAGGATGGAGGAGCTCAAGGGACTGATTATTCCTGCTCCTTGTTCTTACGTTCATATCTTGCTTTTCTAATGTGATTCATCTTTTTTCTAACCACTTTTCACAAAAATTTCCTACTTCCCTCCATCTTTTTCTTGCCCACTTTAGACATTGAAACACTTGTTTGAAAAAGGATTTTTAGTGGCTGCATCTTCGTTGCATAAACTGTTACTTCCTGCCGATTGAAAACCCAGATACTGTGAAAGAGTTCAAAGAATGACTTGTATTGATATGTGCCTCTCACAACCTCAGGACATCCCATAATGTTTCATAGCTGGTGAAGCACTTTTGAATCACAGTCACTGTTGTTATGTAGGGATCATAAATACTGTGGTCACAAGAGCAGGTCTGAGGCCAAGAGTAACTCATCTCCTGACTCCTCAAAGTCTGCCCACCATCTACAAGGTATAAGTCAGGAGTATGATGGATTACTGTCCACTTGCCTGGATGAGTGCAGCTCTAAAAACACTCAACAAGATTGATACCATTCATAAAACAGCTCACTTGATCAGCACCCCATTCATAACCTTAAACATTCATTCACTCCACCACCAGTGTGAAATGGCAGCATTGTGTAACATCTACAAGTTGCACTCAGCCACTTGCCAAGCTATCTTCAACAGCATCTTCCAAACACGCAAATTCCAGCACTTAGAAGAACAAAGGCAGTAGGAGAATAGGAACACCACCACCTGCAATTTCTTCAAATACACACCATGCTAACTTGGAATTATATTGCTGTTCTTTCACTGTGATGGGATCAAAATCCAGGAACTACCATCCTAACAGCACTGCGGGTGAACATGCAACAGATAGACTGCAATAATTCTGGAATGCGGCTCACCACCACCTTCTCAAGGATAAGGACATTTGGGGAATTGGCAGCAAACGTGCATGCCATTCATATCCCATGAAAGATTGAAAACAGTGACAAACAATTTGTACACAGCAAGATCCCACAATCAACAGTGTGATAACAACCAGATAATCGTTATTTTTCCAGATATTTATTGATTGATAGTGGCCAGATTACTGTAGGAAGGGAGGGGTGGGTTGTTGGGAATTTAAATAAACATACTTATTTAAGGGCCCCTGCCCTTTTTCCAAATAGTCTAATGGGATTTTACTTATTCATTGGTGTCTCAAGTAAACTTACATTAATACTGCAATGAAGTTACTGTGAAAATCCCCTATATGCCACAGTCCAGTCGGGTACATTGAGGGAGAATTTAGCATGGCCAATGTACCTAACTAGCCACCTCTTTTGGACTGTGGAAGGGAGCCAGAGCACCCGGAGGAAACAAAAGAGAAAACACTGGAGAATCTCGACAGTTCTGGCAGCACCTATAAGGAGAGAAAAGAGCTGATGTTTGAGTTCAGATGACTCTTTGTCAAAGCTTTGGTTTCAGATTCCAGCATTGGCAGTAATTTGCTTTCACCCGGAGGAAACCCACACAGACATGGGGACAAGGTGCAGACTTTGCAGAGATAGTGACCCAAGCCATGAATCAAACTGGCGCTGTGAGGCAGCAGTTAACTACTGTATTATTGTGCCACACATGTCCAGCTGAGGGGGAGGGTCTCAGTTTAATGTCCAATCCAAAAGATAAAAATCCCACCATTGATGCCTCATCACAATATGCGTAAATTGCCCTGTTCAACAGAGGAAGTTATACTGAAGAGTAATGGCAGCACAGCTCAGGAAGAATATATGTTGTTGCCATGAAATCTGAACACTGTCAACAATTTCTTTTTCATATAGATCTGGATAAAAAGAAGCGCTGCTGACGAGTAACCTCATCAGAGGCCCCATGGGACTCTGGTGAGGAAATTGAACTGTGGCACGTGAAAGATTTCAAAAATCCACAGGAGCAGGATTGGTATCTGTAATTTGCACAGGGTAACCCATCAATCAAAACTGAGTTGCAGTGCGAATGGGTTTGTACTGCCTGACAGTCAATGGAATGAGAATCAGGTCATTCCTCCAGCAAGCAAGCATCCCACTCCACCCAGGAAAAAAAGACAATCTGCATCATTGCAGTTCGTTCAGCTGATTAATGGCAATCTGAACACTAATGCTAATTATTTTACATCATTTTCTCAAGTTTCTTCTGACTGCCATTTAATAAGAACATAACAAGCAAAAAAAGCCGATGCTTCTTTTCATTGGCTTGTCTGAACTTGCCTGATAATCAATAGTCAGTTCACACTTTCTGTCAGTGTGCATCCATGCTTTGTCATCTCTGTGACCTGTTTCACTGAAATTAGCAGGAGAAAATTTGAGACAAAATGGTCTGGAGCAGAAGTTGTCAGGCCGCAACTCCTACACAAGGACCGAGATGGTTACTATTTAAAACCTCAAGAATAAGCCTTCAAACAGCGAGAACTTCATCTCCAAAGGGAAACATAAAAGACAGGCAGGGAGATGAAGGATGAAACAAAGGCTTTGGGCTCTGCATGAAGTAATCATTAACACTTTTATCACTGGTACGGCAGGATGTTTTGACAATGTAAACAGATGACCTAATGTAGAGAGATAACCTGGGAAATGTGACCCATAGAAAGGAGTAATAAAGTAACTAATTGTTGCCTTAAGTCAACAAATGTAAAAAAAAATTCACAAATTGACCCTTTAGAAGTCATAAACACACATTAACTCAAGAGGTTTGAGTACTTGTTTCTACGCTGGACGAATATGCTAACAGGGAACAGAGAAGGTATGTGCCATTTTCTCATTATGGTTCTCTACAGCTTTGAGAAAGTGGAAGAATCATAGAATTCCTGTAGAGTAAAAAGAGCCATTCAGCCCATCAAGTGTGTACTGGCAACAATCCCACCCAGGCCCTATCTCTGTAACTTGACATATTTACCCCATTAATCCCTCTGACCTATGCATCCCAGGACACTAAGGAGCAATTTAGCATATCCAATCTACCTAACCCTCACATCTTTGGATTGTAGGAGGAAACCAGAGCACCCAGAGGAAACTCATGCAGACATGGACAGAAGGTGCAAGCTCCACATGACTATGATCCAAGCTGGGAATTGGACCCAAGTCCCTGGCACTGTGAGGCAGCAGTGCTAACCACTATGCCACCATGCCACCTAACGTAGATGATGCAATTGGGACGCCTCATAACTGAGTGTGCACTACTTTCTATGTAGCTTTCAAACAAATAAAAATTAGGTCTGCACATCATGCAAAAAAAACCTCAAGGTGTTTGTGGAGGTATAATCAAATGGACTGTTTTGTCAGTGAAAGTAACATTGGAATGGGTGATCAAAATCTTGTGACAGCAGGGTGTGGGGGATGGTTAACATTCTGGAATTCGCTTCCTAATCCAAAATAGGCAGCAGACTTAGACATGTGTACCAGAAGGCATCTGAAACAGGGCCTCAATCAGGCCTCGTCGCTATGTTGCTGACAAGCTGCAGATGGCATTAGGAATTCCAAATTGGCAGTTATCCTGTTGCACAAGGATAAAGCTGCTTCTCTATATCTGCAGCAGCAACCCTTGGTTTGTTCTGAAATGAGGGGCGAGTGAACTGGTCAGGAGGGGAAATTGGAGGCAGTCCAGAGAAGGTTCACTAAGTTGATCCCTGGTATGGAGGATTATCTTATGTGGAAAGGTTGTGTAGGTTGGACCTGTACTCATTGGAGTTTAGAAAAATGAGAGGTGACCTTATTGAGAAAAATTGCATTCTAGGGGGCTTGAAAGTGTTACTGCTGAGGTTGTTCGCCTTTGTGGAAAATTCTAGGATCAGAGGGCACAATTTCAGAATAGCGGGTTACCCATTTAAGACAGAGATGAGGAGAAATCTCTTCTGTCAGAGGATAGTAAATCTATGGTGTTCATTACCGCAGAAAGCAATTGAGGCTGGGTCACTAAATGTGTTCAATACTGAGATAGACAGATTTTTAATTAGTAAGAGTATTAAGGGTTATGGGGATAACACAGGAAAATGGAGTTGAGGATTACATAGAATCATAGAATCCTTCAATGCAGAAGGGAGCCATTCAGCACATCAAGTCTGCACCAAGCACAATCCCATCCAGGCCCAATCCCTATAATTCCACCCATTTACCCTAGCTAATCCCCCTGACACTAAAGGGCAATTTAGCAAGGCCAATCCGCTGGACCCGCGCATCTTTGGACTATCATGATCTCAGTGAATGGCAGATTAGATTCAATGGGCCAAATGGCCTACTTCTGCTTCTGCATCTTACAGGATGAGCAGGGCCAGCAACTATTTTCGGTAGTCCAGTTCAGACTTTTAAAAACTTATTGTTTTTTCAGTGGCTATCTCCACTATCATATGGCCTCATATAAAAAATGATTATTCTGAACAAAGCAGCAAGCACAAAGCTGGCTGCATTTAGTCTTAAACTGGCTATACAATTCCCTATTTGCAAATACATGGGGCCTCAACATAAGGAGTTCATGTACTAAATGGTTTGAATATTTTAATTAATCCATTTCCAATTAGAATAAGGGAACTGAAAAATAATCAGAGTAATGACCAAATATCTAGAGCTTAAATAATCAATGTTAATTAGCAATATTATCTATAAAACATTTAAAAGTAGCAGCATTACTATGAAGCCTAAATTAATGAAACCAGAATGATCATGGGGTAACTAAATCATTTATCTGGAGTAAAATGGCTGACTCTGATGTACCTGACTGCTGGCAGATCATTCACTTTTCACAAAGCAAAGGGTAATTTATTTCCAACTGTATCTAATTGTGTCTGGCCTGAGGCTTAAAATAATTAGCTGAGATCCCTGCTGATACTAAGCCATGCTCCCTAATCACATTGGGTTGCACAGAAGCATTGTCTGGTATCTGTTAGTTGTCTGTTTAACTCTTGTGGGTTTAACAGCAGCACAACTTGTATTTGTACAGAGCCTTTAACATATAGCGGAGACTTGTGACAGGAGGGTCAGCAAACTAGACTGGACACTGAGCCAGGTAAGGAGATATTAGGGACAATAATCAAAAGCCTGAAACAGGTATACAGGCGGGTTTTACTGCACAAGCCAAGGGAGTGGCCAGCTATTGGCTGACAGTGGAATTTTCTGGTCTACCATTGTCAACGGGGTTTCCTGTTGAATATATCCTTCGCCACCTGGAAATAGAAAGTAGGAGCAGGAGTAGGGCAGCATGGTCAGTGCAGGCTTGGAGGGCCGAAGGACCTGTTTTTGTGCTGCAATTTTCTTTGTTCTTTGATCTTTGTAGTCCATTTGACCCGAAGAACATGCTCTGCCATTCAGTATGATCATGACTGATTGTCAGATTTAATACCCTGATCCTGTCTTCCCCCATATCTCTTGATCCTTTTAATCCCAAGTGCTCTATCTAATTTCTTCCTGAAATCCTACAACTTTTTGGCTTCAATTACTTTTTGTGGTAGAGAATTCCACAGATTCACCACTCTCGAGGTGAAGAAATTTCTCCTTATCTCAGTTTTAAGAGGTTTACTCTCAAATTATGACCTCTAGTTCTGGATTCCCGGCCATCAGGGACATTCTCTCTGAATTGTCTAATCCCGTTAAAATTTTAAAGTTTCTGTGAGATCTCCTGTCACTCTTTTAAATTCGAGTGAATATAATCCTCTCCAATTTAATTTTTCCTCATATGAGAGACCTGTCATCCCATGAAGCAGCCTGGTAAACTTTACTGGATGCACTCTATAGCAAGAACATCCTTCCTCGATAAGGACACCAGAACAACACATAATACTCCAGGTGTGGTCTCATCAAAACTTATTCAATTGCAGTAAATCATCCCTATTCCTATTATCAAATCCTCTTGCTATGAAGGCCAACATGTTATTTGCCTTCTTTACTGACTGCTGTACTGTGCACTTACTTTCAGAGATTGATGCATAAGGGCACAAAGGTTTTGTTGAGTATCCCCTCTCTCAGTTTACACAAATTCAAATAATAATCTGCCTTCCTATTGTTGATAACAAGCTTGTTAACCTTACACTTATCCACATTATACTGCATCTGCCATGCATATACCCACATAGTCAACCCGTCCAAATCACGCTGAACATCTCTGCATCCTCCTCACAGTTTACCCTCCCACTCCATTTTTTATCACTGGCAAATTTGGAGGTAATACATTTAATTCCCTCATCCGAATCATTAATGTATAATGTGAACAGTTGAGTTTCTAGTACAGATCCCTGCAGTAGCCCACTAACCGCTGCACACCATTCAGAAAAAGATCTATTTAGTCCAACTCTTTGCTTTCTGCCTGCTAACCAGGTTCCTACCATCTCAAGATATTACTTGCAATCCTATGTGTTTTAACTTTATATAGTAGTCTGCTGTCTGAGACCTTGCCTAAAGCCTTCTGAAAGTCTAAATAAACCATATCCACCGATTCTCTCTGGTGTCTCCATTAGTTACGTTCTTCAAGAATTCAGTAGACTTATCAAATATGATTTCCCTTTCATAAATCCATGCTGACTTTGTCTGATTATACCACTGCCTTCCAAATGCTATGCTCTGAAAGCCTTGATAATGGACTCTCGCAACTTCCCCCGTACTGATGTTAAGCTCAAAAGTCTATAGTTCCCTATTTGCTTCCTGTCTCTCTTTTTGAATAGCAGGCTTAAATTAACTACCACCGCTCCCATTCTGTAGAAACTATTCCAGAGTCCAAAGAATTTTGGAAAATGATCACCAATGGATCTATTCTTTCCAGGGCCACTTCCTTAAGTATTCTGGGATGGAGATAATCAGGCCCTGGAGATTTATCCACCTTCAATCATATTAATTTCTCAAAACCATTTCTCCACTAGTATTGATTTCCTTCAACTCTTCACTAAAAGGTGTGTTTCTCAGAACTTCTGATACATTATTCGTATTTTCCTTTGTGAAGACTGAAGCAAATACAAATTTAGTTCCTCAGCCATTTCTTTATTCCCTTCCTGCTTTCTTTTATTGGGCACACAATTTCTGACCTTTTCCAGCCCAACTCATTACCCCCTCTGCAGAGTGACGATCAGAGACAATATCTGTTGTTCAATTATAAAGAATGATTGCAGAATGATGCTGCAATTACATGTTCGCTTCCTGTGACAGACAATTTACCTTGTGCTGTAGCATTGGAGGAGCTGTCCTGCAAATGATTACTTTAGTTAATTAGGTGAACAATAAAGAGTCTCTTGGCCTGAACAGGAAAATCTTCACAGTGATCTATCTATTCATTTAATTTGTTATTTTCCTTTTCATAGTTTGTGTGTAAAATAACTACTGTGTCTGCCAACTGCTTGTTCCGCATGAAGAATTTTGAAATGACATGATATGGCACCATAACGTACAGGTCTTATTCTTACACCCATGAAATAATAACAAGTATAGAATGAGAGTGTTTCATTTCTCCACCAGCAACTCAAAAAACGGAGATAGACCTATTTCCATTTACAGAAGATCTATCATCTCAGTAAACTCAGGCTTCAAGATAGATGCGGGCAACCCAATCTCCTAATGGATATAATCTGTATCTGTGTGATATGTTCCAATTGCTTTATTTCCTTTCATACACTACTCATTTCTGATCTGCTATAATGTGTTTTATGTGAGTGACAAAGTACTCTTTCAGATTGCTTTTATTCTTTTCTTGATTGATCTGCAAGGTTTTGATTTGATTTATATTTGTTACATTTTTGGGATACAGTGAAAAATATTGTTCCTTGCGTGCCACATAGATAGTGCATTCATTTATAGAGTACATAGGGGAGAAGGAAAGAAGAGGATGCAGAGTATTTAACTTGATTTTGATTTGATTAGATTTGATTTGATTTATTATTGTCACATGGATTAGAATATAGTGAAAAGTACTGTTTCTTGCGCTATAGAAACAAAACATATAGTTCACGGATTATACAGAGGAGAAGGAAAGGAGAAGGTGCAGAATATAGTGCTACAGTCATAGCTCGGGCATAGAGAAAGATTAATTTAATAGGTCCATTCAAATGTCTGATGACAGCAGGGAAGAAATTGTCCTTGAGATGTTGGTATGTGATCTCAGACTTTTGTATCTTTTTCCCAACAGAAGAAGGTGGAAGAGAGAAAGTCCGGAGTGCACGGGGTTGTTGATTGTGCTGATTGCTTTTCCGAGGCAGCGGGAAGTGTAGATGACGGCAAAGGATGGGAGGCTGATATGTGTGATGGATTGAGCTACGTTCACAATCCTTTCTAGTTTCTTGTGGCCTTGGGCAGGGCAGGGCAAATCAAATCATAGAATCTCTACAATGCAGAAAGGGGCCATTTGGCCCATCCAGTCTGCACTGATTCTTTAAAACAGCATTCCATTCAAACCTTCTTCTCTGCCTAATTCCCATAACGCTATTCATTTACTATGGCTAATCCACCTAAACTACACTAAGCTACTGACCTTTGGACTGTCAGATATTTTAAATGACAAAAAAAAGAGAAATTCTGTTAAAAATTTCAGGATTGATATTGCATGCTGTGCCGTATTCACGATAATCAAATTTTTATTTAACCATACTAAAGGGAAACCATAAAAGAAAAAGTAATGAATTCAGTCCTAAACCCACCATCATGTTTCTGTGATCACTCACATGGATTTATTTTCTATATTTTTTTTCCCCCTTTTCTTTGTTGATAATTGATTCCCCTTCCCCCCAGCCACCTTAAGGCATCTCGCTCGAGTGGTCGTTATTCACATGAAAACATTGGTACTGAATGCCAGCAGGTTAGCAATCAGTGGGCATTGTTCTGCTCCCTGACCCAGGAGCACTGACCCAACTTTAATGTGGCTATCACCATCCCGCTGTGATCAGCCTACACAGCACAGACCAAGCATCCGACCTGGTCTTACTTCATAAATTCACAGGGCTGTCAGAAAACACTTGTCTCTCTCACTTTGTCGCCTCAAACACTCGTGGTCCTGTACCTTAAACCAATTGAACAAATTTAACAGTAAAGATCGCACTTACACTGTGCAGTTTGAGTTGCCAGTGTAAAAAACATTCAGAGAGGATGTGGCTAAATCAGACTCCAAAACTAGCGTTCCGAGAACAAAGGAACCTCAGTCTCCTTGCACTGGGCTGATTGGTGATTTTGCTTCCAAAAGATATGAGTAATGCACCATTAGTTGTTTTTACATAAGCACCATTCCAGTTCAGATTATTGGAGACCAGCATCCATAAGACAGTCTATTTTTACTGCTAAACATATACTAGTGATTGACTTCCTTGATCCATGAAAAACTAATGGTAGCTGGACTTAGCAATTTAAACACCAGGAACCAACTCACAGACCGCTGTCTCCTGACATTTACACTAAAACTGAGGCTGTACCAAAGTAAATATGAAAACACAACTTAATGCTTTTTTTTCCTACCTGGCCATTAACTTATCCCATTTTTCAACTAATACCAACAGTTCCAAGAATAAAATTAGAAATCATCAAAAGACTTGCAATGAATACAATAACCATTGTGATGTCAGTAAGTCTGTTAACCTGTTTCTCTTTTCATTAAAATATCCCATTTTATATATTTTGTGTGCTGTTTCATTGGTTTCCATTAAATTAAAAGCCCAGATGAGATGCAGCAAGCAGGAAGAGTAAAGCAAGACTGCATTAAAAAATATTTGAATCAGTAATGGCCCACTGATGCTCTTTAAAGGGTTGTGCCAAATCTCAACATCTGCTGATGCCGAAGGGAACACTTTCTAATTCAAGAGCCAGATTGATGCAAGTGCCGATGTGAAATTAAAGAACACTTTACGAATGGAGCATATCAGCTTGGTTCAGATAGCACAGATTAAACCATTATCATAGCTGATACTTGTACATTTCTCCAATGGAAACCAACTTAAAAGCAGGCAGCATTCATAGCAAACTAATCTTTGAGGTTGTGGAAGTCTGCATGTTCTACTGAGCAAAGCGCCAGGGTAGCAAAAGAACTCCCCTTTCAAGCTACTCCTGTTATACTTCAATTACTTCAAGTATTCAATTAGTTCAAACGCACTGCAAGCCAAGCAGTAGGTTCAGCTTGCAAAGTCTATTTGCTACTCTTCAATAATACATTGCCAATTGAGTTGCTAATGGTGGACTTCAGAACCCCAAAGAATCTTAATGAATGGAAATTCATACCAAATACTCTTGTTCTCATGCCTGTTTTAAAATTATATTTTGTAAATTAACCTCTTGGGAAGAAGTCTACTTTATTGAATTGCTACAAATGTACTCACTACATATTGTGCAGTTTAAATGTATTTCAGATTGATAAATTTATCCCATCTCTATTTTGTACCATGATGTGGAAATGTCAGCGTTGGACTGGGGTGGACACAGTAAGAAGTTTCACAACACCAGGTTAAAGTCCAAACGGTTTATTTGGTAACACAAGCTTTCGGAGTACTGCCCCTACATCAGATGCACCAGGCATAAATTTGCACTACTGTTTTCCGACAGAGATAAGACCTGCTCCTTGCTCAAGTAGAATTTTCCTTATATAAGAGATAGGTACTTGTAACGTTAATCAAGACCAGAGTCAACTCTTGATCACATCAATGGGTTACAAAGAGCTTTTCATTTTTTTCCCTCCAGTTGACCTGGGCTTTTATTGAGATTTCTGCCTCTCCTAGAGTATAATGTAGTTTATGGGGTAGGGTTAGGTGGGGAACCTTTGTATTGTGATGTTAAAGACATCATCGATCAGTTGGCTCGATGGGTCTCGCCTCATTGATCAATTTTTGCATGTTCATATTTCAAATCTTTTCTTTTTCGTAAGAGGGAGGGCAACACAGTGGCAAGGATTGGTATGGTAGCACAGTGGTCAGCATTGCTGCTTCACAATGCCAGGGATCTGTTTCAATTCCAGTCTTGGGTGATGGACTGTGTGGAGTTTGCACATTCCCCCTGTGTCTGTGTGTGTTTCCTGCGGATGCACTGATTTCCTCCCACACACCAAAGGTGTGCAGGTTGGCCCTGGTAAATGTGCAGGTTGGGGATAGGGCTGGGGCCGTTGGTCATGGATACAATGCTCTTTCAGAGAGTCGGTGCAGGCTTGATGGGCTGAGTGGCCTTTTTCTTCACTGATTCTATGGCCCCTTTGAAATTTCCCCCCAATTTATTTCTCTCTTTAACCCTTCCTCCTGTGAATTTGTTGCGTATTTGAGGATGAGGCACCATAAGCACTTGTAGCTTTCAGTACCACATCCAAATGACCATTCATGATATGTGCACCTGGACACTGAGGGTAGGATTTTCCAGGTGTTCCTCAAGATCAGAAAATCCCACCTAAGATTAATGTGTCTTTGCATGTTCCTGTCCCACCCACTACAATTCTGGTGACGGGCAGGACAGAAAACCTCATCACTGAGTATCAATGTGTTCCTCAAACATGGACAAAAATGTGATTCCAGCACAATACCCATTACCAGTGTCCAGATACCCGTACCATTTTTCAGGAAGAGTCTCCGGAGAATGATCAGCAAGGGGAACCATCTGCTTGTTAATTGTTATCCCTGGTTGAGGGGCACAGGGTCAATTGTGACGTTCTTATTGGCACCTTGACTAAGGTCAGCTAATCCAGTACAGATCAAACTGTGATGCTACTGGTTTATACGGTGCAGCAGTAAAACTTGCATTTATGCATTAAATCATCTTGATCCTCCATGTTGCAATTACTTTTGATGTTGGCTTTCTATTTATTGGATCAAGCGAGGCCATTTCATCCCCAACATTCTGTCATTAGCAAACAAAGAATGCCGGAAACTCGTGGGAATGTATCCATGCATGTGCATTCGCAATAGTCAAAGCTGTCAAGATCAGCAGGATGTTGAGAGAGAAATTTACAATCAGTAGTGACATGGGAGCTTCACCTCAGTGCAAGTGTAAAGCTTCACATATTTTAAACGGTAAACTTAAAGAAGGGCGCAATTTGAAACCAAATTATGTATCAGCCATCAAAGAGCATAACTTATTTCACGGCCAAGAATAGGTATCTCGTGATACTGTGTTCAAGAAGTAGGATTGTATTCCAGGAAATCAAAGTTTATCCCTGTGATGTTAACCCTGTGGAACTAAATCACAACAAGAATTTCTAATTAAAAGCATTGATGACATTAAATCTTTGCTTGTCCTTTCTTATTCCGTCTTTTCACCCTTATATTTAGTATCATAATATTTAATATAATGACATTTATTATTGCCTTATTTCTAATTACTGGACATTAATCTAAGTCTATATTTCTTGTTTTAAAATAAGTTATACGCTTTCATTGACTCATTTTCCTCTTTCTCCTTGCCCAATCTTACTTTGTAAGAGGTGGCACACTCAAACCCACAAATTAATGTTTTCAGCTGATCAAGCACGGAAAATCCAAATATTGACGGGATTTTTCCATGACAATGACCAGATCAACTTTTAATTTGTTCTGTGGGATCAGAACACAATGTGCCATCACAGGTTCAGTTATCTTGCTGGCAGCCTGATTATTTTCCCAGATGAGGTTACTTTTTCACAATGAGTGTTAATTGTTCATTGCACGTGGGTTAAGATTTTCTGTTAGGATTATTTTGATTGGGGAAGGGGGAGGAGCAATGACTGCTGATTGGAGTAAACACTAATAAAAATAACTTATTAATTGAGGCCATTGATTTTTTTTGCTGAAGAGAGCCTGAGTGTACAGCACCACAAGACGGCAACATGGTGACATAGTGCTACCTCACAGCTTTGGGCCTGGGTTCAACTGAGTGGAGTTTACACATTCTCCACGTGTCTTTGTAGGTTTCCACTGGGTATTCCGGTTTTCTCCCGCACTCCCCAGATGTGCAGGTTGGATGCATTAGACATAGTAAATTGCCTGTTGGTGTCCAAAGATATGCTATTTAAGTAGATTAGCGGTGCTATGGAGGGAAGGGCCTGATAAGCTGCTCTTTTGGAGAGTTGGCGCAGACTTGATGGGCTGAATGGCCTTCTTCTGCACTGCATAGATTCCATGATTTTATAGTCCAAGCAGTATATGGACTTTCTGGTTTCTGGATTGGCACAACTGGACTATCCCACTCCCCAACATTTGAGGTCGATGCCCTTTCAATACAACAGAGGAAAGATAAAAAGCTAAGAGTTTTTAATTCAGCAAAGGGGATCACGGCATGCAGAAACAGACTGTGATAGCCTGGAGGCCAGGAGAAATTAACTAACGAATTGTTTCAATTGTGAATTGTTTCATTATGGCTTTGTGAGTAGAAAATCACATCTCACAAATTTGTCTGAGCTTTTTGAAAGGTTAACCAAGAAAATAGATGAGAGTAGTGCAATTGATGTTGCCTACATGGACTTCAACAAAGTCTTTGACAAGATACTACATGGTAGGTTGTTGCATAAGGTTAAATCTTATGGAATCCAGGGTGAGGTAGCCAAATGGGTACAAAATTGGCTTGATGACAGAAGACAAAGCGTTGTTGTAGAGAGGTGTTTTTCAAACTGGAGTCTTGTGACCAGCAATGTGTCTCAGGGATCAGTGCTGGGCTCATTATGATTCATCATTTATATTCAGGATTTGGATGAGAATTTAGAAGCCATGGTTAGTAAGTTTGCAGAAGACACAAAGATTAGTGGCATACTGAACAGTGAAGAAGGTTATCTAGGATTGCAACCGGATTTTGATCAATTGGGCCAGTGGACTGAAGAATGACAGATGAAGTTTAATAAATGTGAGGTGATGCATTTTGGTAGATCAAACCAGGGCAGGATTTACCTAATTAATGGTAGGACATTGGAAGGAATTATAGAATGAAGAGATCTGGGTGATAGATTCATATCCCTTTAAAAGTGCAATTATAGATAGTCAGGGTGCTGAAGAAGGCATCATTGATCAGAACATTGAATACATGCCTGCGACATCTTGTTGAAGTTGTACAAGATATTGGTAAGGCCATACTTGGAATATTGTGTATAGTTCCGGTCACTCTATTAAAAAAAGGATATTACTAAAATAGGAAAGGTGCAGAGAAAATTTACTAGGATGCTACTGGGACTTGATGGTTTGAATTATAAGAAGAGGCTGGATAGGCTGGGACAAAGAACAAAGAACGAAGAAAATTACAGCACAGGAACAGTCCTTCGGCCCTCCAAGCCTGCACCATGCTGCCTGACTTAACTAAAACCCCCTATTCTGTTGGGGCCTATGTTCCTCTATTGTCTTCCTATTCATGTACTTGTCAAGACAATCCTTAAAAGTCACTACCGTATCCACTTCCACTACCTCCCCTGGCAACGAGTTCCAGGCATCCACCACTCTCTGTGTAAAAAATCTGCCTCATACATCTCTTTTAAATCTTGCTCTTGTACCTTACACCTATGCCTCCTAGTAATTGACTCTTCCATCCTGGGAAAAAGCTTCTGAATATCCGCTCTGTCCATGCCTCTCATAATCTTTTAGACTTTCAGGTCTCCCCTCAACCTTCTTCGCTCCAGTGACAACAAACCAAGTTTCTCCAACTTCTCCTCATACCAGGCAACATCCTGGTAAATCTTTTCTGTGTCCTCTCCAAAGCTCCACATCCTTCTGGTAATGTGGTGACCAGAATTGAATATTATTTTCCAAGTGCAGCCTAACTGAAGTTCTTTAAAGCTGCAATATGACTTGCCAATTTTTAAACTCAATACCCCTGCTGATGAAAGCAAGCATGCCATATGCTTCCTTGACTACCTTCTCCACCTGCATTTTCAGTGACCTTTGTACCTGTACACCCAGATCCCTCTGCCTATCAATACTCTTAAGGGTTTATTGTATATTTCCTATTGGTGTTAGACCTTCCAAAATAGATTACCTCACATTTGTCTAGATTAAACTCTATCTGCCATCTCTCCACCCAAATCTCCAACTGATTTATATCCTGCTGTATCCTCTGATGGTCCTTATCGCTGTCCACAAATCCACCAACCTTTGTGTCATCTGCAAATTTACTAATCAATCCAGTTACATTTTCCTCCAAATCATTTATAAATATTACAAACAGCAAAGGTCCCAGCACTGATCCCTGAGGAACACCATTTGTCACAGCCTTCTTTTCAGAAATGCACCCTTCCACTGCCACCCTCTGTCTTCTTTGATCGAGCCAGTTTTGTATCCACCTTGCCAGCTCACCTCTGAGCCTATGTGATTTCACTTTCTGCTCCAGTCTGCCACAAGGAATCTTATCAAAAGCCTTACTGAAGTCCATGTAGACAACATCCACTGCCCTATCCTCATCAATCATCTTTGTCACTTCCTTGAAAACGTTCTTGCTGCCATTCTATCTCTGCTCAGGGAAAAGGGAGTGGGGGGGGGTCCATTGCCACTCTGCATGTGATCAGTGGGGAGAAGCGGGATTCACTCCCACTCTGCATGTAATCGGTAGGGGGGGCAGGGGGCCATGATCAGTCTGGATAGTAGATGGATAAAGGGGTTATTAATGTTGTGGGACTTTCTTCTCTGGAGCGTAGAAGGCTGAGGGCTGATCTTATAAAGTCTATAAAATAATGAGGAGCAGAGATCATATATTTCCCAAAGGTAGGGGAGTCTAAAACTGGAATGCATAGGTTTAAGGTCAGAGGGGGAGGTACAAAAGGTCCAGAGGGGCAATTTTTTCACACAAATGTGGTGAGTATCTGGAATAAGTTGCCAGAAGTAGTAGTAGAGGCAGTTACAATTTTGTATTTTAAAAATCATTTTGGTGGTTACATGAGTAAGATGGGTATAGTAGGATATGGGTCAAATGTGGGCAATTGGGACTAGCTAGGGGTTTAAAAAAAAGGGACAGCATGGACAAGTTGGGCCAAAGGGCCTATTTCCATGCTATAAACCTCTATGACTCTATGGGCGCTATTTTAACATTTTGATTCGAAGTATTGGGCGAACTTGAAACTGGGGATCCAACTTTCAGACCTTTTCTCAGGCACCCCCATATGCGCTCTGCCTGAAAAAATACAAGAAATTCTGAATCACGTTGCAGAAGTCTGTCGGCGGAGCTTAACGTGACTGAAATCCTGCAGCTCCGATCAACACCTCCAACTGTGCACGTGCAGTAAAAAAAATAGGAAAACACACTCCCGTGCCACATCATTCCTGGGCCATATAATGCCCCCCTCCCTGGCCTCCACAGACATTGCCCCACACACACAACATTAATGACGCTTTTATCCTCCCATTCCCCACTAGCCAGACTGCTCGTGGCCCCCTGGCCCCCAACCAATTCCATACAGAGTGGCAGCAAATCCCCCTTCCCCGCACTGATCACACACAGAATGGCAGTGGATTCCTCCTCCCTCTTCCCTCTCACTGAGCAGAGATAGGGTGGAAACAGACCCATCTGTCACCCTCCTTTCCCCCCCCCCCGACACCATCTGAGTGGAGCCATCTGACCCCCCCCCACCCCCATCCTCCCCCACTGCTGATCTGAGTCAAAGAGTTGCTAGAACATACCTCCTCAGAAGCTGGAGAGCTCGAATCTGACCTTTGCAGATTGTGTCTGTTTTGGGACAAATCTGGACGGGCCAGCGTGGTGGTTAAGGGGGCAAGTGCTGGTAAGTTTGGGCGTGCAGCCTATTAAGTCAATTTAAATGTATGCAAATGCATTTAAATTGATGTCGCGCCCATTTCGGGTGCAGCCCTGACGGCAGCCATTTTTGGTCCTTGGTGAAGGCTGAACCAGATCGTGCTATTCACCACACGCCCAACTTTACCAAGCTTTCACAACTGAAAACAAGCGCGACTTGATGATAAAATTGGGTCCTATGATTCTAAAGGCCAGAGGAAGAGGAAATGGGTATGGTATCGATAGATAATGGTTACCGATTTTCTCATCTTTAAACACGCTCAGTGAGTTACAAAAAAACAGATACTAACATGAGTTATGACCCCAGTACACAATGCATTTACAACAGGTGTACAATAAAAGTTATGTCGCCCCAAGAAATGTGATAAAACAGATCATTGATGTACTGCAACAACACTTTCACGGCTTGGACTCCTCTATAGGAGCAATGCAATATTCAGCAGAGTGCACTACAAGACTAGATTGTATGATGTACAATCCTGCTCACCATCATGAGGGCAGGTCCCATGCTACCAGTGAGCAGTTGAGGAGATGGAACATGAGGAGGAGGAAGATGAGTAGGAGGAGGAGGAGGATGCAACCTAAGCAGCCCCTTTCTGTCTGTCTGTCCTATCATGAAAGATTCATCCCAAGTGTGCTGTCTGTAACCAGCTTTGCAAATTCTGCATTTCACCAACAGTTCCACGTTTCAGGTTCCCCCCATCATTGATTGTCAGAACTGATCTACTGACTACAATGCAAAGGCTGTAATGTTCGTGCCCACCCCCAGCACTAAAAATAGGCAAGTTCTCACCCCACCACCTTCCCATCCACCCGTGACCACTCATCCCTGCAACCAGATCCTCAGAGCTAAACTCCTGGCACTGATCTGCATGCCTGTCTGCTCCCGGTGTCTGTTGATCATGTGTCTAGGCGGCCTCCTGCCCCCTTTCCCCTTCACCACTCAAAGTGACAGTGATGACCCACGCCAATAGTATGATGTGGTTAGCACACCCCTAATGCAGAGATCATTGAAGTGATCAGGGGAGCACAAAGCTGGCAAGCTACCTACATTTACAACCCACAGATGCAGGTTAAATACACATTGCAATCCCCACACCCATTTTCAGGGGCAGGAATGGTATTTATTTGAGCTCTTCGCAAATTTAAATTTACAAAGAATGCCATCAATACCTAATTCCTGTCCGTCTCAAAAGAAGAGGCAGCAGTGTAATGGTATTGTCACTGGGCTAGTAATCCTCTCAGGACCAGATTCAAATCCTACTATGGCAGATGGTGAAGTTGGAATCCAATAAAAAAATCTAATGATGATTGTGAAGCTATTGTAACAACCCATCTTGTTCACTAATAGGGAGGAAATCCACTGTCCTTATCTGATATGGCCTACCTGTGATTCTGGGTCCACAATTATTTGAATGACTCTTAAATGCCCTGTGATATAGCAATGAGGAGTGGACAATAAATTATTTTTTAATGTGGAAAATGTTATAACATTTCTTTAGCAGAAGTGACAAGGAAAGTGTTGTGATGATAAGAAAACAGTGTTCGACTTAATGTCATAGAAATATTCAAATCTTGTAAAGCTACAATGATCCCTCACATGGAGGCTCAGAGTACAGTTGCACTCTGTCTATTCCTGTATTATTCCACACATATTTTGTTTTCTTTTTCTCTCACTGTTTACTTGTACAGCTGCAAGAGCAACAGCTATAAAAGACAAACTATTTGACTGAAGTTGTATTTAAACATTCACAAGCCTGAAACAGAGGAAGCTCAGTTCAATGTTTAAAATTAATCAGGGTTTTTTTAAAACAAAATTTGACACACCTATTCCATTTTAAATTCACTTTGAAACCTCTATATGTTCAGAATGCTGCTTCTCAGGGAGTTTTGATAATGCTTTCTGTGTTGTAATGTGCAGTAAATAGGCATGATCTAACATTGTACACAGTAAGTGTTTTCTTTGTTCTGATATAATGTTGAACACAGGTCTGGACTCAGGGGCTAGGGCCACCACTAAATTGTCCTAAGATGTAATCGGATCTTGACCTTTGAAAGCATGAGAGGCCTGTTTCCAGTAGAAAGACTTCAGAGAAACCGGACCTCCTGTGTCCTGGCTGGGAGGACGCTGAATAGAAACTTTGTTAGGGGCTTGGATTAGACCTCTCGCAGGCCTTCCACGCAAAGTACTCGCAAAGGGTTTTCAGCTACCTTCTTCCAGCCCTGCAGGTGGTCCCAGGAACTTCTTTCAGTCGAGCCAGAACACACAAGCAGCTCGGAATTCCCAACAGGTACAGGGGCACAGAACAACAGAAACTATATTGCCTTTGAACCATCTGTCTATGACCGCAGCCCAATTACTTAACCCTCTTATTTCATTCCCGGGATTCAAAGAGCTTTCATCAGGAGCACAGTTCCCTCCCTGTAATCTGACTGCAGCTAATGTAGCTTTGCTGTTTAACATTGTTTTGTTTCCGTGCTTGATCCTGAATATTTCCAAAGATGCTGCCTCTGGAAACTCGCATTTTACTTTTAAGGGCCCGTTAAACTTTCAAAGTTTGCTAATCAAAAAAGATGGGGTTTTTTCTACAATTTTCCTGAAACTTGGCACTGGCAGAAGTTTTGCAGATGTGTGCTAATTGCTAATAGCAGCTTTGAGAACTATATTTTCCAGCTGCAGCATTTTAATGGACATCATTCAACAGGAGAAATGATTCTGTGTCATGAATGGACAATAATTGTGATGTCCAGTGTGAAATTAAATTTCTTCCAAAGCTACTTAATGCCTGTTTTCCCGTTCCCTCTGGAGGGATTTTCAGGCATTTGGTTCTCGTTCAGTTGACCCACCCCCGCACCATCGTTTCCTTCATACTCTGCTCCAGCTCATTACACTTTGCCTAATATCCACAACAAACGCTTTCACTCAGACCACCGTGTTTATTTTCCTCACTGGCTGACTCATTTTTGTTGCATTCTCTCCAGGCGATCCTGAGTGAATGAACACCCAGATAGCAGGTCCTATGGCATCCAGGACCCTCCAATTGGGAACGACTAGCTCCTCTAAGCAGCTCTGTGCTTTGTTTTCCTACATACACCAACTGGATCAAATTTGTGCAAAAGAGGGTCAACTCATGCTTTTAAATTGTTTCTGAAGTTGCTTTCATTCTGTGCGCAATGTCATTCAAAATTTGAAAGTCAAATTATTTGTGTTACAAGTAGGCTTACATTAACACTGCAATGATGTTACTGTGAAAATTCCCGAATCTCCATGCTCCACTGCCTGTTCACTGAGGGAGAATTTAGCATCGCCAATGCATCTAACCAGCATGTTTTTCTGAGTGTAGGAGGAAACCGGAGCACCCAAAGGAACCCCATGTAGACACAGACTCCGCACTGACAGTGACCCAAGCCAGGAATTGAACCCAGGTCTCTAGTGCTGTGAAACAGCAGTGCTAATCACCATATCACCATGCTGAACTATTGCAAACCTGAAAGATTTCCTGCAAACTGTTAGTGAACCATTTGATTTAATTGGTTGTCATATGTATTGGGATATGGTGAAAAGTACTGCTTCTTGCCGCAATATGGACAAAGCATACCATACATAGAGCACATAGAGACAAGGAAAGGAGAAGTACAGGTTGCAGTCTTGCAGTGATAGCTAGGGTGCTAGGTAAGATAAGTATAATACATGATAGGTCCATTCAAAATTCTTATGGCAGCAGGGAAGCAGATGTTCTTGAGTTTTACATGACCTCAGACTTATAGAGTCATTGAATTTACAGCATGGAAACAGGTCCCTTGGCCCAACTTGTCCACGCTGCACTTTTTTTAACCACTAAGCTAGTCCCAATTGCCTGTGTTTGGCCCATATTCCTCTATACCATCTTACCCATGTAACTGTCTAAATGCTTCTTAAAAGATAAAATTGTACCCACCTCTACCACTACCTCTGCAGCTTGTTCCAGATACTCACTACCCTCTATGTAAAAAAATTACTCCTCTGGACTCTGTATCTTTTCCCTCTCACCTTAAACCTACGTCCTCTAGTTTTAAACTCCCCACCTAAAAGGTGGGGAGTTTAAACCCACCCAAAAAAGGTGGGTTTTCAAAGCTGATATGTCTGCCTAGACTACCCACCTGCAAGATTTGATTTCCTTATCTATGCCCTTGATTATTTTATAAATCTCTATAAGATCATCCCTAAGCCTCCTAAGTTCCAGAGTAAAAAAGTCCCAGTCTACCCAACCTCTCCTTTAACGCAAACTATCAAGTCCCGGCAGCATCCTAGTAAATCTTTTCTACACTCTTTCCAGTTTAATAATATCCATTCTGTAATAGGGTGATCAAAACTGTACACAGTATTCCAAGTGTGGCCTTATCAATATCTTACACAACTTTAACAAGACAGCCCAATATTCTGACTGATGAAACCAAGCATGCCGAATGCCTTCTTCACCATCTGACCACCTGTGACTTCACTTTCAAGGAGCTATGAACCTGTACTGTTTGATCTCCTTGTTCTGTAACTCTCCCCAATGCCCTACCATTAACTGAGTAAGTCCTGTACTGTTCAATCTACCAATCTGCTTCAGCTCACATTTATCTAAATTAAACTCCATCTCCATCTCCATTTGTATGAGTTATAGGATGGATATCAGAGGTAGGTTCTTTACTCAAAGAGTGATTAGGGAGTGGAATGCCCTGCCTGCAGCTGTTGTAGATGCGCCAAGTTTGGTGGCGTTTAAGAGGTTAGTTGATAAGTATATGGATGAGAAGGGAATGGTTTAGTTAGGAGGGGCATTGCTTTTTATTTTGGTCGGCACAACATCGAAGGCCGAAGGGCCTGTTCTGTGCTGTATTGTTCTATGTTCTATGTTCTATGTTCTATGTTCTATGTTCTATGTTCTATGCTATTCATCAGCCCACTGGCCCAATTGATCAAGATTCCATTCCAATCCTAGATATAACCTTCTTCGCTGTCCATAGTGCCACCAATCCTGGCGTCATCTGACAACTTACTAATGATGCCTCAAGAATTCTCATCCAAATCATTTATATAAATGGCAAATAACAGTGGACCCAGCACCGAACACTGAGGCATACTGCTGGTGTGCATTTTGAAAAACAATCCTATCCAACCACCCACTAACTTCTGTCATCAAGCCAATTTTGTATCCAATTGGCTACCCCACAATGGATCCAATGAGACTTAATCTTATGCAACAATCTATCATGTGGTACATTATCAAAGGCCTTGCTAAAGTCCATGTAGACAACGTCGACTGCGTAGCCCTCATCTATCTTTTTGGTTACTTCCTTCAAAAATCTCAGTCAAATTTATGACACATTATTTTCCACTCACAAAGCCATGCTGATTGTCCCTAATCTGTCCTGAAACTCTAAATGCCTGTAGATACTATCTCTCAGAATACCTTCTAACAATTTATCCACCACAGATGTTAGGCTCACCAGCCTGTAATTCCCAGATTTTTCCTTGCAGCCCTTTTTAAACAAAGGCACAACATTTGCTAACCTCCAAACTTCAGCCACATCACCTGTGGCTGTTGATAATTCATATATCTCTGCTAGGGGACCCACAATTTTCTCCCTAGCCTCCCATAATATCCTGGGATAGATTTCATCAGGTCCTGGGCATTTATTGCCCTTGGTGAACTTTAAGACTTCCAACACCTTCTTCTTTGTAATATATATATATATATACACTCCCCAAGACATCACTATTTATTTCTCCAAGTTCCCTAAAATCCATGCTTTTCTCAACAGTAAACTGTGATGAGAAATATTTATTTAGGATATCATCCGTCTCTTGTGGATCCGCACATCGATGATTTTGTTGAGGTCACCTACTCTCTCCCTGATTACCCTTTTGGCCTTTATGTATTTGTAGGAGCTCTTTGAATTCTTTTGTATCTTTTTTCTGAAGGGAGAAGGTGGAAGAGATTATGTCCAGGGTGCAAGGAGTCCCTGATTATGTTGGCTGTTTTTCTGAGACAGTGGAAAATGTAGACTGAGTCAGTGGATGGGAGATTGGTTTGAACGATGGACTGGGCTACTTGTTAGCAATGTTTTCATCACTCAAGCTAACTTTACTAAGCAAAGTCAGAAACTACTCATTTTTCAAGCAAAGGGCCCAACTAATGATTTTGAGTATATTGAAGTTGATATGTCTGCCTAGGCTACCCACCTGCAAGATTTCATTTCCTGTTGTCCTGTTTTGCCATGCCTTTCATGTCAATGTTTTGCATGTTAAATTCCTGTGGCCACATTAATGGAGAGTGCCATCGTAAAGGTGTCATCTGTTTGCGCAATCTTGAATAGCAGCTTCCACAATCAAAGTGCTTTCCAAACCTGTTCCTTCAGACATTGTTTTATTTTTGCCTCCGCAACTGAAGTCAAGAAGGATGCACAAAGCATGAGGTGTATTTAATGGTTCAAAAGGGAAATAAAAGGCAAAAATAAAACTGCAAAGGCCTTCTAAGTTGTGTCTCAGTGTTTTACTGAGGGAGGATGTGTGCCAGAAGGAAGTAACCAGTTTGTCTGCTTGCACTTCTGCACCTATCCAAAATGGCCATTCATCACCTGTGAGCTTGAAGAGGGAGAAACTCAGCAAGAAGAACTTATAGCCGAACCTAATCCTTTCCTCATCTGTCACTCCTTTCAGTAGAAGATGCTGGCTATCAGCAAATAATAGGAGTTGTAGAATCAAAGGATCATAGAAGCTTACAACAACAGCAGCAATTTGTATTTATATAGTGCATTTATCCAAATAAAGTATGCACTGTTGTTAGCACTGCTGTCTCATAATGCCAGGAACCCAGGTTCGATTCCCAGCTTGGATCACTGTCCATGCAGAGTTTGCACATTCCCCTCATGTCTATGTGGGTTTCCTCTGGGGGCTCCGGTTTTCTTCCACAGTCCAAAGATGTGCAGGTTATATTGATTGGCCGTGCTAAAATTGCCCCTTAGTGTCCTGAGATGTGTAGATTAGGGGGATTAGTGGGGTAAATACCTGGGGTCACAGGGATAGGGTTGTAGGTAAAATACTCTGCTGGAGAGTCAGTGCAGGCTCGATGGGTTGAATCACCTCCTTCTGCATTCTAAGGATTCTGTGGTATTATTTGCAGAAATAGATTATCAGTTGGATTATCTTCGTTCATCATGTGCTGAACTCCAATTAGTCAAGGTGTGATTACAACATCTGACTCACTCTCCTAAAATAGTATTTATAGAATAGAGAACATATGTATTACAAAATATAATTCCACAGCTGATTTTTAATATGAGTTCAAAGAACTCAGCCAGAAGGTGGTGAATCTAAGGAATTCATTGCCAAAGATTGAGTATCTTTAAAACAAAGATAGATAGGTTCTTGACCAATAACAGGATCAAGGATGATGGAGAAAAGGCAGAAAAATGAGGATGAGAAAAATATCAGCCATGATTGAATGGCGGAGCAGAGTCAGTGGGCCAAATGGCCTAATTCTGCTCCTATATCTTCTCATCTTAACAACAATGCACACATGGGAAAATGCATTGTTTTGGAAAAATCACCAAAATGTGAAATATATGTGGATTAACCCATTTGTTGCTTGGTGGATTAGTTGGGTGCAGCAGAATTAATTTGTGTGTATGTCCTTTTGTTGCACAGTTGGATCATTGGAAGTCAGTATCTGGATATGATCATAAGGCATTCACTTTGAACAAGACTATTGAGGTGAAAGAAATTTGAAATGAGGCAGAAAAAAAAAGTCAAAGAACTCTGGAGGTTGCTCTTTACTTACAATTCATTCTATAAGATGGGTTGCAGATGTAAGGCTCAATCCCAATAAGCTAATTTGTGCAGAATTTTACAGCCCCTCTGTGGCAGAGGCAGGGCAGTAAAATGCAGCAAGCCATAAGATATGGGAGCAAAATTAGGCCATTTGGCCCATTGAGTCTGCTCCGCCATTCAATCATGGCTGACATGATTCTCATCTCCATTCTCCTGCCTTCTCCCCATAACCCTTGATCCCCTTATTGATGAAGAATTTATCTATCTCTGTCTTAAAGACACTCAATCTGTAGCAATGAGTTCCACAGATTAACCACGCTCTGGCTGAGTTCAAATCTCCATTGACTTGGGCTGGTCTAGAAAATTTTTCAGGCAGGAGGAACTGTAAAATTCCACTCCTTTTGCCAACTTGCTGGAATTCTCTTTTTCAGAGTTGGATTATAGGAGATTCATTTATAATAAATTTAACGACAATCTTAATGGATTCCAAGTTAGTGCAATCTTTGGTATTTGTGCTATTATCTTCATCCAAAGCAGAAAATCCTGAACAAAAAAAAAATACAAACTGCATCATCTAAGGTCCAGAGCTGTGCAGATTAGGTGGACTGATGATGCTAAATTGCCCCTTAGTGTCTTAAGATTAACAGGATGAATATGTTGGGTTACAGGGATTGGGCCTGAATGGGATGCTCTGTCGGAGAATCGGTGCAAAGCCAATGAGCCAAATAGCTAGTGGGTTTTGCTAGCAAATAAACCTGTTGGACTTTAACCTAGTGTTGTGAGACTTCTTACTGTGTTTACCCCAGTCCAACGCCGGCATCTTCACATCTAATGAAGGAGCCAGTGAGAAAATGAAAAGGCGCCTCTGAAAACCAAAACAATGATCCCGAAAATCAGAAAGGAACCTCATGGGAAAAGCGCCTGGAAAAACAAAATTATTTTGGCCGTTCCAGATCCTGAAAATTGTCTGAGCAAAAGGAATTCTCCTCAAACCCCTCTCGATCTGTACCTGATGAATGTAAATTTCTGTGACTTCTAGTCTTTGGTACAGTCACCGGAGACAATGACTTTTCTGCCTGATCTTTTTACACACGCACACAACACACTAACACGTACACGCACACACTGACAATATACACACACCGACACACACGCACATGCATACACACACACACACCGATGCACACACACACACAAACACACATATACACACACGTACACAACACACTAACACATACACGCACACACTGACATATACACACACTGACACACACACACACACACACACACACACACACACCATTCTGACCCAATCTAAAAGTAACGTGACCAATTGTGATTTCATATCACAGAGCAGAGGTGAAAACTCTAAAATTGTTGGGGCTGGATTTTTAACCTGCAATGGGCTCCGGTGAGTTCTGAAAATAGTGCACTGGAAAGCCGTGTCACTCACCCAGCATCTCCTTGGTGTGCTGACATTACTAAAGCAAGGGATAAGCAGGAAGTCAGCAAGCCCCAAAGTTTGCAATTCTGTTCAGCTCATTGATGAATTTGTCATCAGACTGGATGGGGGCAAATTCAAATTTTCACAGATAATCATGTCACGAGCGATTGGTCTGGAACACTTTAGTGTGCAGCTGTCAGGAATGCAATGACAAGCCATGATTACTGCGTAGAATAGGATCGTCAAACTGAGATGCTCATGCAATGAGAAAATGTTATCATTGTTTGGCGGAAGTGACTTGAATACTTGAGGCATGAACATTTGGGTACTTGTGCATGTTGTCAGGCTGCTTTCCGGCCTGCTCCAGAAGCCCAGTAATTGCTGTTGTTTGGCTTTTAACCTCGCTCTCTGTCACAAGGCTCCTGGCACCACTGACTGACTGACAAACTTGCCTCCAAGCAACTCGAGCCTTTCCCTTTAAAAATGGGTTGTATCATTGGCGCTGACATGAAGAGAGAATGGGATCCACCCATCCATTCCCAATCTAGGAATCCAGCACCTGGTCTTTCCAGTTCAATACAGCTTCTGCGTAGTCACATTACACATCGACGGAGAAGGCAAACCTGAAAATCTTCTTCATCAAAAGTCCCTCTGAATATAAGAATGCTTCTTGTGATTTTGCCAAAAGCAAAATAATCATTAAGCAACACTGGAGGCTGCATTGGCAATCTCACTGTGCATTTGTCATTTTGGCATTGTGATGTGATCGACAAAGAGGCATCTGCTCAGTTGCAAGATTTAGATCATGTGCCTGTCTTCAGGAACCTTCCAACTGTTACAGTATTGATTCCCTCCTAACAGCACAAATGTATCTTTGGTTTGACTGGACCTGATTTCACTGGAACTTGGAAGAATAAGAGGAGATTGCACTGAAAGGTATACATTTCTGACAGGGCTGGACAGACCGAACGCAAAGGTGTTGTTTGCTCTGACTGTGGTGTCTAGAACAAGGGGGTCACAGTCTCAGGATATGGGATAGGCCATTTAGGATTGAGATGAGCAGAAATCTCTTCACTCAGAGGCTGGTGAACCTGTGCAATTCTCTACCACAGAAGACTGTGGGGACCAAATTAATGATTAATTGTAAGAAGGAAATAGCTAGATTGCTAGATTCTAAAGTTGTCAAGACATATGGGGAGACTGCAGGTGTATGGTGTTGAGGTAGAGGATAAACCATGGCCATATTGAATGGTGGAGTAGGTTCAAAGGGTTGAATGGCCTACTCCTGCTACTAGTTTCTATGTTTCGGTAGTGGGAAAGATCTGATTGACATTTATATCTACATCTTCAGCAGCTGTTCAGCAGCTAATTGACGTTTATATCTACGTCCTCAGCAGGGCCAGAAACCTTCCAAAATTGGCATTTAAAACAGTGAGTCTTCTGACAAAACAATTCCTTGGATCCAGCAATCCATAGCTTTCCATCCTTTCCATTCACTTCACTAACAGTGGATACTCATTTACATCCAGGGGGAGAGGCAATTGGACAGGCTACGGAAGAATCACTCAGCCTTGTTGCTACCTGAGGATAATAGAACCTTGGAAGAATCCAGATAAGAACTTTTGGAAATGATAAATGTTCCAAGAGATGTTCAGGCAGCTCCGTGTCTTCGCCAGGTAGCATTCTTGATGATTTGAGGGTTCTTGAACCGCAGCTCAATGCTGTGATTTTGACTAAGTGACAGGTCGAGGAGACAGGCCCCAAGTCTACCTCAGCTGAAAATGGGGATTGAACCCCAGACTGTTGATGTTATTTAGAACCACTCACTGGGAAACTGAGTTAATCAGACCCCTGGGGTTTAGACAGTTAACTCCTTTTAAAGTAAGTAGTATTTCTCTGTACAAATTTGTTCTTAACTGAATCAACTGATCATAAAAGATCACAAGAAAGTACAAAGGGTAGTGAATAAAACCCAGCCTATCATTCAAACCAGCTTCCCAGCCATTGACACTGTCTACACTTCACGCTGCCTCGGAAAAACAGTCAGCATAATCAAGGACCCCACGCACTCTGGAAATACTCTCTTCCACCTTCTTCTGTTGGGAAAAAGACACAAAAGTCTGAGATCATGCAGCGATTGACTTAAGAAGAGTTTCTTCCCTGCTGCCTTCAGACTTTTGAATCGTCGTGCCTCACATTAATTTGATCCCTTTCTCTGCACTCTAGCTATGACTGCAACATTACATTCTGCACACTCTCATTTCCTTCCCTATGTACAGTATGCTTTGTCTGTAAACCACACGAGAAACAATACTTTTCACTGTATGGTACTACATGTGACAATAAAGAAATCAATTCAAGTATGGCACTATTCGAAGAAGTGGAAGTTAGTTCTCTTTGGCTAATATTTATCTCTCAGCCAATATCAACCTGGCTGTTTACATCATTACTGTTCTTGGGAGAAAGTTATGTTCAAATTGGCTTCTTATATTACACCAGTGATCACAGTTAAAAAGGGCTTAATTGGCACCAAAGCGCTTTGGGACATCCTGAGGTCAAGAAAAGCGTGATATAAATGCAAGTCCTTCTTTCCTTTATTTTCAGCACAGCACATCCTTGAAAGCCAATGCAAACTTTAATTATTAACAGATGCTTCAGCAGAAAATAAAAAAAAATCCAGGCATTGAGATGATAGATCAGGCCCTTCTCATCTTCCAATGCTTTTTTTGAGGTCCTTGTTCTGTGATTTGGGTTCATTATTGTGTTACTTGCATTGCAGGATGCAAAGTAAAGGGCTGCAGGCTCACCTTTGATCACTGGCACGCACTTCAGCTGAAAAGAAACAGATACAAGCAAAACACTTTCATTGCCACATTATTTATACTTTGGACGAATTTGTTATGCTTAACAAGGTGAGGTGTCAGTGTCAGGCAATTGAACAGTTTTCTCTTTGGGCACTCCCAGGTCAGTCATCGGTCAAGCAGATATAAAGTTCTCTTTTATTTTTGCAGCATTTGTTTTCTGTTAAAGTGCAAGTGAAATATATTTTAATTCCTCTTCTGCATGATGAAATGTTTAGCCACAAACCCAATATATACCGCAATAAAGGGAACTATCATGACATTTAGAATTATTCTGAACTCAGTTTCATTGATCATGTTTCAATAACAAGTTTATTTTAGGCTCTTTCTGATTTTAATTATTTTTTACTGTGATCAGAGTACAAAGCTATAATGACTTCAGTCAGGCCATTGAGCTTGGCCTATTGGAGTATCAACTCCCTGACTAAGGGTCCAATTGATGGGCCAATCAGGGAGCCTTTGCCTTGTACTTAACTGGGAGTGTCAGTTCCTCTGACATCCCTGAAGGTAGACTGCTAATTACTCACACTCTGTGTACTGCTGTTTGAGCTTATAAATAAAAGGATTTTGGCAAAGGACTTTTGCCTCCAAAGATTTATTACAAAAGCAGTGTTTGCTTAAATGGACAGACTGTTTATTATGGATCACTGATGGGCAACTTAGGCTTGTGAGTGGGTCACAGGAGAGGCCCTGCTTCATCCCCATAGGCTGTAAGATTGAAATCAGACTTGTTGACTAACCATCACCCCATGAATAATATTGGATACATTTAATACATGCCAAATATTTCATAATGAGCTATAGAAATAGCATAATCATTTATTCATTAATAAAACTGTCACCAATTTCAGATGGTAAAAGCAAAAGAAGCATTTATGCTTTGATTGGATGCAGAGGGAGTGCATGGCTCAGTCAAAGTTGTGTATAACCAGCATGCATCTCACTTCACTTGCACTAACTTTATGTGTATATCACTCTAATCATACCATTAGGGAAAGAAAACTTACTTGGATAGAAACTAGTAGTGTATGACTACCCTTCCCACTGTCAACAAAATGCTTCATGAGGCCTCCAGGCCACAGGTGCATACCACTGTTTTAGATGAAAATAACACTGCATCTAAGTATTTATATGAATTAACTATAAACACATGTATCCATTAAGTAGGAAAAGGAGGTAGTGAATAAAATCCTAGCATGTTGGCCAGTACATTTAAATATGGGTTTGACTGAGGAGGCTGAGAAATCAGTCATTCTGGTTATAATATCTCAAGGGTTCTCATGTACTGACAACTTGCCCAATTTATATAAATGAGACACAAGGTCCAATTTTAGGCTACCCAAGCCTCCTGCTTTGTGCTCACATTCCAGCTACATCTTCCAAACCAGATGCTGACAGATGTCTGACATTCCCTTATAGTTCCTGGACAATTCACCCTTAAACAGTTGTACAGCCTCTTTGTGTAAGCATAGGAGCTTTTTACTTCGTAACTATATTATCCATTTCAGGAGTTGTACCTCTAAACCCGTACAAGCTTTAAGACAATATAGGGAACATAATGCAAATACTTGAGGCACTCCGTTGTAGGAAGGGTACAAATGTAATGGCAGATTTTTAATACAGGCTTGACAAGTTGGGCTCTTTGTTACTAGTGGTTTAAGTATATTGTTAGGGTGCACAGATGGAGAGCATTGTTAATTAAGCACTTAAAGCACATATAAAGAGAGACTGCTGTGACTGCTGGCGACCACAGAGGTTGGGGTGTTTCATTGCACCTTTCCCCACCACCCCCCACAACCTCCTCCCCAAATGACATTAAGATTTAATTAGATAAGCTTTCTTTGGAGATTTGGTTTCATTCCAGTGCCCTTTTAAGGAGTTATCAATTAATTCACTTTGTTAGTTTGTTAAGTTGCCAATTAGTTTATTTATCAGTTTAGCTCAGTTGGCTGGACAGTTATTTAGTGATGCAGAGTAACACCAATAGCATGGGTTCAATTCTCGTACTGCCTGAGGTCATTGATGAAGCACGGTCTCGTTTGCGGTGTGGTGGTCCTCAGGTTAAATCACCACCAGTCACAGCTGATGGCAAATTTAACTTAATGCTCAGAAAAATATAAAGAGAGACTTTGCCCCTTTGGGGTATCAATCTAATTTAATCTGTTAATTTGCCTATTTGTTTTATTTGTCACACTCAATGGAATATAAAGAGTGCCTATGCCTATTTAAGGGGCTTTCCATTAGTTAATTAGTTTATTATGTAAGTTTTTTCATTAGCATATTCGAAAGGTTATGCAGAGAGACTGCTGGGAACTAGATGTGTAGGTAAATGGAAGACTAACATATGCAACCCTGCATTCTGTAAATAAATGCATTATCAAGAAAAGTATTAGTGTCGATCTTCAGACTTCATCAACTGACTTGGGACTGATATTAAAGCTTTTCCCTTGGACTGAACAGACACCGGGCTGATCTGAAATTTCAACACCATGAAGGTTACGATGAGGTAAATAATGGTGGACTGGCCAGCAAACCAGTAATGAGAAAACACAAGATTAAGGTCATAAGATGTACTAAAGGACAGGTTATCATGGTTTCCTACTGACTGGATGGTTAGAATGTGGAATTCTCCACCACAAACCTATGATTGCAAAATCCATGAACTTTTTTTTAAAAGAATTAGTTTCTTGAAAAGAATAATATTTATGGGGAGCGAGCAGGAAAGTGGAAATGAACTTGGTGGATCACATGAAGTGAAGAGCCAGCAGAGTGGAGGGGCTGAATGTTCTCGTTCCATGCTGGAGCATTCTATGGGCTGGATTTCTTTTTGATTTTCCAACAAGTTGTGAGTGAAAAACTGAGTGAAATAGAGTGCCTGAAATCGACCTTTAAAAAATTGTACCCAAAATGCATCCTTAAAGTCCCATCATCCCCCCTTCACTTGCTAGCAGGTCATCCCACGGGACCAAGTGGTGTGTCGCCATCCCAAGTCGATTTTCTCCAACTTCTGCCCCAAGTGATTACTGCCACTATGTAAGTGGGAATATGGGGGAAGGACTTATCCCTGATGCAGATAGAGCAAGCAAGTTTGATCACTATAGGCAGATGTTGACCCTGCTTTGTCCGATTGTAGATTTCAGTTGTTTGACACAGGAGAATCTGTTAGGATTTTTAACGCAGTGAAGATGTGGATTTCCCAGGGAGAATTTCTCTATTCCTATAACATGGAAAGGAGGAGGAGATGAGAAAGGTTATTAGAGTGAGGCTGTGTGGAAAGAATCTTTTCCGTACATATTCACATCCAGGTAATGAAGTTAACAGACCACTTTAATTTTTCTGAACACCAGCACTACTGAGGACTGATCTTCCACTTGCTCAGAACCTTTTGAGGAGCTATCGCCTATTATTGAATAAAGATCTTCAGCCCATATCCAGCAGTAATACAGGATGGTCAGTATCACTGCTGCCTTGCATTTCACTGCAACTGTGTTTTTCCAGGTGGCATTCACTGACCTTTATCTGCATTAGTCAAACAACAGCTCAGCGCTGCATCAAGAAGATGACTGAAGTTTGACTTGCATAATTCCCAGTGAAACCAGAAAAACAAATAAAGATTTCTATCTACTTCAACAGATGGGCTTCCTACAGGTTCCAAGAGCAATTGCTGTGCCACTCAAAACCTTCCATTGATATCCAACGGGTGTACATAATGCTGGCTATCATATCCTTTATGTGATCTCCTAAAGCCCATGAAGCTGTTTTCTATTTTCACCAAATAGCAATTTACAAACCAGCTCTACTTGCTCAGACCCCTTTATCAGGATAGCTAATTAGTGATGACAGCAAGCATGGCTCATGAGAAGGCTATAGTCAAACTGAAGTTCCATTCTGAAACCTGCACTACAGAAACTTTGCAGCTTATTCCAGAACATCTCAATGAAAGAACTATTTCTGCTTCCAGACCTGGAAGGTGACAATAAAAGAGATGAAAGAAACAATTTTGTTTCCAAAGCACGTAAAACACGCACAGGAAGGGAAGGATATGAAGATGGAAAATCGGTCTTCTGAGGCACACGTGGGTATGAGTGCAAAGGGAAAATAACCCATCCAAACTGCTGCACTCTGACGTACAGGTGCAGCATGGTAGCACAGCGGTTAGCATTGCTGCCCCACAGCATCAGAAAACTGTGTTTGATTCCTGGCTTGGGTCACTGTCTGTGTCTGCACATTCTCCCTGTGTCTGCGTTGGTTTCCTCTGAGTGCTCTGGTTTTCACCCATAGTCTAAAAGACACGCTGATTAGGTGCATTGCCCATGCTAATTCTCCCTCAGTATACCTAAACATGCACCAGAGTGTGGCAACTAGGGGATTTTCACAGTAATTTCATTGCTGTATTAATTTAAACCTCCTTGTGACACTAATGAATAAACTTAAACTTCAAAACTACATAGGCATTCCTCAGAGACCTAAATTTAATAATCAGACAACAGGAGCAACATTTTGAAACTGGCTTGCTCAATATGCTGAAAAAATTCAGCAAATCTGCCAGCATCTATCAACAGAGAGAGAAACAGAGTTAACGAGGGGGAAATTTTCCCATCTTGCTCGCCACAGGTACTGTAGCGGGTTGGGGGGCGGGGGAGAGGTGGTGTGGATCGTGGAAAAATCTGTTAACCTTAGGTGGAATTTTCCAGTTTTGAGGCGAGTGAGTTTCAAGTCATAGAACCTTGTGCATATTTTGAATCATAGACACTTGTAATGTCGAAGTTGCGGGAGAGGAAACGCAGACTGGGTGATCGCTTTGCGGAATACTTTTATCAGTCTGCAAGCATGACTCCAATCTACCTGTTATGTGCCATTTTAACTCACCACCTTGATCTTATGCTCAGATGTCCATCCTTGGCCTGCTGCAATTCTCCAATGAAACCCATCACAAGCAGGAGGAGCAGCATCTCATCTTCTGTTTGCTCGCCTTGCAGCCCTCAGGACTGGATGTTGTGTTCAGCAACTTGAGATTTAGACCTTTCCCTTTCGTCTTAAACCCTGTTTCTTCTCTTTTTTTAAATTTAATATTCCATACATGTATTGCCTAATGCAAAACTGCCAGTCCCACATCAGCCATTTATTCTTAAAGTTGCTAATTTTTAATGCAAATAGGCTGGAATTCTACCACCTCGCCCGGTACAGAATCAGTGCAGTTGAGGGTCTGACAAGGGAAAGCTCCATTGATCTCGGGTGGGAATTTCTGGTCTTGCCCAAGCAAGGCTGTAAAATCCCACCCATTCTCCCTTCTTTCAGTTCCAACAGAGGGTTTATGACTTGAAGCATTAACTTTGTTACTCTCCTATCGGATGCTGGCAGACGTGCTGAATTTCTCCAGCGTCCTCGTTACTGGGAGAGTTTTT
This sequence comes from Sphyrna mokarran, assembly GCA_024679065.1. Taxonomy (NCBI): domain Eukaryota; kingdom Metazoa; phylum Chordata; class Chondrichthyes; order Carcharhiniformes; family Carcharhinidae; genus Sphyrna; species Sphyrna mokarran. The sequence goes on along the minus strand of JAGIQG010000006.1, from coordinate 35,019,945 downwards.
CAGGCTCAGGGAACTCAGGACTGGAAATTTCCACCCAAGATCAACGGACCTATACATGGTCTGCCGAATATCGCGCTACATTCCCAAGGTGGGCAGGATGGGAAAATTCCATGTATCATTTCAGATGCTAGTATCTGCAGCATTTTGCTTATTTTAGTGCACAATATGCTATCTGCTTCAAGGATAACATTTTAGCCAACAACCAAGAAACAGTCAAACTCACCTCACAGCCCAGTACTTTCAACGAAATAAATCAGATGAGCCAAATAAGGTCACTTTATACCAATTCACTGTTCCCCTCAACGTCAAAGACTTCTGTCCATTCCCTGCAGAGGACAGTACCTACAGAAGATAGTAATTCACATTTTCTTTACCGCTTTCAAAGTTTTAAACACTCACAAAAATGATCTCAGATGTGTACTTAATTACGCCATTCAAAATACTTCCCTGAAGCTGCCCAAAAATCCATGCTGTTGTGTTAGCAGGTGGTGCTTGTTGCTGTTGAGAATGTGATGTCTTACTTTCATTAACTGAAGCGTAATGAAGGCTCCTCCAGCTCATCATTTCTCACTCCTGACCCTGCCTAAGCGTGTGAGGAAGAGCAATAGGTTAGCAGCAGAGAGTACCATGGACAGGTGAAGATCCTCCCTGCCACTAGCTTCCTGCAAAAGGTGAAGCATCTAGCCCTGTGGCTCTATTACAGATGGGGAATAACATACACAGTACATTATTACGCTGCATGGTGGAACCGTGATCAGCACTGCTGCCTCACAGTGCCAGGGACCCAGATTCAATTCCAGCCTTGGGTCACTGTCTATGTGGAGTCTGCCTATTTTCCCCATGTCTGCGCATATCCTTCAGGTGCTCCAGTTTCCTCCCACAGTCTAAAGATGTCCACTAGATGGATTAGTGTCTCAGGATATGTAAATTAGATAGATTAACCCATGTGTGGGGTTATGGGGATAGAATAGGGAAGAGATTTGGATAAGATATTCTATCAGAGAGTTGGTACGGATTCAATGGGCTGAATGGCCTCCTTCTGGGATTCTATGTGATAATCTATCAAATATTGATTCCACTTTAATGTGGTTTCTCACTTCACCTCCCTCATCCTACAACAAAAAGAAATAAATATTAAAATCTTGCTGCTGTTCATGCTGGCGGGGTCTCATGCTCTGTCGACATTGCACCCCTGCCGCAGATTTCCCAGCAGGGAGGAATGCGTTTGATAGAAAACCCCGTTGATAACAGTGAGACTATAAGATCCCACTGTTAGTGAGCCATATACACCATATCCCAACGCCATAAAACACACCGAGTGGGATAAAAATGCCACCCATGGTCTTACTCATTACCAGCTGTCAAGTGAAAAACTTCTTATAAAGTTGTTTGAAATTTGCACAATTAAATCGAACATTCCAGTAAGGACCTACATTTTTTCTTCTTGCTGACAGCAAATAAAGACATGTTAAAGCTGTTAATTACACCGCTGTGCTTCCTCAGTCATTGTGGGTTAATATCCAAATCTTATTGCCCAGAGTAGTTTTAATAGTCACATAGAGAGTCAATTCTTCCACACATTTCATGTTTGATGCATATCCTAAGTGATGGTATGCCAGCACTAATAATATTTAGCTATTCATGGATATGTAGTACTACGTGCTTTAAAAAAAGCAGAAGGTCACCCTGTGAATGTAAGAGTCAATCTCCATAAGTGAGGCAAATTTGAGCATTTTATAGGCATCATCAATGATCAACTAAAGAACACAGGGATTTTCAGGGTCAGTCAGTCGAGTTATAGAAGGGGTCAGTCTTGTTTCTTTGAGGAAGTGTCTAATTTATTGATTAAGCTTATTAAGAAGATATAGTATATCTGGATTTCCCAGAGGTATTTGACGAGGTCCTGCATCCAAGATTTCAAAAGAGGATCGTGGCATATGGATAGCAAATTAACTTGCTGAATTGTGAGTTGATGTAGCAACGCAAAGCAGGTGATGGATGATAAAGTGGCAAAAATCCCTCGGGAATGGATAACCACTGGAGCTTACGAAAGCTTATCCTAAGGCCTCTCATGTTTACGTTCTTCATAGATGATAAAACCAGGACACATTAGCAACTTAAACTTGCCAGTGACACTGAGCTAAGTGGAAGGTGAGCAAGGCAGCAACTGACAATGAGAATGCAGGAAAATGCTAATCAGCAGCCCATCTGGCTGGCTCCCAAAACTAATACCTTAAATTGGCCAATACAACAGAATTAAGTATATGGCTGATGGCATAGATCATGGAGACTTGGCAGGTACATTGACATTTGTTTGTTATTATTCAGCTGGATATAACGATAAAATATTTTTTAACTTTAGACAAGGTGGATTTAAACAGACTGGGGAGGTCCACTAGACTCTAATAACACTGGTAAATCAGTGTTTGACACAACATTGTAGTCATATATTTCACTTAGTACTGAATCACAGAGGTCTAAGACAGTGATATAAACAGGTTCGCACTCCAACTTGAACCCCGACTCTGTATTTATACTGCCAGTTTAGCATCAGTTTCGCTGCCAAACCTGCACTTTTGGTGATCAATTAGTAATAGTTAAGTTAAAGGAGGCATTTTAAAGCATAAGCATCCTATAAACCTCATGGTAGAACATTGTAGGAAAAAATTAGTTTCATAACTATACATACAAGATCAATTCCCTGGGAGAAAGACAGCTCTGTGAGCTGCTACCTGTGTGGCCCATGTGAGCCTCTTCAGATATATAAATCAGAAACCCATGTTGGCTACATGGTCTATAGTGCTGTATACTGCCTAAAAATGGATATAAATCTCATAGTGCTTTTGAAACTATCCAAATTAACATTTCTGCCTACAACTTCAAATGGATAGCAATACATTATGAGGAGAGGTGGTGGCATTGTAGTATTCTCACTTGACTAGTAACCCTGAGATACAAGGTAATATTCTGGGGACCTGAGCTTGAAACCCACTAACAGCAGACAGTGTAATTTGAATTCAATAAAAATCTGGGATTAGAAAGTCTAATGATGATGTTGATTCCTATTTTAAAAAAATCTGGTTCACTAATGACCTTTAGGGAATGAAGTTGGGATGGCAGGAAAGAAGAGATAGCGGGACTGATGGATGAAGAAAGATTGACTAGATTAGGATTGTTTTTGCTGAAGTCCAGACGAATGAGGAGGCAATTTCATGGAGATTTATAAATTTCTAGCAGGATTGGACAGGGTAGATGCAGGGAGGATATTCCCGATGGTGGGGGAGTCCACAACTAAGGGTCATAGATTGAGGATTTGGGGTAGACCTTTTAGGACAGAGGTGAGGAGACATTTCTTCATCCAAAGAGTGGTGAGCCCGTGGAATTCATTACCACAGAAAGTAATTGATGCTAAAACATTAAAAGTATTCAAAGGTAGCTGGATATAGTACTTGGGGTAAATGGGAACAAAGGTTATGGAGAAAAAGCAAGAATAGACTATTGATCAGCCATGATCATAATGAATGGCAGAGTAGGCTTGAAGGACCAAAGGGCCAAATGGCCTCCTCCTGCTCCTGTCTTCTATGTTTCTAATCTACTGTTTTTGCCTGATTTGGCAATGTGGTTGACTCTGAAATGTTCTATGAAATGGCTTTGCAAGCCAATCAGTTCAAGGGCTATGAGGGATGGGCATTAAATGCTGCTCCAGCCAACAATGCCCACATCCCACGAATGACTAAAAAATGCCAAGAGTACTAGGAGTTGTTTCCAGAGAACTGGAATACAAAAGCACTGAGGTATTGTTAAATTTATATATAACTTTTGTTGGACCACATTTAAAATATGATTTATTGGTCTAGTCAAGAAACTACATTAAGGAAGTCAAAGCAATGGAGAAAGAGCAGGAAAGGAGATCAGGATCTTATCTGAATTCAGAGGATGCGAATACCTGTTAAGATTGTACAGGCTGAAGTTTTTTCTCTGAAAATTGAAGAGATAAAGGAGACCTGATAGAGATTTTTAAAACTATAAACAGGTTGTTCGGCTAGACTTGAATATTACCTACCCAACAGCGGTGTCATCTATATATTGCTTATTTAGTAGTCAAAATGAATCACACCTCTGGTTTTCCATTGATCCACATTTGGGGAGATGGTAGTGTGCTGATAATGTTACATTGGTCTTGTAACCCAGAGGCCCTGGCTCATGCTCTGGGGTAAATTGCAACAAGGCAGCTGGTGGAATTTAAATTCAGTGAACAAAATGTGGGATATAGTGCTAGTCTCAGAAATGGTGATATTGAAACTATCATTGATTGTTTTAAGACAATCTGGTTCATGCTATGTGGCTCACCACCCCTTGGCTTTTGCACTGATGGATCCCAATTAATATTTGCATCTTGGAGTGCAAGCCATGCAGCAGTGCAGGGCAAAATTCTTGCACCGTCTCCATAGAGGCTGCCACTTTAGCTGTGTTTACCTCATTGCAGTGTTGGCACAGTCACCTTAGACATAAGGCAGATGGACTCCCCCATGCAGCCTTTCAACCTGAGGAGTGTAGCAGACATCCCTTCCTAATTTTCCCGAGTTTTCCTTTGGAGCTCTAGCAACTAAAGCATGACTGAATCAAGAGACAAACCACCTGATGGAGACCCAGCAGATTCCTAGCCTTCAGAAATCCTCCAAGTGCTGGCACTGTGGGACGTTCCTGCCTCCAGCTGCTTTGTATCTGACAGTGTAATATGCTTATGACCTCAGGGCTACTTTAGAGCTAGGTGTGTATCTCAGTGCTGGTGAAGGGTGTGGGTGAGTGCTGTGACGGTTCCTCAATCATATACCAAGTCATCCATCTCAAATGCCCTCTCTGTTTTTACTGGATGTGGCGCTTCTTCTGAGTATCTTTTGCCTCTACCCATCCCCACCCCCCAAAATTAGGGACTATAAGATCCACTCTGGTCCTAATACTCTGCCTGTTAGTAACTTGATGGCTGTAATGCCTGGGGTGACATGGGGTATTGTTCAATATATAATCAGGAAATGGGCCAGTTTGGTTTGTAGAGGGGAGATGATCGTCTCTTCCTGTCGGTTTTGAATGTTTGGACGGCTCTCTCAGCCAGGATAGGAGGGTGCCATTTGAATATGTTGAACATCGTTGCTTCGCATGAAATGCTGGAAGTCTTCACCAGTGAAAGCAGTGCCACTATCAGACACCAGCAGCTCGGGAAACTAGTGAGTGGTGAATGTCTGTCGCAATTTCTCAACCTTTGCTAACAAGCTCGTGGACTTTATTTCATGCATGTCCAACTATCTGGAGGAGGAACATGGATCCCATGAATGGACCCACAGAATCGACACGTAGTTGAAGACATGATCAAACTGGTCCATATTAGGGCCACAGGCAATTCTCTCTGCATTTGACTTTGGTCACGTTGACTAAATTCTTCATGTCGCTGTTTATCCCGGGACACCGGATGGAAAATAGCTTTGAGGGAAGTCTGCAGAAGTATTGGATATTGGCACTGCTGCATCTAAAGGAAAAGAGCATCTAGGCAAGGCACCCAAGAGGTAAAAGTAACACTATCCACTGTTTGAGTTAGTTACCTGTATATGTCAGCCTAACTAATAAGAAGATATAGATGAGGAAAACCATTTGGGCCATCAAGCCTATTCCTTTAGAATAGCACAACACTGTAGATACTAGATACTTTACCTTATTTTCACCTATGTATCAACATGGTAATACAGTGGTTAGCACTGCTGCCTCAGCACCAGGGACTCCGGTTTGATTCCCGGTTTGGGTCACTATCTATGTGGAATCTGCACATTCTCCCAGTGTCTGCATGGGTTTTCCTCTGGGTGCTCCACTTTTCTCCCCATAGTCTGAAAGCATCTATGAATATCTTCATCTTTGTCATCCCAGGATTTTAAAAGTTTATTTATTAGTGTCACAAGTCAGCTTACATTAACATTGCAATGAAGTTACTGTGAAAATCCCCCCATAACTCTTGTATCAATAACTTTCTAGCAGGAGTGGAAACAACCACTTCTGCTCCCTATAATAATATACCATCCTCAGAACATTTTTAATAAAAATGGCTGAGCATTTATTTCCAGCATGTTCACTTTCAATTTCAAATTTCCAACATCTGCAGTGTTGTGTTGTTCTAAAGGAATAGGCTTGATGGCCCAAATGGCTTTCCTCATCTATATCTTATTAGGCTCACACATAACAGGTGACTAACTCATACAGTGGATAGTGTTACTTTTACCTCTCGGGTGCTTTGCCTAGATGCTCTTTTTCTTTAGATGCAGCAGTGCCAATATCCAATACTTCTGCAGACTTTTCTCAGAGCCACTTTCCATCCGCCATCATAACTTCACCAGAAGTGGGGCAGATTCCAGTTAGTTGCTTAAGTTAATTTATTGTGAAGCTATGGGAACAGTTCCAAGGAAGTTCCAGACCTATCACTTGTTTGCACTTGCCCACAGGACAAAATTTCCACCATTAGATACTTTACCTTATTTTCATCTATGTATCAGCATAGTTAACACAGTGGTTAGCACTGCTGCCTCAGCACCAGGGGCCCGGGTTTGATTCCTGGTTTGGGTCACTGCCTGTGTGGAATCTGCACATTCTCCAGTGTCTGCATGGGGTTTCCTCCAGTGCTCTGCTTTCCCCCATAGTTTGAAGGATGTGCACGTTAAGTGCATTGGCTATGCTAAATTCTTCCTCAGGAGTGTGGCGACTGGGATACTTTCACAGCAATTTTACTGCAGTGTTAACATATGCCGACTGGTGATGCTAATAAATATATCTAAACATTCAGGTTAAATTTGAGTTTTAAAATCCACCTTTCTGTGGGTCAGAAGTCCAGCCCATTTCTATCCCATATCAAAAGTAGCAGGTGAAATAAAATAAATCTCTGGCACAAAACAAGTGAATTGTTCCTTACTGCCTTCATGAAAAAGTTTCTATCAAATCTTTTGCATTTGTTCACCAAGGAAGAAAAGCCAAAATAAGGCAACAGGTGTACAGTACTGCTACCTCACAACACAGGGATGCAGGTTGAATTCCAGCATTGGGTGACTATCTGTGTGGAGTCTGCACATTCTCCCCATGTCTGCATGGGTTTCCTCCAGATGCTCCAGTTTCCTCCCACAATCCAAAAGATGCACTGGTTATGTGCATTTACCATGCTAAATTAGCGTTGGGGGGGATTAGTAGGGTAAATACTTGGAGTTACAGGGATAGGATCTGGGCAGGATTGTTGTCAGTACAGATTCAATGTACTGAATGGCCTCCTTTGTAGAGATGCCATGATTCCCCAAGCGAGGAGAGAATGTGTTTTTCAATGCGATTGAAATTGTAACACATATTTGTAAGAAATGAAGTAGTGTTTATTAAACACGTCACAGTGGTACTATCCTTTATGTTTAAATTGAAATGCTGTGGGAAAAAGTGTTGAGATCAAGATCTGATAATAGGCAGGAAATAAAAGCAGATTTATTGCCGCAGCTTTGAGTTGTTAAGCCTCATACCCCTTCCCACCACAGCAAAAACGAGCTCAAGTGGTGTTTAACCAGGAAGCCTTAGTAATCCACTGTGACGGTTCTGCATTATGTGCTTTTATACTCTACCTCAATAGAATATCATGTCATGGCAGTAATGCAAACAAGTACTGACATAGCACTTGGCTATGAAACCAAATCTTGAGTTGTAGAATTTTAACTGGTCAAATGTGGTTTTGTGCAAAATTATGTGGGCATCAATAATTTTAATTTCTCTCTACGCATTTTATTATTTATTATGTTTAGAAACAAGGGACTGGGAGAGCTGTTGATGGGATCGAATTGCTTCAGCTTTCAGAGGGCAGGCAAGGGAGGGATAATCGGCTAGAATTCTCATTTAAATCTATGTCCACCACTGAAAAATGAGCATGAGGCAAGATCGAACTGTGGTACCTTCGCAGTGGGATGGCCTATGATGATTAATTGTACATACTGAATATATGGTCTCTTGAGGGAAGTATCAGAAGGCTGACGTATGAGGACTCTGGGTCTGTACTTGATGGAATTTAGAAGATTGAGGGGGGATCTCATTGAAACTTAGAGAATACTAAAAGACCTGGATAGAGTAGACATGGAAAAGATGATTCAATTAGTAGTCAAGTCTAGGTTCTGAGGACACAGCCTCAGAATGAAGGGACAACCATTTAGAACCAAGATGAGGAGGAATTTCTTCAGCCAGAAGGTGGTGTATCTATGGAATTCATTGCCAGAGAAGGCTGTGGAGGCCAGGTCATTGAGCATATTTAAGACAGAGCTAGATAGGTTCTTGATTGGTAAGGTTATGGGGAAAAGGTGGGAGAATGGGTTTGAGAAACTTACCAACTATGATTGAATGGCAGAGCAGGCTGAATGACCTAATTCTGCTCCTATATCTTATGGACTTATAGACCTCTGTCGATAATGGTGCGTACACAGCAAGAGCCAATCTTTAGGAGAGAATGACACAGTTAGCATAAAATATTTTAAAGATATATTATTCCATACATTTACTTTTTAAAAGATAGCATGGCCCTTCCCCAAAGCAAAGCTACCTCCCTTCCCCCATAGATTACCATCACTCCTGAGGTAAAGATCTTGGTTGCTAAGGTAACAACAGAGCAAAATAGAAACTTTGTCCATCCTAGGTTCTGGAGCACGAGCAGTTGCTTGCACCAGGAGAATCGACAAAGATTTTTAATTACATGACAGAATTGTAACACCTCTGACGTTTCAAATCCTCAAAAGGCTGGAAAAGGGCTGCTTATTTTAAGCAAAGCAATCAAAAAAAAAGAGATAAAGGGACCAAGTTAATTTCTGCAACAATATCTGCCTTCCAGATAAGTCACAGAACCATAGGACAGACTCAATAACTCAATTCACTTAGAAGAAATGGCAACACAATTTAATGTTTGATTTCACATCATGGAAATAAAAAAATTACGTTTACAAAAATGTTACAATCCAGCAGTTAAAAACATGGAAATGCTTACAGTAAATCTTACACTGACATAATTTTGCATCACACACATCTACTCTTGTTGGTGCAGACATTATTCATTTCTAATCATTCTCATTCAGACAGGTGTCAGCTTTCATGAAAAGGCCTTTATACAATTACATTGGAAATAGAAGGGTGCGCTTTGTTATGGGTTGCTATGGTGATGGATGGACAAAATAGGAAGAACCTCCTTGTCTTACGCCAAAACTTAGTGAGTGCACTCTGCTGTGAATCACATTCTGTTCAACTATGCAGTGTTTTTTGCAGATCTGCAATAGTCAAACAGCAAGCAGAATTTCCACATCAATTCAAAAAGCAGGAGCCCAGAAAGTCCCCTGCAGGGCCTGGGGCCCACCCTGCTTTCAGCTACCTTCTCTGCACTGTAATTCAAGGACCTACAGTCTTCAAGAAATGTCCCTAACAATGGCTGCTATTCCTGCCTTGGTGCTTGAAAAGATGCCTGATGCATTTCTTCCAATTGCACCATTAGTCAGACTTCGAAAAAAAATGCTGCTTTTCGATATTTATAAGGAAACAGGAGTTTGAAAATACCCAGATTTTCAACAAATTACGTACACCCAAACACATGACACCCACAACTACATTACCATTCCACTTCAAAAACAAAACGTCTATTTTACTCCATTATTTAATAATTATACTCATTCACTGGTGTGTCTACCTCCCCCCCCGCCCTTTTTAATCTTCTCCAGTCCATTCCTAAAGGCCATGATTCATGTTGATACATGTTCACTGGCCACACCTAGACCCTGGCAAAAATTGCTACTCTTCATGTGTGAACTTCAACCATGCAATGCATGCACCATTCATTACTGACCCAACGCTGGACATCACAATAAAACTTTCCAACAGGGATAACTGCCTAATGATCACTAACAGGAATCATGAGTGATTGCCCACTCCCTAGCCCAAGGTAGTTGAAAGTTATTTTAAAACTTATTTTAGTACCTTTGGCATTACCTCCCTTTCACTCCCCCCTCCCCCACCATACACAACATCCCCCCCAACCTCTGCACACCCCTCCAGCCTGAAGATAAACTAACTCCATACAGAGCAGAATTCCAATCTATATTCTTCTCGGTTTGTTTCGGCTCAATTGTAAAATGGGCAGTTCATCTACTAACTGATCGGGACACTGGATCATTTGATTAACATCCAATGTACAGACAAGGTAGTAAATCATTGAAGCTCCATTTTAGAGCCAGGTTACACAGTAATGCATGGATTAAGTTTTAGAATTTCTGTGATTGTGTGTGCTGACCATTTCTATAATTATTCCATCACAATAATGTTCTTCAAGAAAGTTAGTCAAATGACATTATAATAATCATCACCAAATATAAATGAACAACAATGTCACTGAATGCTTTGATCTGATTTTCAGGTACTGACCTTATTCTTTAACATTTAAATTGTTGCAAAAAGGTGCTTTAAAAAAGGAGTGAAGTTCAGATCTGAACTTCACGTGCAAAGACTTAATGTGCTCATGTTGCATTTTGCAGCACTCCATTGTTGGGCAGGCATTGACCTGTTTATTTTAAATGGATTAACATCTGCCTAACAGTAGCGCACGAAGGAATCTGACATAGCGTGTTAATCCTTCAAATGTAAACTAGACCAGTCAGAAATCCTTAATTACGTTTTGCAAAATTTTGATATTCCAATCTAAATCGTGCACCTCTCTCTCACTTGGCCTGTCCATATCAGGAAAGGTTGACCCTTGGATTGCTAACAAAAACATGTCTGCAGCTGTGATCATTTTCACTCATGGCAATTGCGATTCAAGACAATAATAAGAGACCATGTGAAGAAATAACCTGGGCTGGGCTGACGTGATTCGAAGGCTACACACAGGTATATAAGCATATGCTCAAAGATTAATTAGTACGCACTGAATAGTGTTTATACCAAAGTGTTGGAAGCGCTGGGAAGTGGAGTGATAAATGGACATATGTTAAAATCCACAGCATGCAACCCTGTGAGCTTACAGGCCTGAGAAAGTGACCTTTCTTGCCATCGCCCAGTGTCTGTGTAATTTAAGAACTGACTTCAGTACCCATCTCATTTCCGATTGGAAATTTCCCCCTCCCCTTGGCTGCAGCTTTGTACTTTCTATTTTAATGTGACAGAGAATGGAAATGGTATTCAAGCAGACCTCCCCAACCCCCTACTTCTGCTAAACGAGTGTGCAAATAACTCTAGTTACTCCCTTGAACACAAAAATATGCACTTACGAATACTTGTCATTTCAATGTGCAAGTAACCTCATTGAACAATAAATATCTTACAATCATATCAAAAAAAAGCGCAAACATAAATAACAAATTCTTATAAAAGCAGTGTCTCTGACCCTCAGGTCATTTTTTTTTCTCTCTCCTCTCTCTTAATAAAGTTGACCTTTAATGATTCAGTTGTATTTTTGCAGCTGACTTCCCTCTCCTGAAGGGTTTTGCCTGCCTGACAGCATGGGTTCCCAAAGCAGGGTAATTGCTGCCCCAGGCGTTGCCGATGACAATGTCCAGAACCCTGCCCCCACCCCCGGCCCATTAGCGAAGAGTTCGGGAGGCGCAGCTGTATCTGTGTTTAGTCCGACACCCACATCCTTCACAATCTGCCCGAGTCCTCACAGCTGGTGCCTCTATTTCAAATGTCATGCTGCGAGCTAATGGCCATTTAAAATTTCATACACAAATGTTCGGAGCCAATGAAAACTGAGAATCGTATGATGACAAGTCTTAATTTTTGGAGGAGCCAAATACGTAGTCACTGTTAATTCACCATTTATCACCACTGCCAGTCCTTGTCCAGAAACAGTTTCATAATCATAAGATATGCAATATGTCTATGGATGTTTTCTTCATGTCCCTATTAGGTGCTGGTTGCTGAAGCTAAGTCATTTTAGCTCCAGCAAGTAAAAAAGGGTATTTTTTTCTCTCTTCATGTAAATTATGTTTCTTCACAGTAGACAAAAATCTTCACATCAGGAGTCCTGGCATCTGTTCAAAAAGAGAAACAGGACCGTGTTATTGTTCACATTTTACTTCAATAGTTCAATCTATTCCAACAAAGTCACAATTTCATAGCCAAGTGCAGTACTGACAGAGTAGGTGCCGCAAATCTGCTACGCTCGGGGAGGGAGGGGGGTGGTTTCCCATCTTGCCAGCCCACTACGGGAATTGGGGGGGGGGGGGGGGGGGGGGAGGTGTACCACACATTGACCTCGGGCAGGAATTTCTGGTTTTAGTGGTAGCGTGGCTGGAAATCCTGCCCTAAATCTTTTATTCTTCCCATATTCCTTCCCAATTTATATTGTAGTCTTTTGTATTTGATATGAACAGGTTGACATGCTGATGGTCAGATCATGGTCCAGGATTAATGGAAGTGTATTTCATTTTTTTGTCACAAGTGCAAACTTGCCATCAAAACACAGTCTTCATGTATCCAATATCATTCCTGAACATTAGACATTAAAACATTGAGAAAAACTGACAATTAGCAAATTCAAGTTCTAGGCAAACTGCGTCGACAAACCTGGTGAGGTCACATTGAGTTAATGGTCTAGGCTTAAAAAGAGGTGTTAAATCATTTATCGCACATTACTAGTAGTTTATTCATGTATCCAGGAGATATAATTCTGCATTATCTAAAAGAACACTTCTTAGGCCAGACAGGGTGAGGAACATGTTCATCACAGAAAGTTCATCTTTGTTGTATCAAACATCTTCAACTGCATCAAGCTTAGGTTCTGTTGGTAAATGGAAATAAGGCTATATGGCTACAATGATTCTCTGCAAAAATACCCTTGGTGCAGTCTTACTCACTGGCTATAAATATGATTTGTTATCACTGGCAAGCATTGGCTGCTGGATCAAAAGATTGGATGCAAAGAATCTCAATTAGCAAGGAATTTCCCCAATCCCCCCACCTTCTATTCACTTGACAGTGAGGACAAAGATGCACTGGCTGAATATTCTTAAATATCTAAATTAAGGTAGGTCTTCATTATTTTAGTAGGTTGGATATATATGATTTGAGTAAGGTGCAATATTAATCACTTATGGTAATGTTCCCAAATAGACAATATTTTAAATAAAAATGCTTCTTGCAAAAATCTAAAGCACTAAGATTTCCATTAAGAGGAGGTTGTACAGCAAATGAACCTAGATATCTAGAGCAAGACTAATTGAAATGCATGGAAGACTCTTATAATCAGCTACTAAAAACCAAAATTAAAATATTTAAACAACAAAGGTGAGGCAATAATAGAAGAAATGATTATAACTAAAGACTGCACAAGCCTTTAAGGGGTCCTAACAATCACATTTCGCTTATCATGTGGTATAAAATTCATCGATTAATAAGTTCTGTAAAAACTATAATAATAACTTCAAAAGTAAAACTGTATTTTTCACTAAGCTATCAAATACAAAGGGAAAAAAATAACATGTTTAGAAAAGACCAGATCACACACACAAGTATCAAAAGAGCATTGCGGTGATTACAGGGAACATTCTGACTTCAACTTTGAGATAAAATAGCTTTGCTGCATTCGAACTCGGTATTACATTACACATACAATTTTGTTACAAAATGCTTGTTGTTCCAACCCTGGACCGTAACCAATGGGATCCCTAATGTTTTAAGAAGGGTGAATGGAGACCTCTGGTGCTGTGGGGGTCAGGCAAGTGAAAGCAGGAAGCCAACTGTGATTTCCATCAGCTTTCGGCCGCTGTTGTGTAAATCTCCATTAGCAATTTTCTTCTCCCATCCCCTTGCGCTCCCTTCTCGCACCAAGGACAATAGACGGGTTAATTTGACTTCAAAATGAGTCTGTTACTGATCCCCTCTGCCTCAGTCTGTCATTAAAAACCTGTCAACATGGCTCCTTTAGAAACGATAGGGTCATAAAATCAGGAATGGGGAATTAATATTACATTAACCTTCTAAGACACTGGTTACACGTACCAATAAAAAGGATCCTGCAAAGTTAATGCAGAAAATTTTATGCTTTTTATTGCTTCATCTTTGTTTCTCTTCATAACTTACTGGCTGCTAGCCAGCTTTATGACAGACTATTATGCTGAGACTAAATAAATCACTGCAGAATGGCAGGTTCTCAGATTAAAGTAAAGCATTTGTTTATACTGTATGTAGGTAATCTAACTTGTTTTCTTAGGATTAGTTGATCATTCAATGATAATATCTCTGGTATAAATGCATCAGTTTACATTATTTTCAACCAGCGCTGCTCCTGCCATAGCATTTGCAAACTGGAAACCCTTGAATTGAAATGCAATAGAAACTGAATAATCAATTTCTGCACAAATCAGTACCAAAAAATGACAGTTCCATCTTCAAAGGCATTATAGCCTTGATTTTTAATTTGGATAGAGAGTTGGGTCGGCCATTTGGCAAACATCCCAACCTGAGCAGCATGAGATCTAGGCGACTGAAACTAGCAACTGGGCCACTGAATGGGAGTGGAATGTTAGACAGCAGGAGGCCATTGCTCAGGATTGAAAGAAGGTTCCAGGGATTTAGGTAAACCATGGGGAAATGGTTTCACTATTGGGGGTGTGAGAGCAGAAAGTTCCCAGGCAGGGGAGACTTTGCCTTTCCTTTAGCTGACGTGAGCCTGAACACTCCTGCTCCTCTTGGCAGGAAATACAAAAGTACGAGCCTGCCACTCCTAGCCCCAACTACACTTACAGGAGTAACAGCAAGAAGCCTCACATTACCAGGTTAAAATCCAGTAGGTTTATTTGGAATCACGAGCTTTCAGAGCGCTGCTCCTTCATCAGGTGAGTTTGAAAGCTCGTGATTCCAAATAAAACTGTTGGACTTTAACCTGATGTTGTGGGGCTTCTTACTGTGCCCATCCCAATCCAACACTGGCATCTCCACATCAGTGGGCAGGAGAGCTGCAAAGGCTTTCCCATACAGGTCTCTGACTAAAACAGTCGGTGGGTCTTGATGATGTGACAGGAGTCTGATCTCCAAGTTTAAAGATAGACCCAGATATCTTCCATTATCTCACATGATTTTCTTGGAAGAGTGCAGGTTCTTTTTTCCCTAGGCACCACAGCTTCAACATGTAAAAGTTCCACTGGAGCACGTTTCATTTTAACTTGTTTTTCAACCATGTTCCAGGGCAATGGCCAATTTCACAAAATCAACTCTTGTTAAGGAATCTTACCTCTGAAACACTGAAGGATCATTCCTTTTATGCAGGAAGGTGCTTCCACGTGCTAACAAATGCTGTGGGAATTAATGAGTAGGGTACAGTCGTGATGCTATTCCATGTGTCCAATGTGGGATCGTAGCAGTCTAGTGTTTTACACCTCTGAGTGCCAAAGTAGCCGCCAACTACATAGAGTTTATTTCCAGAGGCAACAGCATGGCAGCTCATTCGTTTCGCAGTCACATCCCCGACCTTGGTCCACTGATAAGTCTCACTGTTAAACCTATATGCAGAACATGCCGAGAATTCAGTGTCCCCGCCCATGATAAAGATTTGGTTGCCCAGCACAGCTGCAGCTGTGTACCTCCAAGGCTGAGGGCAGGTGGCAGGCACAGTCCATCTATTCTCACATGGGTCGTAACACTGTACTTTAGGCAGTTTGTCATGGCTCACACTCGTACCACCAAAGGCAAACAACCTTAGCTTGGCACTGACCACAGCTGCATTGCTGACACCTTCCCGAAGCGGGGCCACCATTGTCCACTTGTTGGTCACTGGGTCATACTGCTCTACTTGTTTGAGAGAAACAGAGGGTGACGCTGGTTGCCGCCCCGTGGCTGCAGTGTGCCCACCGACCACGTACAGCGAATGCTTCAACTCAGCCGATCCATGGCCAAACCTCGCCACGAGCATTGGCGCAGACTTTGACCATTCTTCGTGAAGGGTGTCATACACCCAAACGTCTTTGGAGACCCCATTCTCTGAGCCTCGCCCTCCAGTCACATACACTTTGCAGCCAATTGCACATGCACTAAACTCTTTGCGTGGGCTGGGAATGTCCGCTTTCGGAATGATCTCCTTTGCCTTGTGATCTATGAGGTAAACTTTGTCGCACATGAACGTCTGTCCTCCGAGCAAGAGCAAGGCGTGGCCGGTTTTACGAGGTCTGGCACAGAGGCTTGTCACCACGCCGTCGTTTTGTAATATTTTTAATTTGCAGTGTATCGCTTCTTCGATTAACTCTTTACTCTTCATCTGCCTGGTGATAAGCTCTTCTGTGGCTACATTCTCCATTAAGTACACAGCAGGTAGTAGAGCCAACCGAACTGTTTGCAAGAGCTCCGGCAAACAGCAGTGGCGCCTACTCACATCATACTTCACCCACTTTATGGTGGTCTCGTACACAAGCTTCTCATCCTCTGTCTCCAGCTCTTCACTGGAGAGAAGCTGCACTAGTGTATCCTTTGGCAGCTGCATGAAGTCTTCACTCTTGCTGATAGTTGGGAAGTTGCTGAGGCACATTCTCCAGGACAGCTCGTAAAGCTTAGTGCAATGATGGGCATCAGACAAGAGCAGCATTCCAAGGCAATTGGTCGGGTGTAGATTTTTCTCCAGGAATTCTGCACAAGCATCCCGGATGTCCTGGAACTGCAGCATATCTCCAGCCTCCAGGAGGGATTCAGCATTTTCTTCATTAATGAGAACACGAGACGAGTAAGCATAGTCCAAGAGGAGTTCCAGAACTTCCGGATGGATGGAATTATGGAAATTTACTTCATTGTCTTTGCTCTCGCGTAATCCCCCGCTAAACATAGCTTCGAAGTATCGGCTACAGGCGGCAAGCACAGCTCGGTGGCAAGGAAAGGTCTTTTCTCCCGCATGGAGAAGGACATCTGTGAAAAGTCTCTGCTGCCGTAGGAGGTTCAGGTGCGTGAGGACACTGTCAGCATATGTAGTTTTGTGGAAGAGGTAAATATTCATTGAGGCATTGCTGGCCCTCGATTTCCGATTCTCATGCATGCTGACTGACATTCTCATCAAACACTGCTGAGAAAAAGAAATGAAGAAATCCAATCAATTCACTTTCGTTTAATGCAAAGTCCCACAAGCTGAAATAAAATTTCCGCGAAGGGAACTTTTAGCAATGTTTGCTGTGAGACCTCACAAACAAGTGTCTAATACCATCCTCTCTTTTCAGCCCAAAGGCAGAGAACTACTTTACAGTAAAGGAATAAATCAAATCCCAATTCCATTATTTGTGATTCCGGATAACCTGTGTGGTGGAAGATTGCATTCTACAATTCTTTTAGCTTTTCTGTGAAAACCAAAGGCCTAGTCTTAATATTCAGTGGGATTGTTATTCATAAGAGTGAGGAACATTGGGTTAGGATGTATGAATAAGCTCAGTTTCGTTTTTATTACATTCCAGTGTTTTATTAGTGTCTTTGGGATTGCATTTGGCAATGTTTGTACATAATGCAGGGAAAACCTGTCCAGCCAGTTTTTCTACTCGCTTTTTGAGTGCGCCATCTGGTGGTTCCTTGCAATGAGGATGAAAGTCAGGTGTAGTCTGCATTTGCGATCTAATGGGACATTGCGAAAGCTATAATTATATACTGCTGCTCACTGTTGTCACTAGGCTTCCAATATAAAGCAGCAGTCAATGTGTAATTTGTGCATTATGTCTATTTGAACTGTACACACTGCGAAACAATTATAGTGTTGCCCTTCCACACACTGGTTATGTCTGTTGAGATTAACAACAGTGTGCAATATTGATGATGTCTGTCACTCTTGGTGCTGGTGGGAGTAATTAGAGGTGTTGAATTGACAGTGTTTGCAAAAGAGTACTGCACATTATGATGTATTAAAGCGGTATCTTATCCTATAATGTACTGATACAAAAGTGATGATTAAGCTAGTGGGAAAACTGTAGTAAAATTAAAATGAATACTATATGGATGTACGTAAAGCCAACTGAATACTATACTGATATATGTAAAGACCACCGAATATTATACTGATGTACATAAAGACCGCTGAATACTATACTGATGCATGAAAGCACTGCTGAATACTATACTAATATACATAAAGACTTCTGTTTGCGATACTGATGTACACAAATACGTTGGACAGCAGAGTGGTTTAGCACTGCTGCCTCACAGCCTCAAGGGCCTGGGTTCGATTCCTGGCTTGAGCCACTGTCTGTGTGGAGTTTGCAAGTTTCCTCAGAGTTCCAGTTTCCTCCCACAGTCTGAAAGATGTGCTGGTTATGTGCATTGACCAGAACAGACACAGGAGTATGGCAACTAGGGGAATTTCACAGTAACTTCATTGCAGTGTTAATGTAAGCCTTACTTGTGACTAATAAATAAACTTTAAAGACTGCTGAATACTATTCTAATGTACATAAAGAAAACTGAATACCATACTGTCGTACAAAATGACTGCCCCAGTACAGAATAGAATCAGAGAACAATATAACTCCTACGGTGCAGGAGGAGGTTATTTGGCCCATTGGGTCTGCACCGATTCTCTGAAAGAGCATCTTACTCAGGCTCAAACCCCGTCCAATTCCTGTAACCCTTGCTCATTTACCACGGCTAATCCACCTAACCTACACATGTTTGGACACTAAAAGGCAATTTAGCATGACTTATTCACTTGAGCTGCCCACTCTCAAAATATTAAACCACACCTCAAAATGCATAGTGTTAATAACTCTCATTTGCTTGGCTTTGTTGGTTGTATGAAACTTATCTCTGAGCCAGAAGATGAATGTTCAAGCCTTAATGCAACAACTGAACAGAGCTAGGCTGATACTCCAGTAAGGTGCTAAGGAACTGCTGTCCTTTAAATAGACTAAAAATTCATCCAGTGTTTCAGGTGAATATAGAAAATCCCAAGACATTATCGGGTGAATTAGTCCTGATGTTCTGACAAACAGTGCCACCAATAAGCAATTAATCAAACATTCATCCCATGGTAGCACCATGTGTAAAATAACCACTGCATTTGCCAACACTGAAGCTTTCAGATTCCGTTTCAATTTCAGTTTCACTCCAGAGTTTAAATTGATTATTTATTTTAAAAATGTGGAATTTAAATCAGCATTCATATTATTAGACCAACATAAAAAGAATTTATTTCACCACCGCCAGCTACTGGAATATTTCAAACCCACATCAACAATGGTGCCACTAGATGCAATTCAAGCCGTTAGAATTATTTTGCACCTTTGTTCGGCATGCACACATCTGTCAAGTCAGTCATTCAATTCTACAACATAAAAAATGAAATAGCAGATGCAGTGATCAGGTACAATTAAAAAGATGAGGAAAATAGATTTCATTTTGTACAATTTCATGTGATGAGATGCAAATTTATACCAAGTCAAAAAGCCAGTAGTCATATTTATATGACCTAATGAAGAAAATTCAAATTATGACAAGTCAAGGTATCTGTTATTACAATCCTTTCGCTCCTGGTTAAAATCTTTAAACCCTTAGGCCGTTTATTGACAAAAGCAGAACTGCTAGTTAACACGAACTTCAACTGAATTCTCCTGCAACCTCTCGCTATTTATTTAATGTCCTGCCTTTTTTTTAAGAATTGTTTGGAATATTCCATAATGCCTCTGGGGTAAAACGACCTGCCTTTCTAAGGACACCTTTTCCTTCTACAAGCAATTAGAACCAGCGACTCGGTACTAGAGGGAGAGCTAATATCATTGCCCTGCATGATGTACACTTTCCTGCAGCCCATTAACATCTGCCATATCCGGGATCTAACCTTGCATTGTGACACTGCACCTTTGATACATCCTCAATTCGTCTGATGCTCTAACTTGCTGATCTTCACTGGGGAAGCAATCAACACGTTGCTTATACAGAATCACAGAATTGTTACGGGCCAGAAGGCGGCCATTTGGCCCATCGTGTCTGCAACAGCTCTCCAGAAGAGCATCATGACTTATAACCATGCTTCAATAAACAAAGTATTTACCCCCACCCCTATTCCACCATGAGCTAAGTTATATTACACAGTGACACTGTCTCGTTTACAACGTTTTTTTAAAATCACTCCTGTTTCCCACACATTGTTTGTCAGTTTGTGTGTGTGTGTGAAGCCAGCATCCTTTTAAATTAGTGAATGGGAATTACTGTAACGGGATTAATGATTACTTTTCCTCCATCACCCCCTTCACATTTTGGACGGGCACAGGGAGCAGCAAGAGGCAGGTTAACAGCCCCCAAGTTAGTTACCTGTCCCTTTCAGCGCTATACCGCCCCGCACCCAGAAAGTGACATGAGGCCGCCCTCCTTCTGGCACTTCTATGTGCTTTCTCTAACGTTTACTTTGAGCTGAATCAACACAATCGTCGCTGTTACTGTACCTTAGAGCGCTAGCAACTTGGAGCTGAACGCGGTCATTAAGCAGGGTCCCTCACCCGTGCGATTTACTGGTGCGGGGGGGACGGCGGAGGATTCCTTCATGTGTTAAAGACCAAATGCACTTGTAATTTGCAGTCTTTGGCACAAGTCAGAGAAATGCCTGGGACCCATTGTCAGTGGTGAGCCATTCTCTCTCTCTCTTTCCATTCTGCGGATGTGGGCGATTCCTCAAAGGCAGCACAAACTTGGCTGCTGACCAAATCAAAGCCCAAGAAGCAGTGATAACTTACACGTGTGAAGCGCCTTCTGATTGAATCGTATGAATTGCAACCGCACCGAGGGGCTGAGCAGAATTCCTCACGTCTCTATCGGGCACTGAGTGGAAGATGCAATAATTGGGGCTGGATTTTTTTTTAAGAATTAGTAATGTAAAATGCATCCTTCTTCCCTCCCGCCAAAGTAAAGAAGGTAGTTGACAACCCGGGAGCGATTCCTCGCTCCTACATGCTCATTCAAATCCCAATCCCTGGGGCAGCCGATTCACATCGTTCAAATAAAGTTATTGCAAATACAATCATAACTTCGGAGGAAATTATTTACAACAGGGGATAAGGACAAGTGCAGCTTTCCCCGTTATTACAGGGATCAAGTTCAACCTTGCTACAAGATAACGAGTAAATCGTTTCACAAGTTTCTGTACCATTGATTCAAATTGCTACATTACACCCACTCTCCAGAGCAGCTTCATTTCTGCCCATCCCTTTTGCTGCAGACACTGGGCTTCGGAGGTTGTTCTTAGTTTGCTCGCTAACGGTTTCTTAATGGCCCGGCTGGGGACCATGAGGGGGCTGCTTGGCTGGTCCTCTTCCCCTCCAAACTGCGAGCTGGAGTGATGCACACACATACACAGTGCCTACATCAAGCTGCAACACACAGAGAGAAAGCGGCTCTCCCACACAAAAGGCAGCCCTGGGTCTGAAATTGACATTAACATGTAAATTACCGTCCGATGTAGCAAACCTCGCCGCCACAAAAGCCGAGAGGTTGATGTATAGATTTCACTAATGTGTCTCCAAATGCAGCTTCAGCCCTTCCCCTCCTCGGTTTACTTACATGCAGACGCGTCGATTCACTAAGGCTCAAATGACAAAGTTTGTTTTAAGTTTTACAACGTGCATCCGCTCGCCGGTACCTCGGTTCCTGCGATGGGAAATGGCAGAGAGGAGGCTTGCAAACAGCAGCTGCCGGCTGCTCGCTCACAGCAAACAGCGGCTCCTTTCAAACACGCGAGTGCTCACTGCAAGTCCAGGGAGCAAATCGGCAGCCGCATATAGATAGGTTCACAAAGGAGTCTAAACAGGCAGAGAGACTGCACAGTAAACAGCCGAGGAGAGGGAGCTTGCACAGTAGCTCCTAACTGCTGCCTGCTCCAGGCAAAGCCATTCTGCACAGCAGTCAACCAGAACAAAGTGGAAACTGCACAAGCAGTCCCACATTGCCCCCAACATTTACCTCAGTCAAACTCTTAACCAGTCCCACACTTATCGCAGTCAAACTTTATCCCAATCAAGCTCTTACCTTGATTAAACTCTTAGCGCAAACTCTTACCCCAAACACTTACCCCAGTCAAATTCTTACCCCAGCCAAACACTTACCCCAGTCACAAACTTATCCCAAATAAACTTTTACCCCAGTCAAAATCTTACATCAGTCAAACACTTACCCCATACATTCAACCCAGTCTCACACTGTTATCCCAGTCACTCATCCCACTACCAACTTCAGACCAACTCCACATTTTATCCAGTCCCACATTATTACCACGATCAAACACTTGGCCCTTATACAATTGTTTCCCCGGTCCCGCATTACTATCTCAATACCATTGTTGCCATATTTCCCCGCTTATCCCAATTCTACTGTTACCCCAGTCCCACAGTTACCCCCTCCCACTGTACCCCAATCCCACTGTTACCTCAGTCTCACTATTACCTGTCTGTGACTCCAATCCCATTGTTACCCCTGTCCCACACTGTTATCTCCTCCTCTATTCTTACCCCAGTCACACACTCTTATATCAGTCCCACGCTCTTACCCCAGTCCCACACTGTTTTCTTCATCCCACTCTGTAACCCAGGCTCACTGTTCCACATTGTTCCCGTTATGTTTACTGTGACCCAGTCTCAACGTCCATCGCTGCTCCAGTTAATATCACTGCTCCAGTTATTCTCACTCTGACCAAGTCTCACTGTCCCTCACTGCTCCAGTTATTCGCACTGTGACCCAGTCTCACTGTACCACACTGCTCCAGTTATTCTCACTCTGACCCAGTCTCACTGTCCCACACTGCTCCAGTTATTCCAACTGTGACCCAGTCTCACTGTCCCTCACTGCTCCAGTTATTCACACTGTGACCCAGTCTCACTGTCCCACACTGCTCCAGTTATTCACACTGTGACCCAGTCTCACTGTCCCACACTGCTCCAGTTATTCTCACTGTGACCCAGTCTCACTGTCCCAACTGCTCCAGTTATTCAGATTGTGACCCAGTCTCACTGTCCCTCAACTGCTCCAGTTATTCTCACTGTGACCCAGTCTCACTGTCCCACACTGCTCCAGTTATTCACACTGTGACCCAGTCTCACTGTCCCAACTGCTCCAGTTATTCTCACTGTGACCCAGTCTCACTGTCCCACACTGCTCCAGTTATTCACACTGTGACCCAGTCTCACTGTCCCTCACTGCTCCAGTTATTCTCACTGTGACCCAGTCTCACTGTCCCTCACTGCTCCAGTTATTCTCACTGTGACCCAGTCTCACTGTCCCACACTGCTCCAGTTATTCTCACTGTGACCCAGTCTCACTGTCCCACACTGCTCCAGTTATTCTCTCTGTGACCCAGTCTCACTGTCCCACACTGCTCCAGTTATTCACACTGTGACCCAGTCTCACTGTCCCACACTGCTCCAGTTATTCTCACTGTGACCCAGTCTCAGTGTCCCTCACTGCTCCAGTTATTCTCTCTGTGACCCAGTCTCACTGTCCCACACTGCTCCAGTTATTCTCACTCTGACCCAGTCTCACTGTCCCACACTGCTCCAGTTATTCTCACTCTGACCCAGTCTCACTGTCCCACACTGCTCCAGTTATTCTCTCTGTGACCCAGTCTCACTGTCCCACACTGCTCTAGTTATTCTCACACTCTGACTCGGTCTCACTGTCCCTCACTGCTCCAGTTATTCTCACTGTGACCCAGTCTCAGTGTCCCTCACTGCTCCAGTTATTCACACTGTGATCCAGTCTCACTGTCCCACACTGTTCCTATTATTCTCACTGTGACCCAGTCTCAGTGTCCCTCACTGCTCCAGTTATTCTCACTGTGACCCAGTCTCACTGTCCCTCACTGCTCCAGTTATTCTCACTGTGACCCAGTCTCACTGTCCCACACTGCTCCAGTTATTCTCTCTGTGACCCAGTCTCACTGTCCCACACTGCTCCAGTTATTCACACTGTGACCCAGTCTCACTGTCCCACACTGCTCCAGTTATTCTCTCTGTGACCCAGTCTCACTGTCCCACACTGCTCCAGTTATTCACACTGTGACCCAGTCTCACTGTCCCACACTGCTCCAGTTATTCTCTCTGTGACCCAGTCTCACTGTCCCACACTGCTCCAGTTATTCTCACTCTGACCCAGTCTCACTGTCCCACACTGTTCCTATTATTCTCACTGTGACCCAGTCTCACTGTCTCTCACTGCTCCAGTTATTCACACTGTGACCCAGTCTCACTGTCCCACACTGTTCCAGTTATTCTCACACTGTGACACCAGTTTGATATACACGGTTCCCATTCAAGCTTCCTTTTCTTTTCATTACTGCTGTGACATAATCAGATGCCTGACGCCGGATGTCGAGGAAACGTGGACTTACCGAAACTTGTCAGCAGATGATCCGGCGAGGAGAATCATAGTCTTGGGCTAGTGCAGGATGTGTTCGCTCGGGTGTTTTTGGGGTTGCTACTTTCTGGAACTGGGAACAACGCTGAGAGTTGGCTGCTCTTCAACCGGGAAATAGTCTGCTCGGATATTGGCCAATGTAAATTGCCTGTGAAAAGAGGGCGAGCTGCCAGAGTGAGTGGCTGTCACCCTCTGCAGTCAGTGCAGACAATGCACAGTATGTTGCAAAGCAGCCGGGCACCCAGGTGGAGTAAGAAATACAATGCGCGCTGTTCACAGAGCACAGGGGGACTGACACTGCCGGGGTAGCATAAGCACTACAACCAGGGCATAGCCACTGAGACTGAGAACAGGGAGAGATCACAGTGCCAGAGCAGCCGATTTGCCGAAGCTGGGGAGTGCTGTGCCGAAGAGCTTCCCCCAGCAGGTTGTAGCAGTCAGCACAGCTCTGTGCACGATTCCGCTGTCTGTCTACAAAGTGAACCGATTGGTAATGGGCTGATATCACCAGCAGCGAATTCCCAACCCAAAGGCAGCACAGGAAACATCCCCAGGACCACAGCTACTAATTAGGGAGCTGATCTGGAGGCAGTCTTCTGATAGGCTGTTATTTTCACCAAATGTTGAATCCTGTCCTGTTATCTGTTTTCTTCCTTTCACAGAAAGTGCTGACAGTGAACAGTCTGACAGGAAAGCATGTGCTATGCGAATGCATTCCCAACTAGAGCTTTGCTGACACATTATTCCCCCTGGGTTTAAACATTTTGGCTTGAGTATAGTCTTCACAATTAAATAAAAGTTCACATTCACTCTCCCAGTCACTCTCACTCATTCACATATAGATGTGTATTAACATTTAAAAACTCACTACTATGAACAGCAGGACATTTTCCACATTTCGTGTAGGGAATGCTATCTCTTGGTCAGTACAAATATCACTGTATCTTCATTATTGTTACATTGATAAGCATGGACTATATTATATGAACTACAGTACAAATACAACTGTATTCATATCAGTCACTGTGAACAATTTTCAACATTGGCTCTGTGTGGATAGTGTTGTGTTTATTATTAGTTAATGCAAATAATAATAACATGCATATCAGTTAATGTTTTTTTTCTTTCATGGATGTAGGTGTCGCTGGCTGGGACAGCATTTCTTGCCAATCCCGAATTGTCCTTGAATTGAGTGGTTTGCATGGTCATTTCAGAGGACAGTTAAGAGTCAACCGCATTTATCATATTAAGAGTGGACTCCAAGATTTCCCAAATCTGCATCGGAGGCTTTGGAGTAGAAATCAGAGAGCAGGAGAAATCCCATCCTTGCACAAGGCCCTCCAATCAAACAGTCAGTGGGACCAGATACCCATAGCGGTCAATCCCAGGAGTCTAGTCCCGAGTACCTGGATGCAGCGCCATGAGGCATTCAAAGATCTTGCATGAGTGATCAAAGGTAATGAATCTATCCTCAAATGCCACATCCCACCAATTGTCCCAATGGCTTTACACACTGTTCAATGTACCATACTCCATAACTCACCTACCACCAATCTATTTTTGTTTATTTGTGGGGCTATGGCATCACTGGCTGGCCAGCATTTATTGCCCATCGCTTGTTGCCCTTGAATTTAGTGCCTCGTTCAGCCATTTCAGAGGGCAACTGAGAATCAACTACATTACTGTGGCTCTGGAGTCACAGGTAAGGACAGCAGATTTCTTTCCCTTAAAGATATTAGTGAACCACTTGGGTTTTTCCAACAATCGACAATGGCCATCAGTAGATTCTTAATTCCAGATTTTCAAAAATCGAGTTCAAATTTCACGATCTGCCGTGGCAGGATTTGAATCCGGATCCCCAGTACATTAGCTGGGTTTCTGGATTAAAAATCTAGTGAAAATACCACTAAGCCTTCACCTCCACATATCTGCATAAATCGCAACTCATACAGAACACTTATAGTGTCACTTTATTCCCACGTACTTAGCACTGCTTGCTGCAAGCCTCATACTCACAGCTTGTACAACTACAACAGCCACATTATTTAAACACATTGCAGTGTACTCACTGACACACTGCCTGCTCCCTTGCAGGAAAAGATGGCACTCAACTGGAAGAAACTGCATGCCCTTAGCTGTCCTCAGACCTTTGGAGAAGACAGTGCACAAAATCATTGAATGGCTATGTCTGAGACAATGGCTAATAGTAGGGCTGAAACTATTGAAAATGACAATGCTCATATGTGATTTTCTTTCGCATACCCTACATATCTCTCATCCCACAATCTTTTTAGAAGTTGCAGATGTCTAAATATGCATCTCTTGCTTCCCACCCACCTCTCACCCTACTCTGTGCTACTCTTCTTTCAGATATCGTACTTTCTTCTTCTGAAGTGTGTCCTTTAAGAATAGAGTGAGAGGGCTCTCAACAAGAAGCCATATCTCAGGATGTTTAGGGTGGTTAGGGAGCGGCTCTCCTGGCTGAACCTCTGCAAAGAACAGTGTCCCTACTTGACTAAGGAGGAGTGACTGAAGTCTGCCACCTTCAGCAGCCATGATGCTAGCCTCAGAAGAAAGTGAAAATAGAATTGACAATGGCTATGAAGTGACCATAGTGGCAAAGAGCACAAGAGGTAGGAGGTTATGCTGAACATGTATAAAACACTAGTTAGACCTCAACTGGAGTATTGCACATAGTTCTGGGCACCATACTTTAGGAAGATTGTCAACACATTTGAGAAAGTGCAGAAGCGGTTTACAAGAATGGTTCCAGGGATGAGAAGCTTCAGTTATAAAGGTAGAGATATTCAGACTGTTCTCCTTGGAGAGGAGAAGACTAAAAGGAGATTGATCCTGTTGCGAGTCCCTCTCTCCATCTCTCAGCAGATTGTCCTACTCTGTATCACTTCTGTTCATTTCTATATCATAGTAAAGATTATGGAACATTGGAACCAAATAGTACCTAGAAACTTTCAAGACATTGACTATCTCCTGATAAAACATTCAAAAATATTTTAGCACATTCTGGAACTCAAGTAAGTAACTAAGGAGAAAATATACTTTGCCTTTTACTATGACTGTAATGAACATATATCATGATGCAATGAGTTTTCTGGGATCATGCAGATGGGACCCTCATTAACACTAGAGCATTTCATAGAATTCTACTGTGCAGAAGGAGGCCATTCAGCCCATGAAGTCTGCACCAACCACAAATCCATCCAGGCCCTAACCCCATGAATTTACTCTAGCTAATTCCCTTGACACAAGGGGCAATTTAGCATGGCCAATCTACCCAACCTGCACATTTTTGTGCTGTGGGAAAAAACCGGAGCACTCAAAGGAAATCCATGCATTCATGGAAGGAATGTACAGACTTCACACAGTCAGTGATCCAAGCAGGGCATCAAACCTGATTGATGTAGGATCGCGTCAGTTTATTGCTTAGCTGGAATATTCTCAGAAAGTGGAAAAGAACATGAAATAATTAAAAATGAAAGAACAAGCTGATGACAACAAAGAGAAAAGAACAAATCTGAAAGAGGTAAGATTGAAACAAATTATTTGTAAAATTGTGAGATGGACACAGCCACAAAGACAGGAAATAAGGAAGAAAAGAAATAAAGTATGACAAATTAAATCAAGTGATAGACAAAAATTTCAGAGAACAGTGAAAGACATGAATCTTTGCTCAAAAATACCACATCTGCTAGGTTTGGAAATTCATGGATAAAACTATGCAATGCAGGATATGGATGATGATGTGTGTTATAATTTGTCCCAATAAATATACTAAAAATTGATTGAACCACCTAAATGAGCTACAGCAAAACAAACTCGCTCAGTACATAATTATGTCACCACCAATTTATAAAAGTTTAATATCCGGATGCATATTTATGTTTAATTGCTTCTGATTGCATGTTTTATAAATAGCATCCTTTCAACAGCGTAATGTGATTTTATTTTCTTTCCAACATTGTCAGGGTGATTCTAGGTCAACCTTTTGCTTTCATTAGGATTTATGATAAGGTTAATGTTCCAGTTAATAACATTCTTTAGGACGAATTGTTAGATGCAGTGCTTGAATTCCATAATTTTTGCATTACTGATGGCCTTGTAGATTTGTTAAGATTGATGTAGCTGTTTTGCACAGTCTGAAGAGAATGTAGTATATTATTATGAACCATAATCCACAACTCCCAAATGTTTTATGTTGCGCTTACTTTGTAAATCAATGGACACATTTACCCTTCATTTGAAAATATGTATTGTTTCTGCAAAAGCGTCAATTGGAGCATAAAGCTACGTTTGAAAATTAAATGCATTAGAATATTTTTTCAGTTCTGTAGTGAAATCGTTCCCTATAGTTTTTAATCTCCCATGGATTAATTAATGCCACACAGTTTATGCTTGCTGGAATAGCCTCCAGTTAATATAATCTATAAATGCCAAAGCAGCCTTTAGAAATGCAAATTCTGACCTTTCTTTTGCCTTCTTAAGAAAAGGAAAAATGTCAAAGGCCTCTTCTTCTTATTAGGTTCTTCTCATTTTCATCTGGAATGCACTGTCTGAGAGTGTGGCTGAGGCAGATTCACTCAAGTTTAAAGTTTATTTATGGTATCCCAAGTAGGCGAACCTTATCACTTCAATGAAATTACTGTGAAAATCCTCTAGTTGCCATATCCTTGCGCCTGTTGGGGTGCACTAAGGGAGAATTTAGCATGCTCAAGAGGGAAGTAACCCAGAGCACCCAGAACTGACAGAGGTAACCAGTGCATCAGAGGAAACCCACACAGACATGGGGAGAACATGCAAATTCTGCACAGACAGTGACCCAAGCAGGATATCAAACCCGGGTGGGTCACTGTGAGGCTGCAGTGCTAATCACTGTGCCACCGAGAAAGAAATTGGATAATAATCTAAAGAGAAAAAAATTGCAAGGCTACAGGAGAAAACAGGAACTTGGAACGAGATGAGTTGACCTTTCAGAGAGCTAGCATAAATACAATGGGCCAAAGGCCTTCTTCTGTTCCATAAGCATTCTATAATTTGATGCTTTTTCACCTAATTGGTTTATTTATTTCATAGTTGTTCATGCAATTGGGCAGGCAAAATGGTGAGTCTATTCATTAATGATATGAAAAAAGTACAATGGATCGCCATGGAAGATGTCCTTTCCTCCTAGTTAAGAGAGCCTTACAAATTTTCACAGCAGTTTTGCTGCTACACCAATATGGTCTTCTAGTTTCTGTCCAGGATTATTTCAGTTATTTGGCAGAGACTGAAGGAAAACTTTCAAATGAGAAGATATTTTGAGTGTCACGTCATTTTGGAGCCAGAACTCTATTGAACCTTTGGTAGGGAGCTCTGTTGCCCAAATTCCAAAGCAATCAAATAAATATTATATTTCTTAAAAGTAAGACAATATTTTCAATAGGACAATCATGTAGTGGCATACATTGATCTATAATTGCTCTGAATGTGACTGAAAGGATCATCACTGGCTTCCATTTGCTTCAAAAATTTAATTTACTTTGCACGCACTTGCCTAGATCTTTCAACTACCATTTTATATGTAAAATAAAGGGAGAAATGAGCCAACTGTACCAAATAACTATTGCCCTTCCTTTAGTTACTTCTTTGAATTTATAACCAATGTACCTCTGACCTTAGTTAATTTTCAGGTAATATGATCTTTTAAGTTCCCAAGTCCTTATAATCACCCACAGGAGTTCTGAATGTTCCCAAGACTTCATTTGACTTAAGCAATACAATTTCAATGTCAGTTCTCTCAATAGGCAAAATCAATTGATCAAAAGCCCTGTTGTCCCCAGCCAGCTCGACTCCAGTAGAATACAGTAGATTGCTACTTGCCCAACAAATAATGATGCCAACATTTGTGTTGTGGCTTGAGACTTATTTCAGCTTTCAGTTGACAACCTTATTGATGAAAATAATCATAGTGCTATGAGATCAAAAAGATATACATTTTTTAAATGAGAGTTCAGTTTTGACATATTTCCTTCTGAGCGTATAAATAATCATCTAAGACATCAGTGAACTAGTAGAGCAGCAAGATAGGACTTAACCGTATGCTTCCTCAAATGTTGAGTTTCTGATTTCAGTCATCTTTGAAAAATAATGAAGATTTATTCTGCAAGTGAGGAAAAATTAGAAGCTGCAGCAGAACTCGGCATTTTAATAGGGAGTTTGATTTCTGTCTTTGCCATTGGGTCAAAACTGGATGGAACACTTCACTTTCATTCTTTTTGTTAGTTACCTAAAGTTCATTCCATTGGAATTAATGCAATGAGCTCTATAAAAGGCAGGCAATCTACTCTCTGACATTGCCACTCAGCCAATGAAGTAAGAAAAAAAGCATTCTTTTAATTGAATGAAATATCTTATTGAAATTGGACAAAGTTTCACGTGTTAGGGCTGCAAAATCATCGCACTTGCTCTCTCAAGTGGCAATAATGGTTATTGCTGCTGCCTCACGGCTCCAGCGAACTGGATTCAATTCCCGGCTTGGGTTACTATCTGTGTGGAATTTGCACATTCTCCCCATGTCTGCGGGAGTTTCCTCCATGTGCTCCGGTGTCCACCCTCAGTCCAAAGATGTGCGGGTTAGGTCAATTGGCTATATTAAATTGCCTCTTAGTGTCCCAGGATGTATATGTTAGAGGATTAGCAGGGTAAATATGTCATTTTACGGGGATAAGGTCTCAGTGGGATTGTTGTTAGGACAGACTCAATGGACTGAATGGCTTCCTTCTGCTCTGTAGGGACTGTTATGTATGAAAAACATTGGGAAAGATTCTGGTTTGCCATTCTAGTTGACTTACTTTTACTAACTAGATACAAAAATTATAAATGAATCATACTTCTGATACCTCCATTTTTAGATTGGCATCATTATAATCCAGTATCTGAACCGATGAACCCACAGTGAAATTCTTCAATGTCCTCTAAGAAATTATACAATCAAACATATTTTTTCTGATGGAGATTGCTTTAAAAAGCATTTCATCCGATGAAGATGTATTTTAGATGTCTTGACTGATCTGATAATATGGTATATCTTATTCCTCAGAATATTTGCCAAATAATTCTGAACGGTTTTGCAAGCCAAAACATTGCCACTCCCCTTCTGATTTTGGCACACATTCCAGAGAATTGTTGGAATGCTTATTGCCAATAAGCAGCTGAATTCTCCATGCTTGCTATAGCATGTGTAGCACCAGCTGGGCAAGGATAATTAAGTCAGGATGAATCAAGCAACATTTTTGTGTAATATTTTGTGTCCATCAAGGTAAGGCCTGCCAGAATAAATTATTTTCTGCATTTTATGTCTAGGATAAATACCATAAATTGCCAGCACAGGATTAATATTGCATTAATTATTATTTATACTGCCCCCAACAATATGATTTGCTTCCTTCAACCTCAGCGTACCAACATTTCCCTCATGAAGTACATTTGATTTCTTTGTGGTAATGACAATTTAACACCAATTTGGTGTTATTTGGATACGTTTGCTAAGATTGGGATTGAGGTTGCCTGAATGCATTTAATTAAGATTGTTTATAGACATGGTAGGAAAATGCTTCAATCTGGATTTGAATTTAGGTGTCACTCGGTTCTTATTTCAGTATTATAATTAACAGTGTACAAATTAATTTCAAATTTATCAAGCTTTGATGTTATAAAGAAGAAAAAAAGAATAACAAAGAAAGTGCATTTATACATTGCCTTGCATACTCTCCAAGTGTTTCATGGCCAATGGAAAAAAACTAAAGTGCAGTGATTCTTGTAATGTAGGCAAACATTAATGTTACTATTTGGCTGCCAAGTAAGACAATAAATCTATTTGATACACTTGTGCTTTATTCTCATTTCACTTTTTCTCTGGAGTCCAAATAAATTTCCACAAATCCATATAATTTTAATTGTTGATCGTTTCCCATTTCTATTTTTTTTGCAAGCCCTTTGGGTGAACATGGTCATCGCTCAGCATCAAGTAACCTCTTCCAGCTAATATAATAATC
This sequence comes from Sphyrna mokarran, assembly GCA_024679065.1. Lineage (NCBI taxonomy): Eukaryota > Metazoa > Chordata > Chondrichthyes > Carcharhiniformes > Carcharhinidae > Sphyrna > Sphyrna mokarran. The sequence continues at coordinate 34,987,516 of JAGIQG010000006.1, read as the reverse complement.
AGAACAATATGGAAGTGGTTTGGAAAAGGAAACTGTCATCGCAGGTAAACTGATTCTTTTATATTGTCCTTCATATAATTTTTCAGGAACAACCTGAGAAGCATGTCATGAATGAAGATTATGAGAAAGTAATAACTTCCCTTCTTGATTCTCCTCTTAGTTGAAGAGCCAGCAGATGGGCAGGATCATCATAATCCATCCTGAAATTCACTTTGAAAATATTTGGCGTTGGCGCCTGATTAGAAAAGAACATCAGTCTCTCGACATATTTGATAAGTTGTCCATTATTAAATAGCCCTCCAGCCTGCCCCGCACAAGATCAATCAGCAGACAAATTTATTATTCAAACACTATGCAATTTGATTTTCTGATTGTAGTTGTCTGACTTGGTTATCAATAGGCCATTACTCACGATGGATATTGATAGACTTTGTCTCTTTAATCCTCTGACAAATTTGAAAACATATCTTCCATGGTTCCAATCAAAAGCTCAATCATGTCATCTGACTGATGATACAGAGGAGTTATTATAATCAATAACCATTACAAATTGCATTTACATCACTTCTCTAAAATAGAAAATCATCCCCAGATGATTCAAATTAATGTATGGAAAATTTCCCTTGTAACATTTTGAACATTCAATAACTGGAATAATTTCTGATTCCCAAATTCCTGTGCAAAAAGCACAATTCTTAACATACGGCAAAACCTTGAAGCATTGGACCACAGGAGTTCACAGCATTGGAAGAGACTATTGAATTGCCTGTGTCCGTGTCAGTTCTTTATTTGACCAATCTGAAACAAATAATATAATCATAGAATCCCTACTGTTTAGAAAGAGGCCCATTGAGCCTGCACTAACAACCCCACCCAGGTGCTAACCCCTCGTATTTACTCTGTTAGTTCCCCGATACTAAGGGCAAATTTAACATGACCAATCAATCTAACTCACACAGCTTTGGAGTGTCAGAGAAAGTTGAGCACCTGGTGGAAACCCACACAGACACAGAGAGAACATGCAAACTCCATAGAATCACCTAAGGCTGGAATCGAACCGAGTCCCTGGCACTGTGAGGCAGTAGTGCTCACCACTGTGTCACTGTGCTGCCCTTATGCTTTCTCTATGACATATATTTTGATTAGTTTTAGATGGTTATTCAACACTCCCTTAAACAACATACTTTTCACAACTCCATATTTGAGCCTGTCCATTTAGGATTTCCTCCTTGCCATAGAACTGAAACTGAATAGAACTGAAAAGAAGTAATTAAAGTGACATCCATCTGGACCATTCTGCAGCTTTTGACAAGGTGGCCACACCATCTCTCTTCAATGCAACTCCTCTGCTATCTAGCTGTATGAGACAGTCTTGGCTTGCTCCCCAATCATAACTATTCAGTTGTGGCAGAGAAGTGCTCCACTGATAAAGGATAGACCTATTAAGAGTATAGAAACGCAGAGGAACCTGGGGGTGCAGGTGAACAAGTCTCTGAAGGTGGCAGAGCAAGTGGAGAAGGTTGTGAAGAAAGCATATGGTATGCTAGCCTTTCTAGGAAGGAGTATAGAGTACAAGAGCTGGCCTTTAATGTTGCAGTTGTATAAAACGCTGGTTAGACCTCATTTGGAGTACTGCGTCCAGTTCTGGTCGCTTTTCTACCAGAAGGATGTGGAGACTCTGGAGAGAGTGCAGAGGAGGTTTACCAGGATGCTGCCTGGTACGGAAGGTCTGAGTTACGAGGAGAGATTAGGCAAATTGGGACTGTTTTCCTTAGAAAGACATAGGCTTGGAGGAGATCTGATAGAGGTGTACAAGATTATGAAGAGGATAGATAGAGTAAACAGGGTTAAGCTTTTTCCTAGGATGAATTCATAGCACGAGGGGTCACGGACTTAGGGTGAGGGGGGTAAGGTATAATTTGGATGCTAGGGAGAGTTTTTTCACACAGAGGGTGGTGGGTGTATGGAATGCGCTGCCAAGTAAAGTGGTGGAGGCAGGTATTCTGGAGTTATTTAAGAAATACTTAGATGGGCACATGAACAGAATGGGAATGGAGGGGTATAGAAAACTGATTTAAAATAGGGATCATGAACCTTGGGAGTCCCTGGGAAGTGTGTAAATAGATGATGATATTGATGTACTTATTTTTAACCTACAGGTGCATTGGTCCACCTTGTTGTCTAACGAGGGGCATACACGTGATGGGTTGTGAGAGGGCTGCTCTTGGATTTTTTTCGAGAGTATCCTAGTGCTTCACGTCGTTAGTGTACGCTTGACCTGGACCATTTGATGGGCAACACGACAGCTCAGTGACTATCGCTGTGCTGTGCAGATACATGGATTTGGGCCTGTGTCTGTGGGAGTTTGCGCATTCTCCCCGTGCTTGCGTGGGTTTTCTCCGGGTGCTCCGGTTTCCTCCCACATCCCAAAGATGTGCTCTTAGGCTAATTGGCAAAACAAATTCTCCCTAAATTGTCTCAAATTTGGTTTTTAATCCATAGATCTATAAACATGGACAGGGATCGTGGGTAGAGGTGGGAACATCGAGGTGGCGGCGCAGGCTCGTTGGGCCAAAGGGCCTGTTTCCCGTGCTGTTTTGTTCTTTGTTCTCTTTGTTCTTTGATCTATACCTGTTTCTAACTAAGGATGAGACAACTAAATCCCTACCAAAGGCCTCACAGGTCTCACACAGAATAGAATCACAGAATCTCTACAGTGCAGAGGGAGACTATCTGGGGCCATTCGAGTCTGCACCAACTCTCCAAAAGATCAACTTACCTAAGCCCTCCTCCCTGCCCTATCCCATAACTCTGCACATTTATCATGACAAATCCACCTAACCTATACATCATTGGACACAAAGAGGCAATTTAGCATGGCCAATCCATCTAACCAACACATCTTGGGACACCAAGGGGCAATTTAGCATGGCCAATCCACCTAACCAACACATCTTGGGATACCAAGGGGCAATTTAGCATGGCAAATCCACCTAACCAACACATCTTGGGACACCAAGGGGCAATTTAACATGGTCAATCCACCTAACCTACACATCTTGGGACACCAAGGGGCAATTTAGCATTGCCAATCCACTTAATTGACAAATCTTGGGACACTAAGGGGCAATTTAGCATAGCTAATCCACCTAACCTCTTCATCATTGGACACTAAGGGGCAATTTTTAGTATGGCCAATCCACCTAAGTGACAAATCTTGGGAACTAAGGGGCAATTTTTAGCTTGACCAATCCACCTAACCTCTTCATCATTGGACAGTAAGGGGCAATTTAGTATGGCCAATCCATCTGACCAACGCATCCTTGGACAGTGGGAGGAAACCACAGAGACTATAGTTTTCTTCCTGGTATTGTATTAGATTGAGCAGCTTCTTGCCCATCCAACATTTGATTTTGATGCCAGGATTCCCAGGAAGGTATTGGATAACATGACGGGACAAACATGCTGAAGAGGGTTGTGCTAGCACACAGTCCTGTTTAACTCCATTAGCGACTGGGAATGGATCAAAAGATTCGCCATCATCCAGAGCACCATGCATGAACCTGCCATCATGGAACTGCCAAACCATAGTGATGAATTTCTCAGGCAGCTGAATTTCTCCATTATCTTCCAAAGGCCTTGCAGCTGATGGTGCCAAAAGCCTTGTTTAGTACAATAAACATGGTGTAGTGTTCTGTTCTTGGCATTTCTCCTGGCATTGTCTTAACTGCAAACACCATATCAGTCGTGGTTCTTCGACCTTTTCTGACACAGCACGAAAGCTCTGGCTATAGATCCAGTCAGGAATGTTGCTCTAAGTTATTCAGAAGGATTCTGGTGAAGAATTTAACAGCAATGTTATCCAACAGCTTCAATGAATGTATCATCAAAATCAAGCATTGCATGGAGAAGAAGCTGCTCAGTCCGTGCACAGGAATTCTACTGTCCCACTCTGCCCACCACAGAATCATAGAACATAGAACAATACAGCACAAACAGGCCCTTCGGCCCATGAGTTGCACCGATCACATCTACCAATCCACAGACCTATCTATAACCCCCTATCCTATTCTTTTCCATATACTCATCCAGAAGTCTCTTAAAAGACACCAGTGAGTTTGTCTCAACAACCTCCGATGGCAGTCGGTTCCATTCACTCACCACCCTCTGAGTGAAAAACTTACCCCTGACATCTCCTTTGTATTTGCTTCCCTGCACCTTAAATCTGTGTCCTCTCGTAGTGACCATTTCAGCTTGAGGAAATAGTCTCTAAGAGTCCACCCTCTCTATTCCTCTCAACATTTTATAAACCTCTATCAGGTCGCCTCTCAACTTACGTCTCTCCAGTGAGAACAGTCCCAGCTCCCTCAACATATCTTCATAAGGCCTACCTCCCAATCCAGGCAGCATCCTTGTAAATCTCCTCTGAACCCTCTCAATAGCCTCTACATCCTTCCTATAGTGAGGCGACCAGAACTGTACACAATACTCCAAGTGGAGTCTGACAAGAGTCTTATAGAGCTGCATCATTACCTCCTGACTCCTAAATTCTATTCCTTGATTAATGAAGGCCAGTACACCGTACGCCTTCTTGACCACTTCCTCCACCTGCGAGGCCGATTTAAGAGTCCTATGGACCCGGACCCCGAGATCCTTCTGCTCTACAACACCAGAACAGACAAGATGGGGATAGTAGAAAGGTCCATTGATCTGTGGCAGGATTTTCTGGTCTCAGGTCAAGCAAGGCTGTAAAATCCCACCCACGGTGTCTGATTTCCTTGAGGCACGAACTGCCAGTTCAGAACTGGACATGCAGTGTAGCATGGATCTGTTTGACAATGTAGCTGACAATTCAGCCTTACATTCAGCACGAAGAAACCGCAAGTTATGCATCAGCCTGCTTCAGGAAAGTCCTATGTTGAGACCAAGTTTTCAGTCCATGGCCAAAACCTGTCAGCCGTGGGCACGTTCACTTGCCATAGTAGCACACACTCGCAAGCTGTTGATATTGATGGTGAGACCGATGCAAGAATTGCAAAGCGAGTGTAGCTTCGGCAAATTGAGATCATCAGTCTGAGAGTGAAGAAGAGTAAGTCAGCCTGCCAAACTGAATATTTATAGAGCAGTAGCCCTGTCCACTCTGCTTTACACAGATAAGACTTGGACTGTGTATTAGCATCATGCCAAGAAGCTCAACCACCTTCACTTGAGCCCCTTTGAAACATGCTGAAGATCAGGGGTGAAATCTTGCAACCCCACATGCTCAGGCACACAGAAATCATAGGGAAGGGTCCAGCACATTTAGCACCAGCAAGAACCCGCTTTGTAATTTCCCCACCCCCTGCGCCAAGATGTAATCTGGCTCTCACCCAACAAGGACAGGAACCAGATTAACATCATTATATATTCATCGTTTCGTCAATTTCAGCCGGAATCTCCCAGGTCTCGGGATTCTCTGATCTCAGGTGCAGCGGGAATCGACCACATATCACTACTGGTCTCCACAAATGGCCACACCGGGTGGTTCAGAGGCCATTGTCCCATAGTGTGCAAAAATATGTAGGTTAGACTCATGCAGGGTTATGAAGATAGGGCTGGGTGGTGGGCTATTGGTAAGATCTCTTTGGAAGAGTCGGTGCAGATTCAATGGGCCAAATGGCTTCCTTCTGCACAGTGGTGATTCCAAGGATGACCAAGAAAGTCACCCACAAATGTAATTTGAGACAATGTAATTTGCAAACCAAGGTAATGTAAATACTAAACCTATTAAATGTCCTCACACTTGATGAGTCGTTATTCAGTCTTCATTTGCAATTTACTCCAGGACAATAACAATCCAGAATAATCTAGTTAGTAGCATTCAACACTACGTGAACAACACAAAGCTGCATAGGATGCCTGCTAATGTATCAGATTTGGCATATGATGTGCTTTATGTTGCATTTGTAATGATTGCGTTTTCATCCTGAATACTCCTACTAATCACAGATCACTCGAACAATAGGCTTTTATGCCTGACTGCATTTATCATGTACTATATAGTTTATTCTGTCATTTAATCCCTTCTGGAGCTCTTGTTTGTCATTTGTCAGAATGTTTTGTATAGTTTATATCTAATTTGCAGTTTGGCTGTGTACAAATACAGCACAAGGATTAGCTTTAGCACCTACTAATAAAGCAAATGATTAAATGCGGAGGTGCCTCTACATTTCTAGATCACTATGATCTTTGAACAGAACCCATCCAAAGGCATTTGTGTCCTGTTGTGTAAGGCTTAATTGTCTGTCAACAACAGTATTGATAAAAATGTAAACTGGCAAGTCCTTACAACAGTTTCCAGAAAAGACAAAGTACTGCAGATTCGGAAATGTTCAACAGGTCAGGTAGCATCTGCGAAAGGAAATTGAGATGACATTTCAGGTTGAAGATGGTGTGTCATATCTCAGGCTGAAAGAACAAAAAGAATTAATTACAGCATCAATTACAGCATTGTTTCTGCCATGCCAACAAACTCCTTAACCATAAGACCATAAGACATAGAAGCAGAACTAGGCCACTCAGCCCATTGAGTCTGCTTCACCATTCAATCATGGCTGATATTTTTCTTATCTCCATTCTCCTGCCTTTTGTCCATAACTCCTGATCCTTTATTATCAAGAACCTATCTATCTCTGTCTTAAAGACACTCAAAGAACTAGTCTCCTCAACCTTCTGCAACAAAGAGTTCCACAGATTTGACACTCTCTGGCTGAAGAAATTCCTCCAATCCTTCTTTAAAGGACCATCCCTTCAGTCTGAGGCTGTACCCTCTGGTTTTAATTTTTCCTGCTAGCGGAAATATCTTCTCCACATTCACTCTATCCAGGCTTCGCAGTATCCTATAAGTTCCAAAAAGATCCCCCCCTCATCCTTCTAAACTAACATATTACTTGACCTTCAATTTCCCTCCCAACCAGGCAAAGAAACATTCATATCTCATACATATCTCAGGCATATCCTTTCTGAATACTGTATTGTATCTAATCCTCCAATCCAAACTCATAGCTGGCTATCATCTTAGTCTGCACCTTCATCCAAATAGTTATGGTTCCTGATGAAAAGTCAACATGAAATGTTAATTGTTTTATCCTCTCTCCACAAATGTTGCCTGATCTGCTGGGTATTTCCAGCATTTCATGCAACTACCTTTAAAAAGATTTTTGACATGAATTCTTGGTGACTAACGCAAAGGGTATTCCAGACTTGGAAGTGTTGGCTCTATTCTCTCTCCATAGACACTGTCAGATCGGCTAAGATTTTCCAGCATTTTCTGTTTTTGATTCAGATTCCAGTATCCGCAGTAATTTACTTTTATTTTAGTTCCACCTCTATCTCCAGCCACCAACTTTCTTCAAGCTATATAGCACTGAAATCTTTCCTCGTGTCTCTTCTACTTGTCCAATAATGTCCTGGTCAACCTCCCATCTCCTTAAATTTCATCTGGAACTTTGCACTCTATATCCAATCCGACACTTAATCCAACGCTTTCCGCTTTCCAGTTGGTCCAAAAACTTAACTCAAAATATTTCATTCTGCTGTTTTTAGTCACTGCTTGACTTATCTCCCCATTCCTCCAGCTCATGTAACCCAACAACGTCAGTTCTCCTGACTAAACTTAGAACCATAAGATCACTACAGTGCAGAAGGAGGCCATTCAGCCCATCAAGACTATATGGACCACAATCCATCCAGATCTTATTCCTATAACCCCATGTATTTATCCTAGCTAGTCTCCCTGACATTAAGGAGCAATTCAGCATGGCCAATCCATCAAAGCCACATACCTATGGACTGTGGGAGGAAACTGGACCACCCAGAGGAAATCCACGCAGACATGGGGAGAATGTGCAAACTTCAAACAAACAAGCTTGGAATCGACCCAGATCCCTGGCACTGGAAGGCAGCAGTGCTAACCACTATGCCACTGTGTCATCCCAACCATTGAGCCACCATGCTTATCATACAACTTCCTCCTTTCAGTGTACAACTGGAGCCGTGTCTTCAGCCTTCTGAATCCGGATCTCTGCAATTAGTTTCTTTGGCCCCAGCATTGTCCCATTTCCAATCTTAAAACCCACACCTTGACCACCCTTCCCAATCTCTCCTCTTTTAATCCAGCAAGTTTTCTTGTACACCTGCGGAGCATCTTGGGATATCTTCAACATTAAAGGCACTACATAAATGTGAGGCAGTTGTTGTAGTGGTTGCAGCAAAGGAAACAGTGGTGTTGAAATGAGTTTTGGAATGCAGCAGAGAAGAGCTGGTGCATACACAGTGACCACCTCTTGCGCAGTTAACTTCTGTAGATCTTACACAGCTGGTTACATTACAAGGCAAAGCAGAGAGGAAATCAGTTGGGGTTCCTGCTTCTGTTAGATATCCAGTGGTTCCTGCTAGGAACTGCGTGCATGTCAGATGAGGCAAGCTTTAACTTTTTTGAATGTCCCACAGCTGTATAAACAACCAGTACTCACACTCCAGGCATGTAGGGCAACTTGGACAAATTACCAGACTTAAAATTTACAAAGCCGGTGTTCAGAGTGGACCGAGCAAACTCGAATCCGTTCCTTGTTTCCTCCAAAAGCCAGATTCAAATTCCAATTGAATTCAAGAGGGAGACAAACAAGACCCAAGCTGATGTGATAATGTCATGAGACTTCATGAAATTCACCTGATGAACTCATTCTGGATATTCTCTCTTTCACCTTCTTCCTTCGGGAAAAAGGTACAAAAGTCTGAGGTCACATACCAACTGTCTCAAGAACAGCTTCTTCTCTGCTACTGTTAGATTTTTGAATGGATTTACCATGCATTAAGCTGATCTTTTTCTACACCCTAGCTATGACTGTAATACTACATTCTGCATTCTTTCCTTTTCTTCTTTATGCACAGTATGCTCTGTCTGTATAGCATGCAAGAAACAATACTTTTCACTATATGCTAATACATGTGAGAACCATAAATCAAATCAAATCAAAGGAAGGAGCAGCACTCAGAAAGCTCGTGATTCCAAATAAACCTGTTGGGCTTTGACCCGATATTGTGAGACTTCTCACTGTGCCTAACCCAGTCAAATCTGGCATCTCCACGTCATGGCACATGGCATTGCACCCCATCTTGGGCTTGATCTGACACTTCTTGATCTTAGCCAAAAGGCCAGTTTGCAAGTTCTTTAGAAAAAGATGCAATTTAAAAATACTCTTAAAACGGTTCGATTTAAAATGCATAAAGGAAGTTGTTGTTTAATTGCAGAAGTCAGTCTATTTGTATTTTCAGCACTAAAGGTAATGCATGAGTGCCCTCTGCTGACAAAATGTAGAAGGTGCATCTGGTGTCAGGATAACACAGTACTTCCAAAAATGTAGGTAATGTAAGAGCGCAATAGAACATCAACATGAAAAGACTTAGCCACACGTTTTACAAATATTTTATCTTAATATATTAATTACTCATTATATTTTGAAGTGGAGATGCCAGCATTGGAATAAAGTGGGCATAGTAAGAAATCTCACAACACCAGTTTAAAGTCCAACAGGTTTATTTAGTAGTAAATGCCACTAGATTTTGGAACACTGTTACTTCGTCAGGTGAGCCTCTCTTGAATATGGCCAGCCAGTGTCAACCACTCCCTGCCCCAGGCCCACCTCGAATCCCCCCCCCAAACCCCTGGCTGCTATGACCCCCCCATCTCGCAGTGTCTACCCCCACCCAAAGCGGACTGACATCCCACCCCACCCTGATAGCCACCTTCCCTCTGCATAGCGACAGCGAGATCCCTCCACCCCCATTAGGCCCTACCTCCATTAGACCCTGCCCCATTGGCACTGCTCTATGCCCACTTGGCAGGGCCAAGATGGCCCCTGGGCATCGACATTTTGTCCCTTGGAAAGTGTGTTTACCCTAGTCCATCAGCATCTCCACATCATATTCGGGCAGCCAACAATTAAGCTGTGGGAGAGTTGGAGGGCTGGTGATGTGGAGATCACAGGCTGGCCAGCAATCGGGAGGCTAACAGTGCAGGGCTACTATGCATGCATCGAACTCCACACCGACAGATTGGTGTATGCGCAATGGCCTCTCCAGTAAGAACAGACCCCACTCCCAGGTTTTTCATACAAATCACACTAGTGCACTTTGCAATGCAGAGTTTGGGAGATTCATTTTGAAATACACACTGATACAAGCAGCATGATTTACTCCAATCTTTACGCAAATTTGACATTGGGATATTTTTAGAACTATTGCCCCCAATATTTCCATACATAATCTTTAAAGGGACAAATATAACAAGGGATAGATTCCTACAGGAATTTAGCATCAGGATGAAGAGTAGACTGCTTTTGGGTGAAGCAAGCAGCCAACGTCAGAACAAAGAGATGCAGAAAGAGGATTCATCCTCATCATTTTCAAGGAGGCTGAGGATACCCTTACTCTGCCCTTTTTATTGTGGCTTTCCCACTAGGCCAATCTAGCAGGGAGATTAAATTGGAGCCACAGATTAAGTTAGAGCCAGAGATTAAGTTGGATCCTTTCATATCCCTCATGCTCCTATGTCAGAGGAACAAAGGAATTGAATATATTTGATTTGATTTATTATTGTCACATGTATTAACATACAGTGGAAAGTATTGTTTAGAACATAGAACATAGAACACTACAGCACAAACAGGCCCTTCGGCCCACAAGTTGTGCCGAACACATCAAAAACCTACCCAGCCATAGACCAATCTATAACCCCCAATCCCATTGGATCCCATATACTCATCCAGAAGTCTTTTAAAAGACCCCAGCTAGTTCGCCTCGACCACCACCGACGGCAGCCGATTCCATTCACTCACCACCCTCTGAGTGAAAAACTTTCCCCTAGCATCCCCTCTGTACTTGCTTCCCTGCACCTTAAATCTGTGCCCTCTCGTCGCGACCATTTCAGCCCTGGGAAATAGTCTCTGAGAGTCCACCCTATCTATTCCTCTCAACATCTTGTAAACCTCTATCAGGTCGCCTCTCAACCTTCGTCTCTCCAGGGAGAACAGTCCCAGCTCCCTCAACCTGTCTTCATAAGGCATGCCTCCCAATCCAGGCAACATCCTTGTAAATCTCCTCTGCACCCTTTCAATAGCTTCCACGTCCTTCCTATAGTGAGGCGACCAGAACTGCGCACAGTACTCCAAGTGTGGTCTGACAAGGGTCCTATAAAGCTGCAGCATTACCTCCTGACTCCTGAACTCAATCCCTCGATGAATGAAGGCCAGTACACCGTAAGCTTTCTTAACCACATCCTCCACCTGGGAGGCCGATTTGAGAGTCTTATGGACCCGGACCCCAAGATCCCTCTGCTCTTCCACACAGCTAAGACTCCTACCTTTGATAGTGTACTCATTCATCCCGTTGGATCTGCCAAAATGGACCACAACACATTTATCCGCGTTGAAGTCCATCTGCCACTTCTCCGCCCAGTCTTGCATCCTGTCGATGTCATGCTGAAACTTCTGACATCCCTCCAGACCATCCACAACACCACCGACCTTCGTGTCATCGGCGAACTTACTCACCCATCCCTCCACTTCCTCATCCAGGTCATTTATGAAAATGACAAACAGCAAGGGTCCTAGAACAGATCCCTGGGGCACTCCACTGGTGACCGACCTCCATGCAGAAAAAGAGCCATCCACAACCACCCTCTGCCTTCTGCAGGCAAGCCAGTTCTGGATCCACAAGGCCAAAGCCCCTTGGATTCCATGGCCTCTCACCTTCTCAAGAAGTTTCTTGCACCTATACAGACAAAACATATCGTTCATAAAGAAGGAAACGAGAGAGTGCTGAATGTAGTGTTAAAGTCATTACTAGAGTGTAGAGAAAGGTTAAGTTAATGCAAGGTAAATCCATTCAAAAGTCTGACAGCAGCACGGAAGAAGAAGCTGTTCTTGAGTCACTTGGTAAGTGACCTCAGACCTTTGTATCTTTTACCTAAGAAGAAGGTGGAAGAGAGAATGTCTGAGATGCATGGGGTCCTTAATTATGCTGGCTGCTTTGTGGAGGCAACAGGGAGTGTAGACTGAGTCAATGGATGGGAGGCTGGTTTGCGTGATGGATTGGGCTACATTCATGACTCTTTGTAATTCTTTGCGATCTTGGGCAGAGCAGGAGCCATACCAAGCTGTGATACAACCAGACAGAATACTTTCTACGGTGCATCTGTTAAAGTTGGTTAGAGTTGTAGCTGACCTATCAAATTTCCTTAGCCTTCTGAGAAAGTAGAGGTGCTAGTGGCTTTCTTAACTATAGTGTCGGCATGGAGAACCAAGACAAGTTGGTGATGTGTACACCTAAAAACATGAAGCCCTCGCCCCTTTCTTCTTCGTCCCCATTGATGTAGACTGGGACATGTTCTCCTTTACACTTCCTGAAGTTGGTGACAATCTCCTTTGTTTTATTGACATTGAGGGAGAGATTATTGTTGCCTCACCAGTTTGCCAGATTCTCTATCTCAATCCTGTACTCTGTGTCGTCATTGTTTGAGATCTGTGTCATTAGCGAATTTGAAAATCAAATTGGTGGAGTATTTGGCCACAGTCATAGGTGTATAAGGAGTATAGTAGGGGGCTGAGAACACAGCTTTATGTAAGGAATAGGGAGGTTATGCTTCAGTTGTAGAGAACACTGAGACCATATTTGGAGCACTGAATACAGTCTCGGTCTTCCTAATTAATGAACCATGTAAATATGTTCATTGTCTCACTATGTCTTGGTTTATCCCCAGGATCCACAGCTGAGGATGAGGCAGCCTCTGACTTCCACACCCTATTGCCTGAGGTGATCCTCGTGGCATTGAGATTCTGGGCCTACTTTCTGTTGAATGGTTATTACAGGAATATCCCCTTGATATGTAGGGCTGGATTTGTGTCACTCACTGGGAGAGGGGGTTTCAAATGGGCTGGATACTCACAGGCTGTTCTGGGTGGAAGATCCCAGAGCTGTGCTCCTGAAAATCCTATAGATGCCCCTGGACTTCTGGGCTCCTCCATGAGATAGAAAGGCAACTGGAGATCCAGAAGTCACCTTCTGACACTGACATTCATGGATTCCCACTAGTGCCTACACAATGCAGCTGAAGCCCTGCACCATGGAGTTCATGCCCTAAACCATGGAATTCATGAGTTGAACCTTGAAGTGGAGATAGAGAATGGAGCGCACGTTCTGCACCAAGATTTCTACTGCGGACATCACCCTTATAGTCTCAGCCTTGTTGGGTCGGAGTGACAGCACTATTTTCTCAGACAGAAGGTTATGGGATTCCATCAGTCACTCTTGCAATTTGAGGTGGGATTCCTTTCTGATACTTGTGATCCTGCCTTTGTATTCCAACAGCTAGGCCAGCCAAGGATAGTCAGGCAAGTCTGTTGATTGACCTGCAAGGGAAGCAAGATGGCATTAGTGCAGGACTGAGAAACATTAATAGCAGAAAGGTTTGTTCCATGGCTGAATGTGTTAAGGGTTCTGACTTGTGTTTCTTGTCCCCACCTAGTCCTCTATACAGGTACAGTTTCGATCCTCCCTGGAAAGTACAAGAGTTCTTTCCGCAAAGCGAGTTAGGGTCTTGAACTCCTACATCACTCTGATTGGCTGTGGCCACTTATGTTGGTTGTGCTCAGATTTGTCCTACAATGAGACAGATGGGAGGAGTGTAGATGTGAGGCATGCCAGATCAGATGGCAATGAATTCGGCATGCATAGTAGGTAATATGAGGAGCAGAGAAAATACTGGAGCAATTATGGGGGTGTGGGGGGACAGAGGTGGCATGATTAGTGCTGGGAGACCGTAAGATGGGTGAGAGTGAGATTTCCTTGGAGATGCAAGGGTATGTTAGAGTGTGTGCTGGAGGCATGAATAGGCTGATTTACCCTGGCTGCATAAAGAAGATCAATCATCTTCTTCTAACAGTGCAGCCCTCTCTCCTTATACTGATATCCCTTCCTGATACTTATGAATCTGTCTTTGTAGCTCCAGCACCACTTGGACAACTGGACCCAGATGCTCACGATTGTGGCCAGACTCCCAGGCAGGGATAGTCACCTTGGTGGCAGGACGTCCGCCCGATCGAGGGGAGACAGTCTCCTCCTTTGCTGGATCCCATCTGAACCTTGCTGAGGGCTCCCTCAGTAAAGCATGGTGCAGTCTTTCTGGTAACCATCTTCCCAGCCCCTGATCAGGCATGGAACAAGGTCTGGGAGATGTTTAAGTGATACATACTTCCTTAATTGTTAATACAAGATTATAGTGGAGCGATTGACTCAGAGGCCACCATGAGTATAGTGTAAAACTTGGAAAAGGTTTTTTCTTAAACGTAGAGATATAGAAACTAAAAGCATGAGTAGACTTTTCAGCCTTTTGAGTCTGCTGTATCATTCTTAATGGCCATGGCTGATTATCAAATTCAATATTCTGGTCCCCACTTCCCCCTTATCCCTTGATCCCTTTAGTCCCATGGGCTGTAGTGAATTTCTTTGTGAAATCACACAATCTTTTGGCCTCTACGTTCTATGGTAGTGAATTCCACATATTCAGCACCTACTGGATGAAGAAATTTCCCCTCACCTCCGTTCTAAAAGGTTTACCCCTTATCCACAAACTATGACCCTGAGTTCCCCACATCGGGAACACTTTTTCTGAATCTAGCCTGTCTAGCCCTGTTAGAATTTTATAATGTCCCTTCTCACTCTTCTCAACTCTAGTGAATATAAATCTAATCTACTTACTCTCTAGTCATATGACAGACCTGCTATCCCAGGAATCAACCTAGTAAACCTTTGCTCCCTCTATAACAAGGACTTTCATCCTCAAATAAGCAAACCAAAACTGCACATAGTACTTCAGGTGTGGTCTTACTAATGCCCTACACAACAACAACAAAACATTCCTATTCCAAGACTCAAAACCACTCGCTATGAAGGCCAACATACCATTTGCATTTTTATTACCTGCTTACCTGCATGCTTAGTTTCAGCAACTGATGCACAAGGACACCAAGATACCACTGAGTATCCACCTTTCTCAATGAACACTCATTCAAGTAGTAATCTGTCTTTCTATTATTGCTACCAAAATGGATAATCTCACATTTATCCACATTATGCTGCATCTATTATGCATATGCCCGCAGATTCAGCCTGCCCAAATCACACTGAAGCATCTCTGCATTCTCCTCACAGCTGACCCTCCTACCCAATTTTGTATCATCTGCAAATCTGAAGATAATACATTAAAGTTTATTTATTTATCATAAGTTGGTTTACATTAACATTGCAATGAAGTTACTGTGAAATCCTTGAATCACCACACTCTGGTGCTTGTTTGGGTATACCAAAGGAGAAGTTCGTATGGGCAATCAACCTAACCAGTACATCTTTTGGACTGTGGGATAAATTAAAGCAGCCAAAGGAAACCCACGCAATATGGGGAGATTGTGCAAATGCCACACAGAAGTGGGCCAAGCCGGAAATTGAACCTGGGTCACTAGTGCTGTAAAGCAGCAGTGCTAACCACTCATTTAGTTCCATTTTCCATATCACTAATATATAATGTGAACAGTTGGGATACTAGCACAGATCCCTAGTCACTGTCTGCCAATCAGAAAAAAGCCCTATTTAGACCAACTCTTTACATTCTTTGTGCTACTCAGCTTTCTATTCATCTCAAGGCATTACCCGCAATCCAATGTGCTTTAACTTTACATAGTAAGCTGTTATATGAGATCCAAAAGTCTAAATAAACCACATTCTCTGGTTCTCCTCGGTCAACTCTACAAGTTGCATCCTCAAAGAATTCCAATAATTCATCGAGATCCTTTGGAGAAGTCTGACCATAATATGATATAATTCTTCATTAAGATGGAGAGCAACACTGTTAAATCTAAGATTAGATTCCTGAATTTGATGAAAGCCAATTTTGATGGTATGAGACATGCATTGGCTATGATAAGCTGGCAAAGGATATTTAAGGGGTTGACAACAGACAGACAAATGCAGACATTAAAAGAACACTTGGATGAACTTCAACATCTGTCCAAACTGTGTGGCATAAGAGTAAAACAAGGGAAGTGGTTCATGCATGGCTATCAAGGGAAATCAAGGCTAGTGTTAAAGCTAAAGAGGAGGCATATAAATTGGACAAAAAAGTAGAAAACCTCAGGACAAGAAGAAATTTAAAATACAGCACAGTAAGACAGAGGATTTAATTCGGAAGGGGAAAATAGAATACGAGAGCAGGCTTGTAGAAATCATAAAAACTGACAACAAAAAACTTCTATAGATATGTGAAGAGAAAACCATTGGGGCATGTATGAATATAATTCCCTTACAGTTAGAATCAGGTGAATTCATTATGGACAACAAAGAGATGGTAGACCAGCTGAACAAACACTTTGGATCTATCTTCATTAAGGAGGACACAAATAATTTTTCAGAAATGCTAGGGTTCAGAGGGCCTAACATGAAGCAGGAACTGAAGGAAATCCTTTATAGTCAGGAAATTGGGGGAATTGCTGGGGTCCCCAGGGCCTGATGCTCTACATCCCAAAGTACTCAAGGAAGTAGCTCTAGAAATTGTAAATGCATTGATGATCATTTTCTAGCATTCTATACACTCCGGAAGAGTTCCAGTGGATTGGAGGGTAAGTAATGTAATGCCACTTTTAAAAAAAGGAGGGAGAGAAAAAGTGAGGAATTATAGACATCAGTGGTGGGAAAAATGCCAATTATTAAGGATGCAGTAACTGAGCATTTGGAAAGCAGTGACAGGATTGTTTCGAGTCAGAATTGATTCGCTAAAAGGAAATCATGCTTGACAAATCTGAAGTTTCTGAGGATGTGATCAGCAGAGTGAATAAGGTGAAACAAGTGGATGTTGTGTTTTTGAACTTCCACAAAGTTTTTGGCATTGTTCCACACGAGATTAATGAGCAACATTAAAGCTCATGATATTGCAGATAATATATTGACGTGGATAGAAAACTGATTTGCAGACAGGAAGAAGAATGTGGGAATAAATGGGTCCTTTTCAGAGTGGCAGGCAGTAATGATTAGGGTACCGCAGGATTCCGTGCTGGGACGTCAGCTATTCACAATATACATTAATGATTTGGATGAAAGAATTGAATGCAAATATCTTCACATTTGCAGAAGGTGTTAAGCTGGGTGGCAGTGTGTGTTGTGAGGAGGATGCTAAGAGGCTGCAGGGTAACTTGGACAAGCTGGTTGAGTGGGCAAATACTTGGAAAATGCAATATAATGTGGATAAATGTGTTATCCAATTTGATGGCAAAAACAGGAAGGTTGTTATCTGAATGGTGGCGGTTTAGGAAAAGAGGAAGTGCAACATGACCTGGGTGTCATGATGGAACAGTCGTTGAAGGTTGGCATGCAGGTACAGCAAGCAGTGAGGAAAGCTAATGGCTGGCCTTTAGCAAGATGATTTGAGTATAGGAGTAAGATGTCTTGCTGCAGTTATGATGTGGAGATGCAGGCATTGGACTGGGGTAAACCAGTAAGAGGTCTCACAACACCAGGTTAAAGTCCAACAGGTTTATTTGGTAGCAAAAGCCATTAGCTTTCGGAGCACTTACCCTTTGTTAGTTCTATTCACAAACAGGGCATATAAAGATACAAACTCAATTTACAAAATAATGATTGGAATGCAAGTCCTTAGAGGTAATCAAGTCTTAAAGGTACAGACAATGTGAGTGGAGAAAGGATAAGCACAGGTCAAAGAGATGTCTATTGTCTCCAGAGAGGACAGTTAGTGAGATTTTGCAAGTCCAGGCAAGTCGTGTGGGTTACAGATAGTGTGACATGAATTCAAGATCCCGGTTGAGGCTATCCTCATGTGTGCAGAACTTGGCTATCAGTCTTTGCTCAGCGACTCTGCGCTATCATGTGTGGTGAAGGCCGATTTGGAGACGACAGGCATTCAGCCTCTGATCTTCAGATAAGTGTTCTCCAAGGCAGTCTCCACCACACATAACAGTGCAGAGTCCCTGAGCAGAGACTGATGGCCAAATTCCGAACACAAGAGGACAGCCTCAACCGAGATCTTAAGCTCATGTCACACTATCTGTAACCCCACAACTTGCCTGGACTTGCAAAATCTTACTAACTGTCCTGTCTGGGGTTACTACACATCTCTTTAACTTGTGCTTAACGCTCTCTCTACTCACATTGCCTGTACCTTTAAGACCTGATTATCTGTAAAGACTCGCATTCCAACCATTATTTTGTAAATTAAGTTTATGTCTTCATATGCCCTGTTTTGAATAGAACTCTCACTCAACTGATGAAGGGGCAGTGCTCCAATAGCTAGTGACTTTTGCTACCAAATAAACCTGATGTACTTTAACCTAGTGAGACTTCTTACTGTGTTGCTGCAGTTATACAGGGCTTTGGTGAGGACACACCTTGAGTATTGTTTGCAGTTTTGGTCTCCTAATGTGAGGAAGGACATTCTTGCTATTAATGGAATCCAGCGAAGGTTCACCAGATTGATTCCTGGAATGACAGGACTGACAAGAAGAGAAGTTGGATTGACTGGGCTTGTACTCACTGGAATTTAGAATGAGAAGGGATCTCATAGAAACATATAAAATCCTGATGTGATTGGATAGGCTAGATGCGGGAATAATGTTCCTGATGTTAGGGAAGTCCAGAACTAGGAGTCACGTCTAAGTCGAAGAGGTAAGCCTTTCATGATTAAGATGAGGAAGAATTTCTTCACTCAACCGCGGAACTTGTGGAATTCTCTACCACAGAAAGCTGTTGAGTCAAGTTTGTTAGATATATGCAAGAGGAAGTTGGACATAGCCCTTGTGGCTAAAAGGATCAAGGGGTATGGAGAGAAAGCAGGGATGGGGTACTGAAAGCGCATGATCATATTGAATGATGGTGCAGGCTCGAAGGGCTGAATGGCCTACTCCTGCACCTATTTTCTACGTTAAGCACAATTTCCCCCAAAGACGCTGAACATATGACAAGTTTTCCCGCCAACGGCTCTGGTGAAATTCTCCCCAGGTTTCATGACCACCACTTCAAAAAAAATCAGAAAATTCCAGGTTCGCCATGCGTAAGGATGCCAGTGGTGTTCAAGATCTGGTGAAACCATGAAGCCATGAATCTCAGCAGCATGATCATGATTTCTGATTTTCACTGCTGCTCATTGGTGATATCATCAGGTGGGCGTGAACCTGATTTAAATAGTTAACACTTCATTTATATATCATTAAAGAACCCCCGCCAAATATTGAGCAGAGGTTCACTCCATTGCTTGATGTAAACTTTCCAGCAGAGGGTGCTCATGTATTTTTCCTCTCCAACTTCCTCATTTCGTGTTGCTATTTATTTTTGCAATGGTAAAACAATCTAACAATATCTGCATCATATACACAAGTACATGATTTTGAATTAATAACACCTTCATATTTTGTGAAAGTTTCGAGATTTACTTTCCGCTTTTCTAAGCATTGGTTTTCTTTAAATGTTCCCTTGAGAGTATTCTCACAAATGCTCCAATTTGAGTTTGCCATCCCAATATGGAAGATAAAATTTTTATTTTTTGTCCCATTCTTCAACTGTTCCTATAATTTAGTAATTTTGGAACAAGTTGGAGAATATTTAGTCATTTGATAGATAATTTACTTAGAAATTTATTAATGTAACTTAAATTTTAGCTGTACACAACTTCTTGGTAATGGCTTAGTTGTTTTGTGAAGATGTTTGGGTCTAGGACACTGCCCTGAGGAACTCTTATAGTGATGTCCTTGAATTGAGATGATTGCCCTGCAACTGTCACAACCATCTTCCCTTGTGCCCAGTATGACTCCAATCAGAGGAGAGATTTCCCCCCGACTCCTTAGTATTTAGAAATCTGTATAGAATCATAAAATCCTCTACAGTGTAGAAAATGCAATTCAGCCCATCAAGTCTGTACTGACTCTGCCCTCTGCCCTATCTTATCCCCATAGCCCCATGCATTTCCCATGGCCAATCCATCTAACCTAAACATCTTTGGAGTATATCATTGCTTCAAGCCGATTTAATGACTGAGAATCCAAAGTCCTATGAAATAAAGAGTTCCAAGACTCACAACTCTCCAAGTAAAAAAAAAAATCCTCATTTCATTTCTAAGTGGTTTCCTCTTTATTTTGACAGTGTCCCCGGTTCTAGATTCTCCAGTTAGAGGATGGTTCTGATTAAAAAGAAGTGGGTCATATGTTAAAATGTTAGAAACATTACTGTGTGGTACACTTTAGGTGTTTTTGAGAATAAACAGAATTGGTTATGATTCTGAATGAAAAATACTTCATAGCAGGAGTACAAATACATATTGGGAATCTAGAGACAGATTAAATTCAATGTGAATCAGAGACTATGGGCAGATTGTTATTAAAAGGGACTCATTCACAACAGGAGGGAGGGAGGTTTGGGGTCAGCAACAGATTGGGAACCCATTTCAGCGTCTCTTTAATTCAGTCACAGCATTAAGTCATAGTCACAGGACATCTATGTGCGGATCCATAAGAGATGGGTGAGATCGTAAATTAATCATTCTCATCAGTATTTACCTTTGAGAAAAGCATAGATGTTAGGGAACTTGGGGAAATAAATAGTGATGTCTTGAAGAGTTTACATATTACAGAGAAGAGGTGCTGAAAGTCTTAAAGCATATCAAGGGTAGATTAATCCCCGGGACCTGATGAAGTATATCCCAGAACGTTGTAGGAGGCTAGGGAGGAAATTACAGGTCCCTGAGCCAAAGATATTTGAATCATCGATAGTCATGGGTGAGGTGCCTGAAGAGTGGCAAACGTTGTGCCTTTGCTTAAAAAGGGCTGCAGGGAAAAGCCTGCGAACTGCAGGCCAGTGATCCTCACATCTGTGGTGGGTAAATTGTTGGAAGATATTTTGAGAGACACAATGTACAGATATTTAGAGATGCAAGGACTGAATAGGGACAGTCAGCATGGCTTTGTGAGTGGAAAATCATGTCTCACAAATTTAATTGAGTTTTTTGAAGGGATAACCAAGAAAGTAGAAAAGGGCACATGGATTTTAGCAAGGCCTTTGACAAGGTACTGCATGGTGGGTTGTTGCATAAAGTTAAACCTCACAGGATCCAGGGTGAGGTATCTAAATGGGTACAAAATTGGCTTCTTGAGAGAAGCCAGACGGTGGTTGTAGAGAGTTGTTTTTCAAACTGGAGGCCTGTGACCAGCAGTGTGCCTCAGGGAACAATGCTGAGCCCACTACTATTTGTCATTTATATTAATGATTTGGATGAGAATATAGGGGGCATGGTTAGTAAGTTTGCAGATGACACCAAGATTGGTGGCATAGTGGACAGTGAAGAAAGTTACCTCCAATTGCAACGGGATGTTGATCAATTGTTCCAGTGGGCTGACGATTGATTGATGGAGTTTAATTCAGATAAATGCGATGTGATGCATTTTGATAGACTGAACCAAGGCAGGACCTATTCAGTTAATGGTAGGCTGTTGAACAAAGAAATCTAGGGGTACATATTTATTGAAATGGAGTCACAGGTAGAGTGGTGAAGAATGTATCCGCATGCTTGGTTTCATCGGTCAGAACATTGAATACAGGAGTTGGAACGTCTTGTTGAAGTTGGTAAGACATTAGTAAAGCCACACTTGGAATACTGTGTGCAATTCTGGTCACTCTGTTATAGAAAGGATACTATTAAACTAAAAAGAGTGCAGAAAAGATTTATTAAGATGCTCGCAGGACTTAATGGATTAAGTTATAAGAAGAAGCTGAATAGACTAGGATTTTTTTGTCTGGAGCTTAGGAGGCTGAGGGGTGACCTTATAGAGGTCTATAAAATAATGAGGAGCATAGACAAGGTAGATAGTCGATATCTTTTCCCAAAGGTAGAAGAATCTAAAACTAGAGGGCCTAGATTTAACGTGAGAGATACAACAGTGTACAGAGGGGTAATTTTTTCACACAGAGGGTGATGAGCGTCTGGAACAAGCTGCCAGAGGTAGTAATAGAGGCGGGTGCAATTTTATCTTTTAAAAAGCATTTAGATAGTTACATGGGTACGTTGGGTATAAAGGGATATGGGCCAAATGCAGGCAACTGGAATTAGCTTAGGAGTTTTAAAAAAAAAAGGGCAGTGTGGACAAGTTGGGCCAAAGGACCTGTTTCCATGCTGTAAGCCTCTATGACTCTATGATTAACATCCCACTTCTGGGATTCCTGAACAATGAGACAGTATGGGTGTGGTGACAACCCACATTCTGTCAAATGAAGATCTTTTTGTGAAAGAAACCCTGATAGAGTCAGAACGGCTGAATTCTCCATTACTTCTTAAAGATCCTGCACCCACAAGAATGGAACAGGGATATGGGAAGACAGTTCTCTGAGTCTCTTGACTCTTCATTGGAGATCCTGCTACATGATTTGAAAGGCTGGAATGAAGTGCTGTTCCCCACAGACAGCAGGAAGAGGCCAGAACCATACAGGCATGGGATGGTAATGAATAGTAGTAGGATGTGGTCTCTCCAACCTGGAGACTGTGCACCGAGAGGATTCAGGACCATGGGCCAAATGGCTTCCTTCTGTGCCTAAAGACTATTATTCATGTAATCAAATTCTTTTTTTTTGTCTAATAACTTTTGTGGTGCCCCAAAAGGATTTTGTCTTTGTTTCTGCTGCATGGCACAGGAGTAATTCAGTGTTCATTCGGGTGGCACAATGTTTAGCACTGCTGCCTCACAGTGCCAGGGACCTGGGTTCGATTCTCAACTTGGGTCACATGGAATCTGAAATAACTCATCCAAGACCACTGTCACTTCACTAAACTTAGTAAACAACACTAAGTAAACTTAGTAAAAAACAGGTATAAACCCGGAGTGGCCGTAACTATGACACTCCACATTATGTACACATGAATGGCTCCCTGACTGGACAAACATTACTTAATCAGTGTGAGAAACACTGCTCACGATCAAATAATTTAGTCAAGTTCCGAAGGAGCAAGATATTTTGTTTAATGTTCTTGCAAGACCGGGTGTCTGAAAGATGGGCACACCTACATCGAGTTTGAGCAAGCATTTTATACTATTTTTACAAGCATATTAATCAATTACACAATACGCTGTTCTCCCCCAATTGGTGGTCTTTGTCTCACTAGTGTGTTGTCATTCCCCTATTGGCTCATGGTGCCCCACGTTCCTGTCCCCTCTACTCCCCTTCTAACCATGTTTCCCATTATCGCGAGAGTGTGTATTGTAGTGTTGATGCAATATTCTTTCTCATGGGAACTCACCCGTCTTATCTAGGACTATTAACATGTCCAGTTCAGACCGGCTGTAATCAATCTTCTGCTAACTTAATTACTGATGTCCCAACTATCTGTGTCCTTCATCCCCCTGTAGTTAGGGAATATGCTCAGTTGCAGAAACAACACATCGTGCTTATCATTTCTCTCATAATCTGAATCTCATACATTCCTACAGAATGTGGTGTCTGTGCCTTACTGCACGTCTATGTTATTCTTACACAATGGGCAGTTTCTTCACTGGCCTTGACTATTTTTCTGTTAGCATCAGCGAGTCTGTGTTTGTGACTAAAACCACAGTTTTTCCCATAAGGTGGCTTGGCAATGTGCCTTAGTCGCGTCTACCTAACTTTAGGCTATTTCTCTACGGTGTGCAGATATATGTGTTAACAGCATTTATACCTGTTGTTTACAATCAGGGAACTCATAAGAGGTCCACATTGTAGGCCTCATTAAAGTCAATACAGAGTCTATCCTATTTCCTATTCTATCACCAAAGCCCAAATAATTAAATCATAACATCAATTGTGAGCATCCATGATGCTGAACCGGGACTCTGCCATGCCCACCAGCTATGGAAGACTTTAAGCGTACCTGCAGACAAAAGGCCTGATTTTACCATTTTGATTCTAAGCGCTGAAACTGGGCACAATTCAGATCTGACTTGGAAAACCGTTCAACCTCCGGGTGCTCCAGTTTCCTCCCACAGTCCGAAAGATGTGCTGGTTAGGGTGCCCCAGTCGTGCTAAATTCTGATGTAGAGGTGCCAGGTTGAACTGGGGTAAACATAGTAAGAAATCTGACAACACCAGGATTGAAGTCCAACCGATTTTACTATCAAATTTTACCGATTTTACTCTCAGGTTTAAATCCAACCCAGTTTATATCAAATACATCATTTGGACTTCAATCCTGGTGTTGTCAGAACCTCTTACTGTGCAAAATTCTCCTTCCATGTACCCGAACAGACACTGGAGAATGGCGACTAGGGGATTTTCATAGTAACTTCATTGCACTGTTAATGTAAGCCTTACTTGTGACAGTAATAAATAAACTGTAAAGGAAATTCAACAGGTACAATCGCCAAGGCGTGTGAGCGGGCGCTAGGACCGGGCGGGGTTTGGATTTGGTGGCGAGGGCTGACCGTTGAGGTTGTTTTTGAATATGTCACGTGAGGGGCCGCCGCTCATGTGACCCCGCCGCACGCGGCCACTTAAAACCAGGCTCGAGCCAGCTGTACCCAGTCAGACTGGTGATGGCAAAGCTCTGTAGTTTGGCGCTCTGGAGCTTGGCTCTGTTGGTCTACCGACTGGCCGCCACCGACTTGATCTATGGGGAGGATGAGGCGGCCTACCAGCCCCAGGACTCGGACTCGGACTCTCCCTTTGGTTCTCTCTGGCCCCTGCCCGAAAAGGTCCACTTCAGCCCCGAGGTTTACCGGCTGAGTGCCCACACTTTCCAGATCGTCCACTCGCCCCTCTCCAGCGCCGCTGTCGGTTGCTCCGTCCTGGATAATGCCTTCCGCAGGTATTTCTACTACATCTTCGGCAGCTCGGCCATCAGGGCCCCGCCAGGGCTGCCTGCCCGGCTGGCCAACCTCGAAGAAGTGCGCCAGTTGCAAGTCACTATTACCGCCAGTAACCCCGAGTGTAACCAGCATCCCAGTATCACTAGCAACGAAGCTTGTGAGTATTGTTGCAGGGGAGGGGGCGGTGGGTGTATCAGGAAATAATATCCCCCATGATCAAATGTGTGCTATATCAATGCAGCTACCACACCCAGGAAGCGGCTGTATTCCTGTAGCGCCTTCAAGGCGCCCCTATGCCCATTGCAACCAATGGTCTACTAATTAAGAGGAAGTACAAAATGTTTTCTTTGCTCCCTGAAAATAACTCAGTAAGAATTTAGCAACACCAATTTATAATCCAACCGAGTTCTTACCACCCCAATCCAACGCCGGCATCTGTACACCTTGAAAATAACCACAGACAAGTGAGCACAGTGTACAGTGATTAGTGCTATTGCCTCAGTGCTAGGGACCTGGGTTCAATTCCTGGCTTGGGTCAATGTCTGTATGGTGTTTGCATATTCTTCCTATGTCTGGGTTTCCTCCAAATGCTCTGGTTTCCCTCCACAGTCCAAAGATGTGCAGCTTAGATGGGTTGGTTGTATTAAATTGCCCCTTATTGTCAAGGGGACTAGCTAGGGCAAATGCATAGTGATAGGAATTGGGTGAGCTTGTTGGTATTGGCTTGATAGACTGAATGACTTCCTTCTGTACTGTAGAATTCTAAGTCAGTGATGGACAAATTATGGGAAGGAGTTGATAAGTGATCACAGAAGACCAGATTAGTAATGACACTTCCCTGAACAATGTGATTTTTTTTTTTTGAGGAGGTAACAAGTGGGTTGGTGAGGATGGTATGTTTGAATCTGTTAAGTTGGGTATTTTCTCAATCTGCCCCTCAGCCAAGTATCAGGGAACATTTAGTTATTCAGTTTATATGCTCCACATTCCATGTTGACTGCCTACTCGAGGTGGTTCCCAATCAGCTTCCCCCTCACCCATGTCACCTGACCCTTGAAGGGGCTGTGCCCCAATGTGTATAACCTAGTCTACATGAGTTTTAGCAACTGTGTTGAGGTGCCACTTGCCAGATCGGCCAGTAAAAATGCAAACCTTTGGGCTCTGTAAGAAAATGTCAAGTTGAATACAAAATAACTTAACAGTCAGTAGGTGTTTGGGGCTTCATTGAGTTCAGTATCACCTCTGCCTTCTGACATGTCAATGTTTTAGACTGGAATGTTGCAACTGTAACTGAAGTTTTCAGATAATGCAGAAACTGCATCTTTGGTTAATGATGGAGAACTGCAGACTGAACTTTTCAGGAAGTGGAAAATTGAATTCAATCCGGAGAAGTCAGACAATGTGTTTGGGTACGATGGATAAGATGAGAGAATACTCAATTAGTAGGACTTAAAGCATAGATGACAGGAACTTTTTAAGGTTTTTTAAACATGCACTTCAAGATGAATTAGATGGTTAAGATGACACAAGGGTATTTTTCATTATTAGCTGAGGGATAGAATATGAGTCCTATGGGAAAAGGTGGTAGATTCTGGTGGATGGTTCCCTGAGCAGACTCAGAATGCCCAATTGCCAGAACTTCCAAATCAGCACCGAGATGCTGCTTTGTTTCTAGTGAGAAAGGGTCTGATAAGGAGGGCCTTTCTACATGACGGAATCTCGTCCCATTTGCACATTGCCCTTGCAGTGACTGTGGTGAGGAAGAGACTGTTGTCCACCTGCTTGTAGAATGTGCCTTTGCAAAGAGTCTGACAAAGCACCCAATCTTGCTCCAAAGTTCATCCCGAACAGCTCCATGACTCTTTTCTATGGGCTATTCCCAGGGACACAGACACAAACATCAGATGGTGCTGGTAGATCATCGATTCAGTGAAAGATGCTCTTTAGTCTGCCTAACATTTGGTCTTCCAGTACAAGGAATTGTCCCTGACTAAGTGTTGCAAACTAGCATATCCCAAACCCCAGGACTACGTGCTGAGGGAGGCACTGAAGCTTGGGGCTGGTGCCATAGAGGCACACAGAAGATGGTCTCTAGCTAAGAGCTTCCAACTCCAGTGAACCAAAGAGAACAGAACATCTTGTACTGAAACATTAATATACATGAATCAATCTCAGTTGCACTGAAGAACTTGAATGCAACTTTTTCTATGTGGGCATCCTTTAAAATAACTTTGCAACATTTGAAAGATCATTGTAAAATGTCTAGAATTTTTTTACAGTATTGAAGCATCTCAATGCTACTTGATGTATGTAAAGAACCTGAGTAATATTTTTTGTGATGGTCATTTTGGAATGTTTGTGGTGTGGAAAGTAATTCACAGGATGTGGTTGGTGCTAACACCTTGAAGGGCAAGAGCGGCAGACACATGGGAACACAATACCTGAAGTTCCCTTTCCAGCCACTTCCCATCCTGGCTTGGAAATGTATTGCTGCTATTCTTCAGTGTCACTGGGTCCAAATCCTGGAGCTCTTCTGACTGTACTGTTGGTATACCTATATCACAGGGACTGGTTCAGTAAGGCAGCACCAACCACATCCTGTTGAATTACTTTCCACACCACATTATCTCTGAAATGATACCCATGCCACAGCAAAAAGCTGCAAATTACAGTGCTACCAGTGAGCCAAAGCTGATAATATCCCAATCTAGGTTGAACTACATAATCAACCTATGTTTTCTTAACTGGCATTGACCTTTCAGTATGGATGTTGGAAGCCTGAAATAGTACTGGAAGCACTGGCTCTGGTAGTACCTGTGGGACTAGAAACTGGGTTGTTTTTTATTCCTTTTGACACATGACAAAACTGACCCCTTGGAAAACCCACTACAATGTTTTGGCCTCACTACTTTCTGTGGTAGTAAATTCCATGGGCCCATCACTCTCTTGTTAGTGTATGCTTGACCTGGACCATTTGATGGTCAACACGACAGCTCAGTGACTATTGCTGTGCTGTGCAGATACATGGATTTGGGCCTGTCTGTGGGAGTTTGCGCATTCTCCCCATGCTTGTGTGGGTTTTCTCTGGGTACTCCGGTTTCCTCCCATATCCCAAAGATGTGCTCTTAAGCTAATTGGCAAAACAAATTCTCCCTAAATTGTCTCAAATTTGGTTTTTAATCCATAGATCTATAAACGTAGACAGGGATCATGGGTAGATGTGGGGACATCAGGGTGGCAGTGTGGGCTCATTGGGCCAAAGGGCCTGTTTCCCATGCTGTGTTCTTTGTTCTCTGGGCAAAAGAATTTCTCTTTTTACTTCAATCATAAATGATTTACCCCATATGCATAAATCAATGCAGGTGGGCAAGGTAATCAAGAAGGCATACAGCACACTTGCCTTCATCAGCCAGGGTATTGTGTTTAACAAGTGGCAAGTCAAGTTGCAGCTTTATAGAACCTTAGTTAGGCTGCACTTGGAATATAGTGTTCAATTCTGGTCGCCATCCTATCAGAAGGATGTAGAGGCTTTGAAGAAGGTACAGAAAAGATTTACCAGGATGTTGCCTGATATAGAGGGTGTTATCTATGAGCAGAGGTTGGAGAAACTTGGTTTGTCCTCAGTGGACTGACAAGAGGTTGAAGGGTGACCTGATAGCCTACAAGATTGAGGGGCAAGGTGGTGAATTCCTTGAACTTCCTGCCGGGGGATGTAGCCGAAGCAGATACAATAGTGACTTTCAAGGGGTGTCTTGACAAATATGTGAATAGGATAGGAATAGAGGGATATAGTCGCCGGAAGGTGTTTTAGTTCAATCGGGCAGCATGGTTGGTGCAAATTGGGAGGGCAGAAGAACCTGTCCCTGTGCTGTAATTTTCTTTGTATTCTTTGTTCTATATCCTTAGGCTATGACCTCTGGTTCTGGACCACCACCACCACACATACACATCACCCCTCCCCAATCAGGAGCATCCTTCCTGCATCTATTTTGTCTAGTCCTGTTGGAATTTTGTAGGTTTTTGAGATTCCTCCCTCATTTGTCTAAATTAAGCAAATATAATTCTAATCAACTTAAACCCCTCATGTCAGTCCTGCCGTCTCAGGAATCAATCTGGTAAACCTTTGCTGCATTTTGTTTATAGCAAGAATATCCTTCCTTGGATAAGGACACCAAAACTGCACACGGTATGCCAGGTGTGGTCTCACCAAGGTGCTGTGTATTTGCAGCAAGACATTGTTCCTGTGCTTGAATCATATGAAGGCCAACATATAATTTGCTGCCTTTACTGTCTGCTACAACTTTCAGCAACTGGTGTACAAGGATGCCAAAGTCTCCTCCTCCCCTGTATTGGCATTATGCTTGGGTTTTTTGGTAATGTTGATTGTAGTGGGAAACTGACACTGGCTCAAAAAGCTAATTCCTCAGTATACTTTGTGTGGTTTCTCTTGGAGTGATTCTGGTTTTGGTCCTTTCATATTCTTGTTCTCTCTAACAGCAAAGCAACTTCATTGCGAGCAATCAAATAATTGTTGCAGACTACCCAGGAAGGAGTCATTAAAACAGGGATAGGATACTTGACACTTAAGTCTGCTATGTCATTCAGCTACATCATTGTGCATTACATATGCTCTTTTTCATTCTTTTAAGAGGCCCAAGGATTAGATGAATAGTTGCTGTACGGACAAGAAATTGGTTAAGTGATAGCTTGATGTTTCTTCAGCCTGGAAGAAATGCGCAGTGGCTTCCTACCATGATGTTGGAATTACTACTCTTTGATAAATCCCATGCTATTGTCTGTATTGAACTTTATCTTCCATAATATTTCTCAAGTTGTAACTTTTTACTCCTATTTACAGACTTGTTGTACTTCCTAACAGTAGTCCCCTACAAGTTATTCTCTTATCTACTATCCTAGTCTTTTTAATATAAATGGTCATAGGAAAAATCCTTGGGAAACACACGTTCCACCAATCCAAGAATATCCTGTTTATCTCCACTGCCTTCTATCTCCTAACCAGTTACCAACTGGTTACCCCCAGTTGTATTTCATTTTTTTCCTAAACTGTGTGGAACATTAAATTTTCATTTGGCATTTAGTATATAGGCCTTGCTGGTAGATTCTGATAAACTTAGATTTGCAGCTTTGCCTTTTTTAAAAAAGTAATTAGCTTAACTAATTTTGAGTTGTTCAGCTTGGTAATGCTATGGCATGGGGAAACAGCATATTACCTAGAATGGCTTCACTGTATACTTCAGGAATGATGTGTTGTTGAAAGTGCCAACTGAGTCCATTCTGGAGGAAACTATGATACCATTCAGCAGCGTTCATTCTGTATTGTAACTGATGTTTCTTGAACAATCTAATTAATCATTTATCAATATGGCTGCTCAGTTTGCCTATTTGTCTAAAAGACATGTTTTTAGACAGTACTTTTCAAGCCCATTGAATGTCTATTGCCAGTGGAGTACTTTTGAAGTGTAGTTACCCTTAAAATGTGATAGCCAAATCAGATGCAACAAATTCTCAAATAGCAGTCTGACAATGACTAAATTACCTATTTGTGAAACATAGAACTTAGAAGCAATTTGGCCCTTCAAGTCTGCTCCATCATTAATTTTGATCATGACTGATCATCAAATTTAATATCCTGATTTCCACTCTCCTCCCCTCTGCTCCCTAATATCCCTTTAGTGCCAAGAACTATATCTAATTTCTTGAAATCAGACAACATTTTGGCCTCAGCTACATTCTATAGTAGTGAATCCCACATATGCACCAACCACCCTCAGTAAGAAACATCTCCCCAACTCAGTTCTGAAAGATTTACTCCTTATCCTCATTATGGCTCCTAGTTCTGGACTTGCCCACCATTGGGAGTATTCTTTCTGAATCCACCCTGTTAGAATATTCTAAGTTTCTATGGGATTCTCTCTCTTGTAAACTCCATTGATTATAATCCCAACCAATTTAATTTCTCCTCGTATGGCAGACCTGCCATCCCAGAATCAGCCTGGTAAGCCTTCACTGTACATCCTTCAGAATGTGACATGGATTTTTGTCTTTTTTTTTTGTTAGATGAAATCAGTGTTACTCAACCTATAGCTACTCTGAAATCAGAAAGCGTGTGGGGTGCACTGCGAGGTAAGTGTTGGAAAGATTGCCTCAAAACCTTTTAGCTTGCTAAATTAGTGACTTTGTATCTCAAACCAACTGGTATGACACTGAAGAGACAAGGTAGTGGAAAGAATTTTTCTGAATTAAATTGCCATAATAGAATCATGGATAATTCTTCCCATTAGGAACCAAGAGCTTTGGATTTTTTAAGATTGACGTTGGTGTTATACAGGAGGGAATAGTAGAATTGTGTGGCTGAACTGGAAAGCACGCTTGGTTATTGGGGGCATCCTAGCATATTTTATTTAATGTAAATTAATTGAACCATGTGTTGCACACAAAGACACTTTGCCTTGTAATGGGTAAAGTATTATACCATAAGACATAGGAGCAGAATTGGCCCATCAATCTGCTCCGCCATTCAATCATGGCTGATTTTTTTTTTGCTCTCATCTCCATTCTCCTGTCTTTTCCCTGTAACCCCTGATCCCCTTATTAATCAAGAACCTATCTATCTACCTTAAAGGCACTCAATGACCTGGCCCACAGTCTTCTGCAGCAAAGAGTTCCACAGATTCACCACTCTGTGTCTGACAAAATTTCTCCATCTGTTTTAAAGAATCTTCCTTTAGCCTGAGGTTGTGACCCCTGGTTCTAGTTTTTCTTACTAGTGGAAACATCCAACTGCATTATTAAATGTAATTTGTGGGATCAATTGGTAAATTTCTGAGGGATGGTTAAGTGTGAGAAGTTTGAAAAATTAAATACACAAGTCATCTGCTTGGTTAGCAATATATTTAAACTTCAGTATGGAAGAAATATTTGTCAAAACAATGTTTTGAGTTGGACTTTTTTGTGGTCCAGCTAAACTGTTTGTTAACTTTATTTTAAAATAATATATATTCATGCAATTTTCATTTCAGGACTTGAGACCTTCAGCCAATTGGCCTTTGAGGATGAATTTGAAACTGTAAGCTATTTTCAGGATTCTGCTTCATGGAAATTTTAGAAACTAGCAGATTTTCCTTTGCTTTGTCAAATTAATAGGCTGGCACACCGAGTGTACAGTAGCTTAGGTTTCTTCAAATGTGGGCCTTATCAAAAAGGTTGATTTTAAGTTAGCAAAGTAGAAGTTTAAACAAATAACTAGCATCCATTTGTGCTACAAACTCATTGCTAAGCATGATGCTTTTGAGTACAAACTGGAGAATTGATATATTGCTTTTGTGCCTTGGACAAAAGGGTACATTCTATGCTTAACCCCTACATTGTAATTTTCTACTTTTCTATGGAAGTTACTGACGTGGCTTATCATTGTATGGAGCCACTTATCCATGTTTGTCTTTTTGTGTTTAAATTAGCATCTGACTCTAGAGATCACCACAGTTAATGGAAAAATAACAAGGTTTAAGTTTTCTGCATGAAGTTCTCAAATGGCAGAACTTAGGCCATGTTGCTCTTACTGTTGGGCACTCTGTGAAGATAAATAGCACTGTTTCCTGTAAGTTTCAACAACCAGGAGTTCCCATGTTGGCCCTTTAAGTTATGTATTGTTGGCTGTGCAATGCTTAAAGGGTCCAAGAACATAATCATCCAGGCTTTAAAGAAAAAACTGGAGGACTGGTTGGTGAATAGTTTTGAACCTGAATCTTAATTCCTTTCCTTTAGATTAGAATTTTCTCTTCTGAATCATATGAGACCTGATGTATTAATGACCACTTGAGCCAGGAATAAATTATTTTGCTAATCATTCACTGTACATCTAATCTATACTAATTATTTTGCTTTAATGCTGTGTTGGTGATTGGAGTAATTATTCCAGGAACAGTGAGAGTTTTGATACCTCGGCAGCCCAGGGTGGAAGTCTCCTATTTTTTGTCTTTTTCAACTTGCTGGACTCTGGTATGGTGAAGTTACTACCAACATTGCTACTTTTCTTCAGGCATAAGACTACACAACTTAAAATAGTTTTGACTGAAATTCAAACTTGCAAGAACTAGGAGCAGGACTGCTCTGCATTCAGTATGATTATGGCTGATCTCATCATGGTCTCATGTCCACCTCCTTGCCCACTCCCCATAAACCGTCATCCTACTCTTAATTAAAAACTGATCTATCTCCACATTTGTTTAGTGTTCTGGCATCTGTTGCACTCTGGAATAGAGAATTTCACAGATTCACGACCTATAGTCTGAATGAAAGCAATTATCTATAACAATTACATGGCTATACCACTCAAACAAATCTGTTTAGTGTACAATGTATTTCATTAAAATAATAACTTGAAATCTTGCTTTTCTAAACTCCAGCTAGTGTAAGCATAAACTGCTCAATCTTTCTTGATAAGACCAGTCTATCATCCCTGGAATCCATCTAATGAACCTTCCCTAACTGCCTTTAATGTATTTACATCATCCCTCAAGGAAGGGGACCAAAATTGTGTGCAGTACTCCAGATGTGATCTCACCAATGTCCTATGCCGTTGTAACAGTATCTCTCTATTTTTATACACCATACTGTTGGCAATGAATGCCAAAAATTCCATTTGCCTTCCTTATTACCTGCTACACCTGCAATATGATTTCTGTGATTTGTGCATGAGGACACGCATATCTCTCTGCACTGAAGTTTCCCTCCATATAGATAATTTGTTTTTTAATTCCTCTGATGAGAAGCCTCACACCTATCCAAGTTAAATTCCATCTGCCAAATTTTGATCCACTCACCTAAACTATCCATATACTTGTAAATGTCTTATTCTCTCATCTATTATAATGTTTCCAAACTTGAGTTGGATGCAAGGATAGAGTGTACTATAACCATTAAAATACATTGTAGTTGCAGCCCATGAACTGAGTCCTGTGGCACCCCAGTGTAGTGTGGCTGGGTTTAACTCAGTTTGGGGACTTGGCACAATTTGTAATTTTTACACAGGCTCTTTGCTCGTGTCTGTAAGAGTGCATGTGCCTTTGCTATCTCACCTCAGTCTTTTGTGTGAATGAGTGTATGTTCAATAATTGTGCTAATATTCTGAAGATTATAAATGCCAGGAAGTTTCATGCTGCTTTGTGGGTGAAAATTGTGCCAATTCACCACTTATTCAAAATACATTCTTCTCTTTTAGATTCTCATTAATAAAACTGAGATTATGGATGCTCCGAGATTCGCTCACAGAGGAATTTTACTTGATACATCTCGGCACTATTTACCTCTTAAAACAATCCTTGACACCTTGGTAAGAAGCTCTAGTGACTATTAACTTGTGTGCATGTAAAGAGTAATTGCTTATAATTCACCATCCAGAAAGTTGACATGAAGCTAAAGCAAAAAGACCCTGAACCTGAAATAGAAAAAAAATTTTGGAAATGTACAATATACCTGCTTATTTCTTATGGCTAACTGAAGTCGTTCACTTGGATCCAGTTACTTATCTGTTGAAAATCTTTAATCTGCAACGTTAAGTTTTTTCTTTTTTGCATTGGTTGTTATTAGAAGCATGGAATAGCTTCAGAGGGCATTTGGCCCATCCACCCTTTTGCCAATGGAAATATCCTTTCTCTTTTTGAGACATTCTGCAGTGGTTAATACTGCTGCCTCTCAGACAGCCAGGAATCTGGGTTCAATTCCAGCTTTGGATAGGGTGGCATGGTGGCACAGTGGTTAACACTGCTGCCTCACAGCATCAGGAACCTGGATTTGATTCCTGACTTGGGTCACTGTCAGCTGAATCTGAACATTCTCTCATTGTATCTGTGTGGGTTTCCTCCCACGTTCCAAAAGATGCTGACTAAGTGCACTGGCCATGCTAAATTCTCCCTCAGTGTGCCTAAACAGATGCTGGAGTGTGGTGACTAGGGGATTTTCACAGTAACTTCATTGCACTGTTAATGTAAGCCTACTTATTACACTAATAAAATAAATATTCTCCCCACATTTGTGTGGATTTCCTCCCATGTTCCAGAGATGTTGGGTAGGTAGATAGGCCATTCAAAATTGCCTCTTAGTGTCCCAAGGTCTGTAGACTGAATTAGCCATGGTAAATGTGTAGGGATAGGACAGAGGCGGGGGCCTAGATAGGATGCTCTGTCAAAGTTGGTATAGACTAGATGGACTGCATGGCCTCCTTCTGAACTGTAGAGATTCTATGACTCATAGTTTTAATTCCTTTATAGAGGAGAACAACCTCAGCTTTTCCATTTAACCAGAATTCATCCCCACCAGAACATCCTTGTGAATTTCTTTTTTGCACTCTCCAAAACCTTTGCATTCCTCCTACTAAAGTATACCAATAATTGGTCATAATAATCCAGCTGTGTTTTGTGGGTTTAGTATAACCTCCAGTTTTGTGTTCTGTGCTATAAGTATATGTCCATGTTACGTAGATGCAACCATTTCTGTTTTCACTCTTGATCTTTTTTTCATGTCTTGAGCTTGAAATACTTTGTCCCTTTTGGTGATCAGAAGTGTCTTAATACTTAAACTTTATCACTCAAATCATGACTTTGTATTTGTACTAAACAAACAGTTTCCATTTCTGAGCCAAGTAATTAGCATCTGTGCTATACTGTAGAGACATGCTTAAAGAACTAGCTAGCAGTTGAATGAATAATAAATTTTGTATAATAGTGCTCAAAAATGAAGTTGAATTGCAATGCAAATGGAAATTAATGGCTGACTCAAATGGTTTCAAGCCAAGTATTAATAACTGACCAGTTTTTTGTCTCTTTCTCATTATTTTTATTAGTTATGGCCTTTTTTATAATAAACGGTAAATTGATTATGGGCAATTCTAGAAGCTACACCTCTTTTAACCTTTATTTCTGTTTCAGGATGCTATGTCATTCAATAAGTTTAATGTTTTCCATTGGCATATTGTTGATGACCCATCATTCCCTTATCAAAGTATCACCTTTCCTGAGCTGAGTGCACAGGTTAGTAAAGACATTTTACCAGTCTTATAACAAAGTACATACAACTTTCTGGATTCAGTGACTTGAGTAGTATAAGTATCATACAGAAACATAGAATTCCTGACTGCATAAGCATCACAAGCTTATGGCAATGTACATCGATTACAAAAACATTTCAGGAAATGGTTTCTGTCCTGACCAGCTGATAACCTAGACCACTTCATTGTGTATACTTATAATTATACAAATGTGATAGGATAAAACTTTTTGCTTAAATTATTAATAATTTTAGTTTCTAAAGAACTGGTAATACAAGCTTTGAGGAAAGAAATTTATTGTGTTATGATGCAAAAAGCTGTAGTTTGCCATGGCAAAACTTCTGTGGTGGTCAATATTTAAGCTTGAATCCCATTTCTTGTAATTGCTCTTAAAATGTAATGTTAAGTGTAAGTGAATACTAGTGAATTAATATGTCTGGAAAGCTACTGCCATAGAAGTATCCAAGTCCACCTTGAATTACAAGTTCTATTTATCTTACAAGGTCATCCTTCCTGGTTTGAAGTGCACGTAGTCTGTATCGATACTAAATACTGCTTGGTAAGCACTAAAGCTTGACAACCTTGAAGTGTGCATAATAGTTCTCCTAAATTCTGGCCAGCTAACTACAGTACTGGAAGCCTTTCTGGTGCTGCTTAACTTCTTGTCACCACTAACTTGTGGCTTACAAGACTTTAGACACGTGATTTTTACATTCCATGCTAGCTCAATGCTCTGAGGCAAAAGTGACACTGCACTTATCTTCCATTCCATTTCTGACAACTGTCTTACAATTCTGATTGTCCAATCGCAGTTATAATTGAATGTCATGAAAACAGACAATGCTGGAAAGATTCAGCAGGTGTGGCAGCATCTGTGGAGAAAGAAACAGTTAACTTCAGTTCAAATAACTCTTCAGAGTTAGTGAGCAATATGATGGATTTTATACTGTTTAATAGGGAAATGAAGCAAAAAAGGTCAGGATAAGTGGGACTTTAAGAAATATTTGGTAAAGATGACAGTGTAAGACAATGGGACCATTATTGTTAAAGACAGGAGAAGGTGCTGGTAATGGTATAAAGGTAAAATTGCAGAATGTATTAACAGCAGAACAAAGGTCAGCACTCTTAAGGTAGAACTTAAGACCCAGGGATAGATGGCCCTGTGGAGGTAGGTGGGACAAAACATTGGATCAGAAGGGGCGGGGAGGTGGTCAAGATAGAGGAGAGCATTCATAGTTGGAAGTTGTTGTAAAATGCCCAACTGACAATTTAGGTACTGTTCATAGTCATAATGGCAGAAACTTGGTCGTTCTAGTGAGAAAGTGGCATGGAATTCTCTCTTGCTCCACTAGCCGGTTTTCTGTCCAGATTTTCATGACAGTAATTGTCAAAAAAAGCGTGGTTTGTGCAGTCAGTCTGGCAGGTGGGGACTCAGTGCCAGGAACCAGCTCCACCAAGATCAGAAAAATGGCACCCCAATCACTGGTTTTAAAAAAAAAAAAGATTCCCCCTGATGCTGCCCCACTCATCCAGGGACTATAGTGACCTCTAGGTGAACCTGTTATAAGCCTCACCAGTGTGACGTCAGCAAGGCATTAAAATTTAATGAGGGGTGAGATTTGGCAAGGAACGTATTTATTGTGAGCATGAATCTGAGTATATTGTCAAGATGACGGAAATTGCTATCTTGCCAGCAAGATTCACAGTATCTAGGTTTCACCAAATCTTGAGCCTCAAACATGGATTCCACTCAGAGTTTTACAGCATATAAAGAGGCTCTTTTGCTCATTGTGTCTGATGGCTATTAAACATTTTTAAGCACTTGGTCCATAGCCTTGCATACTATGACATTTCAAGTATTCATAAATGTTGAGTGTTCCTACCCTCTACCACCTTTTCGGGCTGAGCTTCAGATTCCCACTGCCCTCTAGGTGAGAGGTTTTCCTCAAATACCTTTCCTGCTCACCATTGACCCCTCTACTAAGGGTAAATGTTCGTTACTGTCTACCATATGTGAGTTATCTCATTTTATATAGCTCAACTGAGGTCTGTTCTCAATCTTTCTGTAAGGAAATCAACTGCAACCTATCCATCTGTCTTCAAAACTGAAACACTCCTGTCCAGGCAACATCCTCTGCACTTTTTCTTGTGCAATCACAGTCTTCCTGTAGTGGGGTGATCAGAATTGCATACAGTACTCCAACTGTAGCCCTAACAAGTGTTTTATGCATATTTTTGACCTCTTTCATAACTCAGTAAGACTCAAGGTAGTTATGGTCACAATCACTGAAATGATCCCCCAGTGACACCTCTGCCACTTACTTGGCTTTATCCCCTAAAATGAGATCAAATACCACTTCCTCTCTTGCAGGACTTTCTGTACTGGCTCAAAGAGCTCTCCTGGATGCATTTTAGGAATGCATCCCCTCTAAGCCTGTCACACTTGCCTATCCCAGTTAACACTGGGGAATTTGAAATCATGACTATTTTTACATTGAGATTTGTTTATATATCTGATCTTCTGTTTGTTTGTTTATCTACTGTTTCCCAGTAATTGCCCCTTTATTTTTAAATCCCGTTGAGGAGCCTGCTAAGATGTCATCTCTCCTCATATCTCACCTGAAGACTCTGTACAAAAGAATATTGAGCTGCTGGTCCTGCTCCTTCCATAACCATGTCTCTGTGATAGCAGTAATGTGTTAATGAATGCCTTTAGTTCATCAGCCTTACCTTTACATATCTTTCTTAGCACTGCTTTCCTGATTGACTTTGTTTATCCAGTTGTGCATTGACCTGCACTATGACCCATTCCCCTACCAAATTAGTTTAATCCCTGCAACAACTCCCCCACCCCCCAAACAGCAACAGTAAATGTCCCTGCAAGGATAAAAGCAAAATAAGATGGATGATGGGATCTGAACCAAAAATAAAAAGTGCTGGAAAATCTCAAAGCCTGATGGGGCATCTGTGGGGAGAGAATAGTCAGTGCTTCAAGTCTGGATGACCTTTTATCAGAGCGAACAGATGGAGAATTCCAAAAGTTCATCACCCACTTGAATGAAAAGTTTCTTATCTCCGTTCTAAATGGCCTATCTTGTAACCTGAGATTGAGACCCTCTTTTTCTAGACAACCCCTGTTAAAGAAAACATCAGCCCTGCATCCAGTCTGTCCAGCATTGTCAGAAATTTGTTTCATTGAGATCCCTTCTCATTCTTCTAAACTCCAGTAAATAAATTCTAATCAACCCAATCTCTCCTTATAAGCCTGCCATTCCAGGAATAAGTCTGGTGAACCTTCACTGCATTCTCTCTGGCAAGTATATCCTTACTTGGGTAAGGTTACCAAAAGAGGTGTGGCCACACCAAGGCCCTGTACAGCTGCAGTAAAGCATCCTAATTCCTGCAAACAATTCCTTTTACAATTAAGAAGGTTAATTAAGTTGAGTGAACGATGTTTTAACGCAAGTCCCCCAGATTTGTGAACATGAGATCCATCACCCTGTACGCTGAGCCACATTGTATTTTATGCCTGTGTACTTGTTACATAATTTTCATCCCAGTGTTTCTAAAGTCTTTATTTTGCATGGTCTTGGCTGTCTTTCTAATTTCACTGTAGTCCCATACAGATTGAAATCTCTGGCCTTGTATGAGATTCCCTGTAGCCTTGTTTTGCCCCTCCTATTTAGATGGCAGTGCCTCAGTTAAAATATCTGTACCCTGTTTATTACTTGCAACAGATAGCAACTTCAAAATTTTTAATTTTTTTTGTGTAATCCAGTATTACACAGTGTTTACCATCTACCAGTGTTTAGCATCTACCAGAATAGCTTTTTAAAATACTGTTCAATGCTGCATTCACTGAATTGCTTTTGATGAACATTTTTGAAAAAGGTGTTTATTGCTTTTTAATCCAAAAAAAAATCTCTTGAGCCATATGTCAAAACTCTACTGGCATCTGGGATTTTCTGTTTTCAATGCTGACTTGAATTTTTGTCTTTTTATTTTGTAGGGTGCATTCCATCCAGTTACTCACATTTATACATTGGCAGATGTGAAAATGATTATTGAGTATGCACGTGAAAGAGGGATTCGAGTCATCCCAGAATTTGACTCTCCAGGACACACACAGTCTTGGAAAGGTGAATGGATTAGCACCTATATAAGCAATTTTTTTTGTCATTTTATAGCATTGCTGTTTTAAATGATTTGAGTCAAAACAAGGCAGTTTTGAACTTTGAGTAATGCAACTTAAGATTGCTGGTGAGCATATTAGTTAGCAACAATCCTTCCTGATTTGGGCACTTTAGGCATCATTTCCCATTTGTACTCTAGATGCATTTCTAACCAATCTTCAGAATCTGGATTTCTTTAAGCTTTTTAAAATTGAAAATAAGAATTGATCAGAATATTCTTGAATATTTACTGTAATCATAGGGAGGTAATTTTGGACAAGTATGTAAAAGTCAATGAATGTAACTCTGTACCTTTTTGATTAAGTGAAAAACTACTAAGAACATAGAACATTACAGCGCAGAACAGGCCCTTTGGCCTTTGTTGCACCAACCAATTAAGAAAAAGCAATGACCCTCTAACCTAAAACATTCCCTTTTCATCCATAAACTTATCTACTAACCTCTTAAACGCCACCAAACTTGGCACATCTACAACTGATGCAGGCAGGGCATTCCATACCCTTACCACCCTCTGGGTAAAGTACCTATCTCTGACATCCATCTTATAACTACCACCCCTTAATTTAAAGCTATGTCCCCTCGTGCTAGCTTTCTCCATCCTAGGAAAAAAGCTATCACTGTCCACCCTATCTAAACATCTAATCATATGTTTCAATAAGGTCTCCTCTTAGTCACCTTCTTTCTAACGAAAACAACCTCAAATCTCTCGGCCTCTCTTCATAAGACCTGCCCTCCATACCAAGCAACATCCTGGTAAACCTCCTCTGTACCCTCTCCAGTGCCTCCACATCTTATAATGTGGGGACCAGAACTGTACACAATACTCCAAGTGCGGCCGCACTAGAGTTTTGTACAGTTGCAACATGACGTTGCGGCTCTGAAATTCAATCCCCCCTACCAATAAAAGCTAAGACTCTCTATGTCTTAACAACCTTATCGACTTGATTGCCAACTTTCAGGGATCTATGCACATATACACCAAGTTCCCTCTGTTCTTCAGCACTATTAAGAGTTCTACCGTTAGCCCTATACTCTACACATTTGTTATTCCTGCCAAAGTGAATTACCTCACATTTTTCCACATTAAACTCCATTTGCCACCTTGGCCCAGCTCTGCAACTTGTCCAAGTCTCTCTGCAAACTAGAACACCCCTCTTCACTATCTACTCTGTACTGATGGGGATTATGGTGTGACAAGCAGTGCAGTGATGGGGACCTTCTAGCCAGGAGTAGCAGTACAGTCCAGCCCT
The DNA here is from genome assembly GCA_024679065.1 of Sphyrna mokarran. Lineage (NCBI taxonomy): Eukaryota > Metazoa > Chordata > Chondrichthyes > Carcharhiniformes > Carcharhinidae > Sphyrna > Sphyrna mokarran. The sequence goes on along the minus strand of JAGIQG010000006.1, from coordinate 34,946,091 downwards.
CTTTAATGCTTAGGGTGAGATCAGAGTTATTTTCACAATTATTGCATCAAGTTTCAATTCTGCAAATTCAAAAGGGAGGAGATTTATTTGTCTGAATAGTGCATAAAATGACTAAGTTTTTTGAAACTTGCCCAATACATGATCTGAACTTTCTGATCCTGCATGTTAAAGAAATGGTCACTTTACAAGATTATTCTCAAGTTTAAAAAATATTCTGTTGGTCTATTAATTTGAGGTCATTCCTGTGAGAAACAAAGTAAAATTGAAACAGCTAGGCTGGTTAAAGATTCTTCATGGATTGCAAAATTATACTCTTGGAATAGAAAAACCATTTTTATTACTTTTCTCTGGCCAGTGTTCAAGTCTCATACAAGTAATTTGGGTCACTTCACACTGAGATAGGGCTCAAAGGCCTATGAAGATAGATAAATTACTGTAGAGCAGTTTAAGTGGAGATTTGAAAATTGTTCAAAATTGGACAGATGTAAGTGGGCACTAGAGGAATATCATCAACAAACGAAGTTAGAATTTCTTTCTTTACAGATGAATTTTGATACCTGGCTTACTGTTGTTGTGATCATGTCAAAACCAGTAATACTATTAAAGTTGAATGGGTGAATATTTGGGGGAAAAATGGTGAATGGAATAGGAGAATGAGTCAAATGGACAGAAGTATTTCAAAAGCTGAACCAAATAACTGTCCTCTTGATTAATACAACGCTAATCTAACAATAGCAATAATGTTAGAGCAGCATGGTGGCACAGTGGTTAGTGCTGCTGCTGCGCAGCTCCAGAGATTTGGTTTGATTTCCAGCTTGGGTCACTGTGTGGCATTTGCACATTCTTTCCTCATGTCTGCATGGGTTTCCTTCAGATGCTCCAGTTTCCTTTCACAGTTCAAAGATGTGCGGGTTAGGTTGATTGATCATGCTAAAATTGCCCCTTAGTGTCCAGAGATATGTAGATTAGGAGGATTAGTGGATAAAATATGTAGGGATGCGATTGTGATCGGTGCAGACCCAATGGGCCGAATGGCCTGTTTCTGCAATTTAGGATTTCGATGATTTCAATGAATTTGAGTAATGATTGGCACTGCCCACACCAAGAGAATTAATGTTTTGAGGGGGTAATGGAAAAGGGTTATCTTTGATTGCAGCTATAATGTTGAGGCAAAGTGGATTAGCCATCCTCCACAACTGGCCATGTTGGCCTAATCAGAATGTTGGATAACATTGGTTAGAAAAATGTTCTATTAAATATAGACTTTGAACACAATTCAAAATTAAAAATTATTCATTTGAAACCTTAATGAGGTTCTTGTTTTCACCTTAGTGAATAGATGCTTTTTAAATTATTAATTATAGTTTTATAATTAAATTAAAAGCATCGTGATGACCTTTTTAAATAACACAAATCTCCCCTTCATGCATTGTCTAGGTATAAGAAACCTTCTCACTCCATGTTACAATGGTGAGAAACGTACTGGAACATTTGGACCTATAAATCCCTCTTTAAATACAACTTATGATTTTTTGAATCGACTCTTTAAAGAGATCAGCATGGTGTTTCCAGATAATTATATCCATCTGGGAGGAGATGAAGTGAACTTTGAATGTTGGTATGGAAATTTATCACTTTCTTGAAATGTATTATAATTTGCTTTAAAATTTATCAATCCCTAAGTTGATTTGATTTTGTTATTTGGTTGGACAAAGTTTCATAACCTATTTAATTGAATAATTATCCTCTAATTGAGATGTCCATTTTCTTGATGCAGAACCAAAACTGCTAACCACAATAAATGCTATTTCAACAGTCACAAGGTCAGGAAACCTGCTGATTAACTGCAGCCTCTTGTGCAACTAACAAATCCAATTAAAATTCACTTGGAGGTAGTTCTGAATAATAGAGAGAATGTTGCCTTGAATTGGGAATTTGTGTTCCCTACCAAAAATGACATGGTGGTATTAATACTTCCTGGAGGAAGTATAGTTACCAAACTGGGTATTCACTAGGTAGAAGAAACCAAGTTTTCTATCTGCTCTTGTTGCAAATCAATTTGTTACAGACATGTCTCTCTACCAAAGTGCTAATGCAGGTGACTGCTGCATAACGAAAGTAACCTACTTGATTGGCACCCCATCCATTATCTCCAACATCCACTTGCTCTACCATTGACGTGTAGTACATACTGCTATTGCTATCTATAAGGTGCATTGTGGAGATTCACCAAGGCACCTTTTGAAACCCCCAAGCCCTCTACCACCTAAAATGACAAGAGCAACATAAGAACATGAGATAGGAGTAGGCCATCTAGCCCCTCGAGCCTGCCCTGCCATTTAATAAGATCATGGCTGATCTGATAATGGTTCAGTTCCACTTAACTGCCCACCATAACCCTTAATTCCCTTATTGATCAGAAATCTATTTACCTGTGACTTAAGCATATTTAACAAGGCAGCCTCCACTGCTTCAATGGGTAAAGAATTCCAAAGATTCATTACTCTGAGAAGTCGTTCCTCCTCAACTCTGTTCTAACTTGACTCCCCTTTATTTAGAGGCTGTGCCCTCTAGTTCTTATTTCCTTTCTAAATGGAAATAATCTCTGCCTCTACCCTGTGTAGCCCCTTCGTTATCTTATGTCTCTAAGATCTCCCCTCAGCCTTCTAAACTCCGAGTACAGGCCCAATCTACTAAATCTCTTCTCGTAAGCTAACCCCCTCACCTCTGGTATCAACGTGGTGAACTTTCTCTGTACCCCCTCCAACGCCAATATATCTTTTTGCAAATAGATGCATGGAAATGGCAGTGGTTAACAATGCTGTCTCTCAGTGCCATGTACCTGGGAGCAAGTCCTGGCTTCCATCACTGTTTTGAAGTTTGCATGTTCTCCCTATGTCTGTGGGTTTCCTTCAGATGCTTCAGTTTCCTTCCACAGTCTAAAGGACGTGCTGGTTAGGTGCATGGGCCAAGCTGAATTCTCCCTCAATGTATCTGAATAGGTGCCAGAGTGAGGCGACTAGGGGATTTTCAGAGTAACTTCGTTGCAATGTTAATGTAAACCTGACAATTTCCTCCAAACCACTCACCATCCTGACTTGGAACTATATCACCATTCCTTCTTGTCACTGGATCAAGATCCTGGTGGGCATTTTCTCCCAAACAGAAGTGTGGGTGCACACTGTTTCAAGAAGGCAGCTCAACCACCTCTGGCATTAAAAAGACTGGCCTTTGCCAGCAATGCCTACATCCTGTGGAAAAAAATTTTGAAAATAAATGAATTCATCTGATTTTTAAATCTTTTAACCTCTGTATTTTGTAAAAGAAGATCAGATCCATGCTTTGAGGTATTTTGAAGCTATTTGGATATGTTTGAGACTTCACAAGTAAATATAAAATTAGTAAGTGCATACAATTGTTAATCGCAAATGGACCTGTTCAAACTTAGACACCTATTTGATAATATACCTGCACTGTATGAGTGGTGTTGATTTGTATGAAGCATGCATCCTTGTGAAATGTCTTATTGATTAAAATAAAAATATTGGCTGGAGCTAGTCTTACTCATTTTGATCCTCCATTTTTATAAATTTCCTCTAGGAAGTCTAATCCTGATATCTCCCACTTCATGCAAAAGCAAGGCTTTGGAAGTGATTATAGAAAACTTGAATCCTTCTATGTCCAAAAGTAAGCATTTTGGTTCATTACCTTTGTTAGTTGTTGTATTGATCTGCCTAAGGGCAGATCATCACCTTGTCACTCCTTAATTTTGTGCTTTCCCCTTCAGTGGCTTAGAGGAGCCTTCTGTTTTTAATTTCAAGTTGTTTGGCATAACGTATTAATTAATCTAGATATGTTGTATTTCTTAGATATTTGTTTGAACAGGCTGTTGCTGCAGTCAGTGCAAAACATATTTTTAAGTTAACCTTGCTAACTGAATTATAGATATCAACTTGGATTCTGCAATGGTAAATTTGTACACATCACAATTTGTCTGAGGCCATTCAGGGCACAGTTTGTTGCCCAGGGTTTTTTTTAAATGATACTTCCAAAGTATTTCCCTCCCATGTAATGTGACTTAATTGATTCCAAATTTCATATGCTTTGAAGTATTCTCTTCCTAGATAGATCTTCAGTGGCTAAAACACTGGTTTACCCAATTTTAATGAAAACGGTTTTAGGTCTTTACTTTGGGGGAAATGTATCAGAGGGCTGGTTCCCAGAAGAAATTCATTAAGCTGTTAGAGTGACCAGTTGAAAGTATTGTAATGGAGACAAGAGGAGGATGTTTATATGATTGAGATTAAGCAATGCCATACAGAAAGTGTTGGAAGCAATCGGAGGTTTTAAAAGGAGTTGGGGGAGAACAAAATTTTAAAGAACAGAAGTATAGGATTTACTTGAGAGCAAGCTCTGGTATGATAGTTTGCTATATAGTACAAGGCTGTGACTAAGTTTGCTTTCAAGGCCTAGTTTGTTTCTGCAAGGCTATCTAAGATCAGTTAATCTTTCCTAACTTTGACATCTGCAATTGAACACTTCGACTGTTGGTGGAACAACATTTGATCTTGCAGTGGTGCCTCATTCTTGTATGTCTTTTTTTTCTTGTGATGAAACCTACGAGCTTAATTGAAATTGCAAATTAAAGTTCTAACATGTGGGAACTTAAATTATTTGATTAATTTATGCATGCCACTTCCTTTTGAGCTTTACATTTGCTATAAGGATAGTATATGGGAGTAAAAAGTATCCAATTTTATCTGACATTCTGACCAGATTATCCATGTACAGTGTGTTTTAAAATATTAAACGCAGAATGCTTAAAATCTAGCTACTTCACAGTGACTCTGTTTTCAATTTGTTGACATGAGGTAGGCATTTTTGCTTTCTGTCCTGGGTTCTCTTTCACTTCTAAATGAACAGAGCATCACTTTCTTACATAAAGTAGAATTTAGCATTCTTTTTGTGATTAAATAGGAATACCAAAGCATAAAATTGTAAATGGCAATTGGTTAACGGTTTGTAGCCAAGATGCCATTCTTACACTAATGGTGAGGGTTTTTTACTTTTTAGTGGATCCTTGTCTTGTACTGTGGGAGTTTCACCTCAATATGAGATCATGGGGCCATATTTTGCTGCATCAGGACATCTAACTGCAATTGCTGTTAATTAGACCCACTTATCCTTGGGCATTTTAAGATTTCTGATTTTATATTAGTGTAAATTGATAATGTTGTATGGAAACAGCAAAACACCTGGACATGAAATGAACTGGCTACTTATATAAATCACATTGAAAGATTGAGAAGGAAGTATAAATGTGAGTATGTGAATTTGATGTCAAATGTGTTGCAGGAAAATGTCCCAAAGATTGGGGACAGAGAAAGGGACAAAGGATCTATCAAATTTCATTTTAAAGATAAAAACATTTAATACCTGATGGAATGAAACTCCAGGCTTGTTAGTAGTTAGTTTTTTGGTGTCTGATAGGCCCTTCGGCCCACAAGTTGCACCAATTATATCCATGCCTATCTATACCTCTCAATCCCATTAAATCCCCTGTATTCATCCAGAAGTCTCTTAAAAGATCCCAACGAGTTCACCTCTACTACCACTGACAGCAGCCAATTCCACTCACTCACCACTCTGGAAAAACTTACCCCTGACATCCCCTCTGTGCCTGCTCCCCAGCACCTTAAACCTGTGTCCTCTTGTAGCAACCATTTCAGCCCTGGGAATAGCCTCCAAGAATCCACCCTATCTGTATGTCTCAACATCTTATAAACATCTATCAGGTCACCTCTCAACCTTTGTTTCTCCAGGAAGAAAAGACCTGGCTGCCTCAACCTATCCGCGTGCCACCCAATCTAGACAACATTCTTGTATATCTCCTCTGCACCCTCAATAGCTTCACATACTCCTTGTGGTGAGGTGAACAGAACTGCACACAGTACTCCAAGTGAGGTCTGACAAGGGTCTTATAAAGTTGCAATATTACCTCCTGACTCCTAAACTCAATCCCTCTATTAATAAAGGCTATTACACTATACACCTTCTTGACCACATCCTCCACCTGCAAGGCTGATTTTAAGAGTCCTATGGACCTGGACTCCAAGTCCTTCTGCTCCTCAACACTGAGTCCTACCCTTGCTATTGTACCACTTCATCCCATTGGACCTGCCAAAATGGACCACTGTACGTTTTATCTGCATTGACATCCATCTGCCACTTCTCTGCCCAGTCTTCCATCCTATCTGTATTGCTGCAACCTCTGACATCGCTCCACACTACCCCAACACCACCAACCTTCGTTTCATCTGCAAACTTACTAATCCATCCCTCCATTTCCTCATCCAGGTCACTTAAGGAAATGACAAACAGCAAGGATCCTAAAACCGATCCCTGGGGCAGTCAGTCCACTGGTGACGACTTCTGTGCAGAAAAAGACCTATCCACAACTACTCTCTGCCTTCTGCAGGCAAGTCAGTTCTGGATCCACAAGGCAATACCCCTTGGATCCCATGCCCTCTCTCTTTTTCAAGAAGTCTTGCATGGGGGACCTTATCAGACACCTTGCTGAAGTCCATGTAAACCACATCCACCGCTCTTTGTCAATGTGTTCAGTCACGTTTTCAAAACTCAAATAGGCTCGTAAGGCACGACGTACCTTTGACAAAGCTGTGCTGACTACTTCTGATCATACTAAAATTCTCTAAATGTTCATAAATTCTAACCCTCAGTATCCTCTACGTCAACTTATCAGCCACTGAGGTCAGACTCACCAGGCGGTAACTTCCCAGGCTATCCCTGTTCTCTTTCTTGAAAATAGGAACCACATCTGCAGTCCTCCAATCCTCAATGATGTTAACTGGAAGCTGGTACACCTAATATCAGTGAACAACTTGAATATAAATATTAGCATGTTCCATTAAGTTCACCATGCATTTTTACAGCAGACATGGCCCATTAACATTTTGGGCAAACCAGCCTGAAACCACATTTGTCACTTGTCATTTACAGGTACTGAAATGTGACCGTTGTATTTAAAGTGGATCTAATGGGGATTATTGTGCAAATGTGATTAATGTTGTAAACTAAATTTGCGAAGAATATCTTTTTGCAGATGGAGATACTAACTTCATGTGTGCATTAATTGCAGGGTTCTGGATATTGTAACAACCTATATGAAGGGTTACATAGTCTGGCAGGAAGTCTTTGATAATGGAGTGAAGGTAAGTATATAGGTAATTTGGTCAACATTATAATAAACAAAAAACTATGCAATGCAATATAGTCCAGGTGTTTCCAGTAGACAAAGCAGTAGTTTAGTTTTAGAATTGTTAAATTAATATTTTATTTTTCAATTCTGAGAACAGAGCTTGTATGTGATAGATATAATCTGTTTCATAACTACAAAGAATTTAGAACATTTTTCATATTTGGTTTTTCCTATCTTTCTTGGCTTCTGCTCGTCTGCTGGATATTGTATGGCTTGTTTGTACCTTACTACTTTTTCCCTTCTAAGGGTTCATGGTATTAATTTTTGGAGGAAATGCTAGTAAGCAAATAATTTAAACTAAGTATCTAATTTTTAAAACCAACCTGTAAAACATGCATAAGTATTGTTTTGCAGTAGTTCTAGATATAATACTGTATACAGAGATCTACCATGCTTGAGAGCTTTGCGTTTATGCAGATAGTGTTGTTTATATACTTGTTGTTTTGTCATAGTGCTTTATTTTCCTATTCCTTCATGAATTTGCATTTAAATAGTAGCTTTGGATAGAGTCCCAACATGTATTTATGGAAAAGAAATTGTTAATAGACCTGCTGGAATTTCTGCAGCCTTTAACTGGCAGCAGGAGCCAGTAGATGCAGTGTATTTGGACTTGCAAAAGGATAGAAGATAGTAAGAAAATTAGAATACCTAACATTGGGAAATTTGCTAGCATGGATTGAGAATTGATTAACAACCAGGAAACTTGAAGGATTAAACAGATAATTCTCAGGTTGACAGGCTGTGAATAGCGAAGTACCACAAGGATTAATGCTTGGGGCCCTAGCTACTTACAGTCTATTTCAATGATCTGAATGTGGGGGCCAAATGTAATGTTTTCAAGTTTGCTGAGTGGAAAATGAGTTGCATGGAAGATGAAAGAGGCTTCATGGGGAATTAGGAAGATTAAGAGAATAACAATAATACGACGGACGTAAAATGTGAAGTTATCCACTTTTGTAGGAAAATTCAAAACATTTCTTAAATGGCAAGAGACTGGGCTGTCTTTTTTTTCATGCAGATGCAACTCAACATCAAATGGGATGTTGGCTTTTCAGTGCATCATGACTTGAATGCAGGAGTAAAGATGTCTCGCTGCAACTGCATGTCATTGATCAGACCACATCTGGAGTATTGTGTTCAGTTTTAGCCTCCTTGCCTAAGGGTATAACTACAGAGGGAGTGCAGTAAAGATCAAACTAATCTCTGGGATGGCAGGACTGTCATGACGTAAAAATGATGGCATTGGATTGGGGTAAACACAGTAAGAGGTCTTATGTTGTGTAACCTGATGTTGTGAGACTTCTTACTATGGCAGGATTATCCACAGAAGAGAGATTGAAGACATAGCACCTATATTCTCTAGAGTTTGGAAGACCAAGAGGTGATCTCCTTGAAGCATAAAAATTCTTAATAGAACTTGACAAGATAAATACAGGAAGGATGTTGACCCTTGCTAACTAGGTCTAAAACCTGGGGACACAATCTTGGAATAAGTGCAAGGCCATCCATTGGGATGAAGAGGGATTTTATTCACTGTGCTGAATCTTTGGCATTCTCTAAGCTACTGGGCTGAGGAGCTTTATTTAAGTATAATCAAGATCAGTTGATTTCAGATATTAAGATGTTGCAGAGGTAAAATGCTAGGAGATGGTTAATCAGCTATGATCCAGTTAAATGGCAGAGCAGGTTTGATGGGCTCAGTGTCCTAATCTTGCTCTTCTATGTTCCTAACCAAGGATAATAAAACATTAAGCAGATCTAGATTTTAACTGAAATGGTTGAAGTCAGAAGCTCACCCAAAAACAAGCTTTGTTTTTGATAGTTTTTTTCAATGATCTGAAATTTGTTCTTGTATTGCATTTTAACCTGGATAGGACAATCTCAATCTGCAACCCATCTGCTGTATAGATTTTGCCACTCTTTGGGGCAATCTTGCTTATGTAAATGAATGAACCCCACATTTTAGTTTATAAAATATGGAACTACAGTTACTGGAATAGTAGTAATCAAAAATTGATCTATTTTTGTTTGCCAAGTAACCTAAGGTTGTATGTTACTTGCAAAGCATTGTTTGAAGCAAGGATGCAGAGAAGATTTATGACAATAGTTTCAATTGGGATAGATTGAGAAACTTGGTTTCTTCCTTTAAAAGAAATTTAACTGATTCTTCTAGAATCCCTACAATGCAGGAGGAAGCCATTTGGCCCATCAAGCCTACACCAATATTAATCCCACCCAGGCCCTATCCCCAAAACCCCACTTAATTACTCTGCTAATCTACCTGATACTAAGGAGCAATTTACCATAGCCAGTTAACCTAACCTGCACATTTTTGGACTAGGGGAGGAAACCACACAAACCGGGTGAGAAACAGTGACCCAAAGCCAGAATCAAATCCAAATCCCTGGTGTTATGAAGCAGCAGTGCTAATCACTGTGCCATCCACAGTACTCAATCAAGGGTCCAACCAGAGTAACTGAAACTGTTTACACCCTAGTGTTTGCTGTTGACCAGAAACTGAACTGTACCAGTCATATGAATACCGTGGCTGCAAAAGCAGGTTTTGGGAAGTCTAGTGAGTAACTCAACTTGCTACTCCCAAAGCCTATCTGCCACAAGCCAAGAGTGTCTTGGAATACTCTTGCTTTGAATGTAGTTCCAACAGTACTGAAGCTCATCAAACAGGCCAAAGCAACCTCTTTGGCACTGCATTCATCATTTTCAATATACATTCTATGCACAACCAATGCACATTGGCTGCAGTGTGAATCATTTATACTGCACTGTAACAACTCATCAAGGCTCCTTCAACAGCATCTTTCAAACCAGAAATCTCCACTATTTGGGTGGCACAGTAAACACTGCTACCTCCTAGCACCAAGGACCTGGGTTCAATTACCAGTTTCTTTCTAAAGAAGAGTTTTGATTTGATTCAAAGATCCTACAGTGCAGAAGGAGGCCATTTGTCTGTATGGAGTTTGCATATTCTCCCCATGTAAAAGAACAAAACAGCATGGGAAACAGGCCCTTCAGCCAACGAGCCCACGCTGCCACCTCTATGTTCCCACTTCTACCCATGATCCCTGTCTATATTTATAGATCTATGCATTAGAACCAAATTTGAGACCATTTAGGGAGAATTTGTTCTGCCAATTAGCCTAAGAACCCATCTTTGGGATGAGGGAGGAAACTGGAGCACCTGGAGAATGCACAAACTCCCACAGATACAGCCCAAATCCATGTATCTGCACAGCACAGCAATAGTCACTGAGCTGTCGTGTTGCCCATCAAGTGGTCCAGGTCAAGCATACACTAACAATGTGAAGCACTAGGCTACTCTCAAAATCCAAGAGCAGCCCCCTCATGACCCATCACATGTATGCCCCTTGTTAATCAAGGTGGACCAAAGTACCTGTAGGATAAAATAAATACATCAATATCATCAACAATTTTACACATTTCCCAGGGAAACTCACCAGCCTATAATTTCCAGGGTTATCCCTGGTACAACATTAGCTATTCTCCAGTCCTCTGGGACCTTGCCTGTGTCCAAAGAAGAGACAAAGATTTGCATCAGAGGCCCAGCAATTTCACCTGGTGCCTCCCTAAGCAGCCTGGGATAAATCCCATCAGTTTTAATGCTACCTAGAAGCTCTAAGACTTCCTCCCTCAGTATGGATATTTCCTTCAACTGGTCTACAGCTCCCTCAGACAGGACCAGTCAACAAGCCCCTCTCCTTTGTGAATACCAACAGTGTTCATTAAGGATCTCTGCCATTCCCTTGGGCTCTAAGCACAGTTCCCTTCCCCTGTCCCTAAGAGGTCTGTTTTTTCCCTCTAACCACCCTTTTATTCCTAACATAGGAGTAAAAAGCCTTTGGATTTTCCTTAATCCTGTCTACCAAAACCATTTCATGCCCCTTTTTGCCCTTCTAACTCCCTGTTTGAGCTCCCTCCTACTCTCTCTATATTCCTCCAATGCACCCTCTGTTCTCAGCTGATTTGACTTAACATGTGCCTCTCTTTTCCTAACCAAGTCTTCAATATCCCTAGTAATCCACAGCTCTCTAATCCTACCTTTCCCATCTTTCCTCTTAGCCAGCACACATCTTTCTTGCAACTTATTCAGTATTCCCTTGAAAGACTCATGTGCCTAATGTGGACTTACTGCGAATAACCGTTCCCAATCAGTTTCCATGAGTTCCTGCCTATTCTGACTGAAGTTAGCCTTCCCCCAATTCAGCACCCTCCCTCTGTCTGTGTGGGTTTCCTCCCACAGTCCAAAGATATACAAGTTAAATGGTTTGGCTGTGCTAAATTGCTCTTTAGTGTCAGTGGGACTAGCTAGGATAAATGCATGTAGTTATGGGGATAGGACTTGAGTGGGATTGCAGTGGATGCAGACTCAATGGCAAAAGGCCTCCTGTACTGTAGGATTCTATGAAAAGGACAAAGGCAACAAATATATGGGAACACCACCATCTTCAAGTTCCCCTCCAAGCCACTCACCATCCTGACTTGGAACTCTATCATCATTCAACATTGTTCCAGGATTTTGACTTACTGACACCCTCACAAACACTGGTGTTGTTGTTATGCCATGTGAACTGCAGTTGTTCCTTTATAATTCAAATCTTCCAATCCTTAACTTTTTTTTTTTTGCACCCTTTCCAATTTAACAACATCCATCCTATAGCAAGGTGACCAGAACATAAGAACTGGAAGCAGGAGTAGGCTATCTGGCCCCTCAAGCCTGCTCTGCCATTCAATAAGATGATGGCTGATTGTTTCATGGACTCAGTGCCACTTACTGGCCTGCTCATCTTAAACCTTAATTCCTTTACTGTTCAAAAATTTATCTATTCTTGTCTTAAAAACATTGCAAGAGGTAGCCTCAACTGCTTCATTGGGAGGGAATTCCACAGTTTCATAATCCTTTGTGTGAAGAAGTTCCTCCTCAACTCAGTTCGAAACCTGCTGCTTATTTTGAGGCCACACCCCCTAGTTCTTGTTTCATCTACCAGTGGAAACAACTTCCCTGCTTCTATCTTATCTAATCTTTAGTTTGGAGGGGCATTGCTTTTTATATTGGTCGGCGCAACACCGAAGGCTGAAGGGCCTGTTCTATGTTCTAATCCTTTTATAATATGTTTCTGCAAGATTCTTCTGAATTCCAATGAGTATCATCTCACAAGCTAACCCTCCACTCTGGATTCAATCTAGTGAACCTCTTCTGCACCCCTCCAGTGCCAGTTTATCTTTCCTTAAGTAAGGAGATCAAAACTGTACACAGTACTCCAGGTGTGGCCTCACCAGCACTTTATACAGCTGCAACATAACCTTGCTGTTTTTAAACTCCATCCCTCTAACAATGAAGGACAAAATTCCATTTGTCGTCTTAATTACTTGCTGCACCTGCAAACCAACTCCTTGTTATTTTTACACAAGGACACCCAGGTCCCTCTGCATGGCAGCATGCTGCAATTTTTTTTACCATTTAGTTCATTTTGCCATTATTCCTACCAAAATGGATAACCTCACGTTTACTAACATTGTATTCCATCTGTCAGACCCTAACCCACTCACTTAGACTAATTATATCACTTTGTAGACTTTGAGTCAAACAAAGAACAAAACAGCACGGGAAACAGGCCCTTTGGCCCAACGAGCCTGTGCCAACACCCCGATGTTCCCTTCTCTACCCGTGATCCCTGTCCATGTTTATAGATCTATGGATTAAAAACCAAATTTGAGACAATTTAGGGAGAATTTATTTTGCCAATTAGCCTAAGAGCGCATCTTTGGAATGAGGGGAAACCAGAGCGCCCAGAGAAAACCCATGCAAGCACGGGGAGAATGTGGGAGTTTGCACAGATACAGGCCCAAATTCATGTATCAGCACAGCAATAGTCACTGAGCTGTCGTGTTGCCCATCAAATGGTCCAGGTCAAGCGTACACTAATGACGTGAAGCACTAGGATACTGTCAAAAGATCCAAGAGCAGCCCTCATGACCCATCGTGTATATGCCCCTTGTTAGACAACAAGGTGGACCAAAGCACCTATAGGATAAAAACAAGTACATCAATATCATCTATTTACATACTTCCCAGGGACTCCCAAGACTCATGATCCCTATTTTAAATCAGTTTTCTATACCCCTCCATTCCCATTCTGTTCATGTGCCCATCTAAGTATTTCTTAAATAACAACTCCAGAGTGCCTGCCTCCACCACTTGGCAGTGCATTCCATACCCCCACCACCCTCTGTGAAAAAACTCCCTCTAGCATCCTAATTATACCTTATCCACCTCACCCTAAGCCTTGATCAATCCTTTATCCATGCTAATATATTACCCATAACAGTGTACACCTATATTTTATGCAGCAGACTTGGGTGTCTTGCCATTCCTTTAACTTCTGTAGTAGGGAAAATGCTTGAATCTAAGCTAATCAGCCAATAGTTACCCACATTTTGTCTACCTCTTTTTCAAACAGTGGTGTCACATTTGCTGTTTTCCAATCTGGAAACAACACCAGAGTCCAGTGAACTTTGATAAATTACCACTAATGCATTTGCCATTTTCCCCCACCATCTCTTAGTACACTGGGACACATTCCATCAGAACCAGGAAATTTGTCTACCTTTAATCCCATTAGCTTGCCCAACACTATTGCTTGTGTGATAATAGTTTCTTGTGCACAGTGCTCCAAATGTGGCCTTATTGATGTCTTGTGCAGTTGTAACGTAGCATCCCAACTCCTGTATTCTGTGTTCTGACGGATGAAGTCAGTGTACCAAACACTTGATGGTTGAGGCTGATTTCAATGGTGACTTTCAAAATTGTATAAACATCTGCAGCTTAAATATTTGCAAGTTCATAGGTGAAGAACAATTGCTCTTGCAGAAAACTGATGGACCAAATGGCCTCTTCCTGCTCTAGAACAATGGCAAGGTTATATGTATTGCTGTTTTTCATTTAGCTGCTTTTATTCAAAGTATGTTACATGTTAAATACAGGGTTGTGAAAGCAGTTTCCTTTCTACCATGTTCGAAATGGAATCTGTTATTGATTTACCATAGAAGGTGGATAATCCCATAGTGCAAATTTTATATTAATCAATTTAGACATTCTGCATTTTAAATTAGGCTGCAGGTTTTTGAATGCAACTGTACAGCAGTACATCAAACTTAAGACTAGATTGGAAAGAACACGATGGGCTTTTTAGCACAGTATGTTCTGTAGCTGCTTTGCTATTCAACTGCTTCAATTTTGTGCAAAATCAATATTTTGAGAGAATGCAATTAACTTAAGTATATGGAAGTAGAGAATAGTCTTCAGTAATACACCTTTTATAGAAAAAATCTTGCATATAATTATAGTTGGCCATTTGAATTTTAAATGTACTTATTTTTGCAGATTAAGCCAGACACTATAGTTGAAGTGTGGATGGAGAAAAATATGAAAGCAAAGTTATCTAAAGTAACACTAGCTGGGTTCACAACCATTCTTGCAGCACCCTGGTACTTAGATTACATTTCCTATGGACAGGACTGGCAAAAGTACTATCAAGTTGAGCCTCTCCATTTCAATGGTTGGTTAATTTCATTATTAAGTGAAAAATGATGATGTTGTAGCATATTTTGTCCCTTCCTAATTAAAGTCTTTATTAGTCGCAAATAGGCTTACATTAACACTGCAATTAAGTTACTGTGAAAATGCTCTTGTATTGGTACTTGTGGATGCTCTATTTAGAGTGCACCCTTTATTTTAAATAGGCACAATTTGAAAAATTCAACCTTACTTGACATTCGTTAATACCATGTTCCTTGCAATTGCATTATGCCTTTTTTGGTGATCGTCTATAGGTTGCTTCAGCCCATTAGTGGTGATCAGTCAGAATTTAGAATAATTAGCATGAAGAGGATACATTCTATGCTAATGTGGATCTAGAAACATTCATTCTTTGCTATCTTTCTAGCTGTTCTGCTTATGGTGAAACCTTGCTGGTCTCTGGTTGAACAAACTTTGAGCTAATTTGTTTAACACTTTTGGATGCTTTTTGTTCTTGGTCATCTGAGCTTTTTGTTGAGGAAGAAACAAGCATTGCTTGCTATTTGAATGCCTCTTGAATTGAAATGATTGAGGGGAGCAAGTTTGTTGTATTAAATTTTAAAGTATAGTAGAAAGTTGGTGCACAACCTGATTTCCTTAAGTTCAAGAACTCAAGACTAAAATTTGTGACGTTGAGTCTGTTGTCTTTGCACGTTGTTTGTTTTTGGTTTGTAGTTGAAGCCGGACACCATAATCCACGTGTGGAAACGTGGCTACCAGCAGCAACTGGCAGTTGTAACCGCTGCTAAGTTTCAAACTCTTCTATCCTCTCCATGGTACATGAATTACATTTCATATGGTCAAGACTGGCGGGGAATATACACAGTGGAACCATTCAACTTCAATGGTGTGTTTATAATGCTATAGCTAACCACATGCATGAACATTTGTCTATTTTTTTAACCAACTGTTGAGCTTCAGTGTACTTTTTTAGTTCATGAAATAATTACATAAGACCTTTAATTTTTTTAACTAAAGAAAAATGACTTTGAGCTAAAGTGAGTGGAGAGAAATGGTGCACTTGAGATATTTCCAGCTTTTGTTTTTGTCAACAGGACAGAAGAGGTAGGATGGAAACAAGGTGATAGCTCACTGCATCTCTCTCTCTCTCTATATATATATATATATATATACACACACACACACACACACACACACACACCACACACACACACACACACACACACACACACACACACACACACACACACACACACACACACACTGTCTGTGGATCTAATCAATGAAATTTTGACAGAAATGAGCCACGTTCAGTCCAATTGGTCTGTTATTCCATCTACTGTCTTTTAGCCTTTTTCTTTTCTCAGATGCACTCATCTAGTTTAATTCAATATAGTATGCATACAAAAGCAACAAATCACAAGTAAGCACTTTTCTCCACGAGGTTTATGAACAAACTACAAACATCTCCCCAGACTCATTCTTGGCAAAAATTGTCATTATCTTTAGCTGTAGCTAACATTTGTTATGAATCACAGAATAGTATGACAACAAAGCAGACATTCTAGTCTCTGGGAACACAAACTAGTTACCCACTTCCTGACTCTTTTCCCAAGCTAATGTTGGGGATATGTAAATTATAAAACTGATGTTTTCAGGATTGATAGTTGATATAATCAATGAAGATATGGAATAGGACCTGAGATGAGGTAGAATGGAAGGGTGCATATGAGAGATGGATAATAGAGCTGAAACAAATGCTGGATTGGAGGCAGCCAGATTGTTGAGTAATCAAGTTTGGAGGTGACAAACTTTGACAAAAAACGTTTAGTGGCGTATTGTGAACTTTTGTTGTTGCTCTGCGTTAGTTGCATATATTCAGCAAAAGTTTACCAAAACTTCTCGGTTTCATTCTGCTTCACTTGGCTATTCCAGCATTCTTTGATATATTCCCATTACACAACAATTGATACAATCTACTATTTTCCTACCTGCTTGCTTATTTTTCATCTTCATGTGATTGATTTTGCTGTTTTGACTGGCTGGTTTCAGCCTTTTCTAGCTTGGCAGCATCTGTAAATTTGATCACTGCATTGTTTTTGCAAACTGTATAGTAACGATACCAGTAATGAGCCCTGCTAGACCATTACTGAATACTTCTCCAACAACTACTGTTTTCTACTCTTTAGGTTTTTAATCAACTGTTTTATCTTTTTTAACTTGACTGCTGGTATTTTGTAGAGTATTGGATTGGATGAGATGCATGTTGCTTAGTTACTGAATGAGTCACATTTACACAACAGCAGGTTCTATGCTAAACTCCCTAACTTTACCATGAATTCCCAAAAATGTCTTTTAATGACCTTTTGAGTAGGAGAATGAGAATATAGGAGGCATGATTAGTAAGTTTGCAGATACCATTAAGATCGGTGGCATAGTGGACAGTGAAGAAAATTATCTCCAACTGCAACAGGATCTTGATCAATTAGGCCAGTGGGCTGATGAATGGAGTTTAATTTAGATAAATGTGAGGTGATGCATTTTGGTAGATTGAACCAGGGCAGGACTTAGTGTGGTAAGGCGTTGAGGAGAGTTACCGAACAAAGATTTAGGGATACTTGTTCATAGCTCCTTGAAAGCGGAGTCACAGGTGGACAGAGTGGTGAAGAAGGCATTCAGCATGCTTGGTTTCATCTGTCAGAACATTGAATATGGAAGTTGGAACATCTTGTTGAAGTTGTACAAGACACTTGGAATACTGTGCAATTCTGGTCAGCATATTATAGAAAGAATATTATTAAAATAGAGTGCAGAAAAGATTTACCAACACTTGATGAATTGAGTCATAAGGAGAGGCTGGATAGACTGGAATTTTTTTCTCTGGAGTGATCTTGTAGAGGTCTATAAAATATTGAGGGGCACAGATCAGCTAGACAGTCAATATACTTACCCAAAGGTAGGGGAGCTTAAAATTAGAGGTGATTGGTTTAAGGTGAGAGGGAAGAGATACAAAAGTGTCCAGAGGAGCAATTTCATAGAGGGTGGTGAGCCTCTGGAACAAGCTGCCAGAGGTGGTAGTAGAGGTGGGTACAATTTTATCTTTTACAAAGCATTTAGATAATTACATGGGTATAGAGTGATATGGGCCAAATGCAGGCAATTGGATTAGCTTGGGTTTTTTTTATTTAAAAGGTGGCATAGACAAGTTGGAACAAAGGGTCTGTTTCCATGCTGTAAACTTGAGTCCAGAGTATGCACATCAGGTTTCCCACAGTCAACAAGTTGCCTTTGCTTATTCTTCCTGTTCACTGGTTTAAATTCTTTTTGAGGGGATATGTTTGCTTCATCTGGAATTGGATTTGATTTCATTTTTCTTTCAAGTCCATTAGATTGGCTATTTCAGTTTCTTGCTAGTCCACAGTCTTCATTTGTGGGTTTTTTCACTTAATTGTCTTGTTATCATATAGCCATTATTATTATCCATGCAACCTCTTAACTGAGTAACTTCATCACATTTTTCCAAGCAAGCTTTAACAGTTTGCTTTTATATAATGCTTAATGTCCCAATGTACTCCTCAGTGATGTGACCACTATCACAAGAGATATTAGGGGCAGAGTGCCAAAAGCTTTCAGATTTGGGAGTGTTAAGGAGAGCCTTAGAGAAGAACCTAAACATCAGAAGATGTCCAGTTATACGAGGACTGTAGAGATAAATTATCGCAATTGGATCTAGATATGTTAGAGGACTGAACACGATTGGTAAATAATGATTAACTTAGTGCAGGTGTGTGATGTGGTGAATACTTGTCATTCAGGGAAAAGTATAAAAGCCAATGAAGGAAAACATGCTCAGTATTCTAATACATAGGTTCATGAGTAGTGCTATCAAACAGCAGCTAGAGTGAAATGATTTGTTTATTGTCCACTAAACAATGTACTATGATTTGAATATTGTGTCCAGGTTTTGTATCTTTACATAGTGACTGTTGAAGCTTTGGAAAAGATGCAGAGAAGTTTAGAAATAGGAAGGAACAGGTCACAGAAAAATCTACACTTGAGACCTTGGTTACTAGTCCCTCATTATATGATGGTAAGGACAGATTTGGGTGAGCAGAACTTGAACTAGTGTTTAGCATAGCAGGTAAGGAATGTGACTGCCCAGAAGAGTGTTGGAATAGTGAGTTTTGAGGTGACAAAATTATGGATGAGGGCTGCAGATAAATAAGTAGGCATTGTTGGATTTTTATTTTTAATTCATTTGTGGGATATGCATGTAACTGGCTGGCCAGCATTTATTGTCCATCTTAGTTGCCCTTGATCAGAGGCAGTTGAGTCAACCACATTGCTGTTGGTCTTGAATCATATGTAGGCCATTCAAGGTAAGAATGGCAGATTCACTGATCTCCTTGAGGGAAGGAAATCAGATGGGTTTTTCCAACAATGGTTTCATGGTCATCAGTAGATTCTTAATTCCAGATATTTTTCATTGAATTCAAATTCCACCATCTGCTAAGGCAGGATTTGAATCCAGGTTCCCAGAACATTTGCTGACTTTCTGGATTAATAGTCTAGCAGGAAAACCACTTGGCCACCACCTTATGGAGTTTGAAGCAATACAAAGTATGTAAAAAATCATCTCTTTGCATCCTTTTATCTGAATTTTGAATCAGTAACTTAGAATCAGAATTTAAAATACTTGACTTTGGGTTGAATTAGTAACTTATATTTGGAGGATTCACCTTTAAAAATCACGCTGTCATTTTCTGAAGTATTTCAGCTGTTGGCCGCATAACCTTTCTCATGAATTCCAAGCAAGTCATTAGACCCACTATTGAATAAACAGTGCCAGTTTAGAATGCTGGACTGTGCGAACAAACTCAAACGGAAATAGATGCTAGCTGAGTACTAAAGCTGCTCTGATGCATAGTCAAACAACTGAATGTCATCTTACTGAAAGGTAGAAAAGGCTTGTCTGTATTTCACTAGAAAACACTTGAATCCCACTATCTCAACCATGCAAGTAACTGTGTGATTGGAATGAAGGACATAAAAGTTACAAAAGATATATTGTGAATAAACTGATACAGTCCAATCTCCTAATTTATAAACTCAGGATGTAAATGATTGAGACACTCAGCGGAATATGATCTAGGGACTTTAATACAAAATGCAAAGTGAAGTGGATGTTTTTCATTTCTAGCCTATAAATTAAGGAGACCTGTGATTTGTAATATTGGAATTATTTGTACTAACATTCAGAATTTATCCTTTAATTTGTCTATTATGAATTATGATTACTTTTATTTACTTCATTCTCAGTTGGGCACCAGCTTTGATTTTTCTCAAACTAATTATCTATTTATATCGTGAGGAACATTAGATGACTTTACTACTTACCATTATGCTAATGACTCAAGTATGTTTAATTTCAGTTGGCTAAAATAAATGATATTGTATTTTATTGATTTATGGAAATGTCTGATTCTTTAGTATTTGTAAAGTATAATATGTGTAAAATGTCTTTTGTTATCAATCTTTATCTCCATTTTGCCATTTCCTTATACCACTGTCATTTTAATCAGTACTGCTGTACTGAATTACAATTAAATGCTCATGATACTTTGTTCTGTAATAACATTTTATTGTATTTGTTCTGACAACAAGTTCTAAAGACATACTTAATTGCCTTAGATAACTGAACTAGGCACCAAGCTAGTTAAATCCAGTAGTAACCTTCCCTGTTTTTTAAATCCAGGAACTGCAGCACAGAAGAAGTTGGTGATTGGGGGAGAGGCTTGTCTCTGGGGCGAATATGTGGATGCAACCAATCTTGCCTCACGATTATGGTAGACTTTTTTAATGTTAATAGTACATCTTTCTCAGCCCAGAGATTCTTCAACATCTATTTGCCATTAACAAATAAAATCTGTGCTAATGCAAGGCAATAAAGTTGCCTAGTTCTGTTTTGAGTTGGGCTGGATTTTTATTTTTTTTCCTCTTGGACAATTGGTGGTGGGCAACACACTTTCCTAGAAAGAGATTAAGGCTACATGGCATCTTTCCTGTTAAAGACAATCTCTATATTCTGAATGTTTACTTTAGATTTGAGGGGAAAGTAGGGTTTTGCCACAGGGGCTGTTGCTAGTTGTGCAAACCTTGACATCTCAGATTTATCTTGGACCCACCAAGACAGGTCTAATAACAACACAACTGCTGAAGGGGCATTGGTGCTGGTCATGACTATTGTAACATCTGGTTCATGCACTGGGGGCATGAGGCAGGATTTTGCAACCTTGCTTGTCCTGAAACCATAAAATCCTGCCTGAGACCAATGGGCCTTCCCAACTGGCCTGCCTGCTCCAATTCCCATGGTGGGCAGGCTGGTAAAATTCCATTGTGGTGTGAAAGTCTTGCCACTTCAACCATTATTTGCCTCAAGACATAATCTGAGATTTGAGGTGTAGTACATTTAGTGCGCACCCTTTCTTCTCTTTTGAAGATATCTCCCCAAATTCTTTGCTTTTTTTTTTTTTGCTCATTGTTTTGGATTTCTCTCCCATGCTTTTTGTGTTCAGCCTAATGAAGATGAGTACAAGTGTATAGGGCAGATGTTTATAGGCATCTGGAGTTTGAGCAGATGTGAAAGTGGCTGATTTTTGGCTTGCTGCTCCTTGGAGTGGTGAATTTGAAATAAGAACATATTTCTTCTGAGTCAAGTGGAATTTTCAGTTTGTTGCTGAAAGTTCAAGACTTCAATCTTGTCAGTGCTCAGCTTCTCCAAAAATAAAAATGCCTCTCATTTGTAATGGCCTGGTGTGTATTTCAAGCCTTTCTTGCATTGACTGACAGGGAATAGAATAGGTGGCAGAAAAAAATGGATCCTTAATTCTGGGCTGCTAATTGATGGCATGCTATATTCCATAATGTTAATGTTTTAATACTATCCAGTGTTGCTCATGGTCAAACGTGCATTTCTTTTTCCTTTCCCTGAAGGCCTCGGGCAAGTGCTGTTGGTGAGCGTCTTTGGAGCAGTGAAGAAACAAGGGATATAGGTGATGCTTACAAGAGGTTAAGCAAACATCGCTGTCGCATGATCCGGTAAATGATTCAAAATTACAATATTGTGAAATTGCACAAAGTATTTTTCATAAAAACTGCCTCCTTGCCAATTTCCATTGTATGCAGAGTAAACCAGTATTTCAAGATTGTCTATCAGTATTGAGTCTCAGAGCATTGGAAGTGTTTATGGAGCAGATTTAAGGATTTGCACGTAGAAGTGACTTTTTTTTTTCTCCTCTTGCAGACGTGGGATATCAGCTGAACCACTGTTCATCGGCTACTGTGATCATGAATACAAAGGGTAACAAAGTTCAACTGATCAGGTGAATCTTCTGGAAAATTTGGGGGTGTCAATTTTGTAACTCAGTACAAACCAAGATAAATTTGAATGAAAATGTTTCACTGGAGTTGTAGAGAATTGTTTGTTTTTAAACCAGAATGAATGTTTGATTTTGTTTTAATATAAAGGTTTGGAAGGATTGTACAATGAAGTTCATATTTTAATAATTTAGAATTTTATTGATGCCCTCTCCTGGACCTTGCATTTAGTTTTCTCAATGCTGTATCCAGTCAGTGGTGCAAATGTAATAATGTCTGCTTACTTTTATTTTGACATGGAACTGCTGGTGTTGGACTGGGGTAAACACCGTAAGAAGTCTCTCAACACCAGCTTAAAGTCCAACAGGTTTATTTGGTAGCAAAAGATCATAGCAACATTGGCTAGTGGCTTTTGCTAACAAATACATCTGTTGGACTTTAAGCTGGTGTTATAAGACTTTTTTACTACTTTTTATTTTGCCAAATGAATCAAATGTTTTAATATTATTTGATACTTAATCTAAATTTTAAGATTTTGTGACATTTTGATATCTCTGGGTTTTATTTCCTCGACATTTGAAAAGATGGTTTATGTATAACCCAACAATGATTAGGATGTGCTGCCTTGAAATTTAATTAAATATAAATAATAAAAGTTGACATATCACACCTGTGAAGATTTTCACTTTTTAATGCTTAACAAGCAGTTGTAGAGCCACTTGTTGGAAAAAGAGCTCAGCAATTTCAGTGGAGAGAAAAAAAATGCTAGAAATGGCCAGCAGGTCAGGCAGCATCTGGAAAGCAAATATTGCTATCCTCTTATGAGGGAGCCAAGCATATCAAGTGCTA
This sequence comes from Sphyrna mokarran, assembly GCA_024679065.1. Taxonomy (NCBI): domain Eukaryota; kingdom Metazoa; phylum Chordata; class Chondrichthyes; order Carcharhiniformes; family Carcharhinidae; genus Sphyrna; species Sphyrna mokarran. The sequence continues at coordinate 34,923,010 of JAGIQG010000006.1, read as the reverse complement.
AGTGGAAGGTCCATATTGGCCTTCTTCAGATGTGCCATTCTTTAGCCAAATTGATCCACTGCATGATTTCAAGGAAAGGGTCAGATACTGCAAAAGTTATAGACCCTGACAATATCTGAGCAATTGTATTGATTAGCACTATTGCCTCACAGCACCTGGATCCCAGGTTTAATTCCAGCCTCAGGTCACTGTCGATGTGGCGTTTGTATGTTCTCCCCATGTCTGAGTTTTCTCCAAGTTCTCTGATTTCTTCCCACAGCCTAAATGTACAGGTTATGTTGATTGGCCATGCTAAATTTCCCCTAGTATCAGAGGGATTAGCAGGGTAAATGTATGGGGTTAAGGAAATAAGGCATGGGTGGGATGTGGTTGGTACATAAGGTAGATAAGTCCCTGGGACCGGATGGAATGCATCCTAGAGTTCAGAAAGAAATGGCAGAGGTGATAGCGGATGTCTTAATTATTTATCAAAATTCGCTGGACTTCGGGGAAGTGCTGGAAGATTGGAAAACGGCTAATGTTACGCTGCTGTTTAAAAAAAGATGGCAGGCAAAAAGCAAGGAATTATAGGCCAGTTTAACATCTGTAGTCAGAAAAGTACTTGAATCTGTCATCAAAGAAGAAATAGCGAGGCACCTAGAAAATGGTTTGATCAAGCAGATTCATTAAGAGGAAATCATGTTTGAATTTATTGGATTTCTGAAGATGTGGCTAGTGTGGTAGATAGAGGGGAACCGGTGCATGTGGTATTTTTTAGATTTTGATAAGGTGCCTTACAAAAGGTTGCTGCAAAAGATTAAGGTGTTAGCTTGGATAGAGAATTGGTTGTCTAATAGGAAGCAGAGAGTAGCAATCAATGGGTGCTATTCTAGTTGGCAGCTGGTGACTAGTGTCCCAGGATTGGTGCTGGGGCCTCAACTGTTTACCATTTACATAGATGATCTGGAGGAAGATGATGAGTGTAGAGTAACGAAATTTGCTGATGACACAGATGAGTGGAAAAGCAAATTGCGTGGAGGGTATGGAAAATCTGCAGAGAAATCTGGATAGGTTGAGTGAGTAGCAAAGACCTGGCAGATGGAGTATAATGTTAGCAAGTGTGAGGTTATCCACTTTGGAAGAAATAATCCCTCCTATTTATTATTTAAAAGGTGAAAAGCTGCAGCATGCTATGGTGCAAAGGGACCTGGGGGTCCTTGCACAAATTGCAAAAACCCAGTCTGCAGCTGCAGCAGGTGATCAAGAAGGTGAATGGAATGTTGGCCTTTATAACAAGGGGGATAGAATATAAAAGTAAGGAGGTCTTGTTGCAACTGTACAGGGTGCTAGTGAGGCTGCAGTTGGAGTACTGTGTGCAATTTTGGTTGCTGCATTTGTGGAAGGATATATTGGTCTTGGGCGTGCAGAGAAGGTTCACTAGGCTGATGCTAGAGATGATGGGGTTAGCCTATGAGGAGAGATTGAATAGATTAGGTTTGTACTCATTGGAGTTTAGAAGGTTGATGGGGATCTTATAGAGACATTAGAAGATAATGAAGGGGATGGATAGGTAGAGGTAGAGAGATTCTTCCTGCTTAGAAAGGATAGCAGTACTAGAGGGCACAGCCTCAAAAAAAAAAAAAGGGGGGGAGCAGTTTAGTTTGGAGTTGAGGAATTTCTTCACTCAAAGGGTGGTGGATCTTTAGAATTCTCCTGCAGTTGCAGTGGTGGAGGCTACCTCGCTGAATATATTAAGTCACAGGTAGATAGGTTTCTAATAAGCAAGAGAATTAAGGGTTATGGAAATAGTGGGAAAGTGGAACTGAATCACTTCAGATCAGCCATGATCTTATTGAATGGCAGGGCAGGCTCGAAGGACTAAATGGCCTATTGCTCCTATTTCTTATGTTCAGATGTAGAAATGCTGGCGTTGGACTGGGGTAAACATAGTAAGAAGTCTGACAACACCAGGTTTAAATCGAACTGATTTATTTGACAGTAAACTCTCAAGCTTTTGACCCTATGGTCTTTGTCAGATGAATGAGATGTTCTGGTCTCCAACAGCACAGACTGTTTACAGATTACTGATTAGAATGTGAATTTTTACACCTAACCTGCTATTCGAGTCTTAAAGTGGCTAACAGTGTGAGTGGAAGAAGCACTGAGCACAGGTTAAAGAGATGTGCATTGTCTCCAGACAGCGCAGTAAGTGAGGTTTTTTGCTAAACCAAACGAGTCATGGGGATTACAGATAGTGTGACATGAGCCAAGATCCCTGTTAAGACCGTCCTCGTGTGCAGAACTTGGCTATCAGTCTCTGCTCAGTAGCTCTGTGCTGTCATGTGTCATGATGGCCCCCTTGAACGTTTACCCAAAGAACCCAAACTGCAAGGTCAGACCTGTCAGGGCCACTTGGCTCCTGACTTCATTTCAGCCTTGATCCAAATATGGATGCAATAATTGAACTTGAGGTGAAGCAGCAACATATGATTGGAATAGAAGTCGTTGGGAACTGATGAGGTATGTGCAACACTGTCATTAGCTAGCAAGTCATCCTAGAATCCCTAGTGTCAGTTCACCCTTTCAGCCATCAGTGGGGAGTGTGGTGAAATACTTCATTTTCCTAAATGAATGCAACTGCAGTGATACTCCATCATCCAGAATGTTGATTGGCATGTTATCCACTAGTTTAAATATTCACTCACTCCTTCCACCACTAATACAGTGGTAACTCTGATACAGGTGCCTGCATTCGATTCCCTGCTTGGGTTACTGTCTATGCTAACTCTGCAAGTTCTTCTTGTGTCTTGAATTTCCTCTGGGTGCTCCACTTTTCTCCACAGTCCAAAAGATGTGCTGGTTTCTGCTAAATTCTTCCTCTAGCATTGGGTATGCTAACTTCTCTGTGCCATCTATTAACGTACACTGTGTCCACTAGGGAATTTTCATAATAACTGCATTAACACTTTAGTGTCACAAATAGGCTTACATTAAACTTAGAAGAGGGAACTCTTGCCTGGTTGGAGTCCTGCCTAATACAAAGGAAAATGGTTGGAATTGTGGTTGTTGGAAGCCAATAGCTATTACCCCAGGTTATTCTTACAGGATTTCCTGAGGGGAGTTTTCCCATCTTCAGTTCCTTCATCAGTGACCTTTGTTGACCTTAGAAAATGGAATGCTCACTGCAAGATCTGGACAACATTCAGACTTGACCTGATGTGTGATAAGTAATTTTGGTGCCACAAATGCCAGGCAATGACCATCTCACCTTATCATTCAGTGGTTGAATCCCTCACTATTAACATCCTGAGGATTGAGTGACTGGAAATGAACTGGGCCAACCACATACTGTTGCAAGAACAGCAAATTGGACACTGGCTTTTGAGTATCTCCTAGAATCCCCAATGACAGTTCACCCTCAAGCATAAGTAGAAACTGATGAAATGCTCAACTTGCCTAGATGAATACAACTACAATGCTACACCATACCATCTAGAACATTAAGTACAGTGGCACCAGGGTCCCAGGTTTGATTCCTGGCTTGGATCACTGTGTGGAGTCTGGTGTGTTCTCCCTGTCTCTGTGTGGGTTTCCTCCAGATGTTCTGGTTTTCTCCCACAATCCAAAAAATGTGCTGGTCAAGTGGATTGGCCACATTAAGTTTTTGTCAGTGTATCCGAATAGGTGCCAGAGTGTGCTGACTAGGGGATTTTCACAGTTCCTTCAGTGCAGTGTTAATGTAAGCCTACTTGTGTCACTAATAAATAAACCAGGTAAGTTTTCACTCCACCACTGCAATAGTGGCAACTCTGATTACAAGATGCATTGCAACAACATCTCAAGGCTACTTCAATAGTACCTTCTAAGCCTGAAATATGGGAGCACTACCAACTATAAGTACTCTCCCCAACCCCAAGCCACACATCATCCTGACTTGGAACTCATGTGCTATTCATTCACTTGCTGTGTTAAAATCCTGGAACTTCCTAATAGTACTGTGATACAAGATGAACCACAGTGATTCAAGAAGGCAACTTGCAACCTTCTCTAGGCAATTGAAAATAGGCAATAAATGCTAACCTTGCCATTGAAAACACATTTCTGTGAAATCATTTTTAAAAATGAAGGGGCCTTGACTATTAACATGAGTTAATGCTGAATCTAGGTAGCAAACTAGAGCCAATAGATATAAGGGATGGAGAACTGTTCTCCAAAGCATACATGCTGCCAAGTAAAGTGGTGGAGGCAGGCACTCTAGTTATTTAAGAGATACTTAGATGGGCACATGAACAGAATGGGAATGGAGGGATATAGAAAAATGATTTAAAATATGTCATAATTCTTGGAAATCCCTGGGATGTATGTAAATTGTCAAAAACAAAATATCGATGTATTTGTTTTATCCTACAGGTACTTTGGTCTGCCTTGTCTAACAAGGGGCATACATGCAATGGGTCGTGAGAGGGCTGCTCTTGGATTTTTTGAGAGTGGCCTAGTGCTTCACGTCGTTAGTGTACGCTTGACCTGGACCATCTGATGGGCAACACAACAGTTCAGTGACTATTGCTGTGCTGTGCTGTGCAGACACATGGATTTGGGTCTGTCTGTGGGAGTTTACGCATTCTCCCTGTGTTTTGTGGGTTTTCTCTGGGTGCTCAGGTTTCCTCCCACATCCCAAAGATATGCTCTTAGGCTGATTGGCAGAACAAAATTCTCCCTAAATTGTCTCAAATTTGGTTCTAATCATAGATTTATAAACATGGACAAGGATCATGGGTAGAAGTGGGAACATCGAGGTGGCAGCATGGGCTGGTTGGGCCGAAGGGCCTTTTCCCATGCTGTTTTGTTCTTTTGTTCTTTGAAATTGAAATGGAATACTTGAAGAGAATGGGTCCAGGTGCCCAAGTGAAACAATAGAGAACTAACAATAGAAAATTACACAAATTACAACTGGAAAGAACCATTTGACCCAAATGGTGTTCATTATCTGCACAAGTACTACTATTATCCCTTTAGCCATGTACTTAAAGATTATTCCATCTTCAGGTTGTATTTATTATCAGTACCATGCATGCACAGATTTTGTTTTGCTCTGAAGTCATTGCACGTGAAGAGACAGATCCTTGTCAGTTGGTGTTGCAGGACAATATTTTACAATTACTGCTTTAACTTCTATTCCTTGTCACGTGGATCTGCTGGAAAACATACACAGCCAAAATATTTTCATAATCAAAGACAAATTTTTTAACCTGATGTGTATTAACCTTCAGTTCCTGAAATCTGCCAGGTATCCAATGCTGCTGGAATATTGGTAAATCAGAACTCGCCAAATAATTCACATTAATCTTCAAGGCATTATTTTGGACAATTATTTACAAAATCTTTTGAAGAATAAATCATATCAGAAAATAGTATGAGTGCTAAAATCCACCATTAAAATATTTGAATTCTTCATTATCAACCTGTCGATTGATTTGTAGTCAACTGGTCTCAAAACAGATTAATGATTCAATTTAAGAAACTGAAACTTGGATGTGAAATAATGAGATTTGTGCAATGGAGTGATATTATTAGTTTTGTGCATATGCACAAACTAGTGCTTATGTCCCATGCAGATATTGATCATCTTGTTTTGCAAGAAACACTCTCTCTAATTTTTAATGTTCCCCTATCTTTTGCTTCAATCATTAACTGCAATTGGTTAATTCACAGTTTATAACCGTCCAGAGATAACAGTGCAGTTGCTCTCTGTCCTAAAGCTCGTGTGTTTGACATTTTGTCTCCTCATGCTCTGGAAACATTTACATTAGGGAAGTTCCTTTTGGAATTCTTACAATCAGCTGCTGTAACTTATGGCAGACCAAAAAAATCCTGAATAATCAGTAAATGGTATTTCTGCTGCAATTATGGTTGCCAGTGAGAGAATTCACAAGCAAGTTCATGTCCATTTGTGAACTGGCACATACTGCTACTTGACACATCCTGCTGAAGCCTTGCCTTGTTACTGTGTTTTTGAGAGAAATATCAGTGAAAACACAACCTGCAATTTGCCATCTGAGTCACTCAACAGCCTGAATTGGAACTATATCATTGTTTCTTCACTCTACTAGCTCAAATCCTGGAAGTCCTTCCCAAATAATGTAGTCGTATCTACACCAATTGGCCTGCTTTGCCAGTGGCACAGTGGGGAGACAATGGCCTAGTGGTATTATTGTTAAACTATTAATCCAGCAACTCAGCTAGTGTTCTGGGAATCTGGGTTCAAATCCCACCACAGCAAAAAAGAACCTGAAATTAAGCATCTAGTGATGGTCATGGAAACCATTGTCAATTGTTGGAAAAACCTATCTGGTTCACTTTTAGGGAAGGAAATCTGCTATCCTTCCCTCGTCTGGCCTATATGTGACTCCAGAGTTGCAGCAATGTGGTTGACTCTCAACTGCCCTCTGAAATGGCCTTGCAAGCCACTCAGTTTATCACCACATTCTCAAAGGCAACTAGGGATGGATAATAAATGCTGGCCAATCAGCAATGCCCATGTCCCAAAAAAAATTTTTTTAAAAAAAACTCACTTTCTATGAATGAATAACAAACAGCAGGAAAACTGCCTAAGGAGTCCCAGGTTGAACAAATGGGCTCAGTCCTCAGCCTCTGTTACTAACATTTTTGCATTTAAATCCAAGCACGTTTATTTTGGCAGTGCTAAAAAACCTTCCCTGTCGTGAAGCAATAACTAGCTTTCCCCATTTGCCACATAGTTGTGGCACAACTACTTTTGAAGATCTTCAGTTAACTGAGATCCATGTCCATTATCAAATGAATCCTGGCATGAGTTCCCTTTGGCAACAAACTTAAACATCTACTGTCATTCTATTTCACAATTACAACAGCCCTCACTTTACTCCAAATCATTTTGTGCATCTCTGACTGGTGATAGTAACTTCCCACTGAACTAAATGACAATTTTACTAATATTTAAAATCGCCATGCCTCCTTACTCTGTTGTACAGTTTTTGTCCTCCCCTTCTGAAGTTGCAGGAGGTTCTGAGGTAGTTGAACCTTATCAGAAGCCTTGACAAATTGAGAAAGCATTTCCTTGTATATGGTTGCAAACCAGTTCCCTTTTAAGAAAGAAAAGAGGAAAAATGTTAATGAGCTGCTCACCATCATATGGTTCACAACCCAGGTTTTAGAAAGTGTTAAAATGAATGATTGGCCCAATAATCTATCCTTAACCAATGAAATTTAAGAATTGGAAGAGAAAGAGGAAGGATCCAGAAAGAAAGAAAGTGAATTGGTCAAATTGGGTAAAAAATGAGGAATAGGTCAGCTCACAAAAGAGAGAGTCTCATAAAACTACTCCCTTACTGCTCCAAATAGTTAGAAACAAAGCATTTTTAAGAAGTATACAATTCCTTTATACTACCCGAGCACCTTCCAGGCTGTTAAGTCCAGGACATCTCTTCCACAATGTTCTCCAAGACCAATGGGACCAGTTGCAGCAAATGAGGTGGAAGGCTGGGAATGGCCTCTCCCACCTTATGTTAACACTAGGCCTGTGTGTATGACAGCTGTGCACACTGCTCTACAAACTGGGGATGCCTCAGGAAATCCTCAGACAGCGTAACTTGGTCACAGCCCAAAGTCAGCATCCCTGTTTTTGTTTCACTATGTCAATTTCTCAGCTATGTTGAGGAGAAACATCCTCCCTTCAAGCTTCTGAACACTCTATGTATGTTTCTAATATTTTGCTAATATTTAATAATAGCTGTATGAAGCTACTATTCCTGGCAGTAATAACAGATCCATTTTACCAATTCAAATCGATCCAATGTTGTTGATTTGAAAATATATTTCATTCAAGGCCGGTTGTAATCTTCGCAACCCGAGGTAAGTTACTTCCCTAATGTATGAATAAAATATATAGATGAAGCAGTTGGAATCTAGGGCACCACCCTGAGCAACTCCTGCAATGATGTCCTGGAGCTGAAATGATTGCCCTCCAAACAGCACAACTACCTTCCATTGTACCAGGTATGACTCCAATCAGTGTAGAGTTTTCCCTTGGATTCCCATTGACTCCAGTTTTGTTATGGCTCCTTGATGTAGCACTTAGTCAAACGCTGCCTTAATGTCAAGGGCAGTCACTCTCACTCCACCTCTGACATTTGTCCATGTTTAAACCAAGGCTGTAATGAAGTGAGGAGCTGAGTGACCTTGGCCAAACCCAAAGTGGAAATCCATGAGCAGGTTGTTGCTGAGCAGGTGCTACTTGATAGTGCTGATGATGACGCCTTCCTTCATTTCACTGATGATTGAAAGTGGACTGACTGGGCAGTATTGGCCCAGTTGGATTGTCCCGTTTCTTGTGCACAAGATCATACCTGGACAATTTTCCATATTGCTGGGTGGATCCCAATGTTGGAGCCGTACTGGAATAGATTGGCGAGGGGAGTGGCAAATTCTGGAGCACGAGTTTTCACTTCTATTGTCAGAATGATGTCAGGGCCTATTGCCTTTGCAATATCCAGTGCTTTAGCCATTCCTTGATATCATGTGGAATGAATCAAATTGGCTGAAGACTGACATCTGTAATTTAATAAATCATCCATTAATACTTCTGGCTCAAGATTGGGTGTGAATGTTTTAGCCCTTATCTTTTGGACTAATGTGCTTGGCTCCTCCATCATTAAGGATGGGGATATTTATGGAGCCTCCTTCTCCAGAAAGTGTCCATTTGTCCACCACCATTCATGACTGAATGTGGCAGGACTGCAGACCTTAGATCTGATCCATTTGTTGTGGAATTGCTTAGCTTTGTCTATTACTTATTGTTTAGACAGGTATACAACAAGTCCAAAGATATGCGGGTTAGGTTAATTGGTCATGCTAAATTGCCCCTTAGTGTCCCAAGATGTATAGATTAGAGGGATTAGTGAGTAAATATGTAGGGATATGTGGATAAGGCCCGTTGGGATTGTGGTCAGTGCAGTCTCGATGGGCTGAATGGCCTCTTTCTGCACTGTAGGATTTCTATGATTCTATACAAGTAGTCCCGTGATATAGCTTCACCGGACAGACATCATTATTAGGAATGCCTGGTATTGCCCCTGTATGCTGCCCTGCACTTTTCATTGAACCAGATTTGATTCCCTGACGTGATAGTAATGTTAGAGTGAGAGATATGCTAGGCAATGAGATTAGATTGGGGTTGAATACAATTCTCGTGTTGTTAATGACCCACAGCATCTCATGGATTTTCAGTCTTGAGTTGCTAAATCTGTTCAAAATCTATTCCATTTAGCACAGTGGCCATACAACGTAATGGAGAGTATCTACAATGTGAAGATGGGACTTGTCCCCCACAAGGACTATACAGTGATCAAAAATCCTATTGATACTGTCATGGACAGATGTATCTGCAACCAGCAGGTTCGTGAGGATGAGATCAAGTATGTTTTTCCCTCTTGCTGGTTCTCTCACCACCTGCTGCAGTTCCAGTCTAGCAGTTTTGTCCATTAGGACTCGGCCAGCTCAGCTTGTACTAGTGTTACTGAGCCACTCTTGGTGATGGGCATTGAATTTTCCACCCAGAATACACACAGTGCCCTTGACCCCTCAGTGCTTCCTCCGAGTGACGTTTAACATGGAGCAGTGCTGATTCATCAGCTGAGGGGTGAATGATAGGTGGTAAACAGCAGGAGGATTCTTTGCCCATGTTTGACCTGGAAGCTTGAGTCTTCATGGGTTCAGAGTTGATGTTGAGGACACCCAGGGCAGTGCCCTCCCAAATATACACTACTCTGCTGGGTCTGCCCTGCCAGTGGAACAGGATGTACCCAGGAATAGTGCTGATAGTATCTGGGATATTATCTGTAAGATAAGATTCCGTGAATATGACTATGTCAATGTGTTGCTTGACTAGTCTATGAGACAGCTCTCCCAATTTTCGTGCAAGCCCCCAGATGTTAGTAAGGAGGATTTTACAGAGTTTGCTTTTGTTATTTCCAGTGCCTGGGTCAATGCTGGGATTCCTGTCCAGTTTTGCTCTTTTTGTTTTGTTTTCTTTGTAGTGGTTAGAAGCAAATGAGAGGCTTGCTAGATCATCTCAGAGAACATTTAAAGGTCACCCACATTGCTGTGGATCTGCAAGCATGTGTAGACCAGACCAGATAAGATCGGCAGATTTTCTTCCAGGACATCAGTGAACCAGATGGGTTTTTAAACAATTGATAATGGTTTTGTGGTCGTCATTAGATGTTTTTAATGAATTTAAATTCAATCCAATTAGGATTTGAGCCTATGGCGTCAGAGCATTACTCTGGGTCTCTGGCACTGGTGCAGTGCCAATCTCACTACACCATTGTTTCCCCCCCTCCCCCCCAAGTTAAATAGACATCCTCCAGTCAGTATTTTATTGACACAATAAATTCTGTTTTTGTCTGATTGTTTTAATCCATCTGTAAATTTGAAGGAAACACAAAGTTGTAACCAATATCATTATTAATTCACTGATTGGGAAATTCCACCTAATCTTTCCATCAGCGGGTGCTGGGAACAGAACAAACGGAGAGAGGCCATAATCTGGATGTCCATTTAGTTGGAAATCATTTTGGCATTTCCCCATCACTTTCATGGCAGTTTGAGTTTCCTGCTGATCTGTGTTTGGAACACTTTGCATGGATGTTCATTAAAAATGTTACTTGCTGGAATTATGTTCCCCCTCCCAATCTAGCATCATGTTAGTGGGACATTACATCAGTTGGAATTGCATTTGGAAATAGCTGGGATGCAGCTATCAGCCTCACTTCTCTCTTGACTTTGAAGTTAGTGCAACATTAAAAGTTTGCCTGAAACAGTGCTGCTCTGGTTTCTCATTGATGACACTGTAATGCCACACTAGTGGCACTGTAATGTTAGTCTGCTCATGGTGGGTGCCTCTAATTCCAAAATGCCATAATGCAGTGGCTTTCAGACAACAGAAAGGTCAATGAACTATCAGGAATCAGTCACACGTCACATGAGTATGAGGCTCACAAAAGGAGGTGACCACTGAATGGGATCATGGCTGACCCTCACAGTAAGAGGGCACACAGATATATAAGCACAAAGCTTTCAAATAATCAGACTATTCTCGTGAATAGTGAATGTATTTACAAAGGTGCATGATATACAGCAATTGAACACCCGTGACTCAGGTGTGATGTCAAATCTTTTGATTTTTCTAACCCACAACTTCAGCAGCCTCAGCGTCCACAGCAGAGATAGGGAGGAGGGTGGAAGGGCTGTGCCCCATTGTCTGTTTGACTTCAGTGGGTGCCCTCTAGAAAGCTGTGAGCTGGAGAGTCCTGACTTGCTTTAGTATCCTGCCGAAGGGAAGGTTGTTTCCACCCCCTCACCGCAGAACAGTTAATGGGATCACAAGAATAGAGCAGTTAGACATTCTCAGAATCACCTGGCTCTCCAGTTGTTGATGCTCCTTCCAGTGGGTCCATAGGGCCTGTGACTGACTGAGGAGAAGGGGCTTCTGGAGGGATGTCAACGTACCCTATTCAGACTAGCCATCGATGGATCTCATCAATAGCTATAGCACTGTTGTGCATGTTCTAGATCTACTGGATCAAAATCTCCAAGGTGACCATCAGCTATCTCATGGTGACATTAATATACTTGCAGCCACGACATGACTTCAGACAAAATGTAGATACGCTTCTACACTCATCGCTGTACCTGTTCACTGCTGCTCACCTGATCTTCTGCCGTCTGTTTTTGCTTCTCCAGCATTTATTTAATGAGTAGCTTCCAGAGACTCATCATCAAATTCAGATTCAGTGGGTACCCAATCTCCAGCAGTCTTCCAAGACCACTGTGGAAATGTGCCAGTGAGGTGTTCCCTGTAAGTGACCCTGAGCCCACGCTCAAACTGTGACCAACCGGGGTGTATGGCTCAGTACTGGTGAAGGATACAGCTCAATGCAGTGATGGGTGTTTTTCAAATGAATCCTCATCATCTTCCTCTGAGGCGGGCTGGGGGATGGGGCTTATGCTGCCTGTCCTGCACTGTCTGGGCCTCCAGGTGCCTGTAAGAGGGATAAGGTAGGTTTAGGTCATCAGCAGTTAGAATACAATACTGCCTTTAACTCACCCTGAATATCAGGATATGATTAACTCATGGGGGGCTCATCCGTAATGGCTTGCTGGGAAAGACCGATCTCACTTTTGCCAGAGGAGCGATCTCTATCTTCTCCTGCCAGCTCAGAAGCATCCTCCTCAAATTTGGAGAGCTCTGGGATTTTTCCCTTTTGTTGTTCCCAACTTGGCCTGCGTGAAAACAAATGGATGGAATGTAATGAGAAGGGATGGTGCAGTGGTTGAGAAATTTGCATGCCTGCTTTGTGTGTTGAGCTCTCCGCAAGGAAGGCCTGAAGCTGGAGCTCGTGCAGGCTGATAGATGAGATGAGATGGTGATGTGAAAGTGCCAGTGCGACAATCAGTGCAGATGTCTCACCCATTAATATTGTGTGAGATCCCTGAGTAATGCAACCCTTTGAGTGTGTGATGCCATTATGAGAATGTGAGTTTGAGTGAGCAGAATATTGATTTATTTATCCTGGCAGAGCAGCTGAAATCATTTATCTAGATGGGTTTATAAAATAAAGTTTATTTATTATAAGTATGTATTTGTCAAGATACCTCTTAAAAATCACTGTTGTATCTGCTTCCACTACCTCCAGGCACCTACTTAGGCACACGTTAAGGCTTACATTAATGCTGTAATGAAGTTACAGTGAAAATCCTATTGTCGCCACACTCTGGTGTCTGTTCGGGTACACTGAGGGAGAATTTAGAGTGGCAAATGCACCTAACTAACACATCTTTTGGACTGTGGGAGGAAATCAAAGTGCCTGAAGGAAACCCACACAAACATGGGGAGAACATGCAAACTTTGCATAGACAGTTACCCAAGCTGGGAATCGAACCCAGGTCTCTTGTGAGGCAACAGTGCTAACCACCGTGCCACCTATAGGTGGTCACGTGATGAGCTGACCTCCTTTGCAGCTGCCTCCCAGCTGGTGAGGTGAGACTGGTGAACCTCCTGGAGCCATTCCTTGGATAGGGGACAGCCCAGAGCTGGTGGGACCATGGATGTGGGTCTCAAAGGAGTGAATGCTGAACTTTGGTGCAGCTTTTTCTTAGGCCCAAGCATCCTGAGAGGTTTCCTGAACACAGCAGGACAGGAGAGAATGAATGTGTTTGTCTGGGGGCAGTTAATCGTATCTTCAACCCCAGTGGGGTATTGAATCAGTTCCTGAACCACATTGTGATTTGCAGAGCTACTCGTCAGTGCAGAACTAATTAGTTTGTGGGCACAAAATTGGAAGCAATTTTTCATTGCACCGCCCAGTGGGAAACTGGCTGTGAAACACTCCCCCCATAACATTTCAATTGCACAATGGAAAATTCCACCCTCTGTGTCAGCTGCAGCTCAGTTGTTGTTTTCTCAGTTTTCTAGTCTTGAGATTGAGATTTGTGATTTTACTCCAGGCCTTAGCCATAAAATAGAGGCTTGTACTCCAAGGCTACAATTATTTATAATTTATATTAATGACCTGAGATGAGGGAAGTGAAAGTACTGCTGCCAAGTTTGTACATCACACAAGAATAGATGGGAAGGTCAGTGACCTGAAGCTCCAGATGATCAGCTTGGATGTGCGTTTAAATAGACTTGTCATCCTTTTCACTTGCAGTTTTTTCTATTTCAAGGGGCAGATGAGAACATTTGGAAAGATGAGGCTTGGCACAACTTTACGCCGAATTTCAAAAAAAAGTGTTGAGACAATCGAAACAATTGCTGAGGAAAAATAAAGATGTGCTGCAGAAATACACTAAGTTAAAAGATGAGTAAGGAATCAAAATGGCTAGAGTGTGTGAGGATGAGTGTGTGTGTCAGGTTCATTCCCAGTGTCAGAATGCTCACTCACTCACCCCCACCCATTGTCAGTGGGTGCATGTATGGGCGTGTGCTGATGAGGGTAATTGGGAAACCTGAAATCAAGAGTAAGGCAAACACAAACATACGTGTGCACATACACTCAGCTATACATGTACTCCCGCACTCATACACACGCGCTTTCACACACAGTCTCTAACTCACACTCTCTCACTCATATACACACAAACTCTCATACACGCATTCTCTCATTCATACACCGGCATGCACTCTCATATGCACTCTCTCACACACACACACACACATGCACTCTCTCTCATTTTTACACCTGCATGCTCTCACTGTCACATGCACTCTCACAGTATCTCACTCTCACATGCACACTCTTTCACACACACTAACTCTCACACATACTCACTTACACACATGTACTCCCACATGCACTAGCGCACTCAGACACACGCATTCTCACACACTCTCTCACTCAGACAATGCTCTCATTCCCACATGCATACTCTCTGCTGCGCTCTGATAGCACAACACTCCTTTTAGTGACACCTTGTCAAAATGCCTTCTGGGATTCTAAGCACACCACATTCTCAGGTCCCCTTTGTCCCTGTGGATTGTTCTTTCTTTCGAGAATTCTAATAAATTTGTCAAACACAATTTCCCTTTCACAAGATCCTGGTGACCGTTGGATTGCACTGATGATTTTCTAAGTGCTTTATTACAGCCTTGATTTATAGATTCCAGAACCTTCCCATAAAACTTCACAAAATTGTCAGAGACGATAGCAGGTTGGCCTTATGAGAAATGAGTTGTGTTAGTGCAGTAGGTAGCACATTTCTGTGCTTGAATTAATTGCTGACACAAAAGGAATTAAACTGCTGGTGACTTGACTCTATGTTGATTTGGATGACACTTTACTTGTTTGGCAGCTGACCTTGAAGATGGAAAACAGCACTGCAAATCCTCATAACCACATTCAGAGGCAGGATTGGTGTAACAATAGCTGAGCAGAGGGGTGTGGTATCCCCACAGAAAAATATAAAACCAGTTGATCTGGAACATGGAGCAATCTGGCAGACTGAAGGAACAACACCTTTAATTGTGCAATTTACCAGGGCAAAGGTAAACCCTAAGTGGACGAGTGCACTATTTGGAAATCACTGAATCAGTTTTGAACTCACTGTTTGTCTTAGGCCCATGAAAAACATAATAAAAGTTTCCTGTGCCTTGTTCTGAGTGACCATCAACATTCTTTTTGTGTAGACTGCTAGTTAGGCTGCCCATCACTTGCTTAAAAATGGGCAGAGTAATCACAACAAACACTCTATCCACTTATACCAAGAAATTACAGGCAATGTAATTTCTCAATATGCGTATTTAAGCTGCCTTCCACTTGTTTCGGGTTATGGAATAATTCCTTTTCACAGATTGTCATCCACTTAAAATGATGATGAAATATATATTCTAATTCAAAAATATTGTGTCATTTAAACTCTATTGTTATGGCTGATATAAGAGGAAGTGTTAGTACATACTATATATATATGTGTGTGTGTGTGTGTGTAAAGTCATGTTTGTGAGACTAATTTTCTGGACCAAAAATCAAGGTCAACTTTTACATGGGTAATATTTTTGAGGGATTGTTATGCATACTTGATTTGTGTCCAAAATAAACCATCGCATTGGAATAAAGTAAAAATGGATGACACTAAAACATTCATATTAATTCTCTAACATGTTTATTTTATAACATAAATTATATATATTTTACACAACACAATATAAATATGTACCAGAACAAATTAACTGCAGCACATCACAATTCTTCAAAATTACTCTAATCACCATCTGAATCACCAAACAATTGACCCTACAGCCTGACTGTTTAATTTCATCAGATGAGGCGGCATGCAGCACAGTGGTTAGCACTGCTGCCTCACGGCGCCAGGGACCTGGCTCAACTCCGACCTCGGGTCACTGCCTGTGTGGAGTTTGTACATTCTCCCCATGTTTGCATAGGTTTCTCCTGGTGCTCTAGTTTCCTCCCACAATCCAAAGGTGTGCAGGTTGGGTGGATTGATTCTGCTAAATTGATCCTTAGTGTTGGGAAATTAGCAGGGTAAATATGTGGGGTTACGGCAATTGGACCTGGATGGGATTGTGGTCAGTGCAGACTCAATGGGCCAAATGATCTCCTTCTGCACTGTAGGGATTCTATGATTCTAGCTGGATCATCCTCATCTTCGTCAACATTGTTGTCAGTACTGTGTTCGATATTCCACATTTGAGAGATTAGCTTTGGACAATATTGGGACCAGATTCATTCTACACATGAATGACCCATTGGCACAATGTTGCTAATGAGGGTGCTCGCATATTTCCACCTTCAGCAAATGCAAAAATGCCTCCCAACATCAAATTGTTCAGCAACTTTTGGATACAGTGCATGAGAGATTTACTTACACAATTGCAACAGTTGATCAACACATGTAAAACTGCCAGGGATATCTGATGCATCGGTGTTGGTTGATCTCACATTATGGATAATATGATTGACGGTGGGATCTGAACATGTTCCATTTGAGCAAACCTTTTTCATAGAATCCTATAATGCAGTTGGAGGCCATTTGGCCCATCAAATCTGAACTGATTCTCTGACAGAGAGTCTTTCAAGGCCCCATCCCCGTGACCTGACATATTTATCCCGCTAATCCCCCTAACCTGCACATCTTGTGACACTGTGTCTGTGGAGACAAGAGTGCCCCTCTTGTGGAAACATCTTGAGACATGGAACTTGGCTATCAGTTTTTGCTTGGCAATTCTGCCTTGTCGTATGTCGTGAAGACCATCTTGGAGAATGCTTACCCGAAGATCAGAGGCCGAATGCCCGTGACTGCTGAAGTGTTTCGCGACAGGAAGAGAACACTCCTGCTTGGTGATTGTCAAGCAGCATTCACCAGTTGTTGTAGTTTCTGCATGGTCTCCCCAGTGTACCATTCCTTGGGACATCCTTTCCTGCAGCGTATCAGATAGACAATATTGGGCAAACTGCAAGAGTATATACTGTATATTTGGTGGATGGTGTTCTCACACGAGATGATGGCATCCATGTCAATGATCTGGCATGTCTTGTAGAGGTTACTGTGGCAGGGTTGTGTGGTGTCACTGTTCTCATGAAGGCTGGGGTAGTTTGTTGCGGTTGTTTGAAGACAAGAAGTGGGAGTGTGAGGATGGCCTTTGCAAGATGTTCATCTTCATCGATGACATGTTGAAGGCACCGGAAAAGATGTTATAGCATCTTCGCTCTGGGAAGTACTGATGATGAAATGTTCTCTGTTGTCTTCTGAGGAGCTCGGTACAGATTTTTGCTGTGGAGCGTCAAAACTGTCGATCGATGAGTAGAGCGCCATATCCTCTTCTTATGAAGGCGTCTTTCACTGGCTGTAGCAATCCTCCTCATCTGAGCAGATCCTGTGTATACGGAGGGTTTGTCCGTAGGGGATGGCTTTCTTTGTGTTTAGGGTGGAAGGTGGAGAAGTGGAGTAGCACAGTTACCTCAGTACCGCAAACCCACAGATAACCTCACAATGCTCCACTTTTCCATTTTCCACGTTAAAGAAGCCATCCCCTACGGACAAACCCTCTGTATACACAGAATCTGCTCATAGAACATAGAACATTACAGTGCAGAACAGGCCCTTCGGCCTTCGATGTTGCGCCAATCAATTAAGAAAAAGCAATGACCCTCTAACCTAAACCATTCCCTTTTCATCCATAAACTTATCTACTAACCTCTTAAACGCCACCAAACTTGGCGCATCTACAACTGCAGCAGGCAGGGCATTCCATACCCTTACCACCCTCTGGGTAAAGAACCTACCTCTGACATCCGTCCTATAACTACCACCCCTTAATTTAAAGCTATGTCCCCTCGTGCTAGCTTTCTCCATCCTAGGAAAAAGGCTATCACTGTCCACCCTATCTAAACCTCTAATCATCTTATATGTTTCAATAAGGTCTCCTCTTAGCCGCCTTCTTTCTAACGAAAACAACCTCAAATCCCTCAGCCTCTCTTCATAAGACCTGCCCTCCATACCAGGCAACATCCTGGTAAACCTCCTCTGTACCCTCTCCAATGCCTCCACATCTTTCTTATAATGTGGGGACCAGAACTGCACACAATACTCCAAGTGCGGCCGCACTAGAGTTTTGTACAGTTGCAACATGACGTTGCGGCTCCGAAATTCAATCCCCCTACCAATAAAAGCTAAGACTCCATATGCCTTCTTAACAACCTTATCGACTTGATTGCCAACTTTCAGGGATCTATGCACATATACACCAAGATCCCTCTGTTCTTCAACACTATTAAGAGTCCTACCATTAGCCCTATACTCTACACATTTGTTATTCCTGCCAAAGTGAATTACCTCACACTTTTCCACATTAAACTCCATTTGCCACCTCTCGGCCCAGCTCTGCAACTTGTCCAAGTCTCTCTGCAAACTATAACACCCCTCTTCACTATCTACCACTCCACCGACTTTAGTGTCATCTGCAAATTTACTAATCCATCCTTCAATACCCTCATCCAGATCATTTATAAAAATTACAAACAGCAGGGGCCCCAAAACAGATCCCTGAGGTACACCACTTGTAACCGAACTCCACGATGAATATCTCCCATCAACCACCACCCTCTGTCTTCTATCTGCTAGCCAATTCCTAATCCAATTAGCTAAATCACCCTCAATCCCATACATCTGCATTTTCTGCAGAAGCCTTCCATGGGCCACCTTATCGAACGCCTTACTAAAGTCCATATATATCACATCAACTGCCTTACCCCCATCCACCTCTTTGGTCACTTTTTCAAAAAACTCAGTAAGGTTAGTAAGACACGACCTACCCTTCATAAAACCATGCTGACTATCCCCAATCAATTCGTTTCTCTCTAAATCAGATCTCTCTCGCTCAGATGAGGAGGATCAGAACAGACACCTACAGATGCTGAAAAACACTCTCATAAGAATAGGATTTGGCGTTCAACTCATCGATCGACAGTTCTGATGCACCACAGTGGAAAACCACACCTTGGAAAACAAATACAGGACACGGTGGACAGAATAACCTTCGTTGTCCATTAGTACCCCGGAGCAGAGATGCTACAACATTTTCTTTGGAGCCTTCAACATGTCATTGATGAAGACGAACATCTTGCCAAGGCGATCCCCACATGCTGCTTCTTGCCTTCAAACAACCGCACAACCTGAAACAGACCACTGTCGGCAGCAAACTACCCAGCCTTCAGGAGAACAGTGACCATGACACCACACAACCCTGCCACAGCAACCTCTGCAAGATACGCCAGATCATCGATACAGATGCCATCATCTCATGTAAGAACACCATCCATCAGATACACAGTACATACTCTTGCAACTTGGCCAACATTGTCTTTCTGATATACTGCTGGAAAGGATGTTCCGAGGCATGGTACATTGGGGAGACTGTGCAGACGCTATGACAGTGGATGATGGAACAGCGCTTAACAATCACCAGGCAGGAGTGTTCTCTTCCTATCGGGAAACACTTCAGCAGTCATGGGCATTCATCATCTGATCTTTGGGTAAGCGTTCTCCAAGACGGCCTTCATGACACACAACAACGCAGAAACACCGAGCAAAAACCGATAACCAAGTTTCGCACACATGAAGATGGCCTGAACCAAGATCTTGGGTTCATGTCACACTATCTGTAACCCCCATGATTTGCCTGGGCTTGCAAAATCTCACTAACTATCCTGGTTGGAGATAATTCACACTTCTTTAACCCGTGCTTAACCCTTTTTCCACTCACATTGTCTGTATCTGTAAAGACTTGATTACCTGGAAAAACTTATATTCCAACCAACCATTATTTTGTAAATTGAGTGTGTGTCTATGTATCCCCTGTTTGTGAACACAACTCTTCACTCACCTGAAAAAGGAGTAACACTCCAAAAGCTTGTGCTGCCAAATAAATCTGTTAGACTTTACCCTGGTGTTGTGAGACTTCTGACTGCTTATCCCAGTCCAACACTGGCATCTCCACATCATGAATTCATATCCACCAGCTCAGCCCACTACAGAAAGCTTTAGTGGCTCCTGGGTCTCTGGCTGAAAAGAAAGCACTGAGAGACTGAGAGCTAAGTGCTTCCAGCTTTGTTACTAGGCTGGAAACTTTGTATTGACTACAAAATCCTAAAAATTAAATTTTGAAAGCTTTCCATCAAGAGATAACTCAGCATCTCACACCAAAATATCAAAAGATAGCTTTATTGTGCACAGTTTGGAAATGACAAGTCAAAGGTCAATCAATGACATAATCACATTCAAGAGAGAAAAAACTCCCAAAATAACTTTATTCTACTCTACAAACCAAAGAGCATTTTACAATGATTTTGTTGAGTACAGTTTGGGACTTCATAGATGTCGGACTAAGTGTTGACTGCTCTGGTCAGAGATAGTATTGCAAGGAGGGGGAGTCATTTCTTTTCTCCACAGGATTTAGGGAACATCCCATGAATAACCTGATGCACACCCGGAGTTTAAATATTCTTGTCGTACTGCCGGTGGATTATTCTCCCTTTGGATTCAGTCTCAAACTTTCACCAGCTACTTGGTCAGCTTCACAAGTTGCTCAGCACCTTACACCACACCCATCATCTTGTTCAGAAGGATGCTTTGATCTTGTGGCGTCATTATCTCGTAACTGGACAACTCCAAAGTGAAGGTAGCATTACCTGATGTCAGTGTACGGAGGGCAGTTGAGTAACCCTGTAACCAATTCACAAATAAGTTCAGGTTTTCAGAAAATGCACGGCATTAAAAGAGCTGGGAAAACAAAGAACAAGTTATAGAATCATTTAGACTGTGATCATAATTCTTCAATCAAAAATAATATTCATTGAATAAGACTGTCTAAATTATGAAATGATAGAACTTAGAAATTATTCTATGATTCACAAATATATTTGAAGGCAATGCTTAGCAATTCTGTGTGTGAAATTCCTTTCAAATTTGGCAGGTTAAAATACGTTTGTGCTTCTTGGGTGCAGTGAACTAGGTGCAAGGAGCTATCCCTGTTCAAAAACAGGTAGGTTGGAGAAGTGGTTAATGTTGGGTCTTATTTTAATTAGTCCAAGAGTTACATATACCGACACTCTTCCTTAGGCGACTTGTTGGTGGTAGGTCTCAAAATGCATGTTGTATGGGTATCCAGCACAATGCAACAAAAGAGCTAGGAGGTGTTATGTGTTTGCTGTAAATGTAACAAGCAAGAGATTATGGAGTCCAATCTTGAGCCATCTATGAAACACATTGCTATTGGGTAGTCTTTCTTTGTCAGATTACTCACTATATTCTGATCTGCAGGTATCAGGCATAGAGCACAATCTGGTTTTCACAAGCACAGTTTGAAGGCATTCTGCAATGTGAAATGCAATAAAAATCCGTAGAATCCCTACAGAGCAGAAGGAAGTCATTTGGCCTGTCGAGTCTGCACTGACCACATTTCCATCCAGGCCCTATTCCCATAACCCCACATATTTATCCTGCTAAATCTCCTGACACTAGCATCAATTTAGCTTTACCAGCCTTACCCAAAATCTTTGGATTGTGGGAGGAAACTGGAGCACCTGGAGGAAACACATGCAGACATGTGCAAACTCCACACAGATAATGACCCAAGACTGGAATCGAACCAGGGATCCCTGGTGTTGTGAGGCAGCAGTGCTAACCACTGTGCCACATGCCACCCCTGTCCCTGCAGCTACTTAATGCAGATTGGTTGCTGCACCATTTCAAGTTGCAAGCAGTCCCTCAACACTAGCACTCCCCCTGTTCATCAGGTGAGGAGCAGCGCTCCGAAGGCTCGTGGTTTGTGCTGCCAAATAAACCTGTTGGACTTTAACCTCGTGTTGTGAGACTTCTTACTGCGTTTACCTCAGTCCAACGCCAGCATCTCCACATTACCACTTCAATTGCCCAGAAGATTGGTTCTGTCAATGCCGACATTGGGTTTCCTTTCAATTCATTTCTGCCTGCCACATTTCCCCTGCCTTGACCAAGGCTTGTAAGAAATTGAAAAGTCTGATGAAGGTCGAGACCATGTCCCACACACAATCCTCTTACTTTTAAATGTGCATAACCCTTGAATTTAGACCTATTAGCCAGATTTTCCCCTTTCTCCATTAGGATTGTTTTCTACAGAAGGTCACACCTATGAATAAGTTATCCACAAATGCAAAATGTGGAAGATCAAGGTAACCAGGTCATTGGCAGAGCAGCTGTGATGAACAAGATCCTCAATTGCAGCAAACATTGAAAAATCTCCTTTTGTTTACACATGGTAATGTCCAGATGAAAGTTTTTCTTCGAGCTCAGCATTGCAAGACTGTTACGTTCCAGAGCAGATCAGAATTTTTCTTTTAAAACGCAGGTAAACAACCTCATGGGGGTCCACCAGAAAACAAAACTTTTAACTTCAAATTCACTTTTAACTTGCTCATGCCATTCAGAATTTTCTAGAACAATTGTCTTCATCGTGACTGTTCATTTTAGCGAATCTGATAGAAATTTATAAAATTCTAACAGGATTAAAGCAGGTAGATTCAGAAGAATGTTCCCAATGGTGGGGGAGTCCAGAACTAGGGATCAGAGTTTGAGGATAAGGGGTAAACTTTTTAAAACTGAGGTGAGGAGAAATTTCTTCACCCAGAGAGTGGTGAATGAGTGGAATTCACTACCACAGAATGTAGTGGAGTCCAAAACTTTGTGTGATTTCAAGAAGAAATTACGTATAGCTCTTGAGGCTAAAGAGATCAAAGGATATGGAGCAGGGGGGATACTGAATTTGACGGTCAACCATGATCATAATGAATGGCGAAGCAGGCCTGGAGGTTTGAATAGCCTACTTTTGTGTCTTTTCTCTATGTAAAAATCCTGGTTCAGCCTTCCATAAGTCCGTCCAAAGGTTCAGCTGAAGGTGTGGTGGCTGTTTTATAACTCACCATCATTTCTGCGAGTGGAACTGAAGCCAGTGCGACTCGGCTGTGCTGCCGGTTTTGAATTTCTCGGATGCTTCCCCTCCGCTGGGCCAGGTCTGCCAGCACCACACTGAGATAATCCTCATCCACTGTGATTTCCAGGTTCATCACAGGCTCCAGCACCTGGCTTCCAGCCTGTTTTAATGCCTAAACATAAAGGGACAGTGTCACTTTGATCAATAGCAAGTTCAGGCCTTGGAACTGAACAAGCTTATAGAATTTGATTATCATGTCTCATTAAAAATAACCCATCTAGTTCATAATTATATAGCTTTAATGAGGAGATTGTGTCACCCAGCACAGCTACAGTCAAACCAAAATGTAAATATTCATAAACCATAGAAAATCAATCCTGGTTACACTGGTGAAGTAAAAATTGAATCCTTAAATAAAATAATAGAGAAAACTGTCACGTGAATGTTAATTTTCTTTGGACTTCAATTTACAAAGAACCCAAAATCTTGAAGAAAAAACAGAAAATGCTGGATAAACTCAGCAGGTCTGACGGCATCTGTGGAGAGAGGAACAGTTAACTTTTTGAGTCCATTGATCATTCTACAAAAAGGGTCTGTAGAAATTAAGTTATGAGTTAAAAGTTTGTGAACAAAGTTCTGGAAGCAATTCTCCCATCCTGCTGAATTTTAGCTTCAAATGTATTTGGTGGGATTATAATTTTCCATAGCAGATAACATTGCATGTTTAGAGTTTTAAATCTGCTGGAAATAAGATGGCAATGATGCTGCATCTGGGACCAGAAGGAGCAGGGCAAGTAACCATGAAAATTTGGAACACAGAGAAATTAACAGCGTAAGGACAGAGAAAGAAGGGGGTAAATTCAATATTCAATGAACTTTATACAAAGAAATCGAGAAAGAGAGAAAATTTGAATTGAGAGAGGAAACGTGGAGTGGGGGGCGGTGACCAAAATAAGGAGAAGTAAAGGATGTTTTACATTTTATTTTATATTTTTAAAAGTCTAGCAACAACAATTAAAACATGAAGGAATGAAACTCCTCATTTTTAAAAGTTAACTTTTAATGCCAGAAAGTTTATTTGACAGAAATGAGTGTTGAACACATTAATAAAAGCATACTAAAAAAAATGGATAAGACTAAACTTTTTGTGGTGAGTTTAATCTGTAACTACTGCTCAGATACAGATGCTCAGATTTAACAATGAGGCAGATGGTGAAGTGTCATTTTTGTAAAGCTAACAGTCAAGCAATGCCAATTAAGCAGCAAACTTTAGATATTTGAGTTTAATCATGCATTATCACTGGCCTGAAGTTGCTTTACCATTTAAACATAAGTAACAAGTGAACCCCAGTAGCCTCATTGTTACACTGACTCCAAATTCTGGTCCGTGGAGTTTTATTATATCCAAAGCTACGAATTAGAAGCAACAGTAGACTGCCTGGCACCTTAAAGACTCACACCAGAATGAAGGAAGGAAAACTAAACATAAAGACATTAAGTGTTTCCAGATACAGTTGGCTAGAAGCTCATCAGCAATTGGGAAATGGTTTGCTAAGAGCCAAAGCTTCTCATTCAGGAAACCGGAGAGTTGGGTATCTGCTTTGTGAGATATCAGTCAGGAAATACTTTGGCGTTGACAACCTTTCTTACCATCCTTTACAGTTTTTCCTCAATAGCAATCTAATCCATGAGGTGGGCACAGAATGTTTTTAGATTTCATGCACTGTCAGGTTATCCATTTGGAAAACCTCTTCAGGATACGAGACTTCATCTTCCATTAGTACTTCATTTGTGTTTAGATTTTTTTTTCCCTTTTATCTTTTCTTCCTGCTGTACATGTCAGATATGTACTCACAATGGAAAGGTAAATTCACTGACCCCGTGCTTCCAGTAGGGAGTCACACTTGAAGGGTGTCTGAGTTAGAGAAATTTATTTAATTCATTCTTGGAATGTGGGCATCACAGGCACTGCCTATCTCCAATTATCCTGGATCATTTGGGAAGCGGAGTGGGGATGGGCATGGCAATGACCTTTGAAGTGATGCAAGTGGTTTGATACAACTGAATGGCTTGATGGAAAACCTTCGGGAGCAGATGTTGCTAGAGTCACATATATAGGCCAAACTGGGTAAAGATGGCAAATTTTCTTCCCTAAAAAGTTGGGTTTTTTACAACAATCTGTCAGCTTTATAGATACCCTTACTGATACCAGTTTTTTAATTAGTGTAAGAATGTTTTGGCCAACTTTCAGATCAGGCTGCCTTTGAACACAATAGTCTGCTGGCACTACAGGATCACTAAGTTTATCTCAATATCGTCTACATTTGTTTTTTTGGTTGATTACTTGCTTTGGTTCTTTGATAGTTAGCATCTAAATTAAACAAGCCATCTCCTTCCACACAGTAAGCACTGGCTAGTTTAGTTACAACTGCTCACGGAGCTAGCACAGATGGATAGATTTGATTGAGCCAAATAAGGTGGGGTCTTTGCAACAGATCAGAAAAATCAAACAGTGTGAATACAGTTTCAGGCTTCGAGTCCTGTGTTATGTTCAAAGCTTTGTGAAAACTGCAGGCTTTTTAAAGTTTCTATTTTAGCAGTGCAATAGAGCCTCAATGTCCTGTGGCACAAAGCAATAGGACGTGGTTCACAAGTGATCAACGTGTTAAGTCAAATGTGAGGCACCATGGTTAGCACTACTGTGTCACAGCATCAGGGACTCTGACTCATGGTTTGGGTCATTGCCTGTGTGGAGTCTGAACGTTCTCCTCGTGTCTGCATGGGTTTCCTCTGGGTGCTCTGGATTCCTCCCACAATCTGAAAGATGTGCTGGTTAGGTGCAACGGTCATGCTAAATTCTCCAAGTGTATCCGAACAGATGCCAGAATATGATGACTTGGGGATTTTCATAGTAATTTCATTGTAGTGTTAATGTAAGCCTACTCATGATTAATAAATAAAAAAAAGTGAGGGCCTCTCTCACCAGGGAAAGGGAGCAAGTTATTGCATTCATCTGCCTCTTTACAGCTGACCTCACAGTGAAACTTGAAGCTTGGCAGTAGTTTGCCACAGGAGGAAGTGCTCCTTCAAAAGGAAGGAACATATCTCATTTGCTGCTGGAATGGAGCTATGCAACGTTCTCCAAGGGTGAGCAGAGAACCTACACCCAGGACTATTGGCAGCAGATGCAATTTTGTGGCACTGCAGCAGATTATATGAATGATTCTTCAAGGTGTTATTGAGTTCTTAACAGTTGAACTTAGGTTTGTGCATTATTTCCACAACAAGCAAGTTCCCACACTGTTGCTCACAGAAATCAAGATTTTCTAATATAGATGCAGTTTAGTGGGGTTCAGATTAATTCAAATGCGCTGTTTGCAATCAAATTCCTATTGTCATCAGCAGAGTTCCAGAGGAGGACACGGCCGGGTGCACACCAGTGCAAGTGGAAAATTCAGCATAGCGAACTCGCTTACGGTAAGCTGTGCTGTTCCCAAAGCTTCACAAAAGTAGTCCCTGGTATCTGGTTGTTTACTATATGAGGACTTGAACCCAGGCTTTTCAGTTGTCTGAAGACAAACCAGTGACTATGCTATTTAAACATTGGGCACAATAAAGGTTCTGAGACCAGACAGCCTTCAAGTTAGAATGTTGAAAAGCACAGGTCGACATTTCCGCAGCCAAGCTGCTCTAATACAGCTACTTAATAACGTAGAAAATTCTCCAGTTACGTCCAATCCAGATAACAGCACAAATTATCATCCCACCAGGTGCTTCAGAAGAGACTTTCTCTCCATCATAACGATAGGAGTGTGTATTCTGCTGCTGATTGTAGTGTCAGCCTCATTCACAATTCCTGTTAGAGGGCTCACAACACCAAGTTAAAGTCCAACAGGTTTATTTGATAGCTCATACTTTCGGTGTGCTGCCCCTTCATCAGCTGAGTATGATAATCACCTAACAAAGGGGCAGTGCTTTAAAAGTTCATGCTAGCAAATAAACCTGTTTGGCTTTAATCTGGTGTTGTGAGATTTCTTACTGTGCCTACCCCAGTCTAACGCTGACATCTCTATGTCACAATGCCTGTTGTAGTAGTGTCACCTACAGTAAAGGGCTTGGAGAACTTTCAGATTTGGGCTGAAAGTGACAGGCAACTAAGTGCCAGATAATAGAAACACAGAAGATAAGAGCAGGAATAAGACATTCAGTCCATCCTGCCTGACTAGAAAGGCCTACTCTCTCTCCCTATTCTTCAACAGCATCATTATTGCTGAATTTCCCATCATCTTGGGGACCGGGGCGTCTCTTATTGTAGCATCCATCCCAGCATTGTAGTTACAGGAGCAGGAGAGAAACTAGCTACTCTGCAATGACTGCTTCACCTCCTGACTCTCAAAATCTCACCACCATATGAAAAGCTCCAAGTCAGGAGTGTGACAAATGACACACCACTCATCCAGATGGGTTCATGAAGCTTAACACCAACCTGAAAAGAGCAGCTTTCCCTGTTCAGTGCTCCTGCCATTTAACTGGACGTTGTCACTCTATTCCAGGCTCCAATTCAATAGGTTTTCAGTAAAACATCAAGGATTCAGTGTAAATTCAGCAAGTATTAACGAGCAATCGTATTATCAGGAACTCAATACTACAGCTGTTCACTAAGACAACCAGTAGAATAAATCATGGAGGTAACAGAAATCCTGGAGAATTTCCAAGGCAGCAATTTAATTCTAGAATTCAGCTAGTCCTTATTAATCACCCTTCTGGATTATGGTGTTCTTTGGACATTGCAATCATTGCCATCCTGTGGCAACGTGACACTGTCTGCAAAACCAACCGTGTATAACAGTATTTAGGATGGATTTTCAAGGCCTTACCTTCTGTACGCCACGCGACACACACGCTGAAATCATTGCCACGGACGTTCCAGGATGCACACTTAAAGACTGCAGTACAACCACAACATCCTGTACAGGGAATTTCAAAAGGGGGCCTACAATGAGAAACAGGCAAATGAGTCTTATTTGCTTCAGAGTTCACACTTTGTAACCAACAAAACGTGGACAGTTTGTCACCTACAAAAATAAGTCTAAAAGAAATGCATACACTTTGATGGTAAAGATTAGACATTAACACGGCACCTTGCAGACATGAGTTTCTGATCCCATTTTCTACAGCATGCAGAGTTTCTTTAGAAAGGTGCTCAATCAGCTGATCTGAAATCTCAATTACAGGCGTTGACATTGTCCCTTCTCCAAGCCATGGATGTACAGAAAGCTCAGCTGTTACCACGTTACGTTTCTCCCCGACTGTTCTGTCCAATGTATCTGAAGAAAGAAACAATTTACATTTAGAGTATTCATGCAGTTCTCAGATGTGAGGTGGATTGGCCATGCTAAATTGTCCCTTAGTACCTGAAGATATGTAGGTTAGATGGATTAGCCATGGTAAATACCTAGGAAGGGGTGTGGGGAGGAGATGGGTGTAAGACGCTCTTTTGGGAAATCACTGTAGACTCAATAGACCAAATGGCCTCTTTCTGCACTGTAGCGATTCTATGGTCTATGTGTAGTCATCATTTTGGAAGTTAATGGGGAAGCTAATATGTGCTTGGCAAAATCTCATAAACAACAGTGAAATAACTGAGCATATGCTGTTGGTTGGCCAGCACAGTGCAAGAACTTCCCTGGTCTTCTTCACATAATGCCACAGATTGCTTTGCATCAACTTCAGCAGGCTGATGAGGCTTTGGTTTAATGTATAATGTAAAGACAACTCTCCAAAATGTATTGAACTGAAGTATCAGCCTGAATCATATATTCAAATCTCTGAACTGGTGCCTGAACCAAGAAACAGACATACTTAAACATTATTTTGATTGAACTTTGTTATGATTTCATGGGACTTTTTTTGTAGTTGTTTCAATTTAATTTTATTGAAATAATTCCTTAAATTTGACATTTTGATTCAGGTTTTCCAGTAAAATTATACCAGTGCAAAGATGGAGCTGGAATGCTGTCCAAGTGCTGCTGATGTAGCCCTTTTGCTTCCAATAGAAATGAACAAAGAACAAAGAACAAAACAGCATGGGAAACAGGCCCTTTGGCCCAACGAGCCCGTGCCGCCACCCCAATGTTCCCACCTCTACCCGTGGATCCCTGTCTATGTTTATAGATCTATAGATCTATGGATTAAAAAACAAATTTGAAACAATTTAGGGAGAAATTGTTTTGCTAATTAGCCTAAGAGCACATTTTTGGGATGTGGGAGGAAACTGGAGCACCTGGAGAAAACCCACGCAAGCACGGGGAGAATGCGCAAATTCCCACAGACACAGGCCCAAATCCATGTATCTGCACAGCACAGCGATAGTCACTGAGCTGTCGTGTTGTCCATCAAATGGTCCAGGTCAAGCGTAAACTAACGATGTGAAGCACTAGGATACTCTCAAAAAAAAAAATCCAAGAGCATACTCTCAAAAAAAAATCCAACAGCGTGTAATGTCTCCATTCTACAAAGACAAAGATCAACATTTTCTATACATTACGAATCCCGACAGATCCCTGCCAGGCTGCAACTTCTATCAGTGACAAAGATGGGTCATGGATTCTGGGATATAATGGGATATAACATAAGCAAGGTTGGTTTGTGTTCTGTGGCCAGCCCACGGCCTCTGCTAGTCTGGCTATGGGAAGGAATTGACAGCAAACTTCTTAAATTTTCCTCCACCCAGAATAAGACTGGGTGTTAGAAACAAATTGGTGTCCTTTGCAGCTAACATGATTAAGGAAATCCACTGTGTACTGTGTTACCGTCATTTGTGAACAGCTATAACACACCTGTCTATTTCTGAATGGTTGTGTCATTACAAGTCATTTCATTTCTATTGGAAGCAACAGGTCTACATCAGCAGCACTTGAACAGCATTCTGGCTCCATCTTTGTACAGATATAATGTTAGTGGAAAACCTGAATCAAAATGTCAAATTTAAGAATTGTTTCAGTGAAATTAAATCATTTGAATATCACAGTGCATTAACAGCTTACCACTTGAACTAGCAGAATGCATTATAGTTTCTCTGTAGGCAACTTGGAGGGGTCCGAGATACGCCTCAATTCCATACTCTCTCTTGATACGATCGTGGATTATCTCAATGTGCAACTCACCCATTCCACATAAGATTGTCTATCAAAGCAACAGATAACAGTCAACTGATGTTCATTTTGGAGGTGGGAAATGGTAAATGGAGTTATTCCAACTGAAATACAAATAGTACTGAGATGCTGAAGGCTTTTTCCTATCCTACGTTCAAACCATTAATTAATCCAGACAATATTCTTTATTTTACAATATACTGGAAATGGCTTTGTGCAGTAATTCACCCACCCAATTGGCTGGATGGCTGGTTACTAATGCAGAGAAATGCCAACAGCGCGGGTTCAATTCCTGTACCGGTTGAGGTTATCCCTGAATGCCCTGCCTTTTCTACCTTGCCTCTTGCCTGAGGAGTAGCGACCCTCAGGTTAAATCACTACCAGTCAGCTCTCTCTCACTTTCAAAAAGAGGAAGAGCAGCCTCTGGTCCTCTGGGATTTTGGTGACTTGCATTTTCATCCATTGCCATTCCCACAAAAATAGCCATTCCAAAGGAAATTAAGTAGCACTTTTAATTATGAAGGAAAAATACAAATATAAATGCTTGGGGTGATGGAAGAGATATACAGTTCGTACAGAATATAGTGTGATGCAGAATGCATGGAAATTTCAACTTGCCATTTTTTTGATGGCAAGCTTTTCTGAAAAGCTTGTTCAAAAGCTCAGTTCAGTCAGTGAGGATATGTTTAATGCCTCCACACATCTAGTTTAAATAGCAAGGCTTTAAGGTGGATCTTTGTTACTATTATACTTCAGCACAGCCATATCGTTCACCATGCCTTACAGAAGCTGGAATTCCAAATAGACCTCTAATGGGTGCCCATGCATAAAAATTTGATCTGATAAAGTTAACCCGTCAGCCATAGAAACACCATGAGTACAGCATCCAAGTTTCAAAAAGATAAGCACAACACTACATAGAAAATCAAAAAAGGTATAACCCACAAAGTTATATACATCACCTGACCAGAATCCGGGTCAATCTTCACCTTTAAACTGGGATCTTCTCGCTGCAAACAGCTAAGAGCATGGTCCAAATCTATACACAAAAAACAAATTTGGGCAAATATTGTGAGAAACTGCAAAATGTAGTCTCATTGCTTGGATATGAATAAATACATTGTAATATACCGCACCTGGCTGTTTTGCCATTGATGGTGGCTCAATTGTGCAAAAGAAGACTGGCTCTGGAATCTCAACTGCAGCTAACACAGGACCCTCCTGCTCCTTGTGTTTTTTCCCAGATTTGTTCCCTGCTCGAGAGGCTGCAGCTGCTGCTGAAGACTTTGATGAAACTATTGTGTCACCAGTTGCTGTCTGAGAGCAATGGAAAAATATATCAAATAGTCATGGTTAGAATTTTACAAGCACTCACCATTCTGAGAGTTGGCGCATAACATGCTTATTCCAAACTCTCAGTATCATTTAGTGCCCACCTGAGCGTTGATTGGCAATGGGTGAGATTTCTGTCTGCCCTTGGAAAAAGGTCCTGCCCACAAGAGCTGTCAGCCAATCTGATTGGCTCTCCAACCCCATTCTGGCACAGCACTGCTTTCTGCTTGAGACCAAGTTCTGGGACCAAGTCCTAGAACCATTCTCGAGGTAGGTCTGTAGGGGAGGAAGCCTCAACAAACACGGATTGAAGACATATTCATGTCGCCAACAACTTAGTCCTTTCTTGGGTGTTATTTGGAGTGAATAATGCTGGGGAGTGAGCTTGGAATCAAAAAACAAGAACAAGATATCAAGCTATCACAACACACTGAATAGAGTTTTATGTTCCCCTGCTGTTTGGTTTGTAAGCAGAGGTTGGCCATAAAGTCTTTCAGTTGGCCTTCCCACCTGGCCCATCTACCCCAACCTCTCTGCTGTTTTACACTGGGACTGCTGAGATCCAGGCCAGCCCTGACTCCAACTGAAACCAGTTAGTTGTCAGTTATTGACCACATATTTTAACACTCAAATCTTGGAAAGCATAATGCTTCAAGAAGCTAATCAATGTTGAAGCAAATATAGTGTAATGTACAGTACTCCCACCTGTTTCAGTCCCACAGTGAGTGCAATATTACCAGCTTGTAGCGCAGGGATCTCGATTTGCTGCTCAGCAAATGGCAATAAAAGGCGACTCATTCGTTCTCTGCAGAGGTCAAATAAGCAGGAATAATCTTGGTAAAAAAATGTTAGATTTTCAAAAAGTATCTTTAAGATTTAAAAACTTATGTACAGTTCATGGATTCAAAGCTGTTGGCAGATAAATATTAAATTCAATGAAATATGATTGATGTACAATATAATTGGTGTAGGGGAGATGGCACTGCAGTGGTAATGTCACTGGATTAGTAATCAAGAGGTCCAGACTAATGCTCTGGGGACATGGGTTCAAATTCCATCATGGCAGTGGTGGAATTTCAATTCAATTAATAAAATCTGGAATTGAAGGCTGGTCTCAGCAATGGTGACCATGAAATTAGCATCGATTGTCGTAAAAATCCATCTGGTTCAACAATTTAATTTGGGGAAGGAAATTTGCTGTCCTCATCTGGTCTGGTATACATGTGACATGTAATCTGCATGATCAGCTGACCATCTCTCTCCTCCCCTGCAATCTGAAGACCTCTTGTCCATCCCCTCCACCAATCTCAAAACCGTGTGACATGAAGACTGCCCCCAAATCAGGGACTCAGTCTTTCCTCGTTTTAAAGTGCAGCATTTAAAATTGCTCAAGCTTCAATCTGACAAGAGGGAGATTAGAAAAGACAAATGGTTGATATAGTTTCTGAAATAAGGCCAGCCAATTTGGCTGTTTTGTGCATATTTACAGTTCTGGTGTCTAGTGCTGGACTCAACTACAATCCTTTTGTAACCTAAACCATTAAAAAAAACTGCATTTATTTAGCACCTTTAACATTGCAGACTTATAGACTAATGGTACTTTGGAAATTTAGTCATGAGAGAATCAAAGTCATTAATTTGCCTATTTCTTATCTCAGTTGTGTCACTTCTCAGTCGGTGCCTATATCTTGTGATCTCCATTTGATACACAGAATAATCCACTGCCAGACAGCAATGCAACTTTCCTACAAGTGGTGGCCTCAATACCAGTTGCTGCCAGGGATTTAGTTTGCTTTAGTTGATGAATCAATGGGAGCGAAATCTAATCTAAGTCTTAAACAAACTAAAACTTGGACCAGACTAGCTGTGCAAACCTCCTTTCCTGTTGAGATTTTGTTAACTAAAGGAATAGAGCATAAAGGTAAGGAAGTGTTGCTGCAACCATACTAGGCACTGGTGAAATCGCAACTAGTGTGTACAGTCCTGGTCCTTTTATTTGAAGAAGTATGTAGTGATATTGGAGGCAGTTCAGAGTAGGTTCACTAGATTGATTCCAGAGATGAGGGGATTGTTTTCTGCAGAGTTTGGGCAGTTTAGGCCTATATTCTCTGACGTTTAGAAGAATAAGAGGTGATCTAATTGAGGTATGTAAGATGATAAAAGGTATTGATAAAGTAGAGATGCAGGGGATGTTTTCTCTTGTGGGGCAATCAAGAACAAGAGATTATAATAGTAAGAGATGGGAAATTTAAAATACAGATGAAGAGAAATTACTTCACTCAAGGGGTTGTGAATCTGGAATTCACTACCCAAAGTGTGGTGGATACACTGAGTAAACTTAAAGAGGAGATACACATTTTTAATTAGTGATGTGTTGAAGAGTTATGAGGAACGGGCAGGAAAGTAGAATTGAGGTCAAGATGAGATCAGCCGTGATTGTATTGAATGGACTGAATTGCCTACTCCTGGTCCTAGTTCTTATGTTCTTAAGCTGAAATCTAATCTTGGAAATAAAATTAGGTGTAGGTCACTAAGCTTCTCGACTCAGTTTAGGGCTGATCTGTATCTTAACTTTATTAACCTGCCTTGGCTTCATTTCTTGTACTTGCCAGATCGTAAATGTTCTTTTATATGATCTGCTATCTGGGTTCAATTGCCTCCTTTTCATTCCCATCAACATCCTATGTATGTGTCTAGCCTGGATTTTAACCCAAACTGGAAATGCTTGATGCCACTATAGGATGTCAAAAGGTGAAAAAAAGTCTCAAGTTCCCCTATAACAATCCCACTGAAACACATCACAAAATATAAATTAAAACGATGTCAGAGACACACTCGCTTTTGTGCAGGACTTTTATTAGCCATTACTTTCTAACAGCAAGATAAATACTCACGTGCAGTTTTTATTGATATTGTAAACAGCTGACTGAGGTTTCATTGTGCCAGAATAGATGCGGACAAAAACCAAAGGCCCACGCTGCTTATCATGAACAACTTTAAAGGCAAGGGCACAAAGGTCATCCCCATAACAACGGCTGAAAACACGAGAAGGTTGTTAACATAAGAGAAACTTCAAAAAATTATACACAAATAACTTGCAGTTTTTGTTGTATAAAAATATACCTCACAAACTTTAACTAATGAAACAAACCAATATGGCCTAAAGTAAAGTTTATTTATTAGTCGCAAGTCAGCTTACATTAACACTGCAATGACATTACTGTGAAATTCCCCTAGTCGCCACATTCTGTAGCAAGTTGGGGTCAAAGCACCTAGTAAGAAATCTGACAACACCAGGTCTACATCAATGCACCTAACCAGCACGTCTTTCAGAATGTGGGAAGAAATCAGAGTGCCTGGAGAAAACCCTTACAGACATGGGGAGAACGTACAAACTCCACACAGATAGCGACCTAAGCAGGGAATTGAACACAGGTCCCTGGTCCTGTAAAGCAGCAGTGCCACCGGGAGGGAATTCATTACTGAATTAGAAGATTGCTTCAACCATCATTACTCATAAACCAAGCATGAGAACGTTTCATGCACTATGAAGAACCTAACATTGGGAACTGAAAATAGGCAACAGCTTTCCTCTTGTCCAAAAAGGATGACTACACTGTATTTAACTATTAGATTGTTTATGGATTATAAGTTTACAAGTAGAATTTACACCTGCAGCAAGGATATATAACTGGTGCTATCAATAGCAACTTATATTAAGATAGCTCTGTTAATGGAGTAGAAGATCTCATGGTGCTTTGTAGAAATGGTATCAAACATAATCATAAACTGAACCATATACAAAGATATTAGACCAGGTAGTCAAAAGCTCGGTCAAGAGGTCAGTTTTATGGACTGTCTTAAGAATGGAGAGAAAGGCAGAGGCGTGGCAGGATTTAAACAGAAAAATTCCAGAGCTTAAATCTTCAGTAGCCGAAGACTAAGCCACCAATGGTGATGTTACTAAAATCAGGAATGCTCAGGAAACCAGAATTGGAGGAACATGGAGATCCATAAGGGTCATGGGGCTGGAGGATTATGAAGCAAAATTGAAAACAAGGGAGAGGATTTTAAAATTGAGATGTTGCTTAACCAGGAGCCAAGGTCGTTCAAAGAGCACAATAGTGGTGGCAAAGGTATCTTAGCCCTTTTTGGCCTGCCAGCTGACACAGTAAATGGTCCCCTCTCCATGGATACGTCCCTCTCCCTCTCAAAAGCACTAGCACATTCTTACCCTTAAACTTCCTGTCCTTGCAAACTACTGTGTCATCAGCAATCTCCCTTTCCTATCCAAAATCCTCGAACAGATTACTGCATTTCAAATTCTTGCCCACCTTTCCAGCAAAAACAGTTTGAACCCCTCCAACTTTTCATCAGGTCCTCCCGATAGCTGCAGAGCCAGAACTTAAATGGCCTGCATTAAGAACATCCTCCACGCACTCTCTCTTTCATCCTACCCCAACTTTTCAGAAACATTTGACATACGCAACTGCACAATTTCTTTTCCAATATCTTTTCACTGTTTTGCCAAGTGACTGTTCTTCTTTGATTACACTCTTACTTATTCAATCATAGCCAGGAAATTTTCAACAATTGCTTTTTTTCAACCTCTGTGTTACTATCTGTGGAGTTCTCTAAGGATTTTTGCTTAGTTCATTTTTATTTTCTTTTCCTTGGCAACACCATTCACAGACATGAGGTCAGCATCTGTGGGTGTCCTGTTGACCTTTCCACTGTCTCCGTGTTCAGCCAACATCCAATTCTGGATAAGGTGCAACTTTATATGTTAAATGTTTTGGAAGGACAAAGCCATTGTTTTTGCCGTCTTCTCCTCTCAGAACAAACCCACAAAATAAACTCCTTTACCTCACCACTGATTTTATCCCCTTTCTTCTTTCTCTTTAGAAAGGCAATTAGTTTACAGCCAGTGTGTGGATATAGATTGATCCTAACTATTCAGCTTCAATCTATACTCAACGTTGCATCAGCTGCTCACCCATCACCCCTGACCCATGTTGGCTCTCGTTCCAATGCCAAGGTTTGAAAATTCTCATTCACATGTTCAATAATCTTGATGACCTCACACTCCCCCCTTCTCTGTAATCCCCACCAGCTTTACAACCCTCCAAAAGCTCTGCACCCTTTGACTCTTCTACGTTCCTGTGACTCTGTTTTCTTACACATTTTCTGCCTACTCTACCAGCATTAGTGGCCATACTTTCAGCCATCCAAGCCCAATGGTTTGCAATTCTCTCCTAACTGCATGATATCTCTTTTTCTCCTTCTTTAAGACTTTCTTTGAACCCTGCTTCTTTCACCAAGCCTTTAGTCACCCTAATGCACTAATACTTATCTATGGGAAGAGGATGACCTAGTAGTATTAATCTGGACTATTAATCCAGAAACTCAGCTAATGTTCTAGCGACCTGGATTCGAATCAAAGGCAATATTCACCAATATTGTTTACGGAAGGAAATCTGCTGTCTTTACCTGGTCTGGCATACATGTGACTCCAGAGCGTCAGCAATGTGGCTGACTCTCAACTGCCCTCAGGCAACTAAGGATAGGCAGTAAATGCTGGCTAGTAGTGATGCCCATGTCCCACAAATGAATCAAAAAAAAATCTGTTTCTATGAGTTGGCATCAAGTTTTGTTTGATTATACTCTAGTGAAGTTGTAAGAGCATCATTGCTGAAATTCAAGTACTCACATAAAGTCATGCTGGCATTCATTTGGGGCTGGTAGATACTTTGTGATGGCATCCATTAACAGCTGCACACCCTTGTTCTTCAATGCACTTCCACACAAAATGGGTACTGCTGTTTGTGCCAATGTGACTCGGCGGATAGCCGCAATTAGCTGCATTTAAAATACCCAGGTCAGGTTTGTTTTAAAAAATTTTTTTAAACTTTTAATTTTCAGATTTATTAAATCAATGGCATCAAATATAATAGTGGTGTCTCTAGGTAACTACATATTGTGTTGCAACTGAGCAACTAAAAAAAAACTACAATATGAAGAGAGCTCTTGATTTATAAATTATTTACAAGTTATTTTTGCCCTCTGAAGCTCCAATGCTTCGGAAAACATTCCCTTTCATCCCAGATTAACTCTTTCAGCACAATGATTCACTAACAACAGTTTCTAATTTAGATGTTCCTTTTCATATTAGTCTGCCAATGTTTGAGGGAAAATGGTGGCATAGCAATAATGTCACCAGACTAGCAATCCAGAGGCCAAAACAAATGCTCTGGAGGCACAGTTCAAATCCCACCATGGTACCTTTTGGAATTTAAAGTGAATAATAAAACGTGGAATTGAAAGCTGGTTACTGGGAAGTGCTCGTCAATTGTCAGGAAATCTGTCATCTTTACCCGGCCTTTCCTACACGTGACTCCAGCCCCACAGCAAGGTGGTTGACTCTTAACCACTTTCTGAAAATGGTCTAGCACACGATTCCCAAACTGAGGTCAATGGAACCCCGGAGTTCCATCAGAGCCCTCCAGGGCTGCACAGACAGTAGTTTTTTCAAATCTGAAAAAACAGCCGCCAAACTAAAATGTGTGTCAGAGCCAGCCAAAGAAGGAAAGATTCGTGAAAGAACTAAATATTAAATTGGCCAATCAGAGTGTGCCCTCTCTGAGCATTTTCTGATTGGCTATTCAGCCTATGCTCAGAGTGGCAGTGCTCTGATTGGCCAGTTTGATTTCTTGTTTTTTTCTGTGTTGTTGGGCAGAAAAACGACTGAGCGAACAGAGTAGCTGTCTATGCAGCAAAGGAAAGTACTCTTACTCAGCAAGAGAAATTGTTAGCCTGCCAGTATTCACCATATCTCAAGAATGCATTTAAAAAAATACAAATCCTAGAAAAATAAACACAATACTATGTAAGGGAAGCTTTGGCAGAGGATTCATGGGGTGGTGGGAGGGGGTGGTATGGGGGCAGGTTCATGTGAGTGGGCTAAAATGTATCATTGACAATGATAAGAGCATTTGGGGGTTATCCAATACTCTTGGGAGGGGGTCCATGGTTGGAAAGGTTCGGGAAATCCTGTCCTAGCATGTCACTCAGATAATGGGTAATTCGAATGGCTTTGCTAAAGATCTCCACATCCCATAAAATAATTTTAAAAATGGTGTGTCATGTTAATGTTATCAATAATCAGAACGCTGTGCGTTCAAACCCCACTAAAGGCTCAAGGTGCTTCTGTGCAAAATGGAAGGAATGCTGCATGGTAGAAAGTGCCAGCTTTTAGACGCGATGTTATTCCAAGGACATATTTGTTCAGGGAGTCAATTAAGACTAGTTAAGGGAGGCCAACTGAGATTCTTCAGTCAGTCTCCATGTTCCTGCAGGTGGCAGGTGCTAGTTTCTTGGAGATGATGTCCCAGATCGAGGGGGCGCTCCAGGCAAGCTAAGATGCCTTTCTTCCATTGGTCAGCAGCAGCTATAGGCTCTCCTTGCTCTCCATGCATGGCCTCCCACAACTCCCCCCAAACTACCCACCTCTGCCCAAAAACAGTTGCAGTTTGGCTGCAAATTGTATTTTTTAAATTTGAAATTCCAAAATATTGGAACAGAATACTATTTTGAACCGTCCTCTCTCTCGTTTACCTGTCTTGGCAGTCTCAAGCTGGAAGATCTCTGATTGGTTTCCAGCTTCGCGAGTCTACCTGTCACTCTACATTGGGTGGGGGCCATATCCTCTGGTCACTAATTAGCCTTCCCAGATGAGATCACACTGAGTGAGTACTTTTGTGTTACCCAGTACAGGCTGCTAACTCCCAGTCCAGGTTGACAGCAGGATTAAAAAATCCCTAGGGAAAATCCCACCCACCAAAAGGAAAAGCTGACAATCATCGTCAGAAGATTTAGAAAACTCACACTTTCAGCAGGAATTGCATCCAGGTTCTCACTTAGCGCTCCCAGAACCAATTCAGCAAACTCATCGTCCAAATCCGCTACCTGTATTCAAACAAACACCGAGAAATGAATAGCATATTAATGCCTGGCATGAAATTTAGATATTTCATACAAAAATGGTTTAGCAGTGGTTAGCACTCCTGCCTCTCAGTGTTGGGACTCAGGTTTGATTCCCAGCTTGGGTCATTGTTTGTCTGGAGTCTGCACATTCTCCCTGTGTTGTATGGGTTTCCTCCGCGTGCTCTGGTTTCCTCCTACTGTCTGAAAGAATAGGCGCTAGAGTGTGGCGACTTGAAGAACTTCACAATAACTTCATTGCATTGTTAATGTAAGCCTTACTTGTGACTAATAAATAAACTTTAAAAGTTTAATTTTGCCTAAACACTTTTTTAATTCTCAAAGCAAAACAAAGACAATTCTACCGATAAATTTGTAAACTGACTGTTGTAGAAACTATTCAACAGATGTGATGAATTGACCTTGGCACCTTGGAATTGTTATTATTTTTCAAACAAAAGTTAGTATTACTTTTTATCTAGTGTGAAATGTCGCACTGATAAAGCGTCAGGGTTACTGGCTGCTAAATTCATCCTTCTGTCTGTGAGTGGAGCAAGTGTACCACCCCAATAAGCCAGTGATACCTTATTCATATTAATGTCCAATATGGATCTTTCCAGAGGCTGGGAAAACACCCAAAATCTCACACAGATGTTGACCTACAATAACTTCTGAACAAATGTAAATGTAAACTCGCTGAAACACTCAAGTCCATTTGAAAGGAGAAATGAAGTTAACTCAGAAAACAGGATATTTTCCTTTAGCTCAATAGAAGAGTCTCAGAGTGCAATTTTTCAGCTGTCCCTGCCAGCAAAATCATCCAGTCCCACTGACAGCGAAGCCCCACTGCTGAGTGCAAATGGAAAAATCCGTTTGAAAAACTGTTGGACCAGAAGATCTGGGCAAAACACATTACAGGGGGGCATGGAAAATCCTGCCCACAGCATCTCAAAATGTTAACTCTGTTTCTCTCTCCATGGATACTGTCAGGTTAGCCAAGTTTTTCCAGCACTTTCTGTTTTTATTTCAGAAAACAGGGAAATGATTCTTATTGTGGAACTTGCCAGTGAGAATAGGGTAAAGCACCGCTCACACCTATCTGGTTTGCCTCTTCACTTGCTCGTGCTTTGTACTCTGTGTACCATATTGCCCATTACACGAGCAATGTTCAGTTATCCAAGCTGTCTTAATGTTGAGGGGTAGCTCCATCATAAATTGGCAGCTCCCACCTCAAACAGAGAGGCTGCTGATATATTTCAAGGCCAGAGGACCTCCATTTAATAACTGTAGGTGGGTATATCAGGAACATGGCACAGGGGATGGGAGCTTGTATTGAACTGAACTGATTGTACTGCATACAGGCTCCCCCCTCTGTTGTACACAGGTACTGCAATACAATACTGCTCAAATTTATACTGTCCCCACAAGGCTAGAACCTATCTAATTGAGTCCTCTTCAAAAGCATATTCTCCGTTTAGGAGCTTGCGGGAATCGGACATTCCCTTTGCAAACATTCAGAATTGACTGTATTGTTAATAAAGGCAAATAATAGGGTAGATATATTAAACATTCTACTTTGTTTGCCAACAGAAGACCATCCCCCCCACCTCCCGCATGGCTATGGGCTGCTCCAAAACTCATGCAAAACCATGTCTTAATTTATGCAGCCTTTGGTGAAGGGGGCATGTCACAGGCACTTGCTGTTCAAAAAACTACTACTGGGCGGGGGGGGGGAATAAAACTAATTTTCATTGCCCCTCATCTCTGTTACTAATTCTGTGCTTGCACTTCATCACAGTTTAAGTTAAATTAACCTATTTACATCCTCAATACCTCTGCTATTCAGCACCTTAATGCTGTGCCCTTTCAATTTTATCGAATAAGACAAACTGAATTGTCAAAGCCACCCACTTCATAATTTTTTGTTGCTCTCTGGCCCCTTACAAATACATGGACATCCTCTTGACCAATTTTTCAATAATTGTGTCCATTTTAATTTGGGAGTTGTTGTGGATAAAATTTGTTACATGTTAACTGTGGAACGCAAAATTGACCAAACCCTATTAAATTCCTAGCTGCAGATCATGTTCTTTAACATGTTGCAAGTTATTACAAACAGGGCTGTATTCCCTTCAAAATGATTTTGTACTGTTTAGTATTCTCTTTCCTTAGTTCTGTTTGTGTGTGAATTTTTTTTGCATTAATACAAGTGCTTGAGAGTTTGTGTCAGACCTTGCTGGTCAATTAGTTGTATAATTCTCTAATTTCACCCCCCACTGCCCACCACAAGCTGTTCCTAAGTCACTGAGGGTTTCGTGATAAATTCAACTGCATTCTAAGAATTACCTGTACTCAGAGAGAATTGTCAACTGCTGAAACGGGCTGTTGGAACATGCAGAATACAGGCTCCCAGCAGGCTACTAAAGGGAGTGTGACTATCTGCTGAATGGAACTATAGACAAAGACTAGTAACATTAAGATGGTTTGTTGGAACTTGTTTGATTGCCTCTGAGTGGGCACATTCATAGATTTGTTTCTTAAAGATTGCAATGGTAAGGTGCCCAATAGCCTGCTTGTCCTTGGGTCTTTGAGGCCATTAAGACACCAATTACAGGTTTCTTAACCTCCACTATAGGTTCTCAACCCATTTCCACAATATACTTGGCACTAGAAGGTGCACGACCGTGGAAGGTCATTTTTTTCACCAAAGAAACTGGAAGGATGAGGAAGAGGGAATGCATCTTCTGGGGTGGAGTGCCCTGTCCATCAGTAGCATTCGAGAGAGGGTTGCCAAGCTTATCCCCATCCTTCGTGCTTTGTCTGTATAGTGCTTAAAAAACAATACTTTTCACTGTATACCAATACATGAGATAATAATAAATTAAAACAAATCAAACCATCCCTGTAGCTCCTCTCCCTGGGATACCCAATCTTTCCCATCCATAATTTCCTGAAATGACCTAGGTCTGGGCAGTGTCACCTTTCCTCAGGGGCATCCAGCACAGAGTTCCAGCACTGTTGGGACTGCAAGTGCTACCAGCCCATCAGATTGACTGGCAGCTTTCAGGGGCAGGACATCCTTACACTAAGGGACAGGAGCTCCAGTCCCAGCTTGTTGAGGCCACTGCAATGAGGGCAGCTCTTTCCACTTGGGCAATACGTGCTCTCCCGCAAAATTCAGCCCATTAGTATAGACTATTAAATGCTTTAAGCATTTACTTTGAAACTTTACTTGTTCTATGAGGACATATCTTG
Source organism: Sphyrna mokarran (assembly GCA_024679065.1). Taxonomy (NCBI): domain Eukaryota; kingdom Metazoa; phylum Chordata; class Chondrichthyes; order Carcharhiniformes; family Carcharhinidae; genus Sphyrna; species Sphyrna mokarran. The sequence goes on along the minus strand of JAGIQG010000006.1, from coordinate 34,880,287 downwards.
CATCTCTGGCTTCCTTTAAAAGTTCATGGTCGTCTGTTGGCACTAAAGGATCTCGGCTAAAGACTGTACCATCATCATCATCATCAATGGACTTTGGGCACCAAAGAACCTTTTCATTTGTGACAAGGTCAACCACCCCATTAAAGGTCTTCCCAGTTCCAATTGGCAGCTGGAATTAAAGAAATAAATACTATGAGAAAACAATACAAAGTATATCACAATAATCAATCATAAATCAGACTCTTCACAGTGATTAGGGACCAGCTAGTTTTAAATCAAGGCTAAACTACATTTAGATCTAAGGGCAACCATTCCACATGAAGATAAATTTTCCTGGTTCTGTACACAATGTATTGGATTCACCGTGCACAGCATGTACCAGATGTCATGCAGCTTGGAATACAAGCCTGCCAGAAAACCAATTTGATTTTGTTCCATTAAGTTAATGAATAGAGGAACAACAAAAAACAACCAGCTTCTAGATTGGTGTAGCTCAAGCAGATCAATTTGCTGCCATTTGTAAATCTCTCCTACTCGCTCAATGACGCAGATGCATTTAAGCAACACAATCATGTCTATTTGCTCTGTCCAAAATTCTAAAGATGCAATCTAGATATTGCATAATATTTGAAAAGGAATTAGTTCAGAGTTTAATCATAAAAGGTTATTTCGACATAAGTTGAAGAGAAGGGCTAAATATTAGTGTGATAAAGCTGTGAAAAAGACAGTTGGGAAAAAACAAGTAAAAGAAAACAATCGTATGTAAAATACTTGGAATTTAAGTTCTGAAAATAGGCATCTCATGGTTTGAAATCCTCTAACAATGAATTGTATTAATACCAATTGACTATACCAATGTTTAAAAAAATGGAAATTTCTGTTCAAGTGAAGATTATATTCTTCTTCAAATGAGTGAATTAACTATCAAAAGCAAAAATATTGCAGAACATTTTAGAAAATGCAGCAAAAGTAGAATTCTGCTTTGAAAACAAAGGTGCTTGCTGAGCGCAAAATAAGTCTCACTGAGAGACACTGGAAGAATTCCATTTTATCACCATGCAATGGGACTGGAACTGATTGCAGAGTTCTTTACCACGCACTCTCATCATGGAGTAGTATTGATGCCGTCCAAGCAGCCAATCACTTTAAAGGATTTTCACAGACACACAATTATCACATTAGAAGTTATTTAGACATGAACTGAAGAGAAGAGCTAAATATTAGCTCGGGCCTCAGTTTGGAGTTATGTCATCGGATTGGGCTAGATGAGGGTGAGAATTGGGCCTGGTTGGCGGTCGGGAGAATTCCCAAGTTGGAGGGGGTACTCCCTTGTTGTGCGTGGAAAAGAGGAAAGGGGAAGAAGAGTACCATGGTGGGGGTTAATTGGGATGAGGGGTGCTGGAGGGAAATCTCTGAGGTGTTGAGGGCAGAGGATCCCTTGGGAGAATGTGGAGGGAGTCCCCTGTGGATTTGGGGAGTTGGTGTGGGCCTGTGCAATAGTTACCCAGAGATTAGAAGAGGTTTTAATTCTTCTAACTTGTTCTGGGTAACTTCTGATGTAACCCAGTTGGAACCATCCAAAGTTTGCTATTTAAAAAGCATTTAAGCATCATTCCTGCGTAGGGCAATTGCCCAAAGGAGGTTTGCATTTCCAGAAAATTGCCATGTAAACCTTATTGGGAAGTTCCCAAAGGGATTCCACAATGCATTTTTGGGGGAAATCCACATAGATATGAAAAGAACATGTAGACTCCATATAAATAGCCATCAGATGCTGGAATCCAGTCAGTCCCCGGCACTGTGAGGCAGCAGTCTAACCACTGCGCCACCGTGCCACCAAAAGTGCACTTTTTTTTAAAGGGGGCATTATTAATGCTTAAAAATTGCATAACTACTCTGAATTTTGTAAGCTAGATTCAAAGGGTTCACTATCGATAGTTAGGAAATAAGAGGATGAATTAGGAAAATGAAATAAACCTCCTCTTCCTGAATGATAGTGAACCCTTTGAATCTAAGTTACAAAATTCAGAGTAGTTATGCAATTTTTAAGCATTAATAATGCCCCCTTTAAAAAAAAAAGTGCACTTTTGGTGGCACGGTGGCGCAGTGGTTAGCACTGCTGCCTCACAGTGCCAGGAACTGACTGGATTCCAGCAACTGATGGCTATCTATATGGAGTCTACATGTTCTTTTCATGTCTATGTGGATTTCCTCTGGGTGATCCCATTTCTGCCCACACTCCAAAGATGTGCAGGTTAGGTTTGATTGGCCAAGCCAAATTGCTTCGTAGTGTCAGGCAAATTAGGAAGGTAAATACGTGAGGTTATGAGGATAGGGCGTGGGTGGGATTGTTATCGGTACAAACACGATGGACCCAATGACCTCCTTCTGCATTGTAGGGATTCTTTGAAAATAATACTACTGTAAAAATAAAGCAGTCTTTATTACTTATGAAAATATCACTAATGTGATATTCTTTTCATAGACATATTCAAAGAACACATTTTATTTTGTACTTTGAAGGTAAAACTTACCTGTAGCAGAAGTGGCTTAACTTTCAGCTTCTGTTTAATGCTTTCAATGGAGTAAGAAAAACTGCAGATCAAACAGACAATAACATTTACCTAAAACTCCAAATTCAATCAATTAACCACAAGCCATATCTCTAATTCAGAGTGCTCAAATCTATGTTGGAAAATGATCCAGAACAAAGGCATTCTTCAAGAATTGGAAAGAGATGCAAGTTCTCATCAAGCACACATACTGGAAACTGAATCAAAAACAGAAGGTGCCGGAAATATTTGTCAGAATCTCCAAGTGGAAAGATTGGACAACTTAGTGTTTCCAGTGCAGAATTTTCATCACCATTTATCTTCATTTGGGTCTCCTTCTCATTTTATCCTCTAGTCAACAAACACAGACTGTATTTAGAAATACAGAAGTTATACTGAGCAGGAATAAGTAAGCCATTCAGCCCCTTGAACCTGATCCACCATTCAACTAGAGCATGGCTGATTTTGTATGTCAATGCCATTTTTTTCCACTGCCCTATGTCCCATATTAGCTTTAATATTGAAAACTCTGTCCTTTTTTGTCTTGAACCAACTCAGTGACTGAGTCTCCACAGACTCTGAATGAAGAAATTCCTCACCATCTCAATCCTTTATGCAACTTCAAGAAATGCAGTGGAGGACCTGTGCACATCAAAGGTGATGAAATGGAGATGGAACATAGAACAATACAGCACAAACAGGCCCTTTGGCCCACGAGTTGCGCCGATCACATCTACTAATCCACAGACCTATCTATAACCCCCTATCCTATTCTTTTCCATATACTCATCCAGAAGTCTCTTAAAAGACCCCAGTGAGTTCGCCTCAACAACCTCCGACGGCAGTCAGTTCCATTCACTCACCACCCTCTGAGTGAAAAACCTACCCCTGACATCTCCTTTGTATTCGCTTCCCTGCACCTTAAATGTGTCCTCTCGTAGTGACCATTTCAGCTCGGGGAAATAGTCTCTGAGAGTCCACCCTATCTATTCCTCTCAACATTTTATAAACCTCTATCAGGTCGCCTCTCAACCTATGTCTCTCCAGTGAGAAGAATCCCAGCTCCCTCAACCTATCTTCATAAGGCCTGTCTCCCAATCCAGGCAGCATCCTTGTAAATCTCCTCTGAACTCTCTCAATAGCCTCTACATCCTTCCTATGATGAGGCGACCAGAACTGCGCACAATACTCCAAGTGGGGTCTGACAAGAGTCTTATAGAGCTGCATCATTACCTCCTGACTCCTAACTCTATTCCTCGATTAATGAAGGCCAGTACACCGTATGCCTTCTTGACCACTTCCTCCACCTGCGAGGCCGATTTAAGAGTCCTATGGACCCGGACCCTGAGATCCTTCTGCTCTACAACACAGCTAAGACTCCTACCCCTTATATTTTACTCCTTCATCCCATTATTCCTGCCAAAATGGACCACTACACATTTATCTGCGTTGAAGTCCATCTGCCACTTCTCCGCCCAGTCTTGCATTCTGTCTATGTCCCGCTGCAACTTTTGGCATCCCTCCAGACCATCCACAACACCACCGATCTTTGTATCATCGGCGAACTTGCTAATCCATCCCTCCACTTCCTCATCCAGGTCATTTATGAAAATGACAAACAGCAGGGGTCCCAGAACAGATTCCTGGGGCACTCCACTGGTTACCGACCTCCATGCAGAACAAGACCCATCCACAACCACTCTCTGCCTTCTGCCGCAAGCCAGTTCTGGATCCACGAGGCCAAAGCCCCTTGGATCCCATGCCTTCTCACCTTCTCCAGAAGCCTTGCATGTGGGACCTTATCAAACGCCTTACTAAAGTCCATGTACACTACGTCCACCGCCCTTCCTTCGTCAATGTGTTCAGTCACATTTTCGAAGAACTCAACTAGGCTTGTAAGGCATGACCTGCCCTTGACAAATCCATGCTGACTATTTCTAATCAGTCCAAACTTCTCCAAATGTTCATATATCTTATCCCTCAGAAGCCTCTCCATCAGCTTACCAACCACTGAAGTCAAACTCACCGGTCGGTAGTGGTAGAGATAGTGGAGAATTTCAAGTTGCTATGTGTTCAGATCACCAATAATCTTCCTAGTACCACCAAAGCTATAGTTAAGGAAGCCCACCGACATCTCAACTTTTTCAGAAGGCTAAGGAAATTGGACATGTCCGCTACAACTCTCAACAATTTCTATAGGTGTACAATAGTATACATTCTTTCTGGATGCATCTCAGCTTGATATACTCCTGCTCTGACAAGACTGCAAGAGATTACAAAGGCTAGTGACAAAGCCCAGTCCATCATGCAAAGCAACTTTCCGCCAGACAAGTGACACTGTCAACACTTCCCACTGCTTCAGAAAAGCAGCCAACACAATCAAGGACCCCACACACCCAGACTTACTCGCTTCCACCTTCTTCCATTGGGAAAAAGATACAAAAGCCTGAGGACACATACCAACCAACTCAAGCACAGCTTCCTCCCTTCTGCCATCAGACTTCTGAATGGTCTCACCATATGTTAAGCCAATCTTTCTCTTCACCCTATCAGCAACTGCAACACTATATTCTTCACCCCATCCTTTCCTTTTCCCCTATGTACTCTATGAATGGTATGCTTGTCTGTAACAGCGCACAAGAAACAATACTTTTCACTATATCCCAATTCATATAACAATACTAAATCAATTCAGTTCAAATCAATCAATTCAATAATAATATATTTTTAAAATCTTTTAAATTATCAACCTGAAGTTCCTCATTTCATTGAAGATTTTAATGTGTATGCATTTGGTCCTGGTGCCTCCTAGTTATTTTATGCTTTAAAGTTGATATTGGGCTGAGGCACATTGTTGCAACAGATTAGAAGCAATTTTGATTGATATATAGTTTATAACAGACCTTTCAGGATAAGTGAGAATGCCATGAATGAGTAACAAATAGGAATCAGTTCCTTTTCCCAGCATTGGCAACCTTCATTCAAATAATAAGGCAAAACTTTCTTACTGTGGGTGTTGAATTCATTACCTGGCTCTGGATTTATCCATCTTGTTTAAGAAACATATTCGAGGAACACGATGCTTATCCGCCTGTCGCCATACAGTCAGCGTTTGTGCCTAAACAAAATAAATGGCACCAGTGTGCTCAGTATTCGAGGTGCAAAATATTTAATGTCAAAAGGTGGAGATGCTGACATTGGACTGGGGTGGGCACAGTAAGAAGTTTCACAATATTAGGTTAAAGTTCAACAGGTTTATTTGGAATCTAGAGCTTTTGGAGTGTTGCTCCTTCATCTCAGTTTTCTCTGTTTTGTGTGTAAAAGAGGGCAACACATTTTTAAAAACAAGCTATTTGTCCCAGTTTTTCCTAATTGGACTTCCTGCAGTATTCATAGGCAAGGACAGCAGGACTAACCCTCATTCCTTGTGATACTATTCTTAAGCTGCCAAGTATCAATCATTAGAGTGGCTGGGCATTTAGAATTACCCTCAGTGCCCTGAGATAATCTGAATTCTAGCCATGAATTCAAGCTGGAAGGTGCACGTGGACTGGTTGATTACGGAATAGAGACTAGAGTTTGTATATATATGAAAGAATACAGTAACATGAACTGCTGCTTTAAAACCCCACTCACCTCCACACCAGCTGAAGCATCAAACACCGCCACTGCTCCATCAAGTACACGTAAAGAGCGTTCAACTTCAACTGTGAAATCCACGTGACCTGACAAAATGCAAGATTCACTAAAGTGAGATTTAGTTTTGGTGCATTGGGCATGATTCACCGAGCACATGGAAGTTAATTAAATGGCAGGGAGAGGAAATGACATGTACACAATTCTTTACAGTTTTTAAAAAAAGTATCAGCTGACCCACTCAATAGGTAACCTTTCACCTCATGCAATTCTGTGCTCTCTCAGACCTATCATTCATGAGGCACAAATCCCTAAATGTGCCTTCAATCTTCACTACCTGCACTGCAAATTAACCTCACATCTGGGAGTAATTCATTGTACTGATATTCATATTGTGCACCATTGTTTTTCTGTTTTGTGTTTGCAATGAAGTTCCAATGACCAGTTTCTACTTTCCACTGACAGACAGACAATGAAGGTTCTATTGTATATCTATCTCTCAAGCAGCTACATGAGACAGATTCAGCAGAACCATTTTCATCCTGCAAAGGGTGAAATTCTCTTTCTATCCCAGAAAAATTGCACTTCATTCAGCTTCAGTTCGGACATTTACAATTATCAAGCATGTCAGGCATTTGTCTATCCTTCACTTATATCATGTCTTTCACTACTGAGGTTATCCCAAAATGCCCCAGAGCTCACTGTTGAAGTATGGCTCATGCGACACATTGATCTGAAAATGGAATCTATTAGCACAGATATTATTAGCCTGGATAGAGGGTTAGTTAGCTAACAGCTAACCAATGGGCTATTTTGGGTACCTTGCGTTGACGAGGTGTCATGAGTTGAATACCACAGGGATCAATGCTGGGGTCTCAACTATCTATAATTTATATTAATAACTTGGATAACAGTTTCAAATGAGTGGTTGCTAATGACACAAAAATAGGTAGGAAAGGAAACTGTGAAGAGGACATAAGGATATAGATTGGGTGAAGACATATAGCTTAGTTAAGTGAGTGGGCAAAGATTTGGCAGATGGAGTGTAATGTGGGAAAAAATGAACTTGTTCACTCATCAGGGAGAATAAAAAAGCAGATTACTTAAATGGAGAGTGATTGCGGAATTGTGAAGTACAGAGGGACCTGGATGTTCTGGTACATGAATCTCAAAAAAATTAATGGGCAGATACAGCAAGTGATTAGAAAAACAAATGGAATGTTGCCATTTAAATTCCATTTGCCTTGCAATGAAAGATATTTCACTACTGTTGTACAGGACATTAGTGAGACCACCTTTGGATTGCAGTGTACAGTTTTGGCCTCCTTATTTAAGAAAGGAGGCAACTGAAGTTCAGAGAAGGGTAGGAGGGTAGGAAGGACTATAGGAAGATAGGAGGAAGGGTAGGAGAGTAGAGGATAGGATGGAGGAAGGGAGGGGAGATGTGTGCACATGTGCACGCATGTGGATTGGAGGAGGAATTTGACAGATTGTGTCTGTATCCACTGGAGTTAAGAAGAATGAGAGGTGATCTTACTAAAATATGTAGAATACTAGGGGGCTTGATGGGGTGGACGCTAAAAGGATATTTACCCCTCTGGGAAATATAAGAATCAGGGGATACAATTTAAAAATAAGGGATCTCTCATTTAAGATGGAGATGAGGAGAAATATTTTCTCCCATAGGGACACAATTCTGTGGTACTCTTCCTCAGAGAGTATTAAAGGTATTGAATATTCTTAAGGCTTAAATAGGTAGACTAACAAAGAAGCCAAAGGGTATGGGGGAGGTAGAAAGGAAAATGGTGTTGAGGCCACAATCTGATTAACCATGAGCTTATTGAATGGCGAAGCTCGCTTGAGGGGCCAAATGGCTCGCTCCTGTTCCTAATTTGTATGCTCAATGAGTTAACACTTCTCAGTTCCACTTATGTGGTAGTACCATCAGAAAAATAGCTGTTCTCCCAACTTCTTTCCCAAAAATCTCTGGAACTCTTTTCCTTAAAAGCAATGTCCCTACAAAACCACCTTACACAAAATTGTATTCTGTCTGACAAGTGTTTTCACCCTCTGTATATTTGGCAACATAAAACACCTACAGTTGAACAATTCATTTTCCCTCAATGTTTGATTCAGATTTTAAAATACTGCACAATTACGTATCACAATGGACATTTCCAAAGATCGTTTCTCTCTTCTCACTGAATATTAAAGTGTGAAAAGTACACAAACTATTTCCAAGGAGATAAAACATAGCTTTTACTGTGGGTGAATTCGATGAACTCAGATGCCAGTAATTTCCCTGCTGCAGTTTTCAACCTCTCAGTGGTACTTCAGTGGAACTGCAGTGTGCTGGGATAAAAGTCCATTTCCAGTAATCTTCTCAGGTTATGTGAGAAGATCGGGGGATTCCGGTCAGAAAATTCTATCCATAAGTATTATATATTTGGATTAAGATTTCCAAGTGCTCCTGATAAAAGTAACTAGTTTGTGGCTCTTTGCCAAGGTCGAGTTGATGTTGTTTAACCAAAAATTTGAAAATAATCGAAAATATACTTTATGCAAAAAAAACCCCTTTACATGAAACTTGCATTAAGTTGATCTTTCTCCACACCCTAACTATGACTGTAACGCTACATTCTGCACTCTCTCCTTTCCTTCTCTATGAATGGTATGCTTTGTCTGCATAGCGCGCAAAAAACAATACTTTTCACTGTATGCTAATACATGCAACATTAATAAATCAAATCAAATCTTTGCCCATGGGATGACAATGATGCAGATTCCAGGGAATTTTATGATTAAAGCTGGATTTTGATTCAAGCACAGCTAAGCACAAAATCACTTACTCAGTTAATTACAATTTGAATTGTCTACTTGAACAAGAATGGTCTCTCAATTGGGAAACCTGCACATCATTCCAAAGATGTGAGAGTTAGGTAGATTGACCATGCTAAATTAGCCCTTTGTGTCAGCAGAATTAGCAGGGCAAATACGTGGGGTTACGGGGATAGAGCCTATGTGAGATTGTTGTCGGTGCAAACTCGACAGGCTGAGTGGCCTCCTTCTGACTGTAAGGATTCTATGATTCTAGTTATTAAAGCCAAAAGTATTTCAAATGCAAGAACTGAGTACTTGTGGCCAGTTAAAACAATCTGAAACAATTTATCATTATTTTAAACACAGTACATTATTAATTGACAAGAACCCAACTCTATGTTTATATGAGCCATTGACTCAATCACAAGTGATTGAGAGTCCCAGCTTGTGGTTGCCTACCTGGTGTATCTATTAAGTTGACCCGATGGGTTTTCCAGTCGAATGTGACAGCAGCTGATTGGATCGTAATCCCACGCTCCCGTTCCTGTGCCATGAAGTCAGTCACAGTGTCTCCATCATCAACATCTAAGAAAAAGTAGAAGATTCTATGGTGTGGTGTTTTCATAAATTGAGCTCAATTCACCATTACATTATAGCGTACGAAATATGAAATCTCATCGAGAACCCCATAAAGTTTAATGTAAAAATCCTACAATTAAACGTATTAAGAGAGGCACAATGTTGCAGCACATTGTGCCAGAATTGCACGACATGAGCTTACACCCATATTCCAACTTAATTGATTTTGTAAGTTTAATCATACTGTTAGAGGAGAGAAGTGGACAGATATTGGTGATGTGGAGAAAGAGTAACCTGAGGTACTCTGCACTTTTTCATAGCTGTTTTATTGCAACATAAGCAATAGCCGAGAATCATGACACCTGCCTATCGTACCAAAACAGTTTACTCAAAAAGAAAGCAAAGAAGTTATGAAGTCTGGTTCTCTACACAGCAAGATCTGGACAACGCTGAGCCTCAGGATGGTAAGTAGCAAGTAACATTCATGCCATATGCGTGGGAGATAAGGATCATATCCAACAAGAAAGAATCTAACTACACTCCCTTGACATTAAATGGCATTACCATTGGTGAATTTCCTATCAACACCTTCAGTATTAGCACTGACCAGAAACCTAACTGGACCAGCCATAACGTAGCTGCAAGAGCCTGAGGCTGAAAGTTTTGCAGTGAGTAACTCACCTTGTGTCTCCCCAAAGTTTCTCTACCATCTACAAGATACACTTTTTGCAGGTCTGGTGGAATTCTCTAATAATACGCAAGAAGTTCAACTCAAACAGGGCAAAGCACTCTCTTGATCAGCACCTTATCCACTGTCTTAACATTCAGTTCCTCCACCACCAACTCACAATAGCAGCAGTGTGTACCATCTATAAGGTGCACTGCAGCAACTCACCAAGTCTCGTCTGACACCACCTTCCAAACCTATGACCTCTAACAACTAGAAGAACACGAGCAGCACATGCATGGAAACACCATGACTGCAATTTTCCCTCCAAGTCACACCATTTTAACTTGGAAATATATCATTGTATATCATATATACATCAGGGATTGAAGCGGTTCTCAAGACTAATTTGAGATGGGCAATAAATGCTGGTCCTGCCAGTGACACGTCCATGAATGATTTTTTTTAAACTACAAAAAGATTAAGTATTGGCTTTAAATGTATAATTTAGCACAACTTGCCATCCATACTTTTCCTGGAACTATGTCTTTACTCGCTTAGAAGGATATGTAGGGATATGGGAGTAGGGCCTGGGTGGGATTGTGTTTGGTGCAGGCTCGATGGGTCGAAGGGCCTCCTTCTGCACTGTAGGATTCAATGATTTTATGATTCTATGATTGTACTCAGAAATCCATGCCTAATGTGCATATTATAAATCACATTTGATAAACTCCAGCCAGTAAGACATTTTTTTGCTAATTTTCTCCTCTTTCTAAAGCACCAGTTCCTTCGCTGAGCTTGTTTTATATAGAATGCCCAGCACTGACACCTTGTTCAAATCAATATTATTAGTCTTGGCTTTATGAATTGACTAGCTATTTTATTGTCAGCTGAGTGGGCAATCACAGACAAGCTCAATCCTGTCTTTGCATGACAGCCATTTGTGTTTATGTCCATTGGAGATTGCTAGGAAGTAGTGAGAACCATCAATCATAATCTATCCCCCCCACTCTCTAAATTTTCAACCTTAAGCCTAATCCCCTATGCACTTAATACCATCCTGGCTGAGAGGCAATAATTCAGCAAATACTGAGCATTGAATCTCGAAGCTCTCCACAATTTGACTACTCATTGGATAATGTAGTTAAACTGTTAGAGCAGTTCAGCACAAAACAATTACATTCAGGGACGGAAGCTCCTGCAAGCATTTTTTTCACAACTCCCACTTTCAATTTTCTTAAGCTTCGACACCCACCAATTTCTAGCTTGGATACTGAATGGAGCTTTTTACACCAATGCCTCTAATTTTTCAGGAGGCTAAGGAAATTTGGCATGTCCACTATGACTCTCACCAATTTTTACATATGCACCACAGAAAGCATTCTTTCAGGTTATATCACAGCTTGATTTGGTGTGGCTCCTGCTCTACCCAAGACTGCAAGAAACTACAAAGGGTTGTGAACACAGCATAGTCCATCATGCAAGCCGGTTTCTCATCCATTGACTCCATCTGCATTTCTTGCTGCCTCAGAAAAACAGCCAATATAACGAAGGATCTCACGCACCCCGGACATATAGCGGGATTTTATGACCTTGCTCAGTCGAGGATCATAAAATTCTGCCCGAGGCCAAAGGAGAATTCCGTTTTGCGAACCTCACCCACCTCAGCGATAAAATTCCTGCCATACTTTCTTCCACCTTCTTCCATCAGGATAAAGATACAAAAGTCTGAGATCACATACCAACCAACTCATGGGCAGCACAGTGGCAACCACTGCTGCTCCACAGCACCAGGATTCTGGGTTTGATTCCTGGCTTGGGTCACTGTCTGTGTGGAATTTGCACATTCTCCCTCGTCTGTGTGGGTTTGCTCCGAGTTCTCTGATTTCCTCCCACATTCTGGAAGACGTGCTGTTAGGTGCATTGACCTGAACAGGCACCAGACTGTGGCGACTAGGGGAATTTCACAGTAACTTCATTGCAGTGTTAATGTAAGCCTTATTTGTGACTAAAAGAACAGTTTCTTCCCTGCTGCCAAACTTTTGAATAGACCTATCATATATTAAGTTGATCTTTCTCTAACTTTCATTACAATTATATTCTGCACTCTCTCCTTTCCTTCTCCCCAATGAACGGCATTATTTGTCTGTATAGCATACAAGACACAATACTTTTCACTGTCCACATTATCCAATACGTGTGACAATATTACGTCAAATCAAATAACAATATGGGGGAAACAGTGGGAACAGGCGAAACTCAGGAATGAACACAGTAATGCATTCATTGAGAGGATTAGGTAATGTCATAATTCCTGAGTGCTAGGAAATGCCATTATTTCCTAGTGGAACCGCCAAATAAATAAAATCATTGAACCCAATGATATTACTGTTGTACAAATTGTCATGAATATATCATATTTACGCAGGTTGTAGAATTAGTCAAGATAGCCTTGTTTTATTTTTGGCTATGAGGTGGGTAGGGTGTAATGAGGGACTAAAAGCCAACAAATCCCCTGGACCTGATGATCTTTGTGATAGAGTTCAAGAAAAGTTGTGCCTGCAGAGATAGCTGTTTCTGATCTTCCAAAATTTCCTGGATCCTGGAAGTCAGCTGACTAAACAGCCAGCACATGTGACTGAATTGACCCACAACAGAATATTCAGCTCAACATTTCAGATTCTACACCTTACAAAATGTTCACGTTGCTTGTCTTCAATGAATTTCTCGAAAGTGTGCATTCAATCTTATTGCAAATCAATAAGGCCTCAGCAAGAGAGGAAGCACATCTTACCTCCAAGTGCCCTGGTATATCCAGCATAATAAAGCATCCTTTCAGTGGTTGTGGTTTTCCCTGCATCAATATGAGCCATGATTCCAATATTTCGAATTCTGTTAATACAGACTTTTTTTAATAAAGGGATAAGGTACATTGTTTCATACACAATGAATTACCTTTAATAATCCTTAGTGACAAATGCCATAGATGGAAATTGCTTCTATTACATATTATCATTAAAAAAACCATCTAATGTCCTTTAGTGGAAGAAATCTGCCATCTTTATCTGGCCTACATTTGACCCCAGAGCCACAGAAGTGTTGCTGATTCTCTAAAATGATCTAGCAAGCCACTCAGTTCAGAGGCAATTAAGGGTGGGAAATAAATACTGGCCCAGCCAGTGAGGTCCACATCCCATGAATTAATTTTTAAAAATGCATAAATGTATAGAATTCATAACGCTTGAGAGGTATTATTAACTAATTGCCGAAAAACATAATTTACAAAGAAAGATTGATTTCTCTCAATAAACAAAGGATTTCTGTTAGTTACAGAGACGTTTATATTAATTAATGTATTAATTGCCCAATGAGTCCATACTTACTTAGAAATATCTGGATTGATAATGGTACGTAACGATTTAATCTCACCTGTAAGGGAATGGAAATCAGAATTTACATTTTTGAATGCATCTTAAGCAAAAGAGGCTTTAATTATCCTGGAGTAGTACAAAAAAAAAAATCAGCTTAACCATCCATGAGTGAACTAATGATAATTGGCTGTGTTTTAAAAGTAAAGGCAAAATGGTGGAACTCACCAGAAAAAGCATAAATCACCAAAAATTATTCCAATAATACACAATTTACAGAAATATTAAAATATTACACTACAATTCGACCTCCCTCTGTGCTGCAAAACGCTGCTGCATTTCCAAAAGCCACATTCACACGAAATATAGAAACAGGAGATTTATAGCATAGAAAGAGGTATTCAACCCATTCTGCCTGTGCTGATTGATAAATAGCTATCCTGACTAATTCCACTTTCCAACTTTGTCCTGTAGGTTACAACACTTCAAGTAAATATCCAATTTTATTTTAGATGCAATGTGATTATTTCTGCAGCTACCACCTTTCTAGGCAGTAAATTCCAGACTCCGATCATCATCTAATAAAAAAACTCTCAACTCCCCTCTAACCCTTTGACCAATTACTTAAATTGATTTGCTCTGGTTATTGATTTCTCAGCTAAGGGAAATTCGTTCTTCTTATCCACTCAAAGCCCCTTTTCAATTTTATATATCACAGTTAAATCTCCCTTCAGCCTCTGCTATTCCCAAAAAAACAATCAGAGGCTTCCAATTTTTCCTTGTAGTTAAAAATTCTCCATTTCTGGCAATATCCTCGTAAATTTTATCAGGTACTTCCTGCAACTTGGTGACTAGAACCATTCTTGATACTCCAGCTGTGGCCTAGCTAGTGTTTTATACAGTTCCAGCAGAACTTTTCTGCTCTTATGCAACAGCTAATAAAGGAATTATATATTCATAGATCAAGTTTCTTAACTAATTTATTGATCTATCGCACTAGATTCAGTGATCTGTGGACATGCATTCCAAGGTCCTTCTATTTCTTTATGCTTCTCAGATTAATTAAACATGTAATATACATGTTAAGAGGCACACATCCAATTTTTGTCACAATCAGAAAGCATTTCCTTACTGAGAGTGTATCCAACTGTTCAAACTGGTTACCAGGTGGTTGAGGCTAAGGCTGGGAGCTAATTTAAGAAAGAGTGTGCTTTGAGAAGAAGTGCCATGCTGGAATGGTGGCAGAGTTCATATTCTGAGATAAAATGGGCTCAACAGTTTTCTTCATCCAACTGGCTTCATGTCCAAATTACAACCATGCCTTTGTCACCCTTTTTAAATCAGCAGAAATTGTGTATGAAGCTTTTTTCCTCCATTAATTTGCGGGATATGTGCACTGTTGGTTAGGTCAATACATATCGTCGAACCTAAATTGCCATTGAGAAGGCAGAGGTGACCTGCCTTTTTGAACTGCTGCAGTCCATGTGGTTTGGCAAACTCATAGTTTTATTAGGGAGGGAATTTCAGGATTCTGATCCAGAAATAGTGAAGGAACGGCAATATATTTACATTAGAGGGGAATTTCTAGGGGGTGGTGTCCTTATGTGTCTGCTACCCTTGTCCTTCTAGGTGGTACTGTTTCTGGGTTTAGAAACTGCTGCCTAAAGAGCCTTGGTGAGTTCCTGCAGTGCATCTTGTAGGTGATATGCACTATTCATGTTTGTGAAAGGGGTGCCAAACTCCCTCCCTAATAAAACTATGAGTTTGCCAAACCACATGGACTGCAGCAGTTCAAAAAGGCAGGTCACCTCCGCCTTCTCAATGGCAATTTAGGTTCGACGATATGTATTGACCCTACCAACAGTGCACGTATCCCGCAAATTAATGGGGGAGAAAAGCTTCATACACAATTTCTGCTGATTTAAAAAGGGTGACAAAGGCTGGTTTGTCCTGGGACAGTGTTAAGCTTTTGAAGTGCTTTTGGAGCTGGACTCATCCATCACACTCCTAACTTGCACTTTACAGGTGATGGACAAGTTTTGGAAAGAGGTGAATTACTCGCCACAGGATCCCTAGTCTCTGACCTGTTCTTGTATCCACGGTATTTATATAGCTGATCCAGTTCAGTTTCTGGTCAATGTCCCCAGGTTGTTAATAATAGAACATAGAACATTACAGCGCAGAACAGGCCCTTCGGCCTTCGATGTTGCGCCGACCATTATAAAAAGCAATGACCCTCCAAACTAAACCATTCCCTTCTCTTCCATAAACTTATCAACTAACCTCTTAAACGCCACCAAACTTGGCGCATCTACAACTGCCGCAGGCCGGGCATTCCACTCCCTAACCACCCTTTGGGTAAAGAACCTACCTCTGATATCCGTCCTATAACTATCACCCCTTAATTTAAAGCTGTGTCCCCTCGTGCTAGCTTTCTCCATCCTAGGAAAAAGGCTATCATGTCCACCCTATCTAAACCTCTAATCATCTTATATGTTTCGATTAGGTCCCCTCTTAGCCGCCTCCTTTCTAACGAAAACAACCTCAAATCCCTCAGCCTCTCTTCATAAGACCTGCCCTCCATACCAGGCAACATCTGGTAAACCTCCTCTGTACCCTCTCCAATGCCTCCACATCTTTCTTATGTGGGGACCAGAACTGCACACAATACTCCAAGTGCGGCCGCACTAGAGTTTTGTACAGTTGCAACATGACGTTGCGGCTCCGAAATTCAATCCCCCTACCAATAAAAGCTAAGACTCCGTATGCCTTCTTAACAAACTTATCGACTTGACTGCCTACTTTCAGGGATCTATGCACAAATACACCAAGATCCCTTTGTTCATCAACACTATTAAGAATCCTACCATTAGCCCTATACTCTACACATTTATTATTCCTGCCAAAGTGCATTACCTCACACTTTTCCACATTAAACTCCATTTGCCATCTCTCGGCCCAGCTCTGCAACTTGTCCAAGTCACTCTGCAAACTATAACACCCCTCTTCACTATCTACCACTCCACCGACTTTAGTGTCATCTGCAAATTTACTAATCCATCCCTCAATACCATCATCCAGATCATTTATAAAAATTACAAACAGCAGGGGCCCCAAAACAGACCCCTGAGGTACACCACTTGTCACCGAACTCCACGATGAATATCTACCATCAACCACCACCCTCTGTCTTCTATCTGCTAGCCAATTCCTAATCCGATTAGCTAAATCACCCTCTATCCCATACATCTGCATTTTCTGCAGAAGTCTTCCATGGGCCACCTTATCAAACGCCTTACTAAAGTCCATATATACCACATCAACAGCCTTACCCCCATCCACCTCCTTAGTCACTTTTTCAAAAAACTCAATGAGGTTAGTAAGGCACGACCTACCCTTCACAAAAACCATGCTGACTATCTCCAATCAATTCATTACTCTCTAAATAACTATAAATCCTATCCCTAATTATTCTCTCCAACACTTTGCCCACCACAGAAGTAAGACTCACTGGCCTATAATTCCCTGGAAGGTCTCTCTTCCCTTTCTTGAACAATGGGACCACATTCGCTATCCTCCAGTCTTCTGGAACCATACCCGTAACCAACGACGACCTGAAGATCAGAGCCAGAGGCTCTGCAATCGCCTCTCTTGCCTCCCAAAGAATCCTAGGGTAAATCCCGTCCGGCCCAGGGGACGTTTCCAACTTCAAACCCTCAAGAATATCTAGCACATCCTCCCTATCTACTTCAATACTTTCCAGGTTGCAACCCTGTAATGGTGGATGTTAATAAATGGTGTATTGAATGTCATGGGGTGATAGTTCAATTCTGTCTTGTTGGTGATGGTTATCGCCTGGCACTTGTGTAGTGCAATGTTACTTACCATTTGTAAGCCCAAGCCTGGATATTTTCCAGATTTTGTTTGCATTTAGACCTAGACTGCTTCTGTATCCAAGGAATCGCAAATGATACTGAACATTGTGCAATTATCAGGGAACATCCCCTGACTTTATGATGGAAGGAAAGTCGCTTACCTGGGAGAGAGCTATACTTCCTGTTGAGAATACCTTTTACTTTCCTTCTGCTGTTATGAGAAATCCTAACAGAGCAGCGTGGAAGGAACTGAAAATACAGAACAATCCATTAGCTCAATTCTGGTTGTATTGTTGGTAAAAAGAGAAAAAATTGAATTAGCGCATGTAACTCAAGTTATGAGTATGCAAAGTGTGGCAACTGAATAGACCCTTTCTACACTGTAGATTCAATGGTAGCAAACACATTATTGGAAAAGTTTCTATTGTTACAACGTGGAAATTGACCTTGTTTGAAGTAATCCTCCAAAGAGGAATACCTCACCTTGTAATTTATTAATAATGTGTGGGAAACTATGAACTCTCCTTCAGTTAACACTTAGTGGTTAATTAATAGAATACCTGACACTTACTTTAAAATAAACAAATAACAATTTATTTGCTTAACTAAGAGGGAAGTTTAACTGAACATTGACATACTGAATAAAATAAGATTCTAATGAAATGCTGTTCAAATAAATACAATATCCATTAGTTAACAAAAAAATAGAATTTAGTCACTTCAAAAAGATTTTGCATCTTTCAGGACCTTCTGGAATTTCTTGGTTGATTTTTCTGTTTGTAAATTCTTTCTGATTTGGTACCTTTTGCTAGTTAGATATTGAGTTCTCTTAAGAGATAGCTGACAGCTGCTCTCACCTTCTCAAGGCTTCAGAGGTGTCAGTCCCTAACTCCTGTTTTCTCCCTTGCACTCCCTTTTATACCTGTGATGACATATCAATTTTCTTACAATAGAAAATGATTTTGTCCACACCATCAAATTCAAATGTTATAGGTTCTTGGTATCCAAGTGTCTGCTTTAAATTGATAGGCTGAATTGAAAAACATTCAAATGCCTGAAACCTGTTATCAAGGAACCCTGCTGCCTGGCCTTGGATACAAATGTTACAGTCTGAGATCGCAAATGCTCCCACATTTTAAACCTCCAAGGACTGAAACAAAACACCAGCTTCTAAAGGGACCACACAGTCTTTTTCCCCCCTAGAATTTTAACATTTTTTACAAGCTCAATCTCGTAACACTATATTAAAATGTTAATCATTACCACATGATGTGCACTGGATGAGCGAATCCCAGTTAGCAGCAGTTCCATCACAAGTTGCCTCATTTCCTCCTTGTTATTATCAAAATCTTCATGCAAAATAAACCTATAACATAAAAGAACACTCATTATCTAACATGCATTTAGCAGCGACTTCCAATATCACAGCATTAAATATTGTTGTAGGCAGCAAAGCGTTTGAGGAATGAAGTCACATTTCAAATCGACTGTGATGGGATTTGGGTCAGTCTCAATCTTTTCATATTTAAATGCAACAGTTTAAATATGTTTAATATTTTCCTGAAAATAAAAATGCTGTGACTGGTTTTAGGGATTAGTTATGAAAACAGATTGAAAAAATTAGATACATAGAAATTAGGAGCAGAAGTAGGTCATTTGACCTTTTGAGGCTAGTTCAACATTCAGTATGATCATAGCTGATCCTCTATCTCAACACCATAGTCCCGTTCTCTCTTCATATCTCTGGACACCTTTACTCTCTAGAAATTGGTCTATTTCCTGTTCAAGTATAATTTTTCAGTGGTTTGGCCTCCACAGCCTTCAGTGGTAGAGGATTTCACAGGTTCACTATCCTCCAAGTAAAGAGATTGCTCCTCATCTCAGTTTTAAATGGCCTACCCCGTATCCTCAGACTGTGACCTCTTGTTCTAAACACCCCAGCCAGAGGAAAAAACATTCTTGCGTTGTCTGCACAGCCCAGTCGAAATTTTATATGTTTGAATTCAATCTCCTCTACTTCTTCTGAAGTCCACAGAACACTGGCCTAATCGACCTAATGTCTCCTCATACGACAATCCTGCCATCCCAGGAATCAGTATGGTGAACCTTTCTGCATTCTTTCTATGGCAAGTATATCCTTTCTTAGGTAAGGAGACAAAAACTGCACATAATACTCCAGGTGTGTTTTTACCAAGGCCCTTTACAGCTGCAGTAAAACCTTCTTGCTCCTACTCAACACAATCCAATTCCTCTTGCAATTAAGACCAACGTAACATTTGCTCTTCTAACTGCTGGCTGTACCTGCATGCTTAATTTCAATGACTAGTGTACCAGGACATCCAAGTCTTGTTGTACATCAAAATTTCCCAATCTATCTCCATTTAAATAATGCTCTGCTGTTTTGTTTCTCTGTTTAAAGTGGATAACTCTTATATGTATTTGCGCATTCAAATTATGTAAATCATCTGAAGCCTTCTAACATCTAGTTTTGTGTCACCAGCAAACTTGGAAATATTACACTGGATAAAAGCAAATGGATGCATGGATGGATAAAAGTAAATGGATTACTATGGATGCTGGAAAATCCCAGCAGATCTGATAACATCTGTATGAAGAGAAAAGAGCTAACATTCCGAGTCCAGATGACCCTTTGTCAAAGCTCTGGAGCTTTGTCAAGCTGTTAGGAACTTTGACAAAGGGGTCAAAAAGGATTCTGTCATCCAAATCATTGATGTATATCGTTAATGGTTGGGTTAGTCACCATCTGCCACTTAGAAAAGGACCTATTTTATTTTACTCTCTGGTTCCTATCTGCTAAGAACTCAGTAAGAATTTAGCAACACCAATTTATAATCCAACCGATTTATTTGATAGTAAAAAAGTGAGCTTTCGACTCCTGTGTCTTCTTCAGGCAAATCTGCTAACCAGTTCCCAATCCATGCTAATATAATACCCCAATTCCGTGCACTTTAATTTTGTAGACTAAGCGCTTATGTAGGACTTTATCAAAAGCTTTGTGAAAATCCAAATACTTCACATCCACTGGTTCAGCCTTATCTATTCTACCCGTTATGTTCCCAAAAAACTCCAATAGGATTGTCAAGCATGATTTCCTTTTCATTAATTCCTGCTGATTTGTTTAATCCCATTGATATTTTCTAAGTATCCTGATGTTGCATCTTTTATAATGGACTCCAGCTATTTCTCTAATATTGATGTTAGGCTAACTGGCCTTATTTCTCCCACGCTCCTTTTTTAAATATCGGGGTTACATTTGCCACCCTCCAACCTGCCTGGGCTGCTTCCGCATCTACAGGATTTTGTAGATGGTACACAACGCATCCACTATTTTCATGACTACCTCCTTTAGTATGCTGGGATGTAGATTATCAGGCTTTTATTAAGACTGGTCTTTAGTACCATCTCAAACATTTCCAGAACTCTAGACCCACTCCCCCAATGTTCCCAAATCTGATCCTTACCTGAACTAACAAGCTATCCCTCTCGTCAACCCCCTCACATCGCTGCCATTCTTCCCATTCAAAACATCCCATTCCTGAGCAAAAGATAAATTCCGTTCATGGATTTCACCAGGGAAAATTAACAACGGACACTGGGGGAAGTCAGCGCCGCTCCAGGATGACCCTTTCCGCAGGATGAACGCCCGCTGCGTGCGGTCCTCCCACTTGGTCACCTCTTGTCTCCTTTGCGCCTCCTTTTTTTTTTGTTCGGTTGCCTCTTGGCTCAGGTCGCCGCTCTTTGGTTTCCTCTTCGAGTAAGATGGCGGCGGAGTGTGTGGTGCCTTGAGGATTGTCCCGTGTTACCGAGAGAGAGAGAGAGAGAGAGAGCGGGATCCAGCCGGGAGGAACGGTTCGGCAGCGGTGGTAGAGCCAGACTGAGAGCAGCAAGATGGTGAGTGAGAGATTGAGATTCGGGGGCGGGGAGAATGTGAACGATAAACACGCGCTGTCGGGGGATGCACTCCAGTCGGTGGCACGGTGATTAGCACTGGTACCTCACAGCGCCAGGGACCCGGGTTCAATTCCCGGCCTTGGTCACTGTCTGTGCGGTGTTTGTACATTCTCCCCATGTCTGTGAAAAAGGTGTTGTTTGGGGCGTACTGGCCGAGCTAAATTCTCCCTCAGTGTACCCGAACAAACCCCAGAGTGTGGTGACTAGGGGATTTTCATAATAACGTCATTGCAGTTATTAAGCTTACTTGGGACACTAATAAATTAACTTTTAACTGTTTTACTCCCCATCCCCTCATTCTCACCTCGTTCTTCCTGCCAACCCCTGCCCTGGAGTCCCATTTCTCATTATTGTGGATATGTACAGAAGATTGTCATCTGTGTATTAAAATTTCAGTTATACAAATATTTTCTGTGAAGTAGCAGGCGGCAGGGTTTTGAGTGTGTACAGTAAATATGTTTCTTCTGATTGAAAACAGCCACAGAACGAATACATCGAGTTACACCGTAAGCGATATGGCTATCGCCTGGACTATCATGAAAAGAAAAGGAAGAAGGAGAGCCGTGAACCGCATGAGCGTGCTCACAAAGCCAGGAAGATGATCGGTCTTAAGGCCAAATTGTACCACAAACAGCGCCATTCAGAAAAAATACAGATGAAGAAGACGTAAGTTATCACTCTTCAATTACCTGCTCATCAACTTATCATCTGAATGTGTGCTTTGGACATTTTAATGCCTAGCTTTTTTCCAATCTTGTTGAGGTAATGGATTTAAAATAATGTTGTAGCATTTGCTTAAGTTTACTGTCTGCATTATTCTCCATAGAAATTTTATGATGTAATCACGTAGCCACAGAAAACTAGTCATATTTGAGAAAATAGGAGTGAAGTAAATATTACTGATCAATATTTTCTAAAATACAATGTTGTTTTAAATGAATCTTTGTTTTCTTTTGAAGGGATAGGATTTCAAATTTTCTTTAGAAGGGATAGGTTCACAAATGTGCACATTGTGAATCATGTGTATTAAAATAATAGTGTAAAATCACATTCATTTTGATGAATGAACTTTTATGATAAAAATGTGTGCAGGTTGAGTAGGACACCAAGATTCTAAGAGGTAATAGTACAAGAAAATCATAGAAAAAGTTCAGCAGGTTCGGCAGCATCTGTGTAGGGAGACAGGTGTTAACATTTCAGATTTGTGACTATTCATGAGAAATATTCATTGGCGGCACAGTGGCCAGGAATCCAGGTTCAAATTCTGGCTTGGGTCATTGTCTGTGTGGAGTTTGCACTTTCTCCCTGTGTCTGTGGGTGCTCTGATTTCCTCCTCCAGTCCAAAGATATGCTGGTAAGATTGATTAGCCAGGCTAAATTGACCCTAATGTCAGGAGGATTAGTAAGGTAAATGTGTGCGGTTACGAGGATGGGGGGTACAGATTCAATGGGCCAAATGACTTCCTCTATACTATAGGGATTCTGAGATTCTAAGTGGGAAAAGTTAGAGTGTAAATTTGATTTGAGTTATGCAAAATTAGTATCAAACCTGCTATAGGCACAGATTGTTATTTCTTTTTTTTCTCTGTCACCTATGGTCCATTGGCTCCAGAAGAATTTTTTTTTCTGGTGGTACAGTGGTTAGCACTGTTGCCTCACAGTATCTGGGTTCAATTCCAGTCTTAGGTGAACTCCACTGTCTGTGGATTTGCATGTTCTCCCCAAGTATCATCGGACTCAAAAGGTTAGCTTTATTTTCTCTCTATAGGTGCTGTCAGACCTGCTGAGATTTTCCAGTATCTTCTATTTTTGTTTCAGATTCCAGCATCCACAGTAATTTGCTTTTTAACTGAGGTTGTTTTCTTGGCTAGGGGATCTAGAACACGGGGCACAGTTACTGGGTCATATAGGACTGAGATGAGGAATCTCTTCACTCAGTTCTGAATCTTTGGGATTCTCTACCCCAGAAAGTTGTGGCTACTCCATCATTGGATATGTTTAAGACTGAGATAGATAGATAGATGCTTGGTGCCTCCGTGAACCAGAAGATATTGGGAGTAGGTAAAGATCATCTATGATCGTAGATGATGGCAGAATAGGCTGAAACTCCATATGGTTTATTCCTGCTCCTGTTTCTCATGTTTTTGAATAATCTGATCAAAATAGACAGTAGGGAGATCAGGAGAAGTGTGGAAAAGGTAATTTTGGATTTTAATAGGATCAAGCTGGAAGCTGTTCCTGTTTCTGCAGAAGGGACATTAGCAAGTGGAGAATGGAGATCGAGTCTCCAAGAAAGGAAAGAGGCTGGAAGTGCTCTGGTTACAATGAAATAAGATTAAAACCATAAATGTGGCACGGTGGTTGGCATTGCTGCTTCACAATGCCAGGGACCTGGCATTCAATTCCCAGCTTGAGTCGCTGACTGTCTGTCTACGGAGCCTGCACATTCTCCCCATGTTTGTATGGGTTTTCTCCGAGTGCTCTGGTTTCTCCCACATTCTGAAAGACGTGCTGGTTAGATCGGTGTTAAGGGAAGAACAGGATTGGCAGCTTAACATTTCAGGATACAGATGTTTCAGGCGGGATAGAGGGGAATGTAAAAGGGGTGGAGGAATTGCACTACTGGTTAGGGAGAATATCACAGCTGTACTCTGGGAGCACACCATGGAGGGCTCATACTGCGAAACAATATGAGTAGAGCTCAGAAATAGGAAAGGTGTAGTCACAATGTTTGGTATTTACTGTAGGCCACCCAACTGCCAGCAGGAAATAGAGAACAAATTTGTAAGCAGATTTTGGCAAAATGTAAAAGTAACAGGGTTGTTGTGGTGGGAGATTTTAGCTTACTGTATATTGACTGGACTCACTTAGTGCTAGGGGGTGGCTGGACAGAGTTTGTAAGGAGCATCCAGGAGAGCTTCTTGAAACAGTATGTAGATAGTCCAACTAAGGAAGGGACCATATTGGGACCTGATATTGGTGAATGAGTCCAACCAGGTGATCGATGTTTCAGTAGGGGAGCAGTTTGGGAACAGTGGTCACAATTCAGGAAGCTTTATGGTATGGATGGATAAAGTATATTCAAGTTAAGATACTAAATTTGGGGAAGGCTAATTACATTCTTCAGTTCCTGCCTAATATTGTTGTAGATTGGGGCAGATGTTTGAGGACAAATCAACATCTGGCATGTGGAGGCTTTCAAGTGTAAGTTGAAAGAAATTCAGAATAGCACATTTGGGATCAACACATTCCTGTAAGGATGAAAGATAAGTGTGGCAAGTTTTGAGAACCTTGGATAACAAGAAATATTGTGAACCTAGTCAAAGAGAAAAAGGAAGCATTTGTCAAAACTAGGAGACTAGGAACACATGAAGCAAGTATGGAATACAAGGAAAATAGAAAGAAACTTAAGCAAGAAATAAAGAAGGTTAAAAGAGGTCACAAAAAAGCACTGGCCAGCAGGATTAAGGAAAATCCCAAGGCTTTTATATATATATATAAAAGAGCAAGAGGATAGCCAGAGATAGGGTTAGTCCACTCAAGAAGAAGGGAGGGAATCTATGCATGGAGCCAGAGGAAATGGGCGAGGTATTAAATGAGTACTGTGTGTCAATATTCACCAAAGAGAAGGATTTAGTGGATGATGAGTCTGGGAAAGGATGTGTAGATAGTTTGAGCCATGTTGAGATCAAAAAGGTGGTGGTATTGGGGTTCTTGAGAAATATTAAGGTAGACAAATGCCCCAGAACCTGATGGATTTATCCCAGAATACTGAGAGGTAAGGGAGGAAATTGCTGGGGCCTTGAGAGAAATCTTTGTATCCTCATTGTTAAGGGGAGGTCCCAAAGGATTGGAGAATAGCCAACATTGTTCCTTTGTTTAAGAAGGGTAGCAAGAATAATCCAAGTAATTACAGTCTGGAGACCCTTACATCAGTGATAGGGAAATTATTGGAAAAGATTCTTCAAGACAGGATTTATTCCCACATGGAAATAAGTGAACATATGAGTGAGAGGCAACATAGTTTTGTGAAGGGAAGGTTGTGTCTCGCAAAGCTTGATCGAGTTTTTCAAGGCTGTGACCCAGATGATTGAGGATAGGGCAGTGGATGTTGTCTACATGGACTTCAGTAAGGTCTTTGACAAGGTCCTTCATGACAGACTGGTGCAGAAGGTGAAGTTGCATGGGATCAGAGATGAGCTGGCAAGATGGATCGAAACCGGATCAGTCAAAGAAGACAGAGGGTAGAAGTGTAAGAGTGCGTTTCTGAATGGAGGTTGTGACAAGTGGTGTTCCCTTGGGGTCAGTGCTGGACCTTTTCTGTTTGTAACATATATAAATGATTTGGAGGAAAATGTAACTGAATTGATTAGTAAGTTTGCAAACGACACAAAGGTTGGTGGATTTGTAGACAGTGACCTGGACCGTCAGAGGATACAGCAGAATATAGATCAGTTGGAAACTTGGGCGCGGAGAGGTGGCAAATGAAGTTTAATCTGGACAAATGTGAGGTAATGCATTTTGGAAGGTCTAATGCAGAAAGAAAATATATGGTAAATGGCAGAATCCTTAAGAGCATTGATAGGCAAAGGGATCTGAGTGTACAGGTACACAGGTCAGAGAAAGTGGCAATGAAGGTGGAAAAGATAGTCAAGAAGGTATACGGCATGCTTGCCTTCATCAGTCGGGGCACTGAGTTTAAAAATTGGCAAGTCACGTTGCAGCCTTTTAGAACCTTAGTTAGGCTGCACTTGGAATATAGTGTTTAATTCTGGTCACCATACTACCAGAAAGATGTGGAACTTTGGGGAGGATACAGAAAAGATTTACCAGGATGTTGCCTGGTATGGAGAACATTAGCTATGGTTTGTTCTCACTGGAGTGACGGAGATTGAGGGGTGACCTGATAGAAGTCTACAAGATTATGAGAGGCACGGCCATAGTCGATAGTCAGAAGCTTTTTCTCAGGATGGAAGAGTCGATTACTAGGGGGCACAGGTTTAAACTGCAAGGGACAAAGTTTAAAGGAAATGTATGAGGCAGGTTTTTTTTTACACAGCAGTGAGTGCTTGGAACTCGTTGCCGGGGGAGGTAGTGAAGTGGATACAGTAATTACTTTTGACAAATACATGAATAGGATGGGAATAGAGGGATATGGTCCCTGGAAGAATAGGGTTTTAGTTAAGTCGGGCAGCATGTTCGATGCAGGCTTGGAGGGCCGAAGGTTTGTTCCTGTGCTGTAATTTTCTTCTAGATGTGGTAATCATGCTAAATTCTCTCTGTGTATCTGAACAGGTTTTGGAGTATTGCTACTAGGGGATTGTCACAGTAATTTCATTGCAGTATAATGTACGCCTACTTATTACTCAGAAAATAAACTAAACTTTGAGTGAGGACAGTTCTCCTGAGCTGCACAGTGGAGGAGAGGAGTTGAAAGGTGGCTTCCTGGTACTTGGGTTGAAATGAATGATAGTGTAGGAATAAAAAACTTCTTTGGAAATTCATGAAACATAAATTTTTAGAAGAAACAAAATTCGGTGTTAGAGATTTGCAATTGAAACAGAGTGCTGGAAAACCTCAGCAGAAGCTGTAGTAGCTCGGCAACATTTATTGCCAACCCCAATTACCCTTGAGATGGTGGTGGTGAGCCGCTGTTTTGAATGAATGCAGTCTATCTGATGCAGGTGTACTCTGTGCTGTTAGGAGTTCCAGGACTTTGACCCAACAACATTGAACAATGATTAAGCTCCAAGTCAGCATAGTGTGTGGCTTGAAGAGAAACTTTGATATGGTGGCATTCCCAAATCATCGGGTAAGGATAGCAGAATTCCTTTCTTGGAGGACATTAGAGAACCAGGTGAGGTTTTACAATGATCACCATTACCGAGACTGACTTTGTATTCCAGATATATTAATTTATATTCAAATTCCACCAGCTGCTGTGGTGGGAAATGAACCCATGTCCTCAGAGCATTAGCCTGGACCGCTGAATTGTTAATCTAGTGACATTAGCTCATCTGTGACAGCATCTGTCGAGAGAAATAGGATTAACATTTCCAATCCAATATGGTTTCTCTTTGGATCGGAACATTACACCCAGCTGCTGATTGATTTTTTTTCACATTCACCATGGCAGACATTTTTACTATTTGAAAGACTGAATTTTCCTGGTGCTCTGACCAGCATTCCTCCCTCAGTTGATCTTGGGCTTCAACTCCACTTTTGCACCCGTTCCTCATATTTCTCATCCCTGAGACTAAAATCTATTTCCACCTTAAATTTATTTAATAATGGAAAAAGAGTAAAGAAAAGATTCTGAGCCAAATGAGCTATTGGGGAAGGATAGTAAAAAGCTTGGCGAAGGAGAGGGGTTATAAAAAGGTCTCTTGAGAGCAGAGATACGTGGTGATGCGAAAGCCTTCTGGGGGAAATTGGATAAGGTGGAGCCTAATTGAGCAAAGGCACAACCACCAGTGCTGGGGCTAAAGGGTGCCCAGCATGGTGGACCCAGAGAAGGTGGAAGAGAAACATTTTCTACAGAAAATGCAGATGTGTGGAATAGAGGGTGATTTAGCTAATTGGATTAGGAATTGGCTGGCAGATAGAAGACAGAGGGTGGTGGTTGATGGGAGATATTCATCGTGGAGTTCGGTGACGAGTGGTGTGCCTCAGGGGTCTGTTTTGGGGCCCCTGCTGTTTGTAATTTTTATAAATGATCTGGATGAGGGTATTGAGGGATGGATCAGTAAATTTGCAGATGATACTAAAGTTGGTGGAGTGGTAGATAGTGAAGAGGGGTGTTTTAGTTTACAGAGTGACTTGGACAAGTTGCAGAGCTGGGCCGAGAGGTGGCAAATGGAGTTTAATGTGGAAAAGTGTGAGGTAATGCACTTTGGCAGGAACAATAAATGTGTAGAGTATAGGGCTAATGGTAGGGCTCTTAATAGTGTTGAGGAACAGAAGGATCTTGGTGTATGTGTCAATAGATCACTGAAAGTAGGCAGTCAAGTGGATAAAGTTGTTAAGAAGGCATATGGAGTCTTAGCTTTTATTGGTAGGGGGATTGAATTTCGGAGCCGCAGCATCATGTTGCAACTGTACAAAACTCTAGTGCGGCCGCACTTGGAGTATTGTGTGCAGTTCTGGTCGCCACATTATAAGAAAGATGTGGAGGCATTGGAGAGGGTACAGAGGAGGTTTACCAGGATGTTGCCTGGTATGGAGGGCAGGTCCTATGAAGAGAGGTTGAAGGATTTGAGGTTGTTTTCGTTAGAAAGGAGGCGGCTAAGAGGGGATCTTATTGAAGCATATAAGATGATTAGAGGTTTAGATAGGGTGGACAGTGATAGCCTTTTTCCTAGGATGGAGAAAGCTAGCACGAGGGGACACAGCTTTAAATTAAGGGGTATGAGTTATAGGACGGATATCAGAGGTAGGTTCTTTACTCAAAGAGTGATTAGGGAGTGGAATGCCCTGCCTGCAGCTGTTGTAGATGCGCCAAGTTTGGTGGCGTTTAAGAGGTTAATTGATAAGTATATGGAAGAGAAGGGAATGGTTTAGTTTGGAGGGGCATTGCTTTTTATTTTGGTCGGCACAACATCGAAGGCTGAGGGCCTGTTCTGTGCTGTAATGTTCTATGTTCTATTATTATTGTTTGGCTGGAGAAGATTAGAGATGGAGTGAGACAAAGTCATTTAAGGATGGGAATTTTAAATTGGAGAAGTTAGGAATTTGGAATTAATAAACAGCAAGAACAGGAATAATACATGAGATCTGTGTAGTCCTGTAATTCTTTAAGGTGTAGCCCTCAAATCATGTTTTAGAAAAAGTATTATTGTGTATTACATGCACCGTTCTTGTCATTATGTCAACTGTTTTTGTTTCTTATGTTTAAACTCACTTTGAATAAATTCATCTTTCTTTTGGGATTAACATACTGGCCTTTGATTAAGAAGTCCCTTGGAAGAAGTATTACACAGATGCATTAACCTTCAAAAGCAACAAGAAATATATTTTTTAAATATCACTCGTGATTTCACAGAAATTTATTTATTTCATCTCCACAGTCTCAAAATGCATGAACAAAGAAAAACAAAACAGAAGAATGACGACAAGACACCAGAAGGAGCCATACCAGCCTATCTACTCGACAGAGAAGGCCAATCCCGTGCCAAAGTCCTGTCCAACATGATCAAACAAAAGAGAAAAGAGAAAGCTGTAAGTGAAGCATCTTGTATATCGTTGACTCTAGATGTTGAATCTGCAGGTCTTGGTTTCTCGGGCATATCTGTTTGTACAGGTGTTTGAGGAAAATATTTGTTTTAAGGTTTCAGCTTTGGCTCATTACAATCATTTGCACCTCTTGATGGTGATAGGTAAAGCCCCATTTTGAATGCAGAAGGCTTTGAATGCATAAGCTGACGCTTCTTCATGCAGTAGCAAGGTAGTTTTATTGTGTGTGAGGCCCACTTTTTTGGACAGGGTCCTTTTTACCCTTTCTGATAGAACTTTCAGATATTTTGTATCTATTTGTAGAAGAGGAGGGGAAGTCAGTGTCCTGGCCTACATTTATCCCTCCAGTCAACACTACTAAAGTAAATCATCTGCTTGTTTTTCTCCGTGATGTTTGTGGGGCCTCGCTCTGCACATTGGTTGTTACCTTTCCCATGATAGGTCAGTGAATATGCTTCAAAAAATATCTGTGTTTTCTTTAGATTGTGAAAGATGCTTTTTAAAAATAAATTATTTTTATTTCCGCTCAGTAAAATACATACCTGCCTTACCACCAGGACCAGTTTGTGTACAGCTGGATTTAAAGATGGCTGACACCACATCATGGTGCCACAAATCAAGGGTGCTGCAGTATTATTTAATAAATTTTTATAATATTTCATCACAAGAAGTGGGCAGGAAATCCCTTTCGAAAGATAATAGCCTCTAATTCTCTTGTGATCCACCTCCTGATCCTTCAATCCTATTTCCACTAATCTGCTGATTATCCAATGTTCCTTCATGGTTCCCATGTCAGCTGATGTTGTAATTGGTTCTCCCTTCAGATATTGTCACTCCCTCCTTAAATCTCCTCTCATCAGCCCTGTCTCCAAAAAAAAACTCTTGACACCACTGCCCACAAAACTACCACTGAAAGTCCATGAACATGTTGTCATCTTCCAAATCGATTCCCATTTCCCAGAACTCCATTCTTAAATCCATCCAATCAGTTTTCCGCTCTTACCACAGTAACAAAGTCACAAGTGAAATCCTATGTAACTGTGACAAAGTTAAACTTGCCCTTCTCTTCCTTCTTGATCTGTCTGCAGCCTTTGATATGGTTAGCCACTCCTTCTCTTCCAAAGCCTCTCCATTATCCAGCTGGGTGAAATTGCCATTGCATGATTCCATTCTCCTCTATCATTTTTTTCTGTTTCCACATTGTTCCTTCTGATGTCCTCAAATTTCTATCCTGGTCCTTCCTATTTCTTATGCTGCCCTTGGCAACGTCATCCAAAGGCATTGTATTAGTTTTCGCAAGTACACTGATGACATTCAACTCTACCTCACCATCAGCTCTCTTAACTCCCCCATTCTTGCAAAATTATCAGTGTTTATCCAACTTCCAATGCTGGATGAGCAGAAATTCATCCGATTAAGTATTAAGAAGACTGAAGCTGTTGTTTTCATCCTCAATCCCTAGCTGCTGACTCCATTCCTCCTTAACAAGAGTCTGAGATTAAGCCAGTCAGTTTGCAACCTTAATGTCACACTTGATCCTGAAATAAGCTTCTGACCTTCTATTCCTGCCAGCACGAAGGAAGGGTGCCTATTTCCACCCCTGTAATATTGCCCGACTTTGCCCAGTCTCAGCTGCTGAAACTCTCATTTCTGACTTTGTTTCCTCTAGCTTTAACTATTCCAATACACTTCTGGCTGATCTCTCCCATTCTACCCTTCATAAACTGGAGGTTATTCAAAACTTTGCCTGTGTCCTAACTTGCAGTTATCATCGCCAATGTGTTTGTTGTTCTACATTGGCTCCCAATCAAGCAATGTTTTATTTTAAAATTCTCAACCTTGTTTTCAAACCCCTTATTCTTCCCTATCTCTGATCTCCAACAACCCTCCCAGGTATCTGCATTCCCAATTCTTCCACCTTGGTGATCAAGCCTTCAAGCTTTGGAATTCCCTTCCTATAACTTTTCTGTCTCTTCCTCATTTAAGACCCTCCTTTAAAATCCACGTCTTTGACTAAACTTTAGTTTTAAAACAAACCAAATATTTTCTTATTTGGTTCGGTCTTGTGTGTTTTATAATGCTCCTGTGAAGTACCTTAGGACGTTTTATGATGTTAAAATTGTTTTATAAATACAACTTGTTTCGATGATTCGTAATCCTTATATAAATTATTCTTTGGTAGGGTAAATGGGAAGTACCCTTGCCAAAAGTCCGTGCCCAAGGAGAAACTGAAGTCCTGAAAGTTATCCGCACAGGTAAACGGAAGAAGAAAGCTTGGAAGAGAATGGTTACTAAAGTTTGTTTTGTCGGAGATGGATTCACTAGGAAACCTCCTAAGTATGAAAGATTCATCAGACCAATGGTGAGTTAAAAAACCTGATTGGAAGAGAAGGTTATTGCACATTTCAACTTTGTACAAATTGTACAAATAGGTTCAGTTAAAGTTTTAATAAGAATGCATATGAAAAATTAAAGATTCAGAGCACTGAGGAAGGACAAGCTAATTAAGAAATAAGGTGAAATAACTCCAGGGGCACTGGGGAAATTGGTACAGGATTTATTTTATATTGAGACTATCTGACAGGGAATATTTGATGCAAATACTACCTCAGAAAAGCAGCCAGCGTAATTAAGAACCCCACGCATCCTGGACATACTCTCTTCCACCATCTCCCTTTGGAAAAGAGATACAAAAGTCTGAGGATTCTTACCAACTGACTCAAAAACAACTTCTTCCCTGCTGCCATCAGACTTTTGAATAGACCTACTTTACATTAAGTTGATCTTTCTCTACACCCTAGCTATAACTGTAACACTGTTTTACACTCTCATCTATATGTACGATATGCTTTGTGTACCACCCAAAAAACATTACTTTTCACTATACTAATACATGTGACAAAACAAAAAGAAGAAAAGTAGTTTTAGAAGTTTGCAATAAACTACCAGATCTAAACAAAACAGTACTGTGGAAAAAATAGGAAAGTAATATCAATAAATTCAGTCAACTTGGTTTAGACTTGGAATATCCGTGCATCTAAAATCTGATTTAATTAATAGGAATAAGCCAGTGGGATTATTTTCAATAAAATGATGTTAAGATAAACTCAGGAAATTAGTTCTCCTAATTCCACATGAAAGTCAACTGCACAAGCTGATGGTTGGGGTAAAATTTGGATATGGATAGGGAAGTGACTGGAAGCGAGAGATCAGTGGCTGATGGTAAAGATCAGCCCAAGCTTAAAATGTGCTATCAGACTAGAACTCAACATGACGTTGCCATCATGATCTGCAGACTTTGATTTGACAATCTAGTTTAACTTGGCAATCTGTTCCCCTGTTTAAATGTGGTTACTAATTAGTGATGTTGGGTTGCAGGAATGCACTAAGTGGACAACCTGTAGTGTTTGATCAGGGTCCCTATTGTTTCTGGTCTGCAAAAATTTGGTCAGGTGTGCAGATGGTTCCATAGTTGGGGAGATGATATGATCTGAAGAAGCTACAAAAGTGCTACTTCAATTCAGTTGTGGAAGGTCCAAATACTAGAAGAAAATTGGGACTCAGTTGTCTTGATCAAAGAAGCAGGGAAAGCTTGGAAGAAACTGTGGGAGTTAAGTAGATCATATCCAAGCACTGCAGGCAGCAATTAAAGAAACAAATTACATTGCATGACTAGATTGTCAATTTGTGATGTTAGCATTGTATTGATTTCACGACTGTTCTCGCTTTTGAATATGCTTTTAGCACTAACCATGAGATATAATAGAACCATACAAAGCCTGGAACTTGTGTAGGGAGGGGAGACAAAGCTGATCCCTAGTACCAGCAAGCCTAAAGTAAAGAAAGGTTGGAGGAGAAAAAGTTCACAAGATTATACCTTGATACAAGATGGCAAGTAGAATTTAAAAAAAATTAATCCCATTCAATATTTCAAACTTGCAGAAATGGGGATATTTTGCAAACTAGTAAAAAGCAAGTTTGAAACACACCGAAAGCATTTCTTCCAATTGGGGTAGTGGAGGCAATAACAAAAATGAAGGGGTAACTGGATGCATTGGTAATCATATGTTCTTATGAAGAATTGGCCAAATGATCTCTCTCTCTGCTTATTGTTAATATGCAGTGATAAATAATTGTTGAGTTTTGCTGTTTATCCCATCAGTTGAAAACAGTTTAACCAGTTAAAATAAAACATTAGAATGCAATTTCTTGTTTGTGTTTCCTTCTGTAAAAGAAAAGATGGTCTGATTGTAATTATTGTTGTGCAGGGTTTACGTTTTAAGAAGGCTCATGTAACGCATCCAGAGCTCAAGGCCACCTTCTGTTTACCTATACTTGGTGTTAAGAAGAACCCATCATCACCTTTATATACAACATTAGGTAAGCAAATAAAGTAATGTATAGATATTGTTCCATAACTTAATTACAGCAAGATTGAATCAATCTGATTTATTTCTTGAAGTACCTTCTAAATCTGTTTGCAATCATTCTGTGGTGACAATAATAGTTGTGTGAGCAGAATTGCTAATGCATAGGGTTAAAATCCTAAAGGGAATGGTCTCATTGCAGGCAGTTCCTTGAGTAACTGTTGTTCAAATTGTTTTTAAAATTTCTATTTCTAATAAAGAATGATTTGAATAGCTTTTATTACATACTTTTTTAATAACTTATATTTCAAAATGTTCAATAATTAGGATGTTGAATTAAATTGGATCCTTTATTCCTTGTGTAAAGATTGTGATATTGGTGTACTTTGAGTTTTTTTTAAATCATGTTCCCTGCAGTTGTAAGCAGGCCTTTTTGATTTCAGTGTCGTTGGGATGTTTGGAGAATTTCTTTTATTGAGACTACAATGATTTAAATGGAGTTTTGTTTACTTTTTTACTATGGGCTTCAAGTACTTTCTGACCATTGCTTTATGACTTTGCCTTGTTAAGAGGAAGACTGATAGCAGGTCATGTGTTTTGGACAGTTTTTGTCATATAGTAAATTTAAGATTTCATTTTATGTTTGGCGCAGTTTTAGTTTAGAAAGAAGTGGACATCAAACTGCAAAGCAGTATTTCTCTCTCTTGGTTTTGGAAATTCTGCTGTTAGCTAGAAGCAAGGTTCCTGGCCTTCACAGAGTGGAAAATCTGTTGGTGGTTAGCTTGCCTAGAGTCTCTCTCTCTCTCCTTTCCTCCCCCTGGTATTTTGAGAACTGTCTTGATTCCAAACTTGTGTGTGTCAAGAGAACTACAACATTCGAAGGACTAAATCCCAGCAGCACATGAGCATTTGTACTTTCTGTGCTGAACCTGTGGAAAGTGTTCTGTTTTTGGGAAGTTCTGTTTGATTGGTTCATTTTAGATATATTTAAAATTTATTTTCTTTCTATGTATGTTAGTTGTATTAAACAAATTTTGTTTGATTAAAGCTCACTAGTGAGACATTTGAATCAGACTGAAGTGAGACACATGCTTATCCTAGCCAAAATTTGAAATGCAAAACTTACAATTCAGGCGGACTTCATAGAACACTTTGGAGTTTCTGGCCTTGAATTATAACAAGATCTATCTGTAAATTCCACATCTATTCATATTCGGTGCATAAATTAACTTCTAATGCAAAAATAATTTTCAAAAATATGTTTGCATATTTTATCCACATTCAGTTGTTATTTATTTTAATTGGATATTCAGTTAAGGTTTACATAATGATCAGGAAAGAAAATTCACATTTTGGAATTAGAACAGAAACAAACATCTTAATTCCAAGTGTGTCACTTGAGTCCTCAATAAGATCAAAATCTAAAAGCAAAGTCTCAAATCAATCATGCATGTTCAGTCTTCAGTTTCAGGTGGTTGATAGCAAGGCTGGTAGTTCCATGGATGTTTCACCTATTTCTCTGTCATGTTAAGAGATTGTCGTCATTTGTGTTTCCCTGTAGGGGTTATTACTAAAGGAACTGTCATTGAAGTGAACGTAAGTGAGCTTGGCTTAGTCACACAAGGAGGCAAAGTTGTCTGGGGTAAGTTCTAAATAAATATTTTCTACTTGGGACCTTAATATTGGAGTAAACATGAAGTTTTTTGATACCATTGTTAATGTACAGCACACCGGGATTAGGAATTCTGTAATTTCTGTCTTTGCAGTTGGTTTTTCTCTGTTGCATTATTTCACCCAATTAAACTTCACTATTATGAAGCAACAAATATTTGTAAATTATACAAATTGTTGCTAATTCTTTGGACTTCATCTGCTCACTAATTATTCACTTGAGAAAGATGACTGCTGTTTGTGCCGAAAAATACGGTAGCATTTTTATTTCTTCTTCTTTGTCCATACTTCCCGATTAATTCAATCTCAAACATAAAAGATTGCAGTAAATACTCACAAGTTGCAACATTTTGCTTTCAAGTTGTTTACTCTTTAGGACTTTTTTTCTATCTATGCCACCACATTTGATTTTACAGTCTGCACTCTGGTCCCACCTCTTGTACTAATGCTAGGTTAATCACTGCTGTGTTTTGATGCCAGACATGCCACTGAAGGCCCAGATTGCAGTGAAAGCAAGGCCTGAAATTCTGAGTATAGGGCAGAGATGAGAATCTGATGGCCACTGATCAAGTTGATGAACAGCTTCTTCTATGGACACATCTGCATCCCTCTCTCTGTGCCTCTACCATGCCTAACCAGAAAAGTGATCTAGGCTCTGCAGATAGAAAGAAGAAGGTGGGAAAGGAGCAAAGGACAAGAATGGGAAAAGAGAAGAGATAAGCTGAGTTTCAGAAGTGCTGTGGGTGAGACACAGAAGCTGTGCTGTTTGGGGCTAGTTTAGGTGATTTAATGTTATTGAATTTCAATGTCTATGGTATTTCTGTTTTATTGTGAGAATTATTTTGCAACTTAAGCCAGATAGGAATGTACATTACTGTACACATAGAATGCATTATTTCAACTTGTACGTTGTTTTTTTCCTGGCCAAGAAATGTCTGAAGAAACCTAACTCTGCCTTTACTTTTGATTTCTATGGGAATCCACAAGTCAGTGTGTTTCACTTAAAATCACAATGTTCACGGACACGACTACAACTTTAAGTGCTGTATTTATTTGTGAAATAGGAAACAAAGGAAGTGGGTCTTTTCCTTCTGAATAGCCAGTCCCTCTGTTATTGTTTCAATGTTACTTTGCACATTTACAACTCCTATGACAGCAACATTAAATTCTGAGCCTTCTAAAACCTGGGGAATAATTCCCTGACAGCTTTCTCTCCAATGCCATCTTTAGGTTTCTCATGAGGATACAGTTGTGTTGTTAGCCTATTTGGAAACATCAAAATGGGGCTCATTTTTCTTATTTCCTCCAAGAGGTACACACTACTGTCCCATCATCAGTAGGAACTTGTACTCCTGATACACTGCGTACTGGGATTGACTTTTTATAAAGTAGCTGTGCATTGATCCCATAAGTGCAGCATGAGGGGTTGTAGTTCCATTTTGTATTAGATTGCTTCCACATTAATTGTACGTGACTTGTTTTTTCATATTATTTGCTCTCATTGTGCCTAATACCATAATTTCCTGCCAGCAATGTGGGCTGCCAATATAAATGCTACTGCCTACATGCTGCATTTCAAACAGCTGGCACTCTGCTTGGCTAATAGGGATATTAGTGTTGTTACATTGCATTTTAATAAATAATTCCAAAGTTATTAAAGTATAATGACTACAGATATAGGAGTCTGTAATAACTTTGGGGGGGGAGTGGGGCAGGGTTGACATTTTGTTCATGAAACCTGTGCACCTCAGATACAAAAAAATAACTTGTATGTTTTGTAATTTAAACCACTTACTGTGCAATATATATCTAACTAAAGCACTGTGTGCATCTGTTAGAATTAATGCATTTTCTCTTTTCCTTTCAGGTAAATATGCACAAGTAACAAATAATCCAGAAAATGATGGCTGCATTAATGCAATTTTGCTAGTTTAAATTACCAGAGCATGGAACTATTGATGTGGATGTTAAATGGACTTGGGGACCTGACTATATTTGATCTCTGACACAAGATCTGCAAAAATAACAGCATTTTGTACTTCTGTATTTTTGTTATTTATGAATCAGCTTAAAATGATGAAAGTTGAGAGAATAAAGAACCATCTTTCAATCATTTTCTGTAAATTCTGTTTTTTATGATGTATGTGCATTTAACAGAAGTCAGCAAATTGCCAGTGTGGTATAGTCATCCTGAATACTGATGATGAACTTCCACTGTTATTAATAGGAGTTATAAATTCAGCAATGGTTAACACTGCTGCCTTATAGCACCAAGGACCTGGTTTCAGACTTGGGTGATTGCGAATGTTTCCTGTGTGTCTGCATGGATTTCTCCCAAATGCTCTGGTTTCTTCATACAGTCCAAAGATGTTAGGTAGAATTCCTATGTTAAATTACCTCTTGGTGTCCAAAGATGTGTAGATTAGGGGTACTGGCAGAGTAATTATGTGGAGTTGTGGAGATAGGTGTGTCTGGGTAAGATGTTTTGTTGGAGAGTTGGTGTAGACTTGAGGGGCCAAATGATCTCTTGCATTGTGGGCATTCTATGGATTCTCAGAAGTCCAGTTCGGCACCTGAATACACTGAAATTGTAGTAGTAATACGGGGGTGGGGGGAAGGTGATGTTGAGCCAGCACTCTGTCCACAGGAATGGGTAGCACGTGCTCAAAATCCAGCACGTCTCAGAAAACAATTCGTGCCATTGAATTGCCAAATTCCTATCTTGCCCCCTTACTGACAGATAACATGAAACACTCCACAGGACTTAATACAATGGTATGTCATTAGCACACACTCCAGAACTTGCACCTTCTAGATATTCAGCACATGCCAGCATGACGACATGCTGCTGCCATTTACAATAGGTTCACCTAGATAGGAACCTGTTGCGTGGTCTCCTGGGTGTGTAAAGGTGTGGCCAAGCAGTGGCCTGGCAATGCCCAGGCACTCAAGTTGGCATGTTGGATCACAGTGGAAGCCTCCAGGAAAAGGGAGGTGGGATTCATTCAAATTT
This sequence comes from Sphyrna mokarran, assembly GCA_024679065.1. Classification (NCBI taxonomy): domain Eukaryota; kingdom Metazoa; phylum Chordata; class Chondrichthyes; order Carcharhiniformes; family Carcharhinidae; genus Sphyrna; species Sphyrna mokarran. The sequence goes on along the minus strand of JAGIQG010000006.1, from coordinate 34,841,535 downwards.
GGTTGTGAACTGGGAGCAGAGGATGTTGAGAGAAGGGAACAATGATTAGAGGAGAGGGTATCCCTGTGACCTCTGTGCTGCGAAGGTGGTCTGTTCTTGTTCAGGATACCCTGATCTCAGAGCAGCCAGATTTTACCAGTATGTTGACCCCCTTCATCTTTGACTGTCGCGTGAAACATGTGCCATTCTTCATCTTTGTTGTAAAAGATCTGGAGAGAAAACCAGCATCTTTCTCTTGGAAACAACACTCTTGCCATTTAAGATTCGCTCCATCATCTGACTGGTAAGTCTTTTAAATTTGCTTGTTTTGATGGTCTAAATATTCTATGTCACCATTTGAAGAAAGGCAGAGACTTGGTTCACAAAAACAACATTATGGAACCTGGAAATCTGAAATGTAAGCAGGAAATGTTTTTTTCCCAAAACAGTTAATAACTTGTGATAAACAGATGCATGTATTAAAATCAAAGATTAATTGCTTTATTATACAGAATTATTTTCAGATACAAGAATTGATTTCCTTGACTGTATGTAATTGGAAGTGGGTGGAAGTATTTCTGAGCTTATTGCATTTAATTTGCAGGGAATAAAGCATCTCTGATGTCTTTTTTTTTAGAAAGGAGACTAGCTACTAGCTTGACATGCCAAGTTAAAGCATTTCAAATTGTCAGTGTGTGATATATACAAGTTGGATTTCCACTACAGTGCTTTAGTAGTAGAATTAGCTTGCATAGATTTGGCATAGTGAACTAGAGTACCAAAATTCTAAAGTGCGAAAATGAGCTGGTCCCTCTACCTGTTTGGGAGGAAGATTAAAATGTCATCTTTGGCTGTTTTTTTCCATATGAATTTGTGGGTGTGGCTTAGGTTGCTCAATGCAATTGCAGATGAGAATGTGCCCATGTTAGCTGCAGGAAGAATGGATAAAGGAAGAAGTTAGCTACAAAATCCTGTGGAACAGTTTGGATGGTCCACACTCTTTCACCCAAAGACTCTCGCCCTGTTCTTGATTACATTAAGGAACATTTGAGGAGATATTGATTTGAAGCACAATTGAAAGCAAGGTGGCTAATACATAAAAGAACTTTAAAAGTGTGGGTTTCTTGAACTAAAAATAAGGAAAATTTAAAATGTGAAATTAAAAAGAGGGTATGTTGTATATAGGCCCGTTTTTTTTCTAAAAGAAAAAGGGTAGAGTTTCTGCTTTGGTTCCAATTAACGATCAGGGAAAACGGCTAGTTTTCTGAATTGAATTTTTTGCTCTCAAGTTCCAATCCTCTATTTGCATATTACAGAGTGTAAAACCTTACAGCATGTTTGGATGATTTTAAGCACTTAAATATTTTTTAAATGCAAGTAATTGAATGGTTTTATTAAACCCATTTATTATAAAACAAGCATTTTTAGCATATGCCTATCTCACCACCTGCGAGAATCCTGATTTTTAAACAGTGAATACAAACCAAGCAGAACCTTTTTAACTTGTTTCACTGGTGTAGTCAGTTTTAAATTATTTTAATTTTTAAAAAATTCATTGACCTTGCTCCAAAAAAGCTTAAAATTAAGAACCTCCAATTGCCTGCAAACAAGTTCAATTATAGCGCAATTATCAGAAAACTTGGCATTTTGATTAAAGTGGTCAGAGACCTGGCTAATATGGGACCAGCTTCCAGCATGATGCTTTATAAACCAGCATAAAAGATGATGGAATCTCAATCCAAGCTAGATCTAAGTTATATTTGAAAGTCATCAGACATTTGCATTATTTTGAGTAAACATAGCAGAAACTCTACCCCAAATTCTAATCAAGTTTTAGTCCCTTGGTCCTAGAAGTAGAGCTTTTAGTATGGCTTTTTTCCTCCAACGGCCTCCAACTTCTCACCTCAGTAACAGAAAATGCATTAAAAGATTTTCAAAGCTGATAAATGAATTCCTTTCATCGTGTTCTGGTGGATGCCCGAGAATGGCGGACCTACAAGGAGACAAAATAAGCCATAATTAAACCTATGAATAGATCATCCTGGAAATGGTTTGCAAGTTGTTGCATGGCTACTCATGACAGATTTTCTGAATCTGCAATTACAGGGAGGCACAAAAAAATCAGTTTTACACCAAGTGCCCATTTTAAGAAGTGGCAAATCTGGAGAAATAGCTGCAGGAAATTCTAATTATTGCAATTTTATCTGCTCTATGAGAAGCTGAGGCTTCGTTCTCATGTTCCAATATCTCTAGGACAATTATATTGAACGCTAGTGATCGACTAATATTAGGAGGCTGGAGTTTTATGCTAGAAATTCTGCAGAACCTCTTGTGCTTCTCTGCTGAGAATTTGATGGAACCTTGTGTATATATTCAACAATTATCAAGCACTTCATAGCAGCATTACAAAGCAAAATCTGACACCCAGACATAATAAGGAAATCTTGCAGATAGATGACAATGCTTGGTCACCAAATTTAAAGGAGGAATGAGAGAAAGCCAGAGAGTTTCAATGAAGGAATTCCAAAACATATGTCTTTGGCAGCTTAAAGGCACAGCTCTAAGAAAGGAAATACTTGTTATGGAGAGAATGCAGTGAAGGTTCACCAGACCAATTTCTGGCAATGGCAGGATTGTCATATGAGGAAATAATGGATTGACTTGGCATATTCACTGGAGTTTAGAAGAATGAAATGGTATCTCATTGAAACGTATGCAATTCTAGACCAAGCTGGACAGACTGGATGCAGGAATTGTTTTGTGGACTTATTAGCCACTAAGATTGAGACCCCCTGATCAAGCTGCCTCTGCCACTTCCTTCTCCCAGTCCATCAGGTCAAGATAACCTAGTCCGAATTTACATTGTCCTCAAAATTTTTTCTCTCAGTTCCCCTCTCGGAGTGCATTTTGTCAGCAAACAGTACAACACAGGAACCGACTCTTGGCTCATTAAGTCTGTGATGTAGAGATGCCGGCGTTGGACTGGGGTAGTAAGAACTCAGTAAGAATTTAGCAACACCAATTTTAAATCCAACCGATTTATTTGATAGTAAATTTGCAAGTTTTCAACAATCAAATAAATCGGTTGGATTTAAAATTGGTGTTGCTAAATTCTTACTGAGTTCCCATTAAGTCTGTGCCAATACAGTTGCCTGTCTAATCTAATAGAACTTCTTGAACTTTATAGAATCTGGAAGTGAGCAGTAGCTATATTAATGTTGTGAATGGAGAGCCAAAAATTAGATAATTGGGTTTTGACAGCGCAGTTCTAAATGAATGTTGACACTTTCTTCTGCTTGCCCTGAGAAAGAAACTAAGATTGAGAAGGGGAGAAGGATGTGGGTGGAGAATGATAAAAGTGTCAAACATAGCACCTTATCTGTGAATGATACACTGGGAATAATGAAGATATGAGAAATGGAAAGGTCAAGGTGATGACTGTGAATACAGGTAGGGTTAAAAGGGAAGAAGAATAGGAGGGCAATGAACTCAGCATTTTGAATAAAGTGGATTTACCCTTAAGTTATAATGTCAAAGTGGAAGCAATCCTGAGGCAGGCAACCAACCTTCTAAAATGTTCAGCTTTGGCTGTACTCAATGGAATTACATAGTGTTTTAGCATCTTAGCAAATCAAGATGCTCCACACAATGAAGAACAGTGATATGCAAACAAATCATTCCAAGTTGTGCATCCCATGTGTCAAATTATTAGGTAATCTATTCTCTTGGTGGTATTGATTGAGAGAAAAATATTGATAAGCCTTTTTAAACAGAGGTCATAAATATTTAACAAAGGATAGCATCTCAGACAATGCAGCACCTATTCAATACTCCCTTTGTGTGTCAGTTTACATAGGAACATAGAAACACAGAAATTAGGAGCAGAAGTAGGTAAATTCAACTCTTCGAGCCTGCTCTGCCATTTAATCAATCAGATCACGGATGATCTCTCCATGGTCTCAAATCCACCTCTCTTTTACCCTTTTATTAGAAATATGTCTATCTCCTTACAACTATTTAATGACTTAGTACGGAGTCTATGGGGCAGTAAGTTCCATTAATTCACCATCTTCTGCAAGAAGTAGTTCTTCCTCATCTCAGTTTTAAATCTACCACCTCTCAACCTGTGACCTCTTGTTTGAGATTGCCCCAAGGAAACATTTACTCTTATCAATTCCTTTCTTTAGGATTCTATCCCCTCTCATCTTTCTAAACTCAGTTTGGATTATTCCCTTGGATAAACTCATCCCTGATGTAGAATTTTTTTGGATACTTTTCTGATTGGCAGTTGGTGACTAGTGGAGTGCCACAGGGATCAGTACTGGGGCTTCAACTGTTTACCTTTACGTAGACGATCTGGAGGAGAGGACTGAGTATAGGGTAACAAAATTTGCTGATGACACAAAGACGAGTGGAAAAGCAAATTGCGTGGAGGGCACGGAAAGTCTGCAGAGATGTGGATAGGCTGAGTGAGTGGGCGAGGACCTGGCAGATGGAGTATAACGTTAGCAAATGTGAGATTATCCACTTTGGTAGAAATAATAGGAGGGATTATTATTTAAAGGGTGAAAAATTACAGCATGCCACAGTGCAGAAGGATCTGGGGGTCCTTATGCACAAATCGCAAAAACTCAGTCTGCAGGTGCAGCAAGTGATCAAGAAGGGGGATAGAATATAAAAGCAGAGAGGTCTTACTGCAACTGTGCAAGGCACTGTTGAGGCCACAACTGGAGTACTGTGTGCAGTTTTGGTTCCCTTATTTGCGAAAGGATACATTGGCCTTGGAGGGAGTACAGGGAAGGTTTGCCAGGCTGATACTGGAGATGAGGGTGTTAGCTTATGAGGAGAGATTGAATAGACTGGGCCTGTATTCGTTAGAGTTTAGAAGGCTGAGAGGGGATCTTATAGAGACTTACAAGATAATGAAGCGGCTAGATAGGGTAGAGGTAAAGAGATTCTTTCTGCTTAGAAAGGAAAACAGAATAGAGGGCACAGCCTCAAAATAAGGGTGGGGGGAGGGTGCAGTTTATAAAGGAGCTGAGAAGGAACTTCTTCATGCAAAGAGTGGTGAATCTCGAATTCTTTGCCCATTGAAGTGGTGGAGGCTACCTCGTTGAATATATTTAAGTCACTGGTAGATAGATTTCTGATAGACAAGGGAATTAAGGGTCATGGAGAGAAAGCAGGAAAGTGGAACTAATTCATTTCAGATTAGCCATGATCTTATTGAATGGCAGGGCAGGTTCAAAGGGCTAGATGGCCTACTCCTGTTCCAATTTCTTATGTTCTTAAGTTATATCCTTGCTGATAAATGGTACCAGCCTGTGAGCACCAACTGCAACTTCACAACATTTCAGCCAAAGACTAAAAGCGGAGCTTCATGCAGGAGAAAAATGGCCACTGATCTATCAGGGAGATAGCAGAAATCTGAAGGATGGGGCAGGGAAATTGAATTCCAGACCATACATCTTCCAAAGGTGGGGTCGGATGGAGTGGAATTTCATCATATTTCTCAGACTCTGAGCCTCAAAGTTTCAAAAAAAAGAGAATGATACTCTGGGAATAGTGAGGCTATGAGAAATGGAAAGGTCAAGGTGATGACTGTGAATACAGGCAGGGATAAAGAGAGTATAGAAGGGCAATGAACTCAGCATTTTGAAGAAAAAGTGGATTTGCCTGAAGTTATAATGTCAAAGAGGAAGCAGTCCTGAGGCAAATCAACCTCCTAAATGTTGGACAGGATGAAACTCTGAAGAGATCTAAAGGAGGATTAGAATTTTAAAGTTGCAATTAATGATGTTCTTTCTTGGCCTACTTTCTGACTTAGCATATACAAGATCACGGAATATCCTCTAATACAGGCACAATTCTCCTCAAAATTATTCTGCATTTTTGATCAAATGAATTTAAGAAATTGTCCCTCATATGCAGTATGATAAACGTAAAAAGTATTTGTTGTGAGGCAATGCAACAAAAAGAATTAATTAAATTTGGACAGACAGATTTGACAATTTGGACATAAACATGCAGGTCAGGTGAGTAGACTCAAATGCAATCTTGCTCTATGTCAGCAAATCAGCACAATTTGACAACGTCCAGCAAGAAAAAACATAATTCTTTTATTACGACAGACATTCACTATAAAAACTATGCATCATACACAAAAAACTTCTAACATTCTAATGCCAATTTAAATTACTAAATACATAAAGGTTATCTCAAATAGCAGAATGTATTAAAAGATTTCAACATTCCCTCCCTAGACTCTCTGTTAAAATGACAAGAAGCCTAGAACTGTGAAATTAGAAAAAGTAGAGACAGAATTGAAGTTTTGCATTTTCTGATGAAACAAGTAAAAAGCAGATATTAGGACAGTATTGAAAACTCTACAGCTGTAAAACCATAACAGATTGGAAAACACAACCACAACAAAATGCAGTTGAACCCATTATCAACCCTTACAACAATGTGAAATAGCACTGTAGGGAAAGGTGAGCAGCTCCAGTTACAATAAGTGTGTACCAATCTGTATTTTTAGTTTAGATTATTATAGTGTTTCATCGCATTCAAGACTCCACAAAAGCATTTTCTCTTAGAACACTATATAACAATGTAAAAAGTACGAATTTTCTCATTCAGTGGTTGTGCTTCCATGACAAAGAAAAAAATTCAGTGTTTGACTAAAAAGACATTCTTAGCATCGCATTTCAGAATGTGGAAATTTTAAGCATTCTGCAACACAGATTTCCATCAGTAAAACTGTGTCTAACATTGTGAATTTGTTAGATCAAATAAACCTCTTAGTAACAAATCTATCATTGAGCAGGTTCTGCCAGCTACTTAATAGTCTGAAGTCCCTCACAACTGACTGCCTCTCCATGCTTTGATTCTATACATGAACAAAGACATTAAATTATAAGTTTATTTTAACATTAGACATTAAATATCTAAGAACAAGCTCTAACTACAGCAACTGGAAGGGTTGGAATATCTCGGCACCGGGACTACCCTGTTTGAAATCACAGGAGACATACCAAAGTACCATATTGTACGGGTTTAATTCTATTACTTCTGATGAACCAAGCGGGCTAGCAACTCTATGGTTGTTCTTTGGATCACTAAACATCACTGAATTAAAATTGAAAATGTGCAGATTTAACAGCCTACATTTCAGGTAGAGTATCAAAATATTTCTACCAAAGGAGCTTTAAAATAATCCCAAAATTGAAAGAACAAAAAAAAAACTACAATCCAGTTGCTGTTAAATTGCTCTTATGAGGTCACTCTCCTGTAATACATTACCAAACCAAACATTTGTAGGATCAGTGTGTTCTATAGCTACATTTCAAAACTAAGATCTGATGTTTGTAAAACAACTTCACACAGGTATGGACTTTTCTCCTTTTTAAAACCTGTAGATGTAACACACATCAACAATTTAGAATTGGATTTATATTTAGTAGTGTTGTGAAATGATAAATGCTACAGTCTGTTAATGGAGTACAGGAAAATCGGGCTTGCAAAATCAGGCTATTGTACAATACTGCACTGAGGCTACAGCAATAAATTAGTTCCCCAAATACTGACTAGGTTCAATTTTCAGTAAATACCATTACAGTCATTTTGGATCTCCTGTAACACAGTGGGCTATAATGAGTTACACAGGTACAGTGTAACTTGGACTTAAGCTGCTACCTTGCTTCGTTTCTTGGGAGGTCCTTTATTTCCCTTGACTTTCCTTCTCAGATTTCTCCTGTCCACAACTGGTACTTCCGTTTCCATCTCTTCTGAGCTGCTGTCAGCCACCTTCTCAGCGGGTGATGACTGATCTTTCAGATCATCAGACTCTTTGTTTTCATCTCCTGACTGCTGTACAGTAGAAACCTGCTTCAATGAAACATCCTCCAGTTCAATCACAAGTAAGGGACCTAAACTGAGGTCCATTGGGGCGTTGGACTCCCCTGGCTCACCTTCACGTTGCTCTGATGCAGTCTTTGAAAGATCACCAGAAATGACCTCACCCTCCAAAGCATCATGTTGAGGTACTTCCTCATTAACTGAAACGTGGCCATTATTAGATAGTTTTGCATTAGCCTGTACATCAGGCGATTCCCTACTTTCAACTAATGCAGCCTTATTTGGAGCAGCTGCATGGTGGTTGGAAGGGCTGCTGTTAACTACTACACCCTGCACTGGTTCAGACTCTTTGTCTTCATTCTGTGCAGGAACCTCTTCAGCATTTTCCTCTTTGAGCTCTGCGTCCTGAACAGAAAAATAAAAATTGTCTTAGCAAGTTGTCTTGGCATTGTCTAAATGTCAATTAAGAGGGGCACTTTAGATGCAAATGGATTCCGAATATATTTGGTTAGAATCAAAAATTAATCTATAACACAGCTTATTCTCCAACTATTCAAAATGACTTCATTTCAATATATTCTGTTGAAAGGAATGGAACTTCTGCTATTAATATATCAAAGCAGCGGTAACTGTGGAGGAGCAGGTTAATTAAGTGACTATGTATTAGGTCACTAAAATCAAGGACACAAGTATAAATCATAATCAGGACGATAATGAAACATTGGCCTTGGCTTCAAGGTGATTGGATAAGGATACGACATTTCAATTGTGAAAGCAGTTGTTAACTCCCTCACCGCATTCAGTTTTGGACACCAAGATTCAGGAAAAGGCCAAAAGGGAGATTGGGGAGCAGTGCAAATTCACTCGGTATATCACATCTTAAAATGCTGAAGTATAAGCTTGGGTTGTATTTGATTGGTGCACCCTTGAATTTAGAAAGTTGAGAGGCGATAAGAGTTTTAAGGACCACAAAAGATGTCAAATCAGTTAATATTTGAGACTGAAACCTACTTGTTTTTTTAAAAAAGGTAAAGGCATCAAAGGATAATGAAGTAAAAAACAGTAAATTGAGTCAAAGCGTGATCAGACAGGAATGACTGAATACATTCAAGGAGCTAAATGACCCACTCCAGTTCCTGTGTGTTTCATACTCAAGTAGACTAGGACCAAACTAAAATCATCAGGTCCTGGACTACCATCCACTTCAATTATGGAGCTAAGGCTCAACAATACTAATGATACAGCCACTCAAACATGTGAGTTGCAGTGCCCACAGCACCAATTTGAAGATTGTGATGCAAGATAGAAAGTTAAAATATTTTAACTAAAAGTACATTATAGGACCACAGGAGGCATTTAAACACAGGTTCAAATCTGCAATTCTTCACATGCTAATTATCCAATAACATGCAATCATTGTCACAGAGTTATTTGTACAGAAAAACCTGCCATTCAGCCCATCAAGTCTACATCCGTCTTTGTAGATCAATCATTTTAGATGCCAAGTATTTGTTCACAGTTCAAAAGGAAGAAGATGTGAGAGGATATCAGCCCATGACACTACTTAAAACAAAATAAAAACTCAAGCTTCAAAGGGTAAGCAAGAAACCCACTGATAAACATCTAAGGGGAATTTATCTACCAATCATTCGACATGATGCCTGGAAAAACAAAGTGGAGTTGGGACCATAACCAGATTTGCCACTGATCTAACTGAACGGCAAAGCAAGCTCAAAGGACAGAACAGTCTACTCCAGCTCCCAAGTCCTACGTTTCTACACAGGGATCTTACCCTAAAGACAAGGCAAATAAAACGTCAGATATATTTTACAGACACTCACTATATTAGACTTACTAATACTGTGTATTATTAAAGTAGCCATCTGATAGAGATCTATAAATCAAAACAATCTTTTCAGTGGGCTTGAAGGGAGTCATGATAGTTATTCTGCACTGTGGATGAAGAAATGGTTATACTGTTTCCCTGCATAATGTTTGAAAGTATTAAACAAATCAAAAGATTGGGATAAGTAATTTGTCCCAGTAAAACATGAGTATAGGTTATTGAATAAAAAGCCCTTTTGAGGAGTTATAGTGAAAATTAACTTGGAATCTTTATTTGAGGAGGTAAGATACATAGATGAGATTTGCCATGATACAGCATTCCATTCCAATTCTCATCACACACCTAGTGTTGCATTAAGGCAGACTTTCATTTAGCTAGTATTTCCTGGAACAGATTGCTAGTCCACAGCTTGAGGGGCACCACTCCAGATCAAGTATGGCTGACCAGAGTCTCTCTTGTTCTTACTGCCAGCCATTGGTATGCTGCAAGGATTTGCAGGGCGACACACAAAACTTGTTTTATCACATCATGAATGTGCATCCCTTGGCCATCAAGTCCTGAGGTGGGACTGGAACCCGGAGTTCCTGGCTCAGGGACAGGTACCTTATCCACAGCGCCACAAGGCCTCCAGACTGTGCAATATCAGTACTTTTAAAAGAGAACTGAATTTGACCATCATACTGGAGGGAAAGAAAAGTTATCACATACATGATCCATGTTTTGTTTCAATCCATCTAATTAACAGTTACAGTAGAGTCAAGAACTTCTGCTCTACTCATTCATCTTTGACTAATGAATCCAAACAGGGATAGGAAAAAAATAAATGCAGGGATTTCAAACAATACCTTTTTCACCATGTTGCCTTCATCGCGATCTTTCAATTCTGCTAAAGACCTGGGTTCTTCAGGCTCATTCTCCAACTGATCAACAGGTGTTCCGTTCACAGATTCATTCACTTCCTCATCCACTCCTGTTGAATCCTGAATTATAACTTCTTTATCCCTCGTTGTATCTTGAGCATTTTCTTTCGCAGGCTTTGTCGAATCAGAAGTAACCTCCTCTTCAGTCTTTAATGACTCATGAGGAATTTCCTCCTCAGCCTTGGCTGAGTCCTTGGCAATCCCCTCGGCAATCCCCTCCTCAGCCTTGTCAGAGGGTTCGGGAATAATCTCCTCAGCATTGGTTGAGTCCTCAGGAATCTCCTCTGCAGCCTTGGTTGAGTGTTCGTTAATAACCTCCTCAACCTTGGTTGAGTCCTCAGAAATCTCCTCTGCAGCCTTGGTGGAATCCTCGAAAATCTCCTCTGCAGCCTTGGTGGAGTCCTCAGGAATTCCTTCCATAGCCTTAGCTGAGTCCTCAGGAATCCCCTCGTCAGCCATGGTTGAGTCCTCGGGACTCACCTCCACGGCTTTAGTTGAGTCCTGAACACTGTGCTCTGTCATTTCACGGTTTACTGGCTCTGGAATTGTTTCAGATGAAGATTCCTTACCCTAAGTTTAAAAACAGATAATAAATTAGTCCATCTTTACTTTGAAATTCGCCACAGAAATACTGACTTTGTAGAATGAGGAGTGCAATTTTGTACATTATTTGAGACCATCTAGTTTGGTTTACTTTCTCATTCACTGCCACCTGAAAAATACCAAATTACCAACACAGACAGCAGGATATTTGAAAGCATTTCTATAAATTGACAAGAGTTTGAACTTCGCCCAAAGGGCAGAATAATAGAAACTTCCACCATAGAGCTTCAATGTTCTAGAAATAGATGAAGATAGAGCGTAGCAGAGTCGCAAGTTCAGCAGAGATGAAATCATGACTGGCCTCTCATCAGTTCTGCCTGTGCTCAACATTTGTAGTTGGTGCTGGAGTAGGCATTGGAAGGTCCTCTCCAAAATAGATAGGAATTTCATCAAAATATGGAAGTGAAGCAAGAACTTCCAATGTGCAGCTTCACATCCCCGGAGGACAGACAGGTAACAGTGAAAACTGGAATGTTGTGATATTCTATTGTTTACTGACTTCTCTTTCCTTTTATTTTTGTCCATCATTTCATTATTTGCTGCCATTTGTCAGAAGTTTGGTAATGGGTTGAAATGTTTTTTCTGAGAATCTCCAAAGAATTGTGAAACAACTTTAATTATCCTCTTCCCTTTCAATTTTACTTCAATACAATTCCCACTTCCAACAATTCTGCTTCCTAAGGCCAGTATTTACTGCTTGTTCACAATTGCCCTTCAAATATCTGCATTTAGACAGGTGAATGATTATTACAACTGAAAAATTGAGCCTTAGTATTTTCTCATTCTAATAGAATTCACATCATCCAGGAAAAAGCAGCCCACCTGATTGTTTGTGGGAAGGGTAGCATTCATTCCCTCCATCATTGACGCACTGTGGCACTATCTCCAAGACATACTCTAGGAACACACCAAAGCTCCCCAGCCAGCACCTTCCAAACCCATGACAATTACCATCTAGAAGGACAAGGGCAGCAGACATAACAGCACCAACATCTGGAATTCCCCTCCACTACCCTGGACTTGGACATACCACTGCTCCTCTACTGATGCTGGGTCGAAATCCTGGAACTCCCTTCTTCACAGCAATGTGGAAGGACCACATGGACTGCAGTGGCTCAAGAAGGCAGCTCACCATCACCTTCTCAAAGGCAATTGTGGGCAGCATAGTGCCACAGTGGTTAGCACTGCTGCCTCACAATATCAGAGACCTGGGTTCGATTCCCAGCTTGAGTCACTCACAGTGCGGAATCTGCATGTTTTCCCAGTGTCTGTGTGCGTTTCTCTGGATGCTCCGGTTTCCTCCCACAGTCCAAAAGACATGCTGGTTAGGTGCATTGACCATGCTAAACTCTCCCTCAGTGTACCTGAATAGGCACCGGAACGTGGCAATTAGGGGGATTTTCACAGTAACTTCATTGCAGTGTTAATGCAAGCCTACATGCGATACTAATAAACTTTAACTTCACATTTTTAGGAATAGACAACAAACATTGGCCTAGCCACATCCCAAGAAAGTAAAATAAAACAGTGTCGTAATTGTGTAGATAAAAATCAGACCATCTTTCTTTCTGAGAAATTTACAAAGGCATTCTTATTTTATGTTTACAAAGAGTACATGGAAAGTACAACACTGAAAATAAGTCTGCGGCACTTCTAGATGATCCCCATAACCAAAGGGTGCCATACCATTTTTTTTAACCTTATATTAGATCATAGAATTCCACAATGCAGAAGGCGGCCATTTGGCCTATCAAGTCTGCACCGACCACAATCCCACCCAGGCCCTATCCCCATAACCCCATGCATTTACCCTCACTAATCCCTGCCGACAATAAGGGGCACTTTAACATGGCCACTCTGCCTAACCCACACACGTTTGAATTGTGAGAGAAAGCTATATTTATTAATGATTTTTGCCAAAATAATTCTCCAGCTGCACCCTGCCTGCTGCTGAGCAGTGTCCCCCACACATTCTCAATCTTATGTATAACTTGCAGCTTACCTCAACATCCTGTTCCAAAAGATCAGCACGACCCAACGCATCATCAGTTACTCCAGCAGGATCCTCGGGAGTTGCGCACATTTCCTGATTTCCAATTGTTTGTGGAGCATCTGCATTTCCATCTGTCCCAACTTCAGAACTGGAAAACATACATTTCTCTTACATGACACAATTAGTAAAACAAGTTGCTTTAACATCTTCATACGTACATTACACAAATACTGATATCAAATGAACATTTTTCATTAAGCTGCAAAAGGGGACCAAAGCAATGTTGACAAATTGAAATTTCAGAGAATACATGTTCCAATCTCATACCCAAGTATGAGGAGAAGTTGAGTATTAAACATTAAGTTGAGGAGGCAGGAAATGAAAAGGGAAAGAAAGAATACTATATTTAAAAAGAAAGATTTGATTGATACAGCACTTTTCATTGGACATCTCAAAGCACCTCACAGCTAATGGTGCACTTTGTTTGAAGTGTAATCATTATTGCAATATGGAAAATAGAACAGCCAATTCTGCACAATCGGCAATGTGATAATAGCCAGATAACATACTCTTGTTATGTTGATGTAGGGATAAATATTGGGTGAGGATCCCAGGGAAACCTCCCCTGCTCTTCTTCAGAATAGTGCCATGTGATCTTTCACATGCACCAGAACAGCACATGGCCTCAGTTTAATATCTCATCTCAACGACAGCACCTCCAATGTTCCCTCAGTACCAGACTACAGTGTCAGCCCTGACTTTTGTGCCCAAGTTCTGAAATGGGACCCTGAACTTTGAAACTCAGAGGCAAGAATGCTATCAACTGATAATCAATGTCAATATTTTATTTTCTTTATAGAAACTGCCTACTTTACCAAGTGTTTCCAATTTTAAAGTAACCAACTTTATCAGAGGAACAGTTCCCAATTACCCCAGCAGCATCTGTTAGAAAAGAGAGTGCTTGTGAAATGCAATGGGTTCAGCAGATGAATGCATTGTATTCCACAATAGCTTTATTGTCCATCATAATAGATCAAGCACGATCAATTAGAAGTTATCTTAACATATTTCATACATCTACAGAGAAAGCTCAAAGGATGAAATAAGTGGGGATCAAATTCTTTAGCTTCTACCTGATTTTCTCTTCTAACTGGTAAAGGTTTTCTTTCTTCCCCAAAAAACAATTTACAATCTTGAACAAAATCATTTTTGTCAGCACAAATTCAGTACTTAGTATTTAGTGAACAAACGTCTGATGCCTGAGTTTTTTTTAAAACTCTGCACAAACTCAGACATACAGGTTGGAAATTAGAATCAAAGAATCCCTACAATGCAGAAGGAGGCCATTCAGCCCATCAAGCCTGCACTGGCAACAGTCCCACCCAGGTCCTATCCTTAAAACCTCATGTATTTACTCTGTTAATCCCCCTGACACTAACGGGCAATTTAGCATGGCAAATGCACCTAATCCACACATCTTTGAACTGTGGAAGGAAATCGGAGCACCTGGAGGAAACCCATGCAGATATGGGAAGACATGGGGAGAACAAACAAACAGTGACCCAGGTAATGAATCGAACCCAGGTTCCTGGCGCTGTGAGGTAGCAGTGCTAACCATTGTGCCATCGTGCTGCCCTAAAATTAAAATACAATTTTAAATCCATGAGAAATATATTGGAATTGTACCAAGCAAATCAGTTTTGTTTAGTGGTACATGAGAGAAACTGAGAAAACATTACACATTCACATCTTTTTTTTAATTAGTTCATGAGATGTGGGTGTTACTGGCTACGCCAGCATTTATTGCCCATCCCTCTATATCCTCAAGAATACAGTGGCAAGCTGCCTCTGTGAACTGCTGCAACCCATGTGGGATAGATACACCCATAGTGCTGTTAGGAAGGGAGTTTTAAGATTTTGATCCAGCGACAGTGAAAGAAGGCCAACACAGTGGCAAACCTTCAGGTGGTCTTTCTGGGTGTTACAGGTCAAGAGTTTAGAAGGTGCTGTTAAACGAGTCTTGGTAAGTTGCTGCAGGGCATCTTGCAAACAAAGCATACTGCTATCACTGTATGTTGGTGGTGGAGGGAGTGAATGTCAAAGGTGATGGATGGGTTGCCAATCAAACAGGTTGCTTTGTCCTGAATTGTGTCAAACTTTGAGTGTTGTTGGATCTGCGTTTATCCAGGCAAATGAGTATTCCGTCATTTGACTTAGAACCATAGAAAATTATGGCTCAGAAACAGACCTTTAGGTCCTTCTTGTCTGTACCAAAGCACTTTTTGCCTAGTCTCACTGACCTGCACTTGGACCATATCCCTCCACACCCCTCTCATCCATGTACCTGTCCAAGTTTCTCTTAAATGTTAAAAGTGACCCCGCATTTACCACTTTATCCGGCAGCTCATTCCACACACCTACCAATCTCTGCATGAAGAAGCCCCTCCCTAATATTCCCTTTAAACTTCCTCCTTTCACTCTTAACCCACACTCTCTAGTTTTTTTTTCTCCCCTAGCCTCAGCTTGCTTACGTTCACTATCTATACTTATCAAAATCTTATACACCTCCATCAAATCTCCCTTCATTCTTCTACGATCCAGGGAATAAATCCTAACCTATTCAATCTCTCTTTGTAACTCAGCTTCTCAAGTCCCAGCAACATCCTTGTGAAGCTCCTCTGTACTCTTTCAATCTTATTTACATCCTTCCTGAAACTAGGTGACCAAAACTGTACACAATACTCTAAATTCAGCCTCATGAATGCCTTATACAACCTTACCATAACACTCTTATATATTCGATACTCCGGTTTATAAAGGTAAATTACCAAAAGCACTCTTTATGACCCTATCTACCTGTGATGTCACTTTTAGGGTATTCTGTATCTGTATTCCCAGATCCCTCTGTTCAACTGCACTCTCCAAAGTCCTACTATTTATCCTGTACGTTCTACTTTGGTTTGTCCTTCCAAAGTGCAATACCTCACACTTGTTTGCATTAAAATCTTGTGAGTCAGTAGGCAAATTACTCTCTACAGAATTCCCAGTTCCCAACCTGCTCTTGTAGCCATAGTAGTTATATGGCTGGTTCAGTTCAGTGATAATCCCATCATCCAGGATGTTGATGGTTGGGATTATAGCAATGGAATTGACATTGAATGTCAAGGAAAGATTGTTAGATTCTCTCTTGTTGAAGATTTGATTTATTATTGTCACATTCACATACAGTGAAACGCATTGTTTTTTGCACACTATACAGACAAAACATACCATTCATAGAGAAGGAAACTAGAGAGTGCAGGACGTAGTATTATAGTCATAGCTAGGATGTAGAGAAAGATTATTAAAGCACTGTTAGAGAGTTTAAGAGAGTTAGAATGAAGTTTTAGAAGCATAGAACGAAAGCAAAAGATAGAATTGGAAGGTATACTGGGCACAGCTTACAAGAAGTCATCTTACTCCGGCATAATTAATGCCTGGCATTCGTATGGTGCAAATGCTACTTACCGCTCATCAGCCCTCGCCAAAATATTGCCTGGGCCTTGCTGCATTTGGACATTAAGTGCTTCAGTATCTGAGGAGTCACAAATGGTGCTGATCATTGTGCACTCAGTGAACATCCCTACTTCTGACCTTATGATGGAAGGAAGGCGTTTGATAAATTAGCTAAAGGTGGTTGGGGCCTAGGACACTATCCTGAGGAACACCTTTAGCAATGTCCCAGTACTAAGTTGACTGACACCCAACAATCATAACCATGTTCCTTTGCGCTAGGCTGTTCCTTGATGCTACACTTGATCAAATGCTGCCTTGATGTTGAGGGCAGTCACTGTCACATCATGGGTTCAGCTCTTTTATCCTTGTTTGGACCAAGACTGTATTGAGGTCAGGAGCTGGTGTCCTTGGCAGAACCCAAACTGAGCGCAGTGAAGTAAGTTATTGCTGAGTAAGCATTGCTAAATAGCACCGTTGATGAGACTTTCCATCAAGTTGCTGATGATCAAGAGTAGATCGATGTGTTTGGTAATTGGCTGGGTTGGATTTGTCCTGCTTTGTGTGTATAGGACATAACTGGCAATATGGAAAGTTGCCCAGCTAAGTGCCAATGTTGTAGCTCTTTAAATTAGTGGCACTGTGTACAATGGGTGCAATTACCTGTTTAACTGATCCTGAGGCACTGCTGGTACGAATTCCCCGTCTTTATCATTTATATGCTTTTGTTCGGCTTCAAGACGATATTTTCCTGACTTGGAGCGCTTGGATTGACTGCTTCTTCCCCGTTTAGCAACAGGTGGTCTTGTTAGCTCTGGAGACATATATTTTATTGGAACATGGGAGGTCATGAGTTAAACATTTCAAAAACACCAAGAAAAAATATAAGCAACAGCCATAAATTACAAAGATCAATGGTGCACATTAAACAAGAGAATCAATTTAAAAGGACCATCTTATTTGATTTTGATTTCAATAATAAATAAAGATTAGCTTTAGTGTGTGCATCGAAATGTGATAGATTAATACTGGAAAACAGGAAAGCTCTTTTTTCAGGTCAGCTAATCTCTCGCAAAGCTAACTAGATTTCAATCTCAGGGGCAACTTAATGTAGGTTGAATATTTTCCCCATTCCATGATTATGGTTATTCTAAGCAAGACCAGAAGAATTTTGAGTTTTTGACACAAATGAGGAGAAATCAGGGTGGGAGGGGTGCTGTTGGGGTTGTCCATTCTCCCACCACAAGTTGCCAAAATTTATAATTCCTTAAAATGATTACTCTCTATTTACAGCAAGTACTGACACATTTGGATCTCCACATGAGATTGGAGCTGCTCCTCCTTGTAGATCTACCTTATTTCTCGGTCATGTGATCTGACATCATTATTACCTCAGCATCATGGATACTTCTGATGTTAACCTCATGCTACAGGTGGTGACAATGATAGTTTCCAAAAGGAGAGGAAAGGAGCCATCAATGTCATTTAGCATGGCAGCTAGAAAATTACAAAAGTAGTCTATAAAAACAACTGAAGGAGCTCATGGAAGATGGAAGCTTGCAGGAAAGGCAGCGGAAAACAAGAGAGAACTCCACACTGATGACAAAATGAACTTGGAATGGATGAGCAAAACATGAGACAAAACAGTTAAATAGATAATACATACTAAAATCACTTTCATAGAAGTTTTATCTCAAAATGCACACATCTGACCATTGGAATGGAAAATGCATTCCAAAAGTGTAAATATTTATCAGTTACACCTGTAGAGGGGGCTATGAGCAGCAAATACAATGTTCAATGTTGTGATATTAACTGCAAAAACTTCTACTGACACTATTTTATTGATTATAAACACTTACTATTTAGTGCTTATGTATAGAGATTTGATTAGATTATGATCTGTTTTTGCACTAAGTGATCAACTGCTCCAGTTAGAGGTATCAGAAATTTTAATCTACAGTTCATGTGCAGCAGTCCCCTTCAAAAGGCATGCATTTATATAGTATTCTTCATTACCACCAGACCTCTCAAAGTGTTTTACAGAGGTGGCACGGTGACACAGTTGTTAGCACTGCTGTCTCATAGTGTCAGCGTCCCAGGTTCAATTCCCGGCTTGGGTCATTGTCTGTGCAGAGTCTGTATGTTCTCCCTGTGTTGGTGTGGGTTTCCTCCAGGTGCTCCAGTTTCTTCCCACAGTTCAAAAATGTGCAGGTAAGGTACATTGGCCATGCTAAATTCTCCCTCAGTGTACACAAACAGGCACCAGAGTGTAGGGACTAGGGGATTTCCACAGTAACTTCACTACTATGGGAATGTAAGCCTACTTGTGACTAATAAATAAAAGTTGAATTAAGTGTAGATACTGTTTGCCATACAGATACGAATGGCAGCCAATTTGTGCACAGCAAGCTCCCACAAACAGCAACATTACAGTGACCAGATAATCTGTCAGCAATTCACTTAGCCAAAGAAGAACAACTCCAAGTAATTTTAATTGATGTCTGGATGAAATTTATGAAAAGCACAATCCTTTTCATCCACTCAAACAGGAAGGCAACAGACAGCATTAAAAAAGAATGATTCCCCCTCTCCTCACTATCAGCATTCAGTTTGAGCCAGAAACCAAAACATTTTTCAATCCTCCCCCAGCCCAATTTAGCACCATCCGATCCAGGGACTCAAAATTTAATCTCACCTTCCTCTCATCTGCTTTCTCCCCCTTCCCCACCTGGCTCCAGTGATAGCCCTGCCCTCTATTTCCACTTTGACCCCATCTACCACACTCAACTCCCACATACAATGCCACCTGACACCAGCTATTAAATTCCTAAATATTCTGACCCTAGCAACACTAGGGAAATAACCCTCTCAATAACAAGCAGTAATTTTGATTTAACACTGTCAATTTATAGATTTTCTGGAAACTAAAATCTTCAAAAGCTCATTGAGGGAGGCACAGTGGTTAGCTCTACTACCTCACAGCTCCAGGGACCTGGGTTCAATTCCAGCCTTGGGTCACTGTCTGTGTGGAGTTTGCAAGTTCTCCCAGTGTCTGCATGGGTTCCCTCCAGGTGCTCCAGTTTCCTCCCATAGTGCAAAGATGTGCATGTTAGATTGCTTGGCCATGTTAAATTACCCCTTGGTATCTTGGGGAGTAGCAGACGAAGTACCTGGGGTTAAGTGGATAGGGCTTGGGTGGGCAGAAAAGACTCCTGCGCTGTAGGGATTTTATGATTTTACGATTGGCCATGCTAAATTGGTCCTTAGCTTAAATGGATTAGCCATGAGAAAGGTACGGCATTACTGGTACAGAGCCTGTGTAAGATACTCTGTCAGACAGTCAGTGCAGATGCGATGGATTGAATGGCCTCTTCTGTAGGGATCCTATGATTCTATAATTGTGATTTATGGATTGAAAACACAACCCCAAGATTATACAAGAGAGACAGAACAAGACATCATCCCCTGAGCTCTAGTGTTTTTCTAAACTAGGATGTGTTGGTTGCGGCATCAGGAAGAGGCAGGAGTCAAAAATACTTTTTCCAAAATAACAATCTTTTTTTCTTCAATTTAAGATAAACCCCTGACTCTGGCAAATCCCTGGCTCAGCAACAGCAGATGGAACCTGGATATCAGCTATTAACAAGTGAGACTTTATACAACTTAATCAATCTCCTTTAATTTGAAGTAAAAACAGAAAGTCCTGAAATTGGGCAGGGAACTCTGCTTGGAACAGGGGGATGAAAAGGTTATCAAGGCAGGAATGTGCAGTTGAGGTTACAATCAGATCAGCCATGATTTTATTGAATGGCGGAGCAGGCTCAAGGGGCCGAGTGGCCTACTCCTAATCGGTATATTTATATGGCACAGACCCGTATGATTTACTCGTCATGGAGAAAGAGATTCAGACTGAAAACCATAGAAAATCGAGAGCTAGTTTTGATTCCTTGCCATACAAAATAAAGGGCAGCTAGTCTTTGTGGACACAGACTCTCAGAGAAATCCACAGAGAGAGAGAGAGAAAGAAAGAAGCTTCTGGGCAAAGAAGAGAGAAGTTAGTGCTGTCAGGGCAGGATATTTGTAAGAGTCAGTTTTCTGTTGAGAAAGAAAAAGCCAAAAACAGCGATTCTTTGTGAAACAGAGGAAAATACTATTGAATTAATCTCCAAGGAGAACTGCTTTTCTGTTCAAAGAGATAAGATAGTTGGAGATTTAGGACCAGAGTTGCAATTAAGGGCCTCGTGACTAGATGTCAATTCAAGATACTCAGAAGGTTGAATGAAGGAACTTTCAAAAGACACTAAAAGACTTACCCTAGTGTGGCTGGGGAAAGGGAGCAGATTGAAAAACAGAGAAATGTGTGGGATTTATCTGCAAAATTACACATCTGCTGAAAGTGTGTAACACATATCAATGGGTCATTAAGTGTTTTCGGTTGAATTAATTAGCTAATGGGGAAGAACTGTTTCTGAAGTTTGGTTTAGTTATCAGAATATTAGTTATTATATATTGTTTAACCTTTGGTTGAATTTTGTTCCAGTAAAAATTTAAAAAGTAAAATCTTGTGCAATTAATCCCTGTTAGGAAACTCATACAAATTTATTGATTGTACGGGGATCATAACATATTACATAGCAGAATCTACTCTTTAGAAGAAAGTCAAAGAAAGGTGATGGATAGCGGTAGGCTACATAGTGAGAAAGTACATGCAATGCTCAACTGCGGATAGGCAATTCACAAAATGGACTGGCACATCACCTCACCTTCAGAAAGGACCGAAGAGGTACCCAGCAATTCTCGGTGAGCATGTAATTCAGTCTGAAAAAGATAACAATGTTACATCAACCTCATCCATAGACTCATCATTCTCAATATTTCAACTTTTCTATTTTCTGTTCCATCTCACTAAAAACAGAAAAATAGCAAACACCTTTCAATCATCAAAATAGCTTTAGAAAAAGAGAACAACTTTCTATTCCTGCCAGGCCAGATTCTCAGCTCTTTGGATTCCAGTGAAATGTTTAGGCCAGGTGGATTGCCTCCCATTACCCTGAAGAATGTTGCTCCAAGCACATTCCCATCCCACACACTCTCTTTTAACATGTATTCATAGTCCACCTTGAAGGTTTGTTTAGGTTTACCTTATCCAAAATAAAGCTCTTTCTCATCATCCCAAATACCATCTCACGCTATCAAGGCTGCTATTAACAGTTTGCCTAATCCGTCACGGCTGTTTTTCTTCCCTATTAATTGGAGTATACGGCTGATTTTGTTGCAGATGTACTACATGCCCAGAATACTGTTCTTGAATACCCTGGTGAATCATTTGTCTTTGACTTAGAACCCTTCAAAAGTTACTGGATACATCAAAACAAACATGCCCCAAAGCTTTCTCCATACCTAACCAGCATTCTTCCTGGTTGTATCACGGCTTGTACAAGATCGCAAGGAACTACAAAGGGTCATGAACGAAGCCCTGTCCCTGTCCATCATGCAAACCACCCTCCCATCCACAGACTCTATCTACACTTCCCACTGCGTCACAAGTAGCCAGCAAAATTAAGGGCCCCACGCACCCTGGACATTCTCACTTACATTGAGAAAAGATACAAAAGTCTGAGGTCATCTACCAATCGACTCAACAACTATTTCTTCCCTGGTGTCATCAGACTTTTGACTGGACCTAGCTCTCACTAAGTTAATCTCTTTCTATGCCCGAGCTATGACTGGAGCACTACATTCTGCACTCTCTCATTTCGCTCGCTATGAACAGTATGCTTTGTCTGTACAGCATACAAGAAACAATACTTTTCACTGTATACTAATAAATGTGATAACAATAAATCAAAAAGTCTTCTTATTCTCAGCTGACAATCATAAGAACATAAGAAATAGGAGCAGGAGTAGGCCATCTAGACCTTCGAGCCTGCCCTGCCATTCAATAAGACCATCGCTGATTTGAAATGGATCAGTTCCACTTTCCCGCTTTCTCCCCATAACCCTTAATTCCCTTATCTATCAGAAACTTATCTACCATGACTTAAATATATTTAGCAAGGTAACCTCCTCCACTTCAACGGGCAAAAGAATTCCAGAATTCACCACCCTTTGAGTGAAGAAGTTTCTCCTCAACTCTGTTCTAAACTGCCCCCCCCACCTTATTTTGAGGCTGTGCCCTCTAGTTCTGCTATCCTTTCTAAGCTGGAAGAATCTCTCTACCTCTACCCCATCTATTCCCTTCATTATCTTATATGTCTCTATAAGATCCCCCCTCAGCCTTCTAAACTCCAATTAGTACAGACCCAGTAATCCAAACTGCTCCACCTGCCCTTTAACTTAAGGTTCTCTTTTCATAGAAACATAGAACCCTACAGTGCAGAAAGAAGCTCTTTGGCCCATCGAGTCCACACTGAACATGATCCCACCCAGGCCCTACCCCCACATCCCTACATATTATACCCACTAATCCCTCTAACTTACACATCCCTGAACACTAAGGGGCAATTTCTTAGCATAGCCAATCAACCTAATCCTTCAATTCCTTCTTCATATCAGTAACCACCCCCACCCCTTGTTCCACAGCACGTATACCCAATTATATTTCTTCTTCGGATTCCATCCTCCATTTGTGAATTTACTTCAGCGCGCATGCCCTACATGTTTTCAGTTTTACTCTCCAACCATCCAGATCTGATTTCCCTACAATAAGAGCAATAAAAATACTGTTTCTTTCACTTCAAAAGACAGTTCTTTCGTGCCTCTGGTAAATTCCCATTGTTGACCTCTGAAGGCTCTACCCCTTCATCTAGCAAAAGCTTACATCCCCTCGAATCTCAAGTGGAATTCTGACATTTCCTCCCCTGTTAAAGCCAAGAAGTTCCATTTCTCTTCTGAGTGTATTTGGAAAAGAGGTATTGGGCAGCAGAGAAATGCTCTTTTCCCAATAACACTGTTCTGCTGAGGCCCAGTCTGTCTCCAGTCTTGAATGTTGCTCTCAGCGAGCAAACTCTTCCAACATGTTTTGCACTCCTGATCAGGATATGCAAATATGTAGAATAGGCAACTCATCACTCTCCTCTAATCCACTATTTTTCTCGTCATAGTATTATAATCAGAATTCCTCTCAGCTTTCTTCTCCTGTTCCCCCTGAGCTACAAATAAGTGATTCTACACAATCATCTTTCTCTCCACCTCAAATGACAAACATACATTTATTGCAAACAGCTTCAGAATATTCCAGAGAGCTACTGTCAATTATGTTCTTTTCAGAAGTGTAGTCACTGTTGTAATGTAAATGATTGCATTGGCCTAGGAACAGCAGGGTTTGGCAAACAATAATGACCAGTGAATGGACTTAACTGATGTTGGGATATCAGTCTCATCCCCCTTTCTGTTTTGGGATCTTAACATGCACCCAAAGAAACTAACTGAGGTTTCAATTTATCTCATCCAAAAATCAGCACCTCTGATAATTGGCATAGATATCCAGTCTCACTCAAAAATAGAAAATGCTGGGAAGTCTTAGCAGCTCTGACAGCATCTGTGGAGAAAGAATAGAGCGAATGTTTCAAGTTGGGGTTACCCTTTGTCAGAGCCCTCACATTTTACTCAAAGAGTGATTAGGGAGTGGAATGCCCTGCCTGCAGCTGTTGTAGATGCGCCAAGTTTGGTGGCGTTTAAGAGGTTTAATTGATAAGTATATGGAAGAGAAGGGAATGGTTTAGTTTGGAGGGGCATTGCTTTTTATTTTGGTCGGCACAACATCGAAGGCCGAAGGGCCTGTTCTGTGCTGTAATGTTCTATGTTCTATTACACATTTGTGGACCCAGACAGCACATCAGCTTACTCTACAATCATGGGGCCATAAAGCTGAACTTAAACCTGTACTCACCCAAATTCCACATCCTTACACTTCCAACAAGGATTACAGGATAGGAATCAGGAGTGGGAACATTCTAGCTGAAATCCACTACAGGTTTGAGACTACGTTTAATATTAACTGTACTAACTGAGTTACTCAAAATGCAATAGAATTCCCTAGCCCTAAATTTGCTGGAAAAACAAACTGGTCCATTTCAGAAGGTGGCAACCAATTGTACATTTGGGATAAAGATTCCCCTCTTACTATTTCATGTTCAACAGCATGCGAGATCCATACCTTGAGGACAACACAAATACCAATTGTACATTTGCAGAATTTTCTGCCTTTATTTTGCACATACATAGTTCTACTTCAAAAATGTAAACGAGTGAACACTTTTTTTTCCTGAGGTGAGTTTGTTGATGGTTAGTTTGAACTTGCATTTTCATTTAAATAAATGCAAATTGTATAACATTTCAAAATTTTTTTTTAGAAGTAGAAATAGGGGAATCCTGATGAAAGTGAAAAAAAAACTCCTACAGGAGAATTACATTACAACAGGAACAAAAATTCAAATCTAATCCTCTCAATAAATAGTAGTCAGTGGTGCACTACTAATCATCTCCATTCATGAAACAATCAAGGAATTCCTGAACAAGTCAACCAGATTCACTCTGAAGATACTAAGGACAATGATTTGCTTTCTACAAAATAAGCTCCATTTCTTTGGTTCCCATCATTCTAGACTCTGTCAAACCCATCCTATGCCAGCCATTCTGCCAGCTTGGATTGGCAGGTACAGAGGAGCAGTGCCAGGCAATACAACAGGACATAGATAGGTTGGTAGACTGGGCAGATAGATGGCAAATGGAATTTAATCCGGGTAAATGCGAGGTGATGCATTTTGGCCGGAAAAATGTAGAAGAGAGTTATAGGATAAAAGGTAAAACTATACGGAGCATAGAGACGCAGAGAGACTTGGGGGTGCAAGTTCACAAGTCTCTGAAAGTGTCCTCACAGGTGGAGAAGGTGATAAAGAAAGCGTATAGTATGTTAGCTTTCATAGAAAAGGGTATAGAATACAAGAGTAGGAGTTCGATGTTGCAATTGTATAGAACGTTGGTTAGGCCTCACTTGGAATACTGCGTCCAGTTCTGGTCGCCGTACTATCGGAAGGATGTGGAGTCCTTAGAGAGTGCAGAGGAGGTTTACCAGGATGCTGCCTGGTATGGAAGGACTGTCTTATGAGGAACGATTAAATAGACTGGGGTTGCTTTCCCTTGAAAGACGTCGGCTTAGAGGGGATCTAATAGAGGTGTATAAGATTATAAGGGGTATAGATAGAGTAAATGGTGGTAAACTTTTTCCACCTTCAGAAATGGATAGGACGAGGGGTCATGGCCTTAGGGTGAGGGGGGCTAGGTATAAGACGAATATTAGAGGGCAGTTTTTCACACAAAGGGTAGTGGGGGTGTGGAATGCACTGCCGAGTAAGGTGGTGGGAGCAGGCACGCTAGGGCTGTTTAAGGGTCTCTTGGACAGCCACATGAGCGTTATGCAGATAGAGGGATATAGTAGGACTGTTTAACTATGGCTTTTTTTTTCCACAGGTAATTCGGTCCATACTTGACCAACAAGGAGCATGCATTCGGCAGGTGGTGCGAGGACAGCTCTTGGACGTTGATTCATGGGTTGCCTGGTGCTTCATGTCGTAAATGAGTGCTTTATCTGGACCATCTGAAGGGCACCATGACAGCTCAGTGACTATCGCTATAGCTGTGCAGACACTTGGAATTGGGCCGGTGTCTGCGGGAGTTTGCGCGTTCTCCCCGTGGTTGCGTGGGTTTTCTCCGGGCGCTCCGGTTTCCTCCCACATCCCAAAAAATTCGCTCTTAGGCTGATTGGGAAACAAATTGTCCCTACATTGAGACTCTTCCATATTAGGAATAACCTAAAATTAGAATAGGATAATGGAATTGTTACTATATAGTTATGACGGTGGCGCGGGCTTGTTGGGCCGAAAGGCCTGTTTCCCGTGCTGTGTTGCTCTAAAAAAAAAATTCCATACAAAAAGAAACTCAGCAGGATGGGACCTACAGACAGCTCCGAAGTATTTGATTTCTTCTCCATTTTGTTAAACGATTGCTTTCCAGTTTCACACTCTGTTAAGCCTAGGGATGAAGATTCTCCTCTTACTGTTTCACGTTCATCAGCATGCGAGACATCCATACCTTGAGAACAACACAAATTGACCAGGTTGTCAAGATACTCCACAGAAAACTAGCAAAACACATTTTCTATACCATGAGAAAGAGAACAGGAACATTCATAGAATTCTGCAGTACAGAAGAGGCTCTTTGGCCATCGAGTCTGCACTCACGTGAGACAAACACCTGACCTTCCAGCTAATTCCACTTACCAACACTTGACCCATAGCTTTGAATGTTGTTACATTGGATATGCACATGGAGCACACCAGAATGATAGGAAATGGGACAGCTCGATCTTGGGTTTGGACATAGCGCAGCACAACATTGAGGGCTAAAGGATCTGTACTGTTCTATGTTTTATGCCAAGTGCTCATCCAGGTACTTTTTAAAAAGGAGATGAGAAAATTTGCTTCTACCACCCTCTCAGATCACTCATTCCAGATCATTATCATCTGGGTAAAAAATTTTCCTTTACATCCCCCTAAACCTCCTGCCTGCCACCTTGAATCTGTATTCCCTCATGACTGTCCCTCATTGTCCTGGAGGTTGCTAAATTGAGGTCCCAGTGTGCACTGATTAACCTGATTCAGCCAACCGATTTATCATAGTTCCAATTTTGCAGGCCTTTAAAAGCAAATGGTTTGAAATTCAGGAGCATTATGAATAGGCATGCTTACTACCTATGCCTGATTCACTTACTTATTCTCCTGTCACACACAACCCCTGCCCTTGCCCCCAAACCCCATCCTTTGAGACCCCCACCCCCGACTGCATCCTGGTCTCATTCATCTGTGCCATTGAGACCCTTGCTGATCCAGGGTCTCAGTTGGACACATTTCCGGCCATTGCATTGCCACCACTCCTTGGGTGGCATGGCCCATAATGAAGAGTTGCTGATTAGCATTGTCATGAGGGCAGGACTGTTGCCCTGGGGTCCTTGGTTGCCAGAAAGGCCTGCCAATTGGACTCTCATTGGCCCTTCATCCAGCAAGCACGATTCCTGTTGTCTGGATTAAATTTCACCCATGATTTTGATCTGCAATGTGCACATTTCAGTCTATTTATTTATTGTCACAAGTAGGCTTACATTAACAGTGTAATGAAGTTGCTGTGAAAATCCCCTAGTCACCAAACTCTGGCGCACGTTCGGGTACATAGAGGGAGAATTTAGCGTGACCAGTGCACCTAACCAGCACATCTTTCGCACAGTGGGAGGAAACTGGAACACCCTAAGGAAACCCATGCAGACATGAGGATAATGTGCAATTTCTGCACAGACAGTGACTCAAGCTAGGAATCAAACCCAGGTCCCTGGCACTGAGGCAGCATACTAATCACTGTGTCACCGTGTGTTCTGATGGGAATCAAGTACAGCACAGTGTTAGAAATCATCTTTCACTTGAAATCCCAATATGTATGGATTTTAGAAAACAAAATGGCAAATATATTTTAACATGGGGAGAATGGGAATCAGAGATAACAATCACAGACTTCAGATTGGTGATAGAGATCAGATCAGGAGGCCAAGACTCTAGCAGTTTGAGTTGAAGTTTGCTGCATTACCTTTTATAGGGAACGTCTGTGTCAGCAGTCTGTCTGCAATACAAACTCGCTGGAATGGGTGTCCAACACCTTCAACCTCCCACAGAAGGCTGTGGTCATCGGGATAATTGTTCAAATACTTCCTGCAAACTGAAGAAATGAAGGAGCTGAGTATAATGTGGGAAAGAGTGTTGTAACAACAGCTGGACTGCTTCAGTTATTAAACCAATACCATTGTAATTGCCTGTAAAACACTCTGCTTCTCTCCTCTCCTTTAACACTTTCAATATTCCTTGCAACATTATACTACTTTGAAAGGTACTGAATAATTTATCAATGCACACGTGAACATTGCTGGCTCGACCAGCATTTATTGCCCACGCCTGATTGCTTTTAATAAGGTGGTGAGCCGCCTACTCGAACTGCTACAATCTGTAGAGTACAAGTTGGGAATGACTTCCAGGAATATGATGCACTAACTGCAAAGGAATGGCAATATAGATACATTTCAGGATGGTGTCCTCCTTGAAGGAGGACTTGCAGGCGTTGGCATTCCCTTCAGTCTACTGCCCTCATTTTTACAGGTGGTAGAGGTTGCTGATTTGGAAGATTTGGTCAAAAGAGCACTGACAAATTGTTGCAGTGCATCTTGTATATGGCACTCTCTGCTGCCACTATGCACTGGGAGTGGAGGAAGTGAATGTTTAAAGTGATGAATGTGGTGCCAATCAAGCGGATGGTGTCAAGCTTCTTAAGTGTTGCATTCATCCAAGCAGATGGAGAAATCTCATCACACTCCTGATTTATGCCTTGAACCTGGTAGCAGACAGGCTTTGGGGAATCAGAAAAGAAGCTACTTGCTGTTAAATTCCCAGCTTCTGACCTGTTCTTTTTAGCCACAGCATCTATAGAAGATGGTCTACTTAAGCTTCTTATAGAACTCCTACAGCACAGAAGGAGGCTATTCAGCCCACTGAGTCTGCACTGACTACAAACCTATCCAGGCTCTATCCTCAGAATCCCATGAATTACTCTACTAGCTTCAGCAATTGTAATGATGTTGAAAAGCAATGGGAGATGGTTAGATTCTCGCTTGTTGAGATGGTCATTACCTGACACTTGAATATTACTTGCCACTTCTTAGTCTAAGATTGAAAGTTGTCCAAGTCTTGAGGCACATAGACACAGGCTGCACCATTAGTTGAGGACTCTTGATTGTGCTGTCAGTGAACAATCTTACTTCTGACTTTGGAGGGAAGGTTATGAATGAAACAACTGAAGATGTCTGGGTCCAAGACTCTCCCCAGTATCAGGTTATTGTTGTGATAATAAGCATTCCCGAAACCTCATGCAACATTAACAGTAACTGAAAAAAATGCTGATAGAAAAGAAATGCTCTGGATAAACTGGGATGATCAAACCAAGGGGATTTACTTCGTAACACTGATGTTCAGGACTTGAAGTTTTGAGTGTTCCTGCAAGGGTTTTTGGTATATTTTAGTGAACTAATTATTATTATTTTAATGATCAAAAATCGCAGATTTTCTGCAGTAAATTCCATTTTATAAGAATATTCACCAGTTAATTTTTTTTCTAAGCTTCAACATGTTCCAACAATTCTACTGTATCAATTTGTCAAAAAAAAACACTTTTTCCAAAGCAAAATCTATTTCATTTTACCTCCATACATAGAGGGTGAGAGTGGGTATTTCAAACCCAGTGCATCCTCTGTGAAACAGTCAACAAAATCTTCCAGAATCTGCAGACCATATCCTTTCCCACGATGCTTCTTCCTCACAAAGATGGTGTCTAATATTGGCAGCTGGTAGCACTGAGTCAAGAAGGTGTCGCATTTGCTTCCTATAAAATCAATATTAAAAACATCATCATCAAGGTAGCTGTAAAACAACTGTGAAAATCTTGGCACACAAATGTACTGAATGGAGGTACAGACCAAGGAATAAAACTGATGCTTTCTCTGAATTGTGGGCTCATGGTTCATAATCAGCAACACTATCCCTGATTAGGGAAGAACAAGGCCAAGACTTTAAGAGCCCAGATCCATATAGGGATTATGTGAGTGGGACATTGTTTACAATGCTGGAGAGAACTGGCAACTTGATTGAACTTTTATGTGCTTATAGTAAGTTTTTTTTCTGTGACTTATTTTGTCAATGCCTCAATATATTTAAGTATGTCAAGTGCTTGAAGCTCCTGTTGTTGAAACTTTAATGGTTTACTTGATTGGCATTTTATATAGAATAGTAGGAATGCCATGGACTTCTTTTTCAAATTGTGAATGGGTGCCTTTTCCTTCCCAAATGGTTTCAAACATGCCATTGTTACTATAGAGTTCACTGGCTCTGTCCATAAAGTGTACTGGGTGTATGGGCATTGGAAGACAATGAGTTGGCATGGGAACTATAAGAGGCCAGTAGGGATGGACAAAGACGATTTGGCATAGATAAGAATTTCTAATATAATTTCCAGAAGTTCCCCAAATAGACACTGTGGTTCATGGTTTCTGTGAGATCTGTGAACCTCAAGTCATGGAAAAATCCAGCTCGACTCCACAAAAATTACTAAAGGGTGGGGGGTGCTATGAGATGTTTACCTGCGTGGAACCAGCGAGATTGGTGAAGTACGGCATAGGCTTGTCACCTGCACCGTTATCCTGCACCAACGAGACTCGGGGGGTGTTAGGAATGGGGATGCGGGGAAGTTGAAATTCAGGAATGGGATCCCGACCTGCAATTTTTAAATGGCACTTTACTACTTTGGACCTTGTGAAAATCCAGATCAAAATATCAAGTTAAATAAAAGAATCTCCATAACTATAAATATTTCCAGCCAAATGGAAATACTAATATCTGGACACCAGGTTCTGCTCTAATGTTGCTTCAAACCACATAGGCAGCTTGCAATCATAGCCTGAATGAATGAACGAAAAACTCACTTAGTAAAAAGGTCCTTTCAGGCTGATCAGAGTTAACGTTCTTAGGAGGGAAAGAGCAGGGAGAAAAGTCTAGATATCAAAACCGTGACAATATTAAATTTATGGCCAAAAAAATGCAGTTTCTTAAACATTTAAATTTTCATTTCCTCACATTAAACTATCAATTGTCAATTCTGAAAAAAAATAGGAACTTTAGCTCCTTTCAGCTATTAAAGCATCTCCTGAGCCCATGTTCTATAAAAATAAAAGTTATTACAGAGAGACATTTGCAGAGAGACTTGGACAAGTTGCAGAGCTGGGCCGAGAGGTGGCAAATGGAGTTTAATGTGGAAAAGTATGAGGTAATTCACTTTGGCAGGAACAACAAATGTGTAGAGTATAGGGCTAATGGTAGGACTCTTAATAGTGTTGACGAACAGAGGGATCTCGGTGTATATGTGCATAGATCCCTGAAAGTTGGCAATCAAGTTGATAAGGTTGTTAAGAAGGCATACGGAGTCTTAGCTTTTATTAGTAGGGGGGATTGAATTTCGGAGCCGCAACGGCATGTTGCAACTGTACAAAACTCTGGTGCGGCTGCACTTGGAGTATTGTATACAGTTCTGGTGCCCACATTATAAGAAAGATGTGGGGACATTGGAGAGGGTGCAGAGGAGGTTTACCAGGATGTTGCCTGGTATGGAGGGAAGGTCTTATGAGGAGAGGCTGAGGGATTTGAGGTTGTTTTCATTAGAAAGAAGGCGGCTAAGAGGAGACCTTATTGAAACATACAAGATGATCAGAGGTTTAGATAGGGTGGACAGTGATAGCCTTTTTCCTTGGATGGAGAAAGCTAGCACGAGGGGACATAGCTTTAAATTAAGGGGTGGTAGTTATAGGACGGATGTCAGAGGTAGGTTCTTTACCCAGATGGTGGTCAGGGTATGGACCTGCCTGCTGCAGTTGTAGATGCACCAAGTTTGGGGGCGTTTAAGAGGTCAGTGGATAGGTTTATGGATGAAAAGGGAATGATTTAGGTTAGAGGGTCATTGCTTTTTCTTAATTGGTGGGCACAACATCTAAGGCTGAAGGGCCTGTTCTGCGCGGTAATGTTCTATTACAGGAGATTCAGTAATTTGAATTCTCTTCCTGGCTGTTCCTTCAAACAGAATATGGCGGGGGGGTAAGGGGCAGTTTAGGGAGCTTATGGAAACATGGTGTGTGGGGTGACTGAATTAGGCAGGATGTGAAATTTGGAATTCCGTCATGGTGGGTTCAGATGCAGAGATAAAGTCCACGGTGTGTTTGCAGGTTTGTGGCATGCTGTGATTATTCATTAGCATAAAATGTTTCTTCCCAATCATATTCTACCTCCAAGTTAAAATAAGCAGATGAGAATCCTGTTGTACCTAGTGCACATTTGTTTAAAGGCAGGGTGCATCCTTTGGCTGTGTGTGCAAGGTCAGTGGTTTTCCTTGCTTAACTCTACAGTTCAAGAGCTATTGGGTGGACACACACACACACACGTGACATCTGAGCCATGGAGAAGAAAAAAAGGATTGAGGGGAAGACAAAGGGTGTGTCAGGTGACATGGAAGAGTGAAGTTCGGATGGTTCCAATTGCAGGGCAACTACCCAGTGGAAGTCTGAACTCCCTGGCCAGTTGCTGATTAATCCTTAACTGGGAACATCCGGGTGGGTGGTGGTGGTGGTAGTGGTCCAGGGGCGGGGTGCAAGCACAAGGGACCCAAGTTCTGTTCTTGGGTCACTGTCTGTGCGGAGTTTTCATGTTCTCCCCGTGTCTGTGTGGATTTTCTCTGGGTGTTCCGATTTCCTCCCACAGTCCAAAAGCTGACAGGATTAGGTTGACTGGCCATGTTAAATTGTGTGTGTGTGTGTGTGTGTGTGTGTGTGGAGTGGTGGTGGTGAGGGATTAGCAAGGTAAATGTGTGGGGTTACAAGAGTAAGGCCTGGGTGGGATGGTGGTCGGTACAAACTCAATTGACCAAATGGCTTCCTTCCACACTGTAGGGATTCTATGATTAATATTTCTTACGGTTAACAAATAATGATGATGCGGACATGAATAAAAAGTGAAACTAAAATATAGTCAACTCTTGCCATTTGCAGGGGTTCCGTTCTCATGAAATCTCGCAAACAGTTTTTAAATATGATTAAGATAGGTCCCAAACTTGCCGAGGCAGCATTGGTTTGGGCAATATTGTGGTACAGTACCTGTACAGGGAATCTCAAGCAATATAAATCAGTGAAGAACCTGCCTGTCAGTTTAATTCAAGTTCCCATCCCCTTGTGCCGTATTCCTGATATAACGACCCCGATTTATTAAATGGAGCCTCATTGGCCTTGAAATACATTGGCAGCCCCTCTGGCTAAGATGGAAATAATCAATTTGTGATGGATTAACAGGTGTTTCAATATGAAGAAATCACAGATAATTTAATTCTGCTCGCATAAAAAGGGAGATGTGGTGTCCAGAGTACAAAGCACAAGCAAGTGAAAAACACAAGACAGGAAGATGCAAACAGGGGGACTTTGCTGTATTTACCAATGAAACATGAATTTGAGATAAACATAAAGGTGACTTTGATGCCATGTTGCAAAATTAACTCAAAACATCTTGCTGGAGTCAGCACACAGATTCCATCTACAGAAAAATAAACAAGCCCATTAAGATGCCTCAACAAGAGCCTAGCATATGTTGGGCATTTCTGCTGAAGGAGATTTGGTAAGTTTTAGGTACTGTACTCAGGTTAAAGAATCCCAATAGAAATGTTAAAATTCAGGGAGGAAGGGATAATGCATCACCAGAGCATTGTTGCTGCAGTACGTACAATGTACAGGGGGTACTGCAATAACGCAGGCACCACAGTTACTTTAACAGCATTGCTCACCCAGACAATCACTATCATCACACATAACAATAGCATTATGACAGGAACAATCAAATTCATCTCAAAATCACAAACCATTTTGACCTGAACATACATTATTTCCCTTTCTTCATTTCGGGTCAAAAAGACTCACAACACCAGGTTAAGCTCAAGCTACCAAATAAACCTGTTGGACCTTATGGAGCAGAGTGCAGGATTGGGTTCACAAACAGGACATGAATAGACACAAACTCAATTACAAGATAATAGAACATAGAACATAACAGTGCAGAACAGGCCCTTCGGCCTTCGATGTTGCGCCGACCATTATAAAAAAGCAATGACCCTCCAAACTAAACCATTCCCTTCTCTTCCATAAACTTATCAACTAACCTCTTAAACGCCACCAAACTTGGCGCATCTACAACTGCCGCAGGCAGGGCATTCCACTCCCTAACCACCCTTTGGGTAAAGAACCTACCTCTGATATCCGTCCTATAACTATCACCCCTTAATTTAAAGCTGTGTCCCCTCGTGCTAGCTTTCTCCATCCTAGGAAAAAGGCCATCACTGTCCACCCTATCTAAACCTCTAATCATCTTATATGCTTCAATAAGGTCTCCTCTTAGCTGTCTCCTCTCTAACGAAACAACCTCAAATCCCTCAGCCTCTCTTCATAAGACCTGCCCTCCATACCAGGCAACATCCTGGTAAACCTCCTCTGTACCCTCTCCAATGCCTCCACATCTTTCTTATAATGTGGGGACCAGAACTGCACACAATACTCCAAGTGCGGCCGCACTAGAGTTTTGTACAGTTGCAACATGACGTTGCGGCTCCGAAATTCAATCCCCCTACCAATAAAAGCTAAGACTCCGTATGCCTTCTTAACAACCTTATCGACTTGACTGCCTACTTTCAGGGATCTATGCACACATACACCAAGATCCCTCTGTTCATCAACACTATTAAGAGTCCTACCATTAGCCCTATACTCTACACATTTATTATTCCTGCCAAAGTGCATTACCTCACACGTTTCCACATTAAACTCCATTTGCCACCTCTCGGCCCAGCTCTGCAACTTGTCCAAGTCTCTCTGCAAACTATAACACCCTCTTCACTATCTACCACTCCACCGACTTTAGTGTCATCTGCAAATTTACTAATCCATCCTTCAATACCCTCATCCAGATCATTTATAAAAATTACAAACAGCAGGGGCCCCAAAACAGACCCCTGAGGTACACCACTTGTAACCGAACTCCACGATGAATATCTCCCATCAACCACCACCCTCTGTCTTCTATCTGCTAGCCAATTCCTAATCCAATTAGCTAAATCACCCTCTATCCCATACATCTGCATTTTCTGCAGAAGCCTTCCATGGGCCACCTTATCGAACGCCTTACTAAAGTCCATATATACCACATCAACCGCCTTACCCCCATCCACCTCTTTGGTCACTTTTTCAAAAAACTCAATAAGGTTAGTAAGGCACGACCTACCCTTCACAAAACCATGCTGACTATCCCCAATCAATTCATTTCTCTCTAAATAACTATAAATCCTATCCCTAATAATTCTCTCCAATACTTTGCCCACAACAGAAGTAAGACTCACTGGCCTATAATTCCCTGGAAGGTCTCTCTTCCCCTTCTTGAACAATGGGACCACATTCGCTATCCTCCAGTCTTCCGGAACCATACCCGTAACCAACGACGACCTGAAGATCAGAGCCAGAGGCTCTGCAATCGCCTCTCTTGCCTCCCAGAGAATCCTAGGGTAAATCCCGTCCGGCCCAGGGGACTTATCCAACTTCAAACCCTCAAGAATATCTAGCACATCCTCCCTATCTACTTCAATACTTTCCAGTTTGCAACCCTGTACCTCAGTGTTCTCCACAACTACATTTACATCTCCCTGCGTGAATACGAAGAGAAATATTTGTTCAGTGCCTCTCCAATCTCTTCAGGCTCCACGCACAACTTCCCACTGCTGTCTATGACTGGCCCTAATCTTGCCCTAACCAATCTCTACTCTTAACATATCTAAAGAAAGCTTTAGGATTCTTCTTAATCCTATCAGCCAAAGTCTTTTCGTGTCCCCTCCTAGCTCTCCTCAACTCACTCTTTAGCTCCCTCCTGGCTAATCTATAGCTATCCATTGCACTAACTGAGCCTTCAAGCCTCATCCTGACATAAGCCTCCTTTTTCCTTTTAACCAGCGAATCAACTTTTTTCATACACCAAGGTTCCCTTACTCGACCATTTCCTCCTTGCCTGACAGGGACATACTTATCAAGGACTCGCAGCAGCTGCTCCTTGAATAAGCTCCACATTCCAGATGTTCCCAGTCCCTGTAGTTTCCTAGTCCAATCTATGCACCCTAATTCTCTCCTGATGGCCTCATAATTACCCTTCCCCCAGCTATAACTACTGCCCCCAGCTTCATGCCTACCCCTATCCATCACTAAGGTGAACGTAACCGAATTGTGGTCACTATCACCAAAATGTTCACTAACTTCCAAGCCTAACACCTGGTCTGGCTCATTGCCCAGCACCAAATCCAATGTAGCCTCACCTCTAGTTGACCTATCTACATACTGAGTCAAAAAACCTTCCTGCACACTTTGTATGAAAACTGACCCCTCTAACGAGCTAGAGCTATAGCTATTCCAATGGTTGGAATGGGAGTCTTAAACGAGGTAGTACTGATGTAGTAGAGGTTAAGATTCGCATTTTAACCATTATCTTGTAATTAAGTTTGTGTCTATATATGCCCTGTTTGTGAACCAAATCCTGCACTCATCTGATGAAAGCCCAGCATACCAAAAGCTCATGCTACTAGGTAAACCTGTTGGATTTTAACCTAGTGTTGAGACTTCTTACTGTGCCCGCCCCTGTCAATGCCAGCATCTCCACATTTTGGGTCAGTTCAGAATCCTGGAATGGTTACAGCATAGAAAGATTTGGGTATTATGCCAATGCCAACTATCTGCAAGCAATACTTACCTGCACCAATTTCCCACCATTCAGTAGTTCTGAACTTTTCTCCCTTCAGATAATCACCCAGCTCCCTTTTGAAAACCACAATTGTATCTATCTGTAAAACAATCACAGCCACTGCATTCCAGATCCTTACTCTTCACTCATGAAAAAGTTTTGCCAAACATCTTAAAATCGGTGCCCTTTGGTTCCCAACTCTTTCTTTCTATTCTGTCCTGATTTTGATCAAATTTCTCAGCCAAGGAGAACAACCCCCAGCTTTTCCAATCCATCCGTGTAACCGAATTCATTCAATTTTGAGAATCCTTTCCACATACCCTCTGAAGCCTTCATATCCCTCTGAAAGGATGATGCAGCAAAATGGACACGATAGTGTTTTGTAAAGATTCATCATAATTTCCTTGCTCTTGTATTCTACGTCTGGGATCTCAAATGCCACTTTCTCTACCAATCAATCAGCAATCTTTGTATACAGTATCAAGTTGTTGTTCCCCCCAACACTGATATTTTTGTGACTGTCCTGATGAGTACAAAATGAAAAGCTTTAATAAAATGCACTTTTTTTTAAAAAAATCAATAGTATGGTTCGCAATTGTTCCACATTTTGGCTTGCACCCTGCACAAGATCCTAATATTGACCACTGGGGAAGCCCACTGTCTCTCACTGCTTTGTTTCCAGTCAGTTAGCTAATTTTGTCTTCATGCTATCACTATGTCTTTTCTTCCATAGATTTTAATTTTGCTCACAAGGCTGTTCTGAGAAACTTTATCAAGCATCTTTTGGAGAACATCAACTCTCTCTACTACCTAATCAGAAGCCTCATGTTAAATAAAACAGGTTCACCCTTAATGCTGGATTTCATTAATTAATCCACATTTATCCAAG
Source organism: Sphyrna mokarran (assembly GCA_024679065.1). Classification (NCBI taxonomy): domain Eukaryota; kingdom Metazoa; phylum Chordata; class Chondrichthyes; order Carcharhiniformes; family Carcharhinidae; genus Sphyrna; species Sphyrna mokarran. The sequence goes on along the minus strand of JAGIQG010000006.1, from coordinate 34,803,509 downwards.
TGACTTTCTTTTTGCCACAAGTGAAATTAAGCTGACTGCTGTGTAATTGTTGGGCTTATCCTGAAAACACTTCTTGGATAAGGATGCAACATTTGCTGCCTCCAGTTCTCTATGCACCATTCTAGCATCTAAGAAGCGTTGAAAGATTATGGTCAGTGTCTCTACAATTTCCACTCTTTCTACTTTTGGTAACCTCAGATGTAAGTGATCCTTCCTGGTCACTTAACAGCTTGTGTTCGGAGGGACCACCACTACCACCATCACCACCATGTCAACACTGACTGCTGGAGCAATTGTGACAATGAGAATCAAGTATGCTGAGAAATTTGGTCAAGTTATACAGATGCAGGTTAGAAGGCTGCTGCAAGTGGTGACCTGCCTTGTGGACTGTGACCAGCCACTTCCTGTGTTGACCAAATAAGGAAAGTTGTTTGGTTACGCTAGACTTCTTGACACTGATTTCCCATTATGTCCATACATGGTTGAGACTGAGAGACTTGTGCAGTTTGGGATGAATGTTATGGGTAACTTCATTGACCATGATCGAACATTGTGATCAATCTCCAGTGATATCATTGGTTGAGTGCCAAAGAACCTTCTGGACAGTTTTAGAATAAAGGTAGGCTTTGAGACTTTGTCTCCAGTGATGAATTGAGACTAACCATCACAAGTGTGCCCTGCAGAACATCTTCAGAGTGGACAACCATGAAGATTCTACAATGTGAACGGATCTGTCCGGTTTGCTCAAAACCTGGGGAAGTATTCATTTTCAGTTAAAGAGTTGAAGTTAAGAGTAGAAGATGAGAGCTAAGGTGTTGCAATTGTTGTAAGTTTAAGTTTGGTACCTAAAGTGTTAAATAAACAAAAGTTTAAGTGAATTTTAGTTAATTCCTGTCCTTTGGTTTGTTATACTAAACCAAGCACTTGGAAAGAAGTTTATGTTTACAGTTGGATAAGATAAGTACAGCCAGTCCTAAAAGTACAACCTTTTAGCAATCTCCCTCCTCTTTCACAATGAATTTGGCTGCATCTTCTTGTTTGATAAAGACAGACACAAAAATTTAGGATCTCAGTGATGCTCCCACCTTTATGAGTATGTCCCTTTTATAAAGTTTGAATGAAGCCAATTAGAAACTTAGGATTCCCTAACGTTAGCTACTCTAATTTCTCATTGCTTCTCTTATTTTTTTCTGCTTCCTTTCTAAATCTTCTATATTTAGCCTGGTTTTCCCCTTGCATTGTCAACCTACATGCATTCCTTTGCTGCTTCACTTTATTCTTGATGAGAGCTCTGGTTTGTCCTACATCACCCCCTTGTCACGACATACGTGAACAATCTCCTCTTTAAAGAGAGTCTGTTGTCCTGTTATGGTTCTGTCTGCCAGTCCATTATTCCAATTTACACGGGCAGATCCATTCTCCAGAAAACAAACAACAATTCCAGAAATTTTACTGAATTTGAAATGCACAGCTGTGGGGCCCCCAGTGCATTACCCTAGGACTACTTGTCCAGGGATAATACCACTATGCCTGTACATCCCCCTGTACATCATAGTCATTGTAACTCAACTCTTCTCCTGCTGACACTTGATCCACTTTACTCAGCACAGGCTACAGAATCAGATCCAGCAATAGTGCCTTCCTCATTGGACTAGAAAATTCTCGAACACACTACAGAAACTCTTGCCCCTGCTCTGTTCTTCTGAACATCATGATCCTGCTTTGCCCTTTATATCATTACAGCGGTGCTGAGGCACAGTGGTTAGCACTGCTCCAGGTACATAGATTCGATTGGATTGCTGTTTGTGCAGAGATTGCACATCGTTTGCGCTGGTTTCCTCCGGATGCTCTGGTTTCATCCCACAGTTATGGAGCAATCTGACAGTAATTTCTTTCTTGCCTTTTCAGCAGGGTGGCACAGTGGTTAGCAGTGTTGCCTCACAGCCCCAGGGACCTGGGTTTGATTCCCAGTTTGGATCACTGTCTGTACAGAGTCTGCACGTTCTCTCTGTGTCTGCTGGTGCTCCGGTTTCCTCCCAGAATCGAAAGGTGCGCAGATTAGGTTGATTGGCTATGCTAACTTACCCTCAATGTCCAAGGATGCATAGATTAGAGGGATTAGCAGGGTAAATATGAGAGGTTATGGGGATAGGGTCTGGGTGGGATTGTTATGGTGCAGACTCAGTGGGCTGAATAGCCTCCTCTGCACTGTAGTGTTTTTATGATTACTATCCCAATGCTAATATCAACTAAACCAGCCCTACCCCATGTGATATGATTACAGAAGCATCAGCAGCACAAAACCGCATCTCCGAGGGCAACTAAAGGAGGACAAAAACTGTGATTTTGTCAAATGTCACTCAGACCCAAGAGCAAGTGGGGGTGGTGGTGGCATGGTGGTATTGTCACGTGATTCCCGACCCACAGTGATGTAGTTGACATTTAAGTGCCCTCTGAAATGGGTTAGCAGTTCTGATGGACACGAAGAATTTTAAAAATTGGATTTAGGATCCTAGATCAAGCAGTTAATATTGATACATTGAAAAAAAGGAACCGACAAAATAAATGTACGGGATTCCATACATTTTTCTACCCAAACAATCCATTGTCAGTTACTGCTTGACCTTCACAGAGCAGCCAAAGATGTCAGAGTCCACCAAACTACACAATAAATACATCTTTCTCAGACTTTGTGGGGAACCACTTCAGCAATCAAGATGCAAGGTTGCAGTGCCAATTGCCCAACCGAACAATGTGGAATCTGTACAATACATCAGCACAAGTCACAGCCTTCCAAAAAAAAAAAGTGAAGGAAACGATTGAAGAACATAGCATACACCATCCTCCCCAATAAACAAACATCAGTCATTCAGTTCACTAATATCCTTTAGAGAAGGAAATCTGCCACCCTCACCTGTTCTGGCCTACATGTGTTTCCAGAGCCACAACAATATGGTTGACGCTCAACTGCCCTCGGGCAACAAGGAACGGGTAATAAATGCTGGCCAGCCAGCAACACCCGTATCTCATGAATGAATAAAAAAGAAAATGTGTGTCTATGTGTGAGTGCCCATCACCATGCATAATACCTGCTACTTTGATGGAGTAGAATCCAATCGCTTTCCCAGACTTCCAGAGAATTTTTGCATACTCATTGGGACTGTGACAAAGAAAAGGGAGCTCGTCTGCACTCATTTCCTGTGCTCGATAAATGATGCGGTTCAAAACATACAACACAATCCGCTCCCCGAGTGATGATACCTACCAATAAATGATAGAGTAGAATATTAGTAAATTAACAGCAAATCCATATATACCTATTCAGTGTCTGTCTGTATCCTTCTTGTTTTTTTATTAAGATTCCAAGCTTTATGTCATCTGGAAATTTTGAAATTGTGCTCCGAACATCCAAGTCCAGGTCATTAATATACATCGAAGCAGTGGCCCCAATACCAATCTCAGGGAATATTACTGTATGCACGAGAGGACATTTCCAAGAGATTACACTGGTTTGGTCTCTGTCTCCTTGCATCCACTCACTACTACTCAGTGCTTTCTATCTCTTAGCTAATTTTGTATCCATGAAACCATCATTGGATTTAATCATGCAAGATGTTTCACGACACCAGGTTAAAGTCCAACAGGTTTCTTTGGAATCAAAACTTTCAGAGCATTGTTCCTCCATTATGCAGCAGTCTGAAAGTTTGTGAATCCAAATAAACCTGTTGGACTTTAATCTGGCATTGTGAGACTTCTTACTGTGTTCATGCCAATACAACGCCAGCATCTCCACATTATTTAACCATGTGAACTTTAATTTTGCTAACAAGTCTATTAGATGATATTTTATCAGAAATCCCTTTGGAAGTCTATATATGCTGAGTGCATATGTTACTGCATCATAAACTGAATCAAGTTAGTCAAATATGATTTGCCTTTAGGAAATCCATGCTTCCTGTCATTAACCCATATTACTGCCAATAAATTTTATCTCAGATTAATTGGAGACAAATTAAATTAATTATCTCAGAGTTTCCCACCAGACTTCAGGCCAGTGTCAGATTGTTATTCTAATCCCAGACTCTTACCTGTCTTTCTCAATTTTCTGACTCAGGCCAGGTGAGATCAAAGTAGTGCAACGCTCTCCTGAATCCCAGCATTGACGGGCAGCACCATCCAAGGGAAAGAAGCCATGCATTCCAGCACTAGTTGCCATAAGTCAGGTAAAGTTTAAAAGGTACTTGACAGGCCAAGAAGAAATAAGGTATATGGCTCTGGTTTGGGAGTGGTGGGGCTTAGGGCTGTGGACTGTGGGTGGAGTCCTGCTGGGGGAGATTGGGTCCAGTGTAAGTCTGTGCAACACAGTTATCCAGAAGTTAGAGGAGGTTTTAATTCTTCTTTTCTGGTTAACTATTGGTGTAACCCAGTCAGAACCATCCAAGTTTGCAATTTAAGTCACATTTTTAAATGGTTCCCCAGTATAGGGAAAACGTCCAGAGGAAGGGTGCACTTCCAGGCAATTGCCATGCAAACCACATCTTCGGGATATCCGCAACACCCAGAACTCAGACGTCACAGCGCATTATGTTGACTGGAATACAAGTACCAGATGATCCATCTTCTTTTTCTTGAACAATGATGCACATTAACAATCCTCCTGTCCTCTGGCTTGCTCCCATATTATGGCCACTGCTTTTGGTGTCACCATACAAACTTCACCCACAGTCTGGCAAGTTTGTGGAATTCACAGCCAGAGAAAGCAACCATGGCCAAAACATTGTATGTTTTCAAGAAGGAGTGAGACATAGCTCTCAAGACAAGTATATGGGGAGAAAGTAGGATCAGACTATTGAGTTGGGTAATCAGCCATGATCACAATGAATGGAGGAACAGGCTCAAAAAGGGCCAAATGGTCTACTCCAGTTTTAATGAACTTTCCTCAGCAACCAAGGGCCCATCCCATTTGAACTGGATGAATTTACTACTTTGAATGCTGCCAACTTTTTAAATTCCTCTCTTTACATGAAGTTATTTTGACCAATTTCTCTAATACCTCCTCCTTTACAATGGTGTTGGTAGCACCCTCTTCATTAGTGAATAGAGATATTTGAATTACCAATGACTGACTAGAAAGGTCAAATCACAAGTTTTAAGACTTTTACTTTAGCAAATGAAAGTAACATGGTCTAAATACAATTCACAGGCAACTTATACTCCAAACCACAGAAGAGTTTGTCCCATTTAAAAGAACTGAAAATTCCGCCAGCTCTTAGATTGTACTCTGTCCCTTAAGGCGACACTTTATTCCTCTGGAATCAGTTCAAAGCTATTTTTCGCTCCATTTTGGACAACTTCTAATCCCTGACTAACTTTCTCGACAAGTGCTACCCTGGACATTCTTCCCTCCAGCCAAAGACAAGACACATTCTTCCAGGCTTGCTTAAATTTTCACAAACCTGATCCCTTCAATCTGAGCCCATACTTTTGTTGGTCTTCTGGATGGCAAATAATAATATTTTCTCTACTTCAGTGGAAGTCCAGCTGCCTCTAGCTTTCTGCTCTCTCTCTGACAATGGAGTCAAGGATATCTTAGAGAAAAAAACAACACTGCAAAAAGTCCCAGACTCTTACCCTCTTAAAACATATCTGTATGGACATGTTTTAAGAGGGAAATCACATGGACTCTTGCAGCCAAGTAGAAATATTAATTATTCTACAGACACCTCCCACTCCTCAACGACTCTATTCTCTCAAAATCAATAGGCAGTTTAAAGTATAACCATTTATAAAACCTTATGTTGCTAACATTTCTCCGTGAAACTTGGAAGACCAGTAGTCGATCCACAAATCATAGATTTTCATGCATCTTCAAGTCTGAAGACCTTCCCAGCAAAATACCTGGGTTCCCCTTTAATTATTAAGTTGCTCAAGCTTGTTGTCAAACAGAATTTGGAGCAGGTCCCATTCATTTCTCCATCTTACCCCAAATTCAAAGAGACAGTCCCAAAGCATAATCTTATAAACTCTGCATTTATAACAAAATATGGTGGATTAATTCACCTGCTGGAGCCCCTGTCGCGATGACTCAGCTGTTTTGACAATGTCATCGATTGCCCACCATCTGTCCAGTAGGTATAATGCCACAGCTTGAAAAGGAAAGCAAGAGATGGTTATCAACATCAACAATATCACAGCTTCCAACTACAAACAAGCAGTTCTATGGAATTTGATGAAATAAGGGCTTACTTATGGTTGACAAGTAGATCAAGTGTTAGCTCCTAGATGATGGGAATGGAGAGCCACAGAGTGTGGTTCTGGTGAGGAATGCAGCATAGATTTACCAGATCAACACTTTGCCTCCATGGATTAAATTACAAAGAGAGATTACACAAACTACAGTAATCCTGTCTGGTATGTAGAAGGTTAAGGGCTAATTTAAATCCAACTTTGTACATTCTCCCCGTGTCTGCGTAGGTTTCCTTTGGGTGCTCCGGTTTCTTTCCGCAGTCCGATGATTAGTGGGGTAGGTTGGCAGCCATGCTAAAAATTGATCCATGTCAGGGAATTAGCAGGGTAAATATGTAGGATTATGGGAATAGAGTCTGAGTGGGATTGAGGTTGGTGCAGAATTAGTAGGCCAAATGGTCTCGTTCTGCGCTGTAGGGATTCTATGGATTCTAAAAAATTAAAAAGGGGAATTGAGTGAATGGATAGAAAATATCTCCGTTGGTTCATTAGCATAGGGCTAGGGAATATGGGACTAACACTTAGAGATAGTTTTTGCGGAAGTGAAATTGGAAAACATTTCTATATGCAAACAAATGGCAATGTTTGCAAAGTGCAATTGATAATGGATTTAAAAGGCACCAACTGATGAGAGATCAAGAGATTTTTTTAAAAAAATCAAAAGTGTTAAAACTATCACCCATGGAGCAAGGACAGGCAAATGGGGATAGCTCACTAATCAGCCATGATCTCATTGAATGACAAACAGGCTCAGGGAGCCAATTGGCCTAATCCTGTTCCTACGCATTTAACTTCTACTTTCACCATTTGATTAGATTTACAGAAGTGGTCCGATTATGTTGAAAATGAGTTTAGTCAACATACAGATGGTTCTTTAGGCCTATTAGTAACCTGCAGAGGGAAAATCAGGAAGACCTATAAGGAAGCTCAGACAAATTAAATCTTCCCATGATCAAAGACAGAAGACAGTAAACAATATTCAACTTCAGTGTTCAACTGAACGAGGAGATTAGACACAAGGTGTAAAATTATCCAATGCTGTCTTAACTAGCAGTTTACATTTGAAGAATAAAGAACCAACCTGTGAACTGATTCTCAGGGGCAAACAAAGCCAGAACTTTATACGTCGTATCGCCACCATAGAGTGGAACAAATGCAACTGAGGACAGACTAACTGGAATCTGTGTTCAGGAAACATACATTAGTTAATATCAAATCAGCTACCTAAATGGGAGATTCATATCCAAATTTTAGCATTGCTCCTAAAGCAATAAAATGTAATCACCTTTTTTCTCACCACGTTGTTCTTACCCAATAATTCAGAATTAGTCTATAAGAATCTATTTTTTCTCCTACTTAATACTTGCCTTCAAGTCAAGGCTCAATTTTAACCACGCCTGACATGAGCTGGCTGAGACCAGTTGGGTACTCGCATTTCACCCTGGCCAGTTTAAAAAGGACCAAGATGCAAAAGGAACATCTATTCTGGATCCATTCTGTTCTGCTGGGTTTACTGGATTAAAATTGGGTGCAGTAACAGCAGGCAGTGGTGTTTTGGTATTATCACTGGGCTAGTAATCCAGAAACCCAGAATTATGGTCTTCCTTGACTCAGGCTGAAATCCCAAGGCAGATGGTGAAATTTGAATTGAAAAAAAAAGTACAATTAAAAGATTGACCATACTGTTGTCAAAACAAAAACCCATCTGGCTCACAAATGTCTTTTAGGAAAGGAAATCTGTCATCCTTACCTGGTTTTGCCTACACGAGACTCCCGATCCACAACAATGTGGTTGACTCTTAAATGCCCTAAGGAATGGTCAATAAATGCTGGGCCAGCCATTGATGCCCACATCCCACAAACACAAATAAAAAGAATATTCTTTTCCCCACCTCTTTCTCTTAAGCACATAATATATAGCTCAGCCATTTGATTTTGCTATTTCTCTGTTGACAAGGCAGCTCAGAGTCACTCCTAATCAATTTCACTGGCACCAAGTGATACTTTGGTAAAAGCAGCAATAAGTAGCAAAATATGTTAAAATCAAAACAGTAAGTGCTGGAAATATAATGCTCATGGACTAGTAGCTGAGAGAGAAACATAAGTTAGTGTACAGAGTAAAGAGTTGACAGTTCAGGTCAGTGACATTTTATCAGAACTGAGGGAAAAAAAGATAGAATATATAACAATACAGCACAGGAACAGGCCCGTCAGCCTACAATGTTGTGCTGAACATGACACGAAATTAAACGAATCCCCTCTGCCTGCCCTTGGTCAATATCATTCTATTCCTTGCATATTCATGTGCTTATCTAAAAGCCCCTTAAATATCCCTATTATGTCACCTTTTACCACACATCTGACAAAGCATTCTACACAACTACTATTGTAAAAAAAACTTATCCCTCACATCTGCTTTGAACTTTCCCCCTCCCTCACTTTAAATGCATGCCTCCAAGTATTAGATATTTCAACTCTGGGAAAAAGTTCTGACAGTCAAAAGAGAAAATGCTGGAAAGTCTCAGCAGGTCTGGCAGTATCTGTAAGAAGAGAAAAGAACTGATGTTTCGAGTCCAGGTGATCCTATGTCAAAGCCTTGACAAAAGATCATATGCACTTGAAATGCCAGCTGTTTTCTTTCCTTACAGATGCTGCCAGCATCTGAGATTTTCCAGCATTTTCTCTTTTGGTTTCAGATTTCAGCATCCGCAGTAATTTGCTTTTATTCTGACTGCCAACCCATTCTATGCCTCTCATAATTTTATAGATTTCTATTAGGATTCCCCTTGGCCTCTGCCGCTCTAGAGAAAACAATCCTGGTTTGTGCAGCCTTTCTTTATAGCTCATACCTCTAATCAAGGCAGCATTCTGGTAGAGCTCTGTTGCATTCTCTCTCCAAAGCCTATACATCCTTCCTATAATGTGGCGACCAGAATTGAACTCAATACTCTTAAGTGAGACCTAACCAAACCTGCAACATCACATCCTGACTCTTGTACTCTTGACCAATAAAGACAAGAAATGCCATATGCCTTCCTTACCACCCTCTCTACTTGTGTGACCACTTGCAGGGAGCTATGGACTTGAACCCCAAGATCCCACTGCACATAAATGCTGTTCAGGTGCTCCTTTCCTGTAAACAGGTTGATGGCATCCTCAGATATGTTGAACCCATACTTTTGTCCTCATCTCTCCAAGAGCCACAGTAGGATTCCCTTTATTCTCTTTTTGCATCCTATTCAAAAGATCACCATCTGTCACCTCTAGTGTGATGCCACCACTAAACACTTCTTGTTCTCCCCTCCTGTCAGCATACTGAAGGAACCATCCCATTTTCCTCTGGCATGATTGCTCAGGCTGCAATGCCCTCAAGAGTCAAATAGCCAGCCAGCAAAAATTTAGAACATAAAACACTACAGTACAAACTGGTCCTTCGGCCCACAAGTTGCACCAATCATACCCATACCTACTAGGCTATAGAACTATCTGTAACTCCCAATCCCATTTAATCCCATGTACTCATCCAGAAGTCTTTTAAAAGACCCCAGCGGGTTCGCCTCCACCATCATGGCAGCCAATTCCATTCACTCACCACTATCTGAGTGAAAAACTTACCCCTAACATCTCCTCTGTACTTGCTGTCCAGCACCTTAAACCTGTGTCCTCTTGTAGCAACCATTTCAGCCCTGGCAAATAGCCCCGAGAAGCCACCCTATCTATTCCTCTCAATGTTTTTTAAACCTCTATCAGATCGCCTCTCAACCTTCGTCTCTCCAGGGAGAAGAGACCTAGATCCCTCAACCTATCTTCATAGGGCATGCCTCGCAATCCAGGCAACATCCTTATAAATCTCCTCTGCACCCTCTCAATAGCTTCCACATCCTTTTTGTAGTGAGGCAACCAGAACAAGTGGGGTCTGACAAGGGTTGCAACATTATCTCCCAACTCCTAAACTCAGTCTCTTGATTAATGAAGGCCAGTACACCATACACCTTCTTAGAACAAGAACAAGAACAAAGAGCAACACAGCACGGGAAACAGGCCCTTCGGCCCAACGAGCCCACGCCGCCATCCTAACATCTTAATGACATATCCTTGACTTTAGGCTATGCCTATTGTTGAAGATTCCCATATAGGGGCCAATATAGGGACAATTTGTTACCCAATCAGCCTAAGAGCACATTTTTGGGATGTGGGAGGAAACCGGAGCACCCGGAGAAAACCCACGCAACCACGGGGAGAACGCGCAAACTCCCGCAGACACAGGCCCAAATCTATGTGTCTGCACAGCAACAGCGATAGTCTCTGAGCTGTCATGTTGCCCATCAGATGGTCCAGTTTAAGCATACACTGACGACGTGAAGCACTAGGCAACTCCTGAAGCAACCTCCAAGAGCAGCTCTCGCACGACATGCCGCATGCATGCCCCTTGTTGGTCAACAAGGTGGACCGAATTGCCTGCGGAAACAAATAAGACTTAATTAAACATGCTAAAAAAAACTAAGACATTCCCGAGACGAAACTAAAAGATAGTCTACTACTATTTGGTCCTCCCGATATTCAAACAGTCCTGCTATATCCCTCTATCTGCAGACCGCTCATGTGGCTGTCCAAGAGACCCTTAAACAACCCTAGCGTGCCTGCTCCCACCACCTTACTCGGCAGTGCATTCCACACCCCCACTACCCTTTGTGTGAAAAACTGGCCTCTAATATTCGTCTTATACATAGCCCCCCTCACCCTGAGCCCGTGACCCCTCGTTCTATCCATTTCTAATGGTGGAAAAAGCTTACCACCATTTACTCTATCTATACCCCTCATAATCTTATATACCTCTAAAAGATCCCCTCTCAGCCGACGTCTTTCAAGGGAAAACAACCCCAGTGTTTTCAATCTTTCCTTGTAAGACAGCCCTTCCATACCAGGCAGCATCCTGGTAAATCTCCTTTGCACTCTCTCCAGGGCCTCTACATCCTTCCTGTAGTACGGCGACCAGAACTGGATGCAGTACTCCAGGTGAGGCCTAACCAATGTTCTATACACCTGCAACATCAGACTCCTACACTTGTATTCTGTACCCCTTCCTATGAAGGCTAACAAACCATACGCTTTTTTTAACCACATTCTCCACCTGTACTGACACCTTCAGAGACTTGTGAACTTGCACCCCCAGGTCTCTCTGCATCTCTATACTCCGGATAGTTTTACCTTTTATCCTATAACTCCCCTCTACATTATTCCGGCCAAAATGCATCACCTCGCATTTATCCGGATTAAATTCCATTTGCCATCTATCTGCCCAATCTACCAGCCTATCTATGTCATGTTGTATTGCCAGGCACTGCTCCTCAGTACCCGCCAATCCAATCATCTTAGTGTCATCAGCAAATTTGCTGATCACACCACCTACCCCCTCTTCCAAGTCATTTATATACACCACAAATAGAAGGGGTCCTAGTACAGAGCCCTGTGGCACACCACTAGTGACAGACCACTACTACCCGCTGTCTCCTCCTCCCAAGCCAGTTCTCAACCCATCTACATACCTGGCCCTGTATACCATGCGCCTTCACCTTTTCTATCAGCCTACCATGAGGGACCTTATCAAACGCCTTACTGAAATCCATATAGACGACATCAACGGCTTGTCCTTCGTCAACCGTTTTTGTCACCTCTTCAAAAAATTCCACTAGATTCGTAAGGCACGACCTCCCCTTAACGAAGCCATGCTGCGTATCCCTGATCAGATCGCAGCGCTCCAGATGCTCGTACATCCTGTCCCTGAGAATCCTCTCCATTAGCTTACCTATAACTGAAGTCAAGCTCACCGGCCTATAGTTCCCTGGGTTATCCCTCTGACCCTTTTTAAACAACGGTACTACATTTGCAATCCTCCAGTCCTCTGGGACCTCCCCTGTGTCCAAAGAAGAGACAAAGATTTGCGTCAGAGGCCCAGCAATGTCATCTCTCACCTCCCTTAGCAGCCTGGGATAAATACCATCAGGCCCCGGAGCTTTATAAGTCTTTATGCTACCTAAAAGCCCCAACACTTCGTCCCTCGTAATGATTATTTCCTTTAACAGGTCCTCAAATTCCTCAAAGCCGACATCAGACATCAGGCTCCTCTCCCGCGTGAATACCGACGCAACGTATTCATTCAGGATCTCCCCCATTCCCTCAGGTTCTAAGCATAGTTCCCCTCCTCTGTCCCTGAGAGGTCCACTTTTCCCTCTAACCATCCTTTTGCTCCTTACATAGGAGTAAAATGCCTTAGGATTTTCCTTAATCCTACCTGCCAAAGCCATTTCGTGGCCCCTTTTTGCCTTCCTGACACCCCTTTTAAGATCCCGTCTACACTCTCTATAATTTTCCAGCGCTGCCTCTGTCCCCAGTTGCCTGGATCTAACGTACGCCTCCCGCTTCTTCCTGACCAAGTCCTCCACCTGCAAGGCCAATTTAAGAGTCCTATGGATCCGGACCCAAGATTCTTCTGCTCCTCAATACTGCTAAAGACTCCTACCGTTGATATTGTACTTCTTCATCCCATTGGTCCTACCAAAATGGCCCACTACACATTTATCTGCGTTGAAGTCCATCTGCCACTTCTCCGCCCATTCTTGCATCCTATCTATGTCTTGCTGCAAGTTCTGACATCCCTCCAGACTATCCATAACACCACTAACCTTTGTATCATCAGCAAACTTACTAACCCATCCTCCCACTTCCTCATCCAGGTCATTGATGAAAATGATAAACAGCAAGAGTCCTAGAACAGATCCCTGGGGCAGTTCACTGATGACTGATCTCCATTCAGAAAAAGACCCATCCACAACGACTCTCTGCCTTCTGCAGGCAAGCCAGTTCTGGATCCACAAGGCCAAAACCCCTTGGATCCCATGCCCTCTCAAGTAGTCTTGCATGGGAGACCTTATCAATTTATTCAACTCTCCTTTATAGACTAGACCTCGTCAGCCAGCCATGTAGGCTGCAATCATTTTTTAGATAGATTTTTAAATAATATTATGCTGCATTTATACATAGATGTTAAAAGCATACAGAGAGGAAAAAAAACAATGCTGCCATTAACTGTATACTTACCTTTAACATTTGATCTCAAAGTGCAGCCCAGGTTAAATTCTGCCTGCCATTTCTCCACCCATATCTGCAACAGATTGCTATCCTGCTGTATTCTTTGACAACCTACGACATTATTCCCAACTTCACCTAACTTTGTGTTGTCTGCAAACTTACTAACCCAGCTATGTTTTCATCCAAGTCATTTATATGTAACACAAATAGCAGAGTTTGTGAGCAAGCCAATTTGCAATTCGAACGCCCAAGTCACCTTCACTAAGTTTTGAACAAGCGAAGGTCTTTCTAGCTCTCAAACTGGAACATTTCATCAACTTTACACCCAATTTCTATCTTGTGGGGTCTGATGGGCTGGACCAGGTATGGACTGCAGATTTACTTCCCTAAAGGGCATTAGTGAACCAAATGGATTTTACAACAATGATACTTCATGGTCACCATTACTAACTTTGCATTTCAGATTTATTAATTGAATTTAAATTCCATCAGCTGCCCTGGTAGGATTGGAATTCATGTCCACGGAACATTAGCCTAGGTCCTTAGATTATTAGTCTAATCATATTACCACTATGTGGTGGCCTTCCTGTAAACAGATTGACAAGACCCTCAGATGTAGCCAACCCATTTACCATACTTCTGTCCTAACCCTCCCAGAACCACAGTAGGATTCCCCTTGCTCTCACTTTCTATTCCATTCAAAAGGATCACCCTTCACCATTTCCAGTGTGATGCCACCACTAAACACATCTTGCCCTCCTCTCCTCTGTCAGCATACTGAAGAGAGTATCCCATTTCCCTTTGGTATAGTTGCTCAGGCTCTGCTGTAATGCCCTCAGGAGTTGAACAGTCAGTCAGCAAAAATCCTTTGATACCAAATATTTACTCAACTATCCTTTACAGATTAAACCCTGCCAGCCTACCACATGGGCTGCAAACATTTTTTAGATAGATTTTTAAATAATATTATGCAGCATTTATATATAGATGGTAAAAGCCTACAGAAAAAAGTTTAATGTTGCAACAAACTGAATGTGGAATTTATCATATTCACTTATTCAAACACCTTTCTAAGCAAATGCATCACACTGGAGGGCATTTGGAATTGTGTGCATTAACCATATCAGTAACATGCTCTAGTTTTCAAACTCAAATGTGATATTATTATTTCATTTCTGTTTTTAGCTAACATCATTGTCACAGAGCAAAATTAAAAATGTTTTTTAAAAAAGGCCAATCTGAATGGGTTGACAAATCACATTTTTTTAGGACTTATTCCATAGTAATAACATGCGAGCACTTTCATCTTCAGGGGTTCAGGTCGACAGACGATTACCTTTAACCACCAGAAATTCTGGACTAGATGTGCCACATGTCCTACCTTCCTTCTGTTGGGTAGTGTGAAATACTCCAGCTTCTCAGGATCAGCGTACAGAAGACTAGACATGTATTCCTCTGCAGAATTCTCAATGTCTTCGTGCTCCAACTCAGCAAGTAAATCCACAGGGAATGCCATCCCTGCTAAAAAGAATTAAATTAATATCAATAAAAAAAATTAGGGCATTCTTTTGTCACACATCTTTACACTACACCAGCCATTTCCTTCCAGAATTCACGTATGGAGTTTCTCTTAGAAGTGTGGCGTAACCATCAGTCCAACCAACGTTTGCTATTTAATTAAGTGCATTGCTTTGTATAAAATGTATTTGCATATCAAGCAAAATAAATTATGTTTTATTATAATACTCATCAATATTTTGGTAATGACTTGACCTCATTTTAATTTTTTTAGGGGGTTTCTTTTGTTTACTACAAGTACTTATTACAAAACAAATATTCAAAGAACAAATATGAAAAAGATACATAAGTGGATGGCATTAGCCACAGGTAATCAATAACTTACAATTGCTAACTTCTATTTAGGAAGAATTAATTGTTTGTTATAGTTTTCCAAGGCATTGCCCTCCAAATACACCTCAATTTACAAATCTTTGATACACATATCACACAAAGTACCTTGTATTATCTAATAAGCAGATGTAACTCAACATTGCTGCTCAGTTATTATCCACCTGCTCAAAAAAACAGCAACTTCAGCCTCTCAAAATGCCCTGGAAACAATTAAGCTCCTCTACAATGTCTGGATGCTCACTGGTTCACAGACACCGAAACCATGACAACAAAGGTTAACATCACATCAATGGAATTTTTTATTCTCCTACTCCTCCCCCCACCCCAGAAGGATAAAAAGCTTTTGTCTTGCCCTGGTCATTCAGCACATGCTCATCGTCTTCCGAAACCCAAAATAATATTTTTGCCTTCAAAACAAAACGTGACAAATTGTTGACTCAGCAAACTACAATTTCAGTACTTCAGAGCACAGCTGCGTGATCTGATTTTCTAGAAATTTCCACACAAAGATCACAAGTACAAAGAGAAACCTTAAACAAGCACACTGGTAAATTGTTAGATGCCTGTTTAGAAAGGTTGATCTGGTCATCTCAAACAAAAAGACTCTACCCCAGAAAGTGACACTCACTCTGGTTTTCATCACCTTGAAAAAGAGTAGGCATTTATCTTAATGCTGTGTCCAAGTGTCCAATAAAACAGGTAAAAAGAAAAGATTCAACTCCTGCTGTGTACTCAGACTAAGTATTCTAATTGAATGGCATGCAACCCTCGACGTATTCCAGTATGCTGGCTATATTTTGTCTTCCTTGATAAAGATTCAGGCACAGAGTCTGATAAATAGAACAGAAACAAAGTAATCTACTGTGGATCCTGAAAATCTGAAATTAAGGCAGGGGGTGCTGGCAATACTCAAGAGAACAGAAGAGAAACAGGAGTTAATGTCTCAGATTAATGACCTTTTGAAAAAGTTTGAGGTTATTGACCCAAACCATTAACCCTGATTCCCTCTCTGCAGATGCTGCCAGACCAGCTGAACATTTTCAACATTGTTTCAAGCACTTACAAACTTGTCTTCAACTTAAAAATGTCCTTTTTTTTCACCAAAACTAAGAGTCAAAGCCTCTCTTGCCTACAGAACAGTAGTTTCTGGGCAGCACTATGGTTAGCACTGCTGCCTCTCAGCATTAAGAATCCGGGTTCGATTCCCCGCTTCGGACACTGTCTGTGTAGAGTCTGCACTTTCTCTTCGTGTCTGTATGGATTTCCTCCAGATGCTCCCGTTTCCTCCCACAGTCCAAAAAAAAAGATGTGCTGGTTAGGTGCGTTGGCCATGTCAAATTTTCCCTCAGTATACTCAAAAGGCCCTGGAGACTAAGGGATTTCCACAGTAACTTAATGTTAGCCTACTTGTGACACTAATAAATAAACTTTAAAAACTTTTGTACAAATACAACAAAACAGTACATTTTTTTCTGCTTCACAAATGCAATTCAGCACATGTATTATGTACCACCTTTAAAGTCTATTGCATTAGTGGGGATGACACATCATGGAACACCCCAATTAGAAATTCTGCTCAGCTTTTGAAAAAAAATCCAGAGATTTGTTTACATATTCAGCAGAATGTCACATTAGTACAGCTGGACAAATTGACACTCAAAGTTGTAGTGTCGCCAAGTGGTGAAATGCAGAGATTATCTTGCATTTTCAAGGGCTTGATACCATTATTGGAAAACAATGACAGAGAAAAGAACATACGTGGAGCTGAATAGATTGAACATTAAACTGCTTCAAGATTTCTGACAAATTATCTGTACTGAACTGAGTAAGGTAACCCCATATCTTACTCCAGCTGGAATAGGCCAGAGCCGTGCTCCTTCACAACCACGTTCTCTGAAACCCCTGATCTTTTCTGCAGAGCACTTAGCCGCATCAAATTCAAATTCATTAAACTGACAGAATACAGAGTGCTTACTACATAGCTGGTTCAATTTTACCAATCCTGGCTCTGTTCTCATCAGAAAACCAAGGATTCAAACCCCACTCAAGAATCAGAGCACAATCTAGTTATGTATTTGTGGGTGCAATACTGAGGGAGCGTTACATTGCTGTCTTTCAGAAAAAATATTACATTTTAGCCCTTCTGGCTGTAAAAAGATAGCATGGCACTTTATTTTGAAGATAAGGGAGTTCATCCGATATCTTGGTCAACTTTGATTCTTTAACCACCACCACTAAATCAGATTAACTCGTCATTCATGTGACGTTTTGCCCAAAAAAGAACAACGTTTCAATGGTAATTCATTTGCCGAGCACTGGGACTGCCGAGAAATGTAAAAATCCCAACATAAACTCAGCTTCTTTACTTTTTCTTTTCTTCAGCTTCTGAACTGCCGCAGAAGGACAAACTTGTACTTTTATAAACCCCCTAGACAGCCAAAGCCAGAGTTAGAATTTGGGCGTGTAGTTTTGATACAACATGACTGAATATAACATTCAATTTTTACACAAGATCCTGCAATCATTAATGAAATAGATGAGCAACTAGTCTCTTTTTGAAGTTATTTGTTGGACATAAATACGGGCCAGGACATGGAGATTTCCCCAGATCTTCTTTAACATGTCAAAAACAGCATTTATTTCCACCTGAGAGCACAGGCATTTCCCTAATTTGATGCCTTATCTGAACAACAACTTTTCACAGTGATGATGGCATACTGCACTAAGTGGCTTTTATGCTCATGAATGGACGCAGGATGGGAACATTCAAACTGTTGTTGGGGATGAAAAGGGGAGAAATATTGACTGAGATGTTACTGTCACTTGAACAACACAAACGCATAAAGACTGCATTAGGGGGAAATTGAGGAAATTTTACATGTAATTTCATCCTACCCTGCAAGATGATGACTCATACAGGGCTATTGTCCCATGGAAGTGAATAACTCTTCGTAGCTGATCCAAGTGACAAGTGCAATTCTCAGCTGGGAGGTTCGTTCCTATGGCCTAATGGTACAGGTCTCTGATCTGGTAATCCACAAATCTAGGGCAATGCTCTAGGGTTCCTTGTTCAAATCCCACCACAGTAAATGATAAATCGTCCTGTATCAGAGGCAGGCATGGTTGAACTGAAAAATTAGAGGGGACGCGGTGGCATAATTAATAATTCAGAGACTCAAAAGTAATTCTCTGGGGACTCAGGTTCAAATCCTACCATGGCAAATAGCGAAATATTACAATTAAAAATCTAATGAAGACCACGATCGTCATAAAAACTGGTTCACTAATGCCCTTCAAGGACAGCTTGTGGCAGTGGGTAGTATCCCTGCCTCTGAACCAGAAATGATGTAGAGATGCTGGTGTTGGACTGGGGTAAACACAGTAAGAAGTCTGACAACATCAGGTTTAAATCCAATCGATTCATTTGATAGCTTGCGAGTTTACTATCAAATAAATCGGTTGGATTTAAACCTGGTGTTGTCAGACTTCTTACTATCTGAACCAGAAATTCAGGGTTTGAGACCTACCCCAAGAATTGGTTGCCAAGAAGGATGTGCTGAAAGAGGCTCGTGCCTCTTCCTTGCTTGACATGGAAATGCACCCCTAGCAGACTGGTTACATTTTCCAGAAAAAAAAACATGATTGGATCAGGTGTAAATCTGCCTTGGGCAAAAAGAGAAACAGCAACAAAAGTAGAAGAACAGCCGCAGCCAATGACAGAACAAACAAACAAACATTGCAATTCTCAGTCGGCCATTTACCTGCCTAGGCCACCAGAACAACATGCGTTTTAGTCTTCACCAACCACCCGGAAAAGGAGAATTTTTTTTAATCTCCCTCATCCAGGGACCTAAAGCCAACTTTGCCGCTTCTACAAATCATCCAAGAAAGTAGTCAGCACTGACCTGGCACTTCATACATCTGAACTGCTCAGCAGTACAGCATGTTAACTTCAGAGCCATAAAAAGAACTCTTAAGTAGCAATCTACTAAACAAGAAAATCCTTTAAGCATATGTCTCAAATTCAGCATATTTGTCTCCAGTTGGAAAAAAAAGTGGCCTTTTTTTTGTTGAAGCTTTTTGAAAGTCAGCATTAACTGATTCATTCTACATAGTACCCAGTCTACTAGAGTCCACTTGCCAACCAATCCACACTCTTCCCATACAGTACAAATTGTCGGTCCCTTTACATAGAACACTACAGCGCAGTACAGGGCCTTCGGCCCTCTGTGTTGCGCCGACCTGTGAAACCAATCTAAAGCCCACTAGCCTACGCTGCTCCAGTATCATCCACATGTTTTTCCAATGACCATTTAAATGCCCTTAATATTAGTAAGTCCACTACTGCTGCAGGCAGGGCATTCCATGCCCTTATTACTCTGAGTAAAGAGTCTACCTCAGACATCCATCCTATGTATATCACCCCTCAAATTTAAAGCTATGTCCCCTCATGCTAGCCATCTCCATCCGAGGAAAAAGGATCTCACTGTCCACCCTATCTAATCCTCTGATCATCTTGTTTGCCTTTATTAAGTCACCTCTTAACCTAGTCTCTGAAGAGAAACAGCCTCAAGTCCCTCAGCCTTTCCTCATAAGACCTTTCCACCTGGTAAATCTCTTCTGCACCCTTTCCAATGCTTCCACATGCTTCCCGTAACGTGGCAACCAAAACCGTAAGCAATACTCCAAGTACGACAGCACCAGAGTTTTGTAGAGCTGCAACATGACCTCATGGCTCTGAAATTCAATCCTTTTACCAATAAAAGCTAACACACCGTACGTCTTCTTAACAACCCTATCAACTTGGGTGCCAACTTTCAGGGGTCTATGCACGTGTACACCAAGATCTCTGCTCATCCACGCTACCAAGTAACTTACCATTAGCCTAGTACTCTAACCCGGTTACTCTTTCCAAAGTGAACCACTTCACACTTTTCTGCATTAAACTCCGTTTGCCACCTCTCAGCCCAGCTCTGCAGCTTATCTATGTCCTTCTGTAACCTTGTCCCATACTGTTTGATATACATTTAGTATCTTTGTGAATTGCCTTGATGAGTGCATCCAAATTCATGGTAATTCACGATAAAACTCTAACTTTCGAATGTTCTGTAGATTTGAGAACGATGCTCCAGAGATAAAATATCTTTTTTAAAAAGAGACAAAATTTCCAAACCTGAAGAATTAGACCAAAAAATCCAAACTACTACATTTGAAATAAACCAGTGATAGCTAGCAAGAATCCACAAGACAATTATGTTGCAATCTCATTTCATCTCATTGCTTTTTTTGCTGAGTATTTGTCTGAGCAAGTCTGATGCTCTGATCATCCAGACAACACAACAACTGTCAATTCAAATAGATATCAGCCATTCAAGTTCACTCAAGTCCCAGCTGCTATTGGTTCAAAATTCCCTGGGCTGAGCAAGCGGAATGCTGCCAGTGGCACGAATATAGTTCGCGAGCGTTCAGATGGAAAAAGCTGTGTTTATACATACATACACACACACATACACTATGCAAGAGGCTGCAAAAATAAAAAGACAATTCTGCAATTCTGCCCTTGATAACTATGTACAAGTAACGGTAAAGACAAAGAAATTCACCTTGTATGGACCATTCGGGTGAGCAGAGAAATGCTGCCCGTGATTTAGATGCAGAAAGCAAACAGATATCCGTTATCCAGCAATGAGAATCACCGCTCTGTTGAATCCAAATGACAGCCTGCCTGCAAAGGCCTGGAGACAGGCACATGACATAGGAGGAGGCGTAATTGCACTTCCCATGCTTAGGGATAAGCACATTGGGAGAAGAGGTATTTTCATAATCAATATCTTGTAGGCATCTCCTTGAAGCTAATAATCTATTTAGGTAGCGAATTCCATTCTCTCCCCCACTAACTTCCGATGACATTGATCAAATGAATTGTGAAACACAAATTGCAAAATTGAAAGCAACACTTTATAATATACTAGCAGGTTCAAGAGATAATAATATTGAAATGACTGTGGTAACATTTGAAGGGCTTCAATATATTCACACAATATTTTTTTGATGCACTTTAGAACAGGATAACATCTCTGCTACAATACCAGACAAAAGAATAATATAGGGCCACGTTTCATCACATGATTACTGATAATAACTTCAAAACTACAATTCTGAGTTCCATTAAAATCATGATTTATGGAATATTGTCCTGCCCCAAATATTACTAAAACTAAATATATATGAAAAGGAGATAGATAACACAGAAGCCAATCATTTATGTAGGCATTAGCTCGATGAAAGTGCTATCCAATTTGTCCCATTCATGAGAACAAAAAAATATTACAGCACAGGAACAGGCCCTTCAGCTCTCCAAGCCTGCACTGACCATGCTTCCTGACTTAACTAAAACCTCTTACCCTTCCAGGGACCATAATCCCTCTATTTCTATCCTGTGCACGTATTTGTCAAGATGCCTCCTAAAAGTCACTACCATATCCACTTCCGCTAGCTCCTCTGGCAGTGAGTTCCAAGCACCCACCACCCTCTGGCTAAAAAACCTCATACATCTCCTTTAAACCTCGCCCCTTCTGACTATCCACTTTGCCCAGGCCTGTCATAATCTCGTAGGCTTGTAATAGGTCAACCTCCAACCTCCGTTGTTCCAGTGAGAACAAATCAAGTTTCTTCAACCTCTCCTCAATGCTGATACCTTCCATACCAGGCAACATCTTGTTAAATCTTTTCAGCACCCTCTCCAAAAAGGTAATGTGGCAACCAGAATTGAAACTACATCTCAAGTGCAGCCTAACTAAGATTATATAAAGCTGCAACATTGCTTGCCAATTTTTAAGTTCAATATAATGGCCGATGAAGGCAAGCATGCCGTATGCCTTCTTGACTACCTTCGCCACCTGCATTGCTACTGTGTATCTGTACACCCAGATCCCTCTGCCGATTAAAACTCTTAAGGGTTCTGCCACTTACTGTTTATTTCTTATGTGTATTAATGCATTTTGGAAAATTTCTCACATTTGTCTGGATTAAATTCCAAATACTCTCTCTCTGCCTAAGCCTCCAACTGATCTATATTCTCTAATGGTCCTCATCACTATCTGCAAATCCCCTACTAACCTTTGTGTCATCCGCAAACTTAATCAAATCAGTTACATTTTCCTATTTTTATATAAAAAAATTATATTCTATTATATATAAAACAGCAAAGGCCCCCCCAGTACTGATCCCTGAGGAACTCTACTTGTCACAGCCCTCCATTCAGAAATACAACTGCTACTTTTTGCTCTGTCCTTATAAGTAAACTTTTACTTTACAGTATATAACTTTCATAGGGAAAAGAAGGGTATTATTGTAATGTTTCCACCACTTTTTGAGGCAGTGTTTTCCACTTCATAACAATTCACTGCACAAATGGTATTCACATCGAATCCCATAGTGCAGAAGAGACCATTTGGCTCATCGAGTCTGTACCAACTCTGAAACAGCATCTTAGCCAGGCCCTCTCCTTACCTTATCCTATTTTCTTCACTTCACTTTCCTTCAGGTCCTTTCACCAATTATCTTAAATGTGTCCTCTGGTTACTGACTTTACTTCCTGTGAAACAGTTCCTCCCCAGCAAACCCCTCATACTTCTGAGCACAATATTATTCAAGACACTCCCGTTTTTCTTCAAACTAGTGTCATGGGATACGAAAGTATGAAATAGGTGCAACATTAGGCCATTGAACCCATTCCACCATTTGACAAGATCATGACTGATCTTGTAAGTTATCCATCCCAAGGAACAGGCAGTATTTCTTCAAACAGAGTACCCAAAGATAAATGCAACAATGAAGAAGGAGTGCTGCACTAAACGTCAGCATAGATTCAGTGCTCAGGTCTCCAGAGTAGGACTTCAACCCACAATCTTCTGGCTGCAATCAAGAATGCTACCAGTGGGCCTCAGCTAAGGCTAAAAGATTTTGGATGGCTGCATTAATAGCTGGCATGACTACTTTCTAAATGCCCCTCACAATGACAATACTTCAAAATGGCAGTGTTGCAAGATCTGGAGAGAAAAGATGCCCGTTTCTTAGAGGAAAAACACACCAGTTTTTCAGTCAGAATTTGACACTTCGCCATTTTTTTTTATTGGGAAAATTTCATCAGGGTTAATTATAAAAAATGTGGTAACAGGACACTTAGAAAATACCAGTGAGATTAGACAAAATCAGCGTGGATTCATGAAAGGAAAGTCATGTTTAAAAAATATACTGTTTTTTGAAGATGCAACTAGTAGAATAGATAAGGGAGAATCAGTGATTAGCACTGCTGCCTCATAGCACCAGGAACCCGAGTTCAATTCCTAGCTTGGATCACTTACTGCATGTCCTCCCTACGAACGTATGGTTTTCTTCGGGTGCCCCGATTTCCTCCCATAGTTCAAAGATGTGTGGGTTAGATGGATTGGCCATGCAAAATTGACCCTTGGTGTCAGAGGAATTTGCAGGGTAAATACATGGGGTTAGGGGAATAGGACCTGAATGGGATTGTGACCAGATGCAGACTTGATGGGCTGAATGGCCTCTTTCTGCACTGTAGGGATTCTACGATTTAAAAACTCTAGGCAGGAGGTTCCACTAGGTTGCAATCATTTTCCTCAGCACATTTTGTCCGAAAATCATAAATGAATGCAAAAGAAAGTGAAATTTTAACTGCAGTTTAAGTGCAAGGTGTGCATGTTTTGGAAGGGGAAGGGGAAAAAAATGATAGGATTCATGTCAAGAGATATTTGGAAAGTTAGAGAAAGGACAAGGCAACAGTGCAGTTAATGATAACAAGTGTGATTGGAATGGTCAGAGGGTACAAATGTGAGTGATACAAACTTGTGCAACAGCAAATCAGGTCAAAGTTGGGGGGAAAATGGAGAAATAGTACAAAGACTTTTTCTGAGTGCAGCATTTGTAATAAGATAGATGAACTCATAGCACAAGAAATAAATGACTGTCATAGGATTGGTGTTACAGAAAGATAAAGTTTTAATGTTTATATAAAAGTGACACAAGTAGACTTACATTAACACTGCAATTAAGTTACTTTGAAAATCCCCTAATCGCCACATTCAGGTGCCTGTTCAGATACACCGAAGGAGAATTTTGCATGGCCAGTGAATGCAAGGCACTGAACCAGTACATCTTTTGGACTGAGAGAAAACCAGAAGACGTGGGCAGAACGTGCAGTCTCTGCACAGACAGTGACCTGAAGCTGAAATTGAACCTAGGCCCCTGGCGCAGTAAGACAGCAGTGCTAAGCACTGTGCTATCGTGCTGCTTTTGTTTGCAAAGTGACCATGCAATCTGAATATTTAGCACTGAAATGAGAAGAAATCTCTTTATCCAGAGATTTGTGACTCTTTGGAATCGAAGAAGTATAGGTGATCAGTCATCAAGCAGATTTAAGATCAATGGATTTTGGGGGATAGGCAGGAAGGTGGACTTGAAGTGAAAATTGAGCCATAACCGTACTGAATGGAGAAGGTTCAAGAAGCCTTATTTCCCATGTTCCAACAACTAAGTAAAGGTACTTTATAGCTGTTTTGGGGTTATTGAAAACAAAATCCTGCAGATGCTGGAGATCTGAAATAAAAACAGAAATGCTGAGCAGATCGGACACCATGTGTGTCCATGTGTCTGTGTGGGGAGGGGGCACACAGGGAAGAGAGTGTGGGAGCTCAGCTTTCATTGACAGAAAATAGCAGGGGAGGTAATCCATTGAATGTTGAGGGTGGAAGACAAGGACAAAGGGAACCATGTGTAGAGTATGTAAGAGAAGGGATGAGATAAGAGCAGAACTGCGAGAAATTCAATAGAGTACCGCTTTTTCCTTTGGCTGCACACCATGATCCCTGTCATTCAATCTCTCCTGCCTTTCACCCTAGCTTAAACATTCCCTTTTATCATTTTGTTTCCTTTCCTTCCCCTTTTTCCCCCCATCTCTCTAGTTGCTGGAAAACTGTTACATCCAATCTTTTCCAGTTCTGACAAAAGATCAACCAGAAACATCAACTCTACTTTTTTTCTAGATGGACATTGCCAGCCCTGCTGAGTATTTCCAGCAGTTTGTTTTTATTAGGTCATTTAATGATCATGTTACTTTTGGATCATTGGCAAATAGTAGCTGAAGTTTTAGGATTATTCGCACCAACCAACTTCTAACACTAGCCCAGGACTTTACTGCAAGTTCAGAATGGAAACCAGATCCAGGAGCACAGCAATAAGGAACTGGCATCAAGAACCAAGGGAAAGGAGGACTGAGGATGGAAGCACAGTGGGAAAGGTCACATGACCAGACAAGCCTTAGAAGAGGAAGTCTATGACAAAAGACAAAAATGAAACAATATTAAGTGCTCCCCTCATGCCACAGAATTCAACATAGAACATCTGGGACCTCAGATTCAGCTGGACAAAGCTAACCAGTGCACACCACTTTTAGACAAAGATAAACCTAATACAATTGCTGGTAATTTTGCGACCCCACTCATACGAGGCTCATAAATTTGCACCTGAGGTCAATGGAGAATTCCATTCTGCGATATTTTCGTACTCTATTGACTATTTTGAATGGAGGACTTTACTTAAAAACCAAATTACATATTTGCATGCAGATATATAATACAAATTCACAAGCTGGTTGTGAGG
Source organism: Sphyrna mokarran (assembly GCA_024679065.1). Classification (NCBI taxonomy): domain Eukaryota; kingdom Metazoa; phylum Chordata; class Chondrichthyes; order Carcharhiniformes; family Carcharhinidae; genus Sphyrna; species Sphyrna mokarran. Next base: position 34,777,583 of record JAGIQG010000006.1, on the reverse strand, counting down.
TCCAACATGCCACTGATAATACCCCTTTCATTGCAATCCACTCTCGGGGAATTTAATTATTGTATCCCACCTAATCAAGTCACCCCACAAGCCATGGTTCCCACTCTTGCAGGTTCTGTAAAAAACGCTCCTCCACTCCTAAAGCTCTCACTTTGTGCACAATTGGGTAACACTCATTCAACAGAATCAACAAATCCTGAAAGTTGCTGTGATGTATCCTACATTTGCTGAAATAATGTTCAAAATACCTTTAAAAATTAAAATCTTTGACAAGAATTCTCTGGCCATTCATGCCAGCGGGATCTTCTGGTCCCACCAACAGTGCACCCCCGCCACAGGGTTTCCTGCCAACAAGGGGTGCAGCCAATAGGAAACCCCATTGACAATCAGAGAGTCCTGCTGCTGGCCATTGGTGGGCTGCCTCCGAGAAACATGTGCTGAGCTGCATGGAAAACCCAACCGTTGATTAGTAAAATGATAAAGCATCCCCTATGGTGACACTGATTCCAAATTGAAATTCTAGACATTTTATGGTTTTCCAAACCATTATACTGAAAAATCTGGCAGTATCTAGATTTATCTTTGGAATTGAATGGCAACACAGTGGGATTGAGATTTATTGTGCTCAAACCACACAAAGTTGCAAAAGAATGCCCATGTATAATTGAAGTGTTATTAGAATACCAAAAACATAGTTAAATTTAACTATTTCTATTAAACTATTAAAATTTAACTATTTTAACTTGTTTCCTCAAGGGAAACAAAAGGCAAACGTAAATGTCAGTCCCACATCTGCTTAGTGAAAGTGTTACAGCTCTACCAAATATTACAACATAGAAATAGGTAATCTGAACCAATAGGTCTTTGCCGGTACTTATACTCCACAGTGGACAAGCATAGGTAGCCATTCCAATGACAATACTACATTTCAGACAGCGAAAGAAACAGAAACATAGAAGTTACAGCACAGTACAGGCCCTTCAGCCCTCAATGTTGTGCTGAGCTATGTCCAATCCCAAGATCAAGCTATCCTCTCCCTTTGCAACATGTGTCGATCCAATAACCACTTGAAAGTTCCTAAAGTACCCGACTCCACTATCATAGCAGGCAGTCTATTCCACACCCCAACCACTCTGAGTAAAGAATCTACCTAGGACATCCTCCTATATCTCCCACCCTGAACCTCATTGTTATGCCCCCTGGTAACAAATACATCCACCCGAGGAAATAGAGTGGATGTACAGAAACTATCTTATAAACCTCTATTAAGTTGCCTCTCATCCTCCTCCGCTCCAAAGAGAAAAGCCCCAACTCCCTTAACCTTTCCTTATTTCTTTACCCAGAGGGTGGTAAGGGTATGGAATGCCCTGCCTGTGGCAGTTGTAGATGCGCCAAGTTTGGTGGCGTTTAAGAGGTTAGTAGATAAGTTTATGGACGAAAAGGGAATGGTTTAGTTTGAGGGTCATTGCTTTTTCCTAATTGATCGGCGCAACATCGAAGGCTGAAGGGCCTGTTCTGCGCTGTAATGTTCTGTGTTCTAAGACCTACCTTCCAAACTAGGCAGCATCCTGGTAAATCTCCTCTGCTTCCACACCCTTCTTATAGTGAGGTGACCAGAACTGCACACAATATTGCAAATGTGGTCTTACCAGTGTCCGGTATAGTTGTAGCATAACCCCACAGCTCTTATACTCAAACCCCCTATTAATAAACACTAACACATTATAAGCCGTCTTCATGGCTCTATCCACTTGAGTGACAACCTTCAGAGATCTGTGGATATGAACCCCAAGATCTCTCTGTTCCTCCACATTCCTTAGAATCCTGCCATTGACTCTGTAATCTACATTCAAGTTTGTCCTACCAAAATGAATCACCTCACACTTATCAGGATTAAGCTCCATCTGCCACTTTTCAGCCCAGCTTTGCATCCTATCAATGTCTCTTTGCAGCCGGCAAGAGCCCTCCACCTCATCCACTAGGTCTCTGTTAGATTTTTTTCATTTGAATACTCCAATGCTTCCATCTGGTATGATGACATTTGCGTCAGTGGAAATAAATTCCAAGCTTGTGGCTAAACTCCACAGATTTAAACAGGAAATTTGATGAGCAAAGTACAAAAAATTGCTTTAATAAAAACCATCCTGGGTCCATTGGTAAATAATGATTTTCAATACAAGACAGATTTTAACTGGCCTGTTTGTATTTAAACAGGAGAAAAACAGGTACGCATCACATTAAACAGCAAATAATAAGCCTCAAGTCACAACCTACAAAAGTATCACCATTGCAAAGCAGAAGTTTCCAGAAGGGAAGAGCACCAAATATTTTAGAAATATAGAACTATACATCTCGTGTCCTGTGTATTTGCATTATGGAATTCAAACAGCTAAATGATTGATGCTCAGATCGTAATGTGGTTTAATTATAGCAGCATTGTGGATACTTCAGCTGAAGTCTGGTAGCTCAGTGGATACTGTTGCTGAAACAAAACCCTAGAACTCCTCCCCAACAGCACAGTTGTGTACGTACACCAAATGCATTCAAAAAGGCAGCTCACCTTCTCAAGGGAAATGAAAATAAGCAATAAATGCTAGCCTAAGCAGCATTGCCCACATTCTACAAATCGGTTTGAAAAATTAATTGAATTTAAATTCCACTGTTGCCATTGGTGGGATTTGAACCCATGTGTTCCATAGCATTAACCTGGACCCTTGTATTACTAGACCAGGTCCTTCACCACTACATCCTTCCTGTGCTGAAACCATTCTACGAAACCTGCTTTTAGTGTTCACAGTTCACTGCACTATATGCAATTAAATCTCAAACCCTTTGATGAGACCAGAAGATATATGTTTGATCTCTTTTCTAAAATAACCACTGAATTAATCGCCTTACTATTACACCCTTTTATCTTTTACATAAAATTTGAGACAATCATCTTGCCTTAACCTACTTCTTTTGATATGACCCAATCTACGGGCCTGTCAAATTGCTGCCTCAGTGGGTAGCTCACTCATTGCTGAGGTCCCAAAACAGAGACCAGGGCATAAAATCTAGGCTGACACTTCACAGCAATGCAGAGGGAAACATTGGGACGGATTTTCACGGAGGAGGCCAAAAGGTGGAGGAATTGTCGGGAAGCTTCTTGCTGGAGCAGAACTGTCTCTTTTTAAAAGAAGTCCCTCCACCATTTGTTGGGTTGTGCCCCATGGAAGGGGGTGGAGTGGGGGTGGTGTTGGGAAGGAGTGCGAAACGAAGACAGAATGGAGTCCTCACCTCTGGAGGAGAGCCCAATGTGAGAAGACAGCCAGGTCAGGCTGGAATGCTCACTGGTTACTAGAAATATTAGCCCAGTTTTCATGATATAAATAGCAAATGCTCAAACTTCATCCACCCTCCTCACCTTATAAGCTCCCTATGCTCAAATTTCCTCCATTGTATCCACTACAGACAGACCTCAGGAAGTCTTTGAAATGGCCCGTAAGAAAACAAATCAACTTCAAACAAACAAACTTCATTCAAAAACCCGCCCAAGCCAGGACCACTCTTGTCCTGACCTCATTATAGTCTTGATCCAACCACAGACAAAACAGATGAACAAAGTGAGATGCCCTAACCCCAATTATCTTCAGCTGCTTCAATGGTCTTCTCTCCATAAGATCAGAAGTGGAATGTTGCTGATGATTGCACAAACGTTCAGTACCATTCATAATTTCTCCGATACTGAGGCAGTCGATAACTCTATGCAGCAAGACCTGGCAAGTAGCATCTGCACTACATAAGTGCCAGTCAATGATTCTCTCCAAGAAAATTTAATCATCTTTAAAATTCAGTGGCATTACCATCGATGAATCCCCATAATCAACACCCTGGCCTAGTGATATGTTTGCTAGATTATTAACCCAGAAACTCAGCTAATATTCAGGGAGGTGGTAAAATCTGAATTCAATAAAAGATATCTGGAATTAAGAATCTACTGATGACCATGAAACCATTGTCAATTTTCAGAGGAACTCATCTGGTGCACCAATGTCCTTTAGGGAAGGAAATCTGCCATCCTTACTTGGTCTGGCCTACATAAGCTCATAAGTCTGAGCTTATGTCAGGATGAGGCTTGAGCTTATGTCAGGATGAGGCTTGAAGGCTCAGATAGTGCAATGGATAGCTATAGATTAGCCAGGAAGGAGGTAAAAAGTGAATTGAGGAGAGCTAAGAGGGGACACGAGAAGATGTTGGCTGATAGGATTAAGGAGAATCCTAAAGCTTTCTTTCGATATGTTAAGAATAGAAGATTGGTTAGGGCAAGATTAGGGCCAGTCATAGACAGCAGTGGGAAGTTGTGCGTGGAGCCTGAAGAGATTGGTGAGGCACTGAATAAATATTTCTCTTCGGTATTCACGCAGAGTGCTGGAAATGTAGCTATGGAGAACACTGAGGTACAGGGTTGCAAATTGGGAAGTATTGTAGTAGATAGGGAGGATGTGCTAGAAATTCTCGAGGGTTTGAAGTTGGATAAGTCCCCTGGGCCGGACGGGATTTACCCTAGGATTCTCTGGGAGGCAAGAGAGGAGATTGCAGAGCCTCTGGCTCTGATCTTCAGGTCCTCGTTGGTTACGGGTGTGGTTCCGGAGGACTGGAGGATAGCGAATGTGGTCCCATTGTTTAAGAAGGGGAAGAGAGACCTTCCAGGGAATTATAGGCCAGTGAGTCTTACTTCTGTTGTGGGCAAGGTATTGGAGAGAATTATTAGGGATAGGATTTATAGTTATTTAGAGAGAAATGAATTGATTGGGGATAGTCAGCATGGTTTCGTGAAGGGTAGGTCATGCCTTACTAACCTCATTGAGTTTTTTGAGAAAGTGACCAGAGAGGTGGATGGGGGTAAGGCGGGTGATGTAGTATATATGGACTTTAGTAAGGCTTTTGATAAGGTGGCCCATGGAAGACTTCTACAGAAAATGCAGATGTGTGGAATAGAGGGTGATTTAGCTAATTGGATTAGGAATTGGCTGGCAGATAGAAGACAGAGGGTGGTGGTTGATGGGAGATATTCATCGTGGAGTTCGGTGACGAGTGGTGTGCCTCAGGGGTCTGTTTTGGGGCCCCTGCTGTTTGTAATTTTTATAAATGATCTGGATGAGGGTATTGAGGGATGGATCAGTAAATTTGCAGATGACACTAAAGTTGGTGGAGTGGTAGATAGTGAAGAGGGGTGTTATAGTTTACAGAGTGACTTGGACAAGTTGCAGAGCTGGGCCGAGAGGTGGCAAATGGAGTTTAATGTGGAAAAGTGTGAGGTAATGCACTTTGGCAGGAACAATAAATGTGTAGAGTATAGGGCTAATGGTAGGGCTCTTAATAGTGTTGAGGAACAGAAGGATCTTGGTGTATGTGTCAATAGATCCCTGAAAGTAGGCAGTCAAGTGGATAAAGTTGTTAAGAAGGCTTATGGAGTCTTAGCTTTTATTGGTAGGGGGATTGAATTTAGGAGCCGCAGCATCATGTTGCAACTGTACAAAACTCTAGTGCGGCCGCACTTGGAGTATTGTGTGCAGTTCTGGTCGCCACATTATAAGAAAGATGTGGAGGCATTGGAGAGGGTACAGAGGAGGTTTACCAGGATGTTGCCTGGTATGGAGGGCAGGTCCTATGAAGAGAGGTTGAAGGATTTGAGGTTGTTTTCGTTAGAAAGGAGGCGGCTAAGAGGGGATCTTATTGAAGCATATAAGATGATTAGAGGTTTAGATAGGGTGGACAGTGATAGCCTTTTTCCTAGGATGGAGAAAGCTAGCACGAGGGGACACAGCTTTAAATTAAGGGGTATGAGTTATAGGACGGATATCAGAGGTAGGTTCTTTACTCAAAGAGTGATTAGGGAGTGGAATGCCCTGCCTGCAGCTGTTGTAGATGCGCCAAGTTTGGTGGCGTTTAAGAGGTTAATTGATAAGTATATGGAAGAGAAGGGAATGGTTTAGTTTGGAGGGGCATTGCTTTTTATTTTGGTCGGCACAACATCGAAGGCCGAAGGGCCTGTTCTGTGCTGTATTGTTCTATGTTCTATGTTCTACACATTATTCCAGAGCCACAACAATGTGGTCAACTCTCAACTGCCCTCTGAGATGGACTAGCAAGCCACTTAATTGCATCAGCGTTTCAAGAAGGCAGCTCATCACCACCTTCTCAGGGGCAATTAGGGATGAATAATAAATGCTGCTCAGCCAGTGATGCCCACGTCTCTCAAAAAATATTAGTGAGCACTTGACATATCATAACATTCAAGGATATGGGCCAAGTGTAGGAAAATGGGATTACCACACCTTTATGATGGTAGGATTGTTGGTATAGACTTGATGGGCTAAAGGGCCTATGTTGCACTGTATGACTATGACCAGATCTGACATTTCCTCAAACACCTTTGATCTGCCAAATAATTTTGCTTACTCAGAATTGTAACTTCTTTCTCCATTTTAAATACTTTAGTAACTTAGCCTTAAAAAAGATTAATTCACTCCTTCTACCACAAATATTAAACCAACTGCTTTGTAGTTACCCAAATTAGATCTATCTTACCTTCTGAAGTTGGGTATTACATTAAGCACACTCTATCCACACTCAGAGCTCAGAAATATAATACTCAAGAACATTTGCTATTTTGCTCTCAAGGTCTTGGGGCTTTTCTTACCTATTTAGTCACTCCTAAAGATGGCTTATAACCAATAAGAATATTGTTTATACTCTTGCCCGGTTTCTAATGCAGTATCGCCCACAGAACTGAATAAAAACAGATAGTGAAATGGAAGATAATGATATGATGGAATTATATTACCTTCTACCTCACCATATTTACAGGTATATTCACCTCAGAAATATCTGCTCAGTCTAGAACAGGTCTTCCTCCTGCCCCATGTTTGCATATATAATAATAATGAATGGATTATAATATAATGCTGCATGCATAATATAAACTTATGCTCGCTCTCCTTGTCAAGGAGAGAAATACACTAATGTTATTGCAACATATTAAAAGGCCACAGCTATCATTACTTGTAGTAAATAATACAACACAAGGAGGATATGAAGAACATCAGGCATTTGCTGATAAGCAGCGTTCACTACTGATATTCTGCAGTGAAAGATCAGCAATAAAAGATCCTGTATTATATTTGCAAAGTTGTTCTACTTCATCTTTAAGTGCAGTGGACTCAGTTTTATTAATTATTGCAAAACAGAACGAAGTATGCCTCTGGAATTTAGATGTTCACTCAAGCATAATGCAAATTACAAGCAAAGTAAGCTGATACAATTTGAGAGTAGAGCATTCAGTGCTGTTTTTGTCCACTTTTTTATTACTTGAGTGCAACAGAAGGAGCTGTTTGGAATGCAACTGATAAGCCTATTAGCAATTAAGAAACATATGTCAGTAAAAAGGTGGAAAGATGGAAAGGTGGAGACGTGGTTCTTTTATTTAATCATTGTATACACCACTTCAAAGCCTTGGAAAAATTTCATTGACACGGAGATGGATTCTGCGCATCATCTGAGAGAACATGGTGTATTAACACAGCATCCTTGAAGGAAAAAAGAGCACTAGCATAAAGACCAAGAGCATCCAAAACCAATTCACTGGGTCGACCAAGTGCTCAGGATGCCAGAGGCCTGGCTGCCAAAGCAAATCTTATTTGCCCAAGGCAAAGGTTCCCAAACAAAAAGGAAGACAATGGAAGCGCTTCAAGACATCCTGAAGGCTTATCTAAAGAAATGCAACATAGAATCAACGACTGGAAGACCCTTTCTCAAAACAGACCTGCCCAGAAGAATCTCTTGGTTGAAGAGACACAATTCTGCAAGAACATCCAGCCACATGAGGAGGCCCAGAAGGAGCTAGCTTGAGGGAGTGGTGCATAGGCCCCCGAGCAGTGCACAATAGGACATTTATAAAAGAGAGAGAGATAATGGGACTTCTTCAGAAAGGTATGATAATAATCATGAGGGATTTTAATCTACACACAGACTTGAAAAAATCGGATGGGCAAAGATATTCTGAGTTCCACATCTAGGCTGATTTCAGGATGGTTTCTTAGAGTAGCAATTTGTAGCACCAACCAGAAAACAGGTTATACCTGCTATTGTGCAATGAGATAGGATTAATTACTTCGACAGCTAGCAATCATAACATGATTGAATTTTACACTCAGTTTGAGCGAGAGAAAGATGAGGACTTTAAAAACTTAAATGGGGGCATGAAAGCAGAGCTAAAGTGAACTGGAAAGTTAGGTTAAGGGATATGTCCATTTGGATGCAGTGGCAGACACTTAGGGAATATTTTGAATAGATACATTCCAACAAGACAGAAAAATTCAAAAGGTGAAGACCCTCCATCCACAGTTAGCTAAAGATAACATCAAGCTTACAATTGCACAAGAATGGGTGGCAGAAGATTGGACAGAATAGAAAAAAAACTAGTTAATTAATAAGGAAGATAAAACTAAAGTACAAGAGGAAGTTCCCTATAAGTATAAAGACTACTACTGGAGTTTCTATACACATTTTAAAAAAAGAAAGAGTTAACAGAATGACTAGTGAGCCTGAGGAATTAATAACGAAAATAAGGAATCGGTCTTTGCTACGCAGGTAGAAGCAACGTCCAGAAATAGTTGTAAAAACCAAGAAATTAAACAGAGGGAGGAAAACGTCAAAATCACCAGGAAAAAGTTTATTTATTAGTCACGGTAGCCTTACATTCACTCTATAAGGAAGTTACTGTGAAAATCCTCTAGTTGCCACACTTGAGCGCTGTTCAGGGATACAGAGGGAGAATTTAACATGGCCAAGTATACCTAACTAGCACATCTTTGGATTATGGGAGGAAATCCGTACAGACACAGGGAGAACGTGCAAACTTCCACATAGACAGTGACCCAAGCTGGGAATCGAACCTGGCTCTCTGGCGCTGTGAGACAGTAGTGCTAACCTCTGTGCCATCCCAAGTGATTGGAACTGCAAGCTGACAAGTCCATGTGTCCTGATGTATTTCATCCTGATGTCTTGAAAGAAGTGGCCAGGAAGACAGTTGAATTGGTTTTAAATTTTCTAAAATTCCCTAGCTTTGGGGGAAGGTTCAATTAGATTGCAAAGTATAAAATGCAAATCAGTTATTCAAAACTGGAGGGAGACAGAAACAGCAAACTACAGGTCAGCTAAGAGCATTTAGATAAATTCAAGGTAAATCATGAGAGCAAAAGGTTCTATTCAAGAGAAATCATGTTTCACCAATTTACTGGAGTTCTTTGAAAGAGTTACATGTGCTGTGGATAAAAAGGGAAGTAGTAGATGTACTGAACTTGGATTTCCAGAAGGCATTTGATAAGATGCATAGCAAGGATTATTGTGAAAATGAAATCTCATGGTGTAAGGGGTAACATAGTGGCATGGATAGAAAATTATTTCAGGAAACACAGAATTGGGATAAAATGATCATTTTTTTGATTGACAGGATGAAACAAGTGGTATGCCATAGGGATCAGTGGTGGGGCCTCAACTGTTTACAATTTATACTAATGAATTGCATATAAGAACAGAAGATATAATTGCTAAATTTGAGAAAGCTTCAAAAGTTGTATTGGGAGGCAACTGCCACTTGGTTTCAGAAATGAGGCTGACCAATATTGGCCAGTTGATTTACAGGCACTGGGTATTTTTTTTAAGAGCAACACAGCACGGGAAACAGGCCCTTCGGCCCAACGAGCCCGCGCCGCCGTCATAACTATATAGTAGCAATTCCATTATCCTATTATAGATTTAGGTTATTCCTAATATGGAAGACTCTCACTATAGGGACAATTTGTTTCCCTATACTGAGTTTACTGAGACCATTATAAAATAAGCTACATTTTGTAATTTGTGTTATCCTTTAAAATCCACGTAAAATCGGCAGACCTGTGACTATCCATCTATGCTTCCAAAACAAAAAGTAAACGTTACAGTCTATTAAGCCAGGTTTCCATTCTGGGACCTCCCTTCCAGAAGTAACAACTGAGATCGTAACATATGCAGCAATACAAATCAACAACAAACACATTCAGATAAGCAAAATTCATGGTTCTTTTCCAGTCCGTGCAAAATTTACTGATCTCAACAGCAGAGACTGGGTATAATTGACCTCTGTACCTTCAAACTGGAGGAAAGAGGATGAAAAGATCATCAGGTTCCAGTTCCTGTGTTTTTTGGGATGGAAGATAGGGTAGCTAGGAAAGCAAGAAAAAGAGGAAAAAAAAATGGCTAATTTTCAGAGTACCAGATAGGCTTAATCTAGTTATGAGAAATATTGTCAGAAAAGAAATATAGTATGCAAAGTGATTAAAAATAGAAAAATATTGATCAGGATGACAAACAGCCAGGAATGGGGCCCATTTCATATACGGGCAAACACTGTGGTGATTATATATTTTGTAATTTGCTAAAAGTAATACATTGACACATATTATCAGTATCAAGCCTATCCGAACAAATTGTCCAAGGCTAGGATTGAAATAACAGCTATTGTTCTGGAATGGCACCATTATAAACTGCCAGCAGGAATTTATTTAAGAGTACATTCCATTAATAGCCTTTTCACCCTACCCCAAAAAAATATTAATACAACATATCACACACAATTCTGGGAAAAATACTGGCCTCGGAGAAAATCAAACAGTTTGTTCCCCAGTTAAAAGGCAGCATGGTACTGAGTCCACTGACCAGGAAGTTCCCAGTTCTGCTCTGTGCCAAGTTACTTGTTCTAAACCAAGTGGCATTACAATTGTCCTCAGCACCCTTACGTTTAGGAGAGGAAACTAATTGCCCAGATTGTCTTTTCCGAGCAATATCAGGTGACGCCTACTGGAACGTAGGTCTCCTAAATGTGCAACTTCTACAATTGAATAGGTTGTCAATACCCACAGAAGGAAAATGGGAGCAAAGTATATTTTGGCATGGCGCTGGAGAAAAGCTAGTGCCCATAAGATGTGTCCTGACCACAAGCCCACACCTACAATCCCTCCAGTGCAGAAAGAGGCCAATCGAGCCTGCACTGACAACAATCTCACCAAGGCCCTATCCCCATCAATTCACACATTTACCTCGTTAACCTCTCTGACACTAAGGAACAATTGAGCATGGCTAAACAACTTAACCCGCACATCTTTGGATTTGCAGGAGGAGTTGAGAAAAATGGTAGGGATTCTCCACACCCTCCCATGGTGTGTTTTGCGATAGTGGAGGACAATTGCCATGGTCAACAGGGTTTTCACTGTTCATGCCCCCTCCATTGCAGGGGAATCCACAGCATGAAGAGGGATAGTTACCACTGGCAAGACGGGAAGATTCCACCAACAGGAACAGCCATAAAGTCCCGATTGATAAAACAGCTGTTTCAATAATAGGTTGGGCTCGTCGGTTTGATGACACCATAACAAAAGATGACTTACTAGAAAACTGGAAGGTAACCAGTAACATTCATAAATAGCAACTTGAGAAAAAGTCACTGGCAAAAACTCAAATCTACATCCAAATATAATGTTAAACTGTTTTTTTCTCCCTTGAACTGAACTGGCGATTGGCAAGTTGAAGGAGCTGGACTACTCCTTCCAGTTTATTCTCAAACTTTGATTGATCCGAAATGCAAATAATAGTTATTAGGCATCATTCAATGCATTGGTCAAATATCCTCTAAGGTTCACCATCCCTCTCCCAGCTGTATATTCCTGGTGTAATATATTTCATATTTTGTTTCATTAAAATATACCTCGAGATCAGGTGCTTCAACCATCGTGTTCGGTGTAAATCAACCGAAAAGCACTGTCAGCTTTGTCTGCTCAGCCAAATTTGGATCAATTAGTCTTGAAGGCAGCCATTGTGTTTTTTCATGAACAAAGTTATTAAGATTCGATGAGTCTCTGATTCAAAGAGAACATGAATCGAAAGCTGGAGAAGGGACAGTAGGTCCTTGCACAAGAAATCTCTTAATTTGAAAGATTTTACTGGAGGTTTGTTCTTTATTTTCAATATATGAAACATCAAGAGGCTAGTTCTCAGAAAGTATCAGAACCACAGAAGACAGACTAACACCATGCACTCCTAACAAAAACACCATTTAGCACTGATCAGCAAGTCGGATAAAATTTAATTATTTTCCACATCCTTCATTCAGTACAATTTAAAAATATACTCATTACCTGTCTTTACAACCTCTAATCTAGAGCTAATACTTATGCTGTTTCCAAGGAACCAAATACATAAATGAAATCTCAAGAGCACAATAGCTCATTGCTGTTGTTGTGGGAAATTTACTACTTCAAAGTTGGACTTGGAGATTCAGCAGAAGTTTTATTTTGGATGAAGGTTTTGGAGAAAGCACTGGTACTCTGCAGTACTTGGCAGCTAACTTCCCAACTACACACTGGTAGTTGAGCATCTTTATACGTTTTAGACAATAGATGGTAAGGACATTAGCCGTTAACACATCGTTACAAGTTGAGTAGGCAGATATGGACATCGACAGTTAACACATTGTTGTAAGCAGACAGGTATAGATGTGGACAGTTGTACTTAAAATGTCAATCATTGTACTTAGAATGGATAAATTTATGCAGTTATGTCCTCTATCAATGACTGTTTCGATATATACATTTATGCCCCTATCAATGGCTGATCTTATTATCAAACTCATTGTTCTGGGTCTGCTCTTATCTCAAGTCTTAAAATGCCCCAGGACTGACCAGTCTCCTGCAGCAATTCAGATACTGCAGCTCTTTACACCCAAAATCAGGGCCTTTTAATGTCTTTTCAGAGTCCATTGTGAGCGCAAGATAACCATTTTGTGTCCATCACTTTAATTTCACCATAACACTGTTTAGGACATTCATTAATACTGAGTTACATCACTTTCAAGAGCAGAAATCATAAAATGCACACATCCAGATGTTAGAGAAAAAAGTACAAATCAGGCAGGCTTTGTATGGACATGTGCTTCTTCCTGCTTAATATTTCTTGGTCAAGATGATGCATGTGCACTGACATACAAGCAAGAAAATGCATCTCAATTCAACCACCCCATCAGTTGTAAGTTTTTTTTAATATAAAGTTTATTTGTTAGTGTCACAAGTAAGCTTATGTTAACAACGCAATGAAGTTACTGTGAAAATCCCATACTCGTCACATTCCAGTGCTTGTTTGGGTATGCTGTGGGAGAATTCAGCCTAACCAGTTAAATTGCACCTAATCTGCACGTCTTTCATATCGTGGAAGGAAACCAGAGCACTCGGAGGAAACCCACGGGGAGATTGTTTGTTCGTTGGAATCTGCACACTCAAGCTGGGACTTGAACCCAGATCCCTGGAACCACTGTGCCATCCCAGGACTTTCATTAATTCTGAGTTACATCACCACTGAAGGTAGAATTTATAAAACTTGATGATGAACAGAGGAAGAAATAAATCAGGCCGGCTCTGCGTAGGCATGTGTTTCTTCCTGCTCAATATTCCTTGATCAAGGTCACATGCCTTGATATAAGCAGGAAAGCGTACCCCATTTCAACCACCCAGTCTGCTCCACCACACTATTGTAAAGATGAAATATCGAAAGTGCAGATCAATGCAGAATCGCAATATAAATCCATGTAACATTAAATAGAAAATGTGATAAGATCTTAACACTGACAAAGCAGAATAATGCAAATTGGATACATCTATTTCAGCTGTACAAAGCAACAGCAAAAAAAGGATAAGAAAGTCAGTGGGTTACTTTTCCAAGAAAAATTACAGTGCAACAGCATAATACATATGCATTGTTCAGGGGGTGGACTGTACTGAAGACGCATCTCAGATTAATGTGCTTTCAGAATGAAGAATGGCTGCAGCACAATTAGAAAATGAAACTAATATACACACTAATATACTGGATCACAATCCTGTGTGGTATAAATTCAGCAATACCTTAACAGTATTTGAAACAGTTCCCATGGTACTTTGGATTCATTGGCAGAAAGAGGTAAGATACACTTTCAAAATTGCTTCTGCTTTAGTTATGCCAGCATCACAAACGAATATCTTATTCCACCAACATTTACGTGTAGTGCTACCTAAACCAGGCATGACCCTCTGAGACGGGTCATCCTGATAATGAAAACTTCTAGTTTGAAATAAATCGAACAGAAGTATTGAAGATTTCAAGTGATAGGGCTGTGGCTATTTCCTTTGGCAACATATTCCATTGTGGGATCGTCCTTGGGAAGATAGTGCATCAATCTGTCTTTGTAGTTTGTATGTACAGTGACCTCATGTTTTATTACTGCGACACGGCATAGGTACTTGTTTCTGTCAATTCCCACAAGTCCATTCCATATTTTATAGACACGGATCAGTCTATCATTTTCTTCCCCTTTGCTGTAGTGATTCCCATTCCAAATCTTCTACCGAAAGTCTCCCCATTTGAAGAGATTGTTGAAAATTGAGAAGCTTAATGGTGAATGATGATTCAAGTACAAAACAGCAATAAGTTCGAAAACACTAGAAGGTTAAAAGCTAAATAAGAGAAAATTAGATGAAGGCAAGCCAGATCAGATTTATTGCCGTATGTATTATTCTACAGTGAAAAGTAGTTTCTTGTAAGTAGTTTGATGTAAATGTAGTTATGGAGAACACTGAGGTACAGGGTAGCAAACTGGAAGGTATCGAAGTAGATAGGGAGGATGTGCTAGATATTCTCAAGGGTTTGAAGTTGGATAAGTCCCCTGGGCCGGACGGGATTTACCCTAGGATTCTCTGGGAGGCAAGAGAGGAGATTGCAGAGCCTCTGGCTCTGATCTTCAGGTCGTCGTTGGTTACGGGTGTGGTTCCGGAGGACTGGAGGATAGCGAATGTGGTCCCGTTGTTCAAGAAGGGGAAGAGAGACCTTCCAGGGAATTATAGGCCAGTGAGTCTTACTTCTGTTGTGGGCAAAGTATTGGAGAGAATAATTAGGGATAGGATTTATAGTTATTTAGAGAGAAATGAATTGATTGGGGATAGTCAGCATGGTTTTGTGAGGGGTAGGTCGTGCCTTACTAACCTCATTGAGTTTTTTGAAAAAGTGACTAAGGAGGTGGATGGGGGTAAGGCGGTTGATGTGGTATATATGGACTTTAGTAAGGCGTTTGATAAGGTGGCCCATGGAAGACTTCTGCAGAAAATGCAGATGTATGGGATAGAGGGTGATTTAGCTAATTGGGTTAGGAATTGGCTAGCAGATAGAAGACAGAGGGTGGTGGTTGATGGGAGATATTCATCGTGGAGTTCGGTGACAAGTGGTGTACCTCAGGGGTCTGTTTTGGGGCCCCTGCTGTTTGTAATTTTTATAAATGATCTGGATGAGGGTATTGAGGGATGGATTAGTAAATTTGCAGATGACACTAAAGTCGGTGGAGTGGTAGATAGTGAAGAGGGGTGTTATAGTTTACAGAGTGACTTGGACAAGTTGCAGAGCTGGGCCGAGAGGTGGCAAATGGAGTTTAATGTGGAAAAGTGTGAGGTAATGCACTATGGCAGAAATAATAAATGTGTAGAGTATAGGGCAAATGGTAGGATTCTTAGTAGTCTAGATGAACAGAGGGATCTTGGTGTGTATGTGCATAGATCCCTGAAAGTAGGCAGTCAGGTCGAGAAGGTTGTTAGGAAGGCATATGGAGTCTTGGCTTTTATTGGTAGAGGGATTGAATTTCGGAGCCGCAACGTCATGTTGCAACTGTACAAAACTCTAGTGCGGCCGCACTTGGAGTATTGTGTGCAGTTCTGGTCCCCACATTATAAGAAAGATGTGGAGGCATTGGAGAGGGTACAGAGGAGGTTTACCAGGATGTTGCCTGGTATGGAGGGCAGGTCTTATGAGGAGAGGCTGAGGGATTTGAGGTTGTTTTCGTTAGAAAGGAGGAGGCTAAGAGGGGACCTGATCGAAACATATAAGATGATTAGAGGTTTAGATAGGGTGGACAGTGATAGCCTTTTTCCTAGGATGGAGAAAGCTAGCACGAGGGGACACAGCTTTAAATTAAGGGGTGATAGTTATAGGACGGATATCAGAGGTAGGTTCTTTACCCAAAGGGTGGTTCGGGAGTGGAATGCCCTGCCTGCAGCAGTTGTAGATGCGCCAAGTTTGGTGGCGTTTTAAGAGGTTAGTTGATAAGTATATGGAAGAGAAGGGAATGGTTTAGTTTGGAGGGGCATTGCTTTTTATATTGGTCGGCGCAACATCGAAGGCTGAAGGGCCTGATCTGTGCTGTAATGTTCTATGTTCTAAGTATCCTATATAGACAAAGTATAATGTACATAGGGAAGGAAAGGAGAGAGAGTGCAAAATGAAGTGTTACAGTCATAGCTAAGGTGTAGAGAAAGATTAACTTAATGCAAGGTAGGTGCATTCAAAAATGTCTGATGGCAGTAGGGAAAAAGCTGTTTTTGAATCAATTAGTATGTGTTCTCAGACCTTTGTATCTTTCTACCTTACGGAAGGCAGTGAGTATGCCGCGGTGCGGGTCCTTGGTTATGCTGGCTACTTTTCCGAGGCAGTGGGAAATGTTAAATTGATGGGAAGCTGGTTTGAGTGATGGACTGGGCTTTCTTTGTAGTTTATTGTGGTCGTAAGCAGAGCAGGAGCCATACCAAGCTGTAATACAACCGGAAAGAATGCTTGCTATGGTGCATCTGTAAAGGTTAGTGAGAGTTGTAGCGGACATGCAAAATTTCCTTAGTCTCCTGAGAAAGTAGAGGTATTAGTGGGCATTCTTAACAAAACCTCGGCATGGAGGGACCAGGACAGCTTGGTGGTAATTTGGACATTTAAAAACTTAAAGCTCTTTATCATTTCTACTTCGTCCCCATTCTTCCACTATGAAGTTGATGACTATCGCCTTGTTGACATCGAGGGAGAGATTATTGTTGCCAGTTTCTCTATCTCGTTATTATTTGAGATCTGACTCACAACCATGATGTCATCAGCAAACTTGGAAAATTAAGTTGGAGGGGAATTTGGCCACAGAGGTATATAAGTATAGTAAGCGGCTCAGGATACAGTCTTGTGGACCACCAATGTTGAGGACGATTGTGGATGAGGTATTGTTGCCTGTTCTTACTGACTGCAGACTGTGGGTTAAGAAGTCTAGGATCCAGTTAGAGGGAGGAGACGAACCCCAGGCCACGAAGTTTGAAGACGAGTCTCATTCGGAATAATGGTGCTGAAGTCAATAAATAGAAGTCTGATACAAATGCTTTTGTTATCTAGGTGTTCCAGTGTTGAGTGTAGGGCCAGGGAGATAGTGTCTGCTGTGGATCTGTTGCGACAATAAGTGATTTGTAGTGGATCCAGGCAGTGTAGGAGACAGGAATTGATTTGTGCTATGATTAATCTTTTGAAGCACTTCATAATGCAAAATTAGAGCCACCAGATGATAGTCATGAAGACACACTGCCTCGCTTTTCTTTGATACTGGGATGATGGTCATTTCCTGAAGCAGGTAGGGAGCTCAGATTGTTGCAAACGAGAGTCTGACGATGTCTGTGAATACCCCTGCCAACTGATCAGAGCAGGATCCGACTATCCTATCCAGGGTAGTTGCTTTCCGGGGTTGAATTTTGAGAAGGCTGCTCTGTTGTCAGCAATGATGGCCTTCGTTAGAGGTTCATCCTAGGCTTCTGGAATGGAGGGCATGCTCTCACTGATCTCTTGCTCAAAACAGGCTTGGAATGCACTGAGCTCAATCAGGGAGGAGTGATTGGGGCCGGCAGTTTTACCTTCATCTTGTAGCCTGTTATGTCTTGCAGATCTTGCTACAGTCGGCGGAGTCCACCTGGACTACATTACTGTAGAATTCTGGGATTCTACCTTAGTCCAGTACTGTCTTTTGGCATCTTTGATAAATTTCCCTACACCTTATCTGGCTTTCTTCCATAGGTCAAAATTGTCTGACGTGAACCCTTCAGACGTGGGCTTCAGCAAGCAGTGGGTATTCCTGTTCATCCATGGTTTCCAGCTGAGAAATATGCAGATTTGCTTCTTTGGCACGCAATCTTGTACACACTTACTGATGAAGTCATTAGTAAATCTGGATTTTAAAGTCACAGCTTTTAGAAGGAAGGTGCTTTGAAACAGTTGAAAAATAAAGATAGTGCAATGAATCTTGATTTCAATGTAGCAAGTTTGGGGAATGAATCATCTGTGGACGAGATCATTGCAGCTTAGGAGGAATAAGGATTGAAAGTTCAGAGAGCAAGAGCAAGAAGAATTTATGAGAGACAACAATGATTTCTCTACCTCAATACTTCTAAGTTACGTGTGAATGAATACCTGTATTTGAGTTCTTTCATCACCTCAACTCTTTTTATTTTTAATTCCAGTGAGAAAATTGCAACATTCGAACCAGATCACATCTGGAGACAATCCAAGTTAACTGAAATCAAATTACTTACTACGTTGCTGTCAAAAAAAAGTCTCTAATTTCAAAATGAGATACACAAAATGGGATTAGGGTAATTTATCATTTTGGATAGGTGACTGGCTGATGGACAGAAGACAGAGAGTCAGGATAAATGTTTTTTTTTGGATGGCAAGAAGTAACAGGGTTCAGTCCTTGGGTCCCAGCTATTTACAATCTCTATTAATGACTTGGATACAGGGATAGAAGACTCTACAGCCAAATTTGCAGATGACAAAAATAGGTGGGACAGCAAGTTACAATGAGGAAATAAATACCTTACAAATGGATGTAGATAAATTAGAGGAGTGGGCCAAAATGTGGCAGATGCAGTTTAACGTGGATAAATGTGAAGTCATGTATTTTAGTTGGGAAAATGGAAGGCAACTTATTACCTGAATAGGAAGAGACTTTGGGATGCTCTGATGCAGAGGGATCTGGATGTCCTCATTCACGAGTCACAGAAAACTAGCATGCAGGTACAGCAGATAATTAAAAAAAAAATGGAATGTTGACATGTATAGTTAAAGGAATAGAATACAAAAAGTAGGAATATTGTTACAGCTATAGAAAGAATTGGTGAGGCTGCAAGTGGAGTATTGCGCATGGTTTTGGTCCTCTTATTTGAGGAAAGAATTAGTGGCATTTGAGGCAGGTTAGATGAGGTTCATTAGATTGATTCAGAGACAAAGGGGCTTGTTGTATAAAGAGAGATTGAACAATTTAGGCCTATACTCTCCAGAATTTAGAAGAGTAAGGGAAGATCAAATTGAGGTATACAAGATGATAAAAGATATAGATAAAGTAGATGTGGAGCTGATGTTTCCATTGGTGGGGCATTTGAGGATGAGAGGTCATAGTCTTAGAATAAGGGATAGCAAATTTAAAACAGGGTTGAGAAGAAACTACTTCTCTCAAAGGGTTATGAATCTGTGGAATTCACTACCCCAAAGTGCGATGGATGCTGGGACAGTGAGTAAATTTGAGGAGTTAGATAGGTCTTTAATTGGCAATGGATGAGAAGCACATCAGCCATAATCGAACGGCACAGCAGACTCAGTAGATCGAATTTCCCAATTCTATGCCTATATCTTATGAACTTGAGGAAAACAGTTAACTGAAGAAATAAAAATTACTGAAAATAAAATGCTTTAACTGAAGTACCAGTTTCATGACAACTGGTTTAATTGCAACAACACATAGTTCTTCTTCCACTGCTGCCAAGTTTAGTTCAAATTTTGAAGAGGAGACTCTATGGTCTGTATGATTACATGGACTAACTTATATTGAAGGATCCAGTGGAAATGCGATTGGGTTCCTAGCTCATTAATTGGTGCTACTGTGCAATAATGAGTTCCCAACGTGAGTGTTTTTTTCATTTATTATATGTATTCATGGGATACGGGTGTCATTGGCTGACCAGCATTTATTGCCCATCCCTAGCTGCCCTTGGAGAGCAGTTCAGAGTCAACCACGTTGCTGTGGCTTTGGAGTCACATGTAGGCCAGATCAGGTAAGGATGGCAGATTTCCTTCCCTAAGAGGACAGTAGTGAACCAGATGGGTTTTTCCCAACAATCTAAAATGGCTTCATGGTCATAGATTATTAATTCCTGATATCTTTTATTGAATTCAAATTTCCCTACATGCCATGGTGGGATTTGAACTTGGGTCCCCAGAACATTAGCCGAGTTCCTAGATTAATAGTCTAGCGATAATATACCAGGCCATCACCTCCCCTTGCAGCTCTAAGATTTAGAAGTTATGAATTAGTATGACTATTCCCTAATGACAAAAGCTGAGTTCCAAGAAAGCAAAACAAGCTTAACTATCTTTGAATGTAGATTCAAACATTTATTAGTGACAGTCCCCAAGTTGTTATTTACAAATTTGATTTGCAATTTTTTATAAATTATTTTTCTTCTGATGTGATAGACTAATGAGCCCAGCCAATTATTAAAATGATTTAACACCATTTGTTTCTCCCTAATCCTCTCCGGTAGATGCTGACTTGTGGCTAGGACAGATCCTATGGGTGTTAGCTGTTTTCCAGCACCTTGCCAAAATGCATTTGTTTGAGTGTTCACAGCCTATTTAACCGTGGAAGCTGCACATTGACAGACGTACACTGAGAAAGGAAATATTGCGATTATCTTTCCCTTGCTCAAACATAAAGGCGCTGAGGTCAATCATAATGTTCCAAACCAAGTGGCAGTGCAGACAAGTAATTTGGCAGAGAGCAGATATTGGGACTGGGACCTTCTTGGTTGGTAAATGCATTTAACTGGTCACATCACATCTCAAAACATACCTAGAATTGCTTTGTCATGAGCAATTCCAAACTTCCTGTATTTGAAGCACATAACGCAATAAATGCCTTCGTGTTCCCAATATTATCTGTCAAACATACAGATCCATTTAAAGATTTAACTCTTTTTGCTAAATCCAATTATTTATGAACAACTTTTAAAACATATGAGAAAAACATGTGGTTATCCTACTAGAGTCATAAAGGTTTATAGCAGCATGGAAACAGGGCCTTTGGCCCAACTTGTCCATGCCACCTCTTTTTTTTAAAAATCCTAAGCTAGTCCCAATTGCCTGTGTTTGGCCCATGTCCCTCTATACCAATCTGAATGCATGTAACTGTCTAAACGTTTTGTAAAAGACAATTGTACCCACCTCTGGCAGCTTGTTCCAAACACTCACCACCCTCTGTGTGAAACAACTGCTTCTCTGGACCCTTTGTATCTCTCCCCTCTCACCTTAAACTTATGCCCTCTAGTTTTAACTCCCCTACCTTTGATAAAAGATATTGAGAATCTAGCTGATATATGCCCCTCATTACTTTATAGACCTTTTTGCAAGATCACTCCTAAGACTCCTACACTCTGGACTTACAAAAACTACTGATTCCTGAAAACCACCTGGTCAGTCAAAACATTGTAACCAGTTTTCCCACAGGAACATTATAAATGAATCATAGAACTCCCACAGTACAGGAGGAGACTAATCTCACTGACACTAAAGGGGCAAATTAGCATGGTCAATTAACCTAAACTGCACATAGAACAAACAAAGAGAACAAAGAGCAACACAGCACGGGAAACAGGCCCTTCGGCCCAATGAGCCCGCGCCGCCGTCCTAACGTCTTAATGACATATCCATGACCTTAGGCTATGCCTATTGTTGAAGATTCCCATATAGGGACCAATATAGGGACAATTTGTTACCCAATCAGCCTAAGAGCACATTTTTGGGATGTGGGAGGAAACCGGAGCACCCGGAGAAAACCCACGCAACCACGGGGAGAACGCGCAAACTCCCGCAGACACAGGCCCAAATCCATGTGTCTGCACAGCAACAGCAATAGTCTCTGAGCTGTCATGTTGCCCATCAGATGGTCCAGTTTAAGCATACACTAACGACTTGAAGCACTAGGCCACTCCTGAAGCAACATCCAAGAGCAGCCCTCGCACGACCTGCCAAATGCATGCACCTTGTTGGTCAACAAGGTGGACCGAATTTTTGGACTATGGGAGGAAATCGGAGCGGCCAGAGGAAACCCCATGCAGACAACGTGCAAACTCCTTCAGAAGGCTGGAATTAAACTTGGGTCCCTGATGCTGTCAGGCAACAATACTAAGTGTATCCATCCCTGAACTACGTCTCTATTTTCCTTGAATAATGAAAGGTTGAGATTGTACTTCAGTATAATTGCCTTACAGCAGTGTATTTCCCATGTCCCACCAGCAGCACAGTAGTTAGCACTGCTACCTCACAGCACCAGGTACCCAGGTTTGATTTCTGCCTTGGGTCACTGTTTGTGTGGAGTCTACATGTTCTCCCGTGCCTACGTGGGTTTCCTTTGGGTGCTTCCACAGTCTGAAAGTCATGCCAGTTAGGTGCATTGGCCATGCTAAATTTTCCCTGTGTTGCCAAACAGACACCGGAGTATGGCGACCAGAGGATTTTTACTAATTCCACTGCAGAGTTAATGTAAGCCTACTTGTGATGCTAATAAATAAATTTCAAAACTTCAAACTAATAGTGTCTATGCTTGCAAGAAAACAACCTCTCGCTACCATATCTGCGAAGTAATTTTCTCTTCTCTTCTCGTACATGCGATTGTTGTAGGTGGAATATAAAAGGAACGTAACAATTGGTGAAAACCAACAGTTCATTGATATGGTATCATAACATCAAAATATGATATCAATTTATAAATAGCTGCAGTTCATTGTAACTTGATCATTGTAAAGTCGAGGACTGCCTGCACTAATGCTGATAAAGAAATTGAAATCTGGCTTGTGTACATTTTTGGACAATTCAACCCAAAATATTTTCCTGAATTGTTCAGGATTAGATGCGTATAAACGCAATTAATTGATATGAAGCTTAAAACGGATTAATTGATACAAAAAGATGAGGTACAGACTAACATGTATTCTGCGAAATCCAACCAGTATTCCACGATAATCCATAGGGTTTACTTGATTATAATAACACTCCTACACAAATGCACTAACTGGTGATTTTATTAAATAGGCTCCACTTGTAGATTTTGCAGCACATTAACATCAACAGCACTTGGTAATTCGTATAAAGTATTCACATTACAAAAGGTACCAATTAGAGAAGCCACACTTTATGCCATGCAAAGCCCTTTGTTTCTCTACAACAAGAGTACAAATCTCAATAAATTAACTTCCCGCAGGAACATACTTTCCCAATGCAATGATTTCAACAAGTTCTCTTCTCCCACCCCCTCAAGCACCGATCTGTTAAGGAAATTGCTGGAACTTGCTATAGCCCTCATGTTTAACATCCAGAGAAGCCACTAAAGACAGACACAAGCATGCGCCGTATCACCTTTCCTGTTAAATAAATAGTTCGTGAAATCAGTTCCAGATATTATTAGATGTCCAACCCTCTCTCCAGTAGTAGCAACTGGCTTCTTCAGTGACACGAGACTAATGCCTAAACATTTTACAAAAAGTGTTCCCTAAGAGCAGATAACACACAAAAACAAAGTCAACATCATTTCCTGAACACCTAAATGCACAAGGATTCCTCAAATCTCATTCAGGAATATTGATGATGAATAACTGCTCCATGGGGAAACCACATTTTCACGTGACGTCTCTAGTAATTTCACTAGCCCACAGTAATGTGCTGCTCATACAAACTTCAACATGGTCAGTCATAATCACAAAAGTGCTGGTAATTCTACTCAAAGACTGTATTACAACATTCCAAGGCCGATTAGATTAGGGATTAAGTTTTCAAAACAGATGGTGTTAAGCAAAACAAATTAATAATTTTGAAAAACAAGCACACACAAAAAAAAACACCAATGTTGATTTCTCCCTTCTTTCGCTCAATCTGATTAATCATGATGACTAAAATAAATCTTTACAAGCTAATGAAACAGCAGATTATAGCTCCATGAAATTTAAAAAAATCACATTTAAAACAGCAAACACTAAGATCTGGAGCATTTCTTGGCCCAGAATTATTTATCATAGATAACTGATGAAAGAGTGGAGTTCAGCCTTGTTGAATAAACTATGTTTCTGCATGATATATTCACACACATGAAATAGCTTGACCATATCTGTTCATAGAATTCCAGAGTGCAAAAGGAGACTATTCGGCCCATCAAGTCTGTACCAACCACAATTCCACCCAGGCTCTATTCCTGTAGCCCCACATATTTACCCTGTTAATCCCCTTGCACTCGGGTCAATTTAGCATCACCAATCAACCTAACCTGCACATCACACTGTGGGGGGGTAACTGGAGCACATGGAGAAAACCCATAAAGAAACAGGGAGAATATGTAAACTCCACACAAACAATGACCCAAAGCTGGAATCAAACCCAGGTCCCTGGCACTGAGGCAGAAGTGCTAACCACTGTGCTATCCCTCAATGTTCTATAAAATAATTCACAATGCCTTTCATAATTTCAGGATATCCAAAGCATTTGTGAAGTAAGGAAGTGTGCGTGCACTAGTGAATTTCAACAAAAAAGTCAAGGAAATGTATTCTAAATAAAAATAATGTCAATAAGCCACACCAGCTTTTGTGAAATGAAAAATTCACTGGGTTGTCAAGTTATTGCCACTGATTATGACACATCCCTGTCAGAGACTATTACACTCCAATTTCGTACATGAAGGATTATCAATTATAATTGAACTAACACAAAAGTTTGCACAGGAAAATTCCCTCCTCCCCCAAAAAAATTACAACATACTCCCTTGTTAATAACACTGTGCTCATGTGCAAACAAACATCTAAATTTCCAATCTTAACTAGCATCTTTTTTCATCTGGGAAAACATTTGGACTGGCTTTTTCATATTCAAACACAGTGCATTCATTGATTATGACCCATTAGAAAGGCATTTGTTCATGACTGGATGATGCACACAGCCACATAACTGAGATTAACAAAAGCTAACAGAAACAGAAAATGCTGGAAAATTCCAGCAGGTCTAAACAGCAAATGTGGACAGAGAATAGAATCAATGTTTCAAGTCAGGATGATCTTTCGTCTGAGCTGAATCATCTATGATGATTCTACAACCAAAATGTTGGCTCTATTTCTCTCCACAGATGCTATCAGACCTGTTGAGATTTTCCAGCATTTTCTGTTTTTGTTTCAGATTCCAGCATCCTCAGGATTTTGTCTTTATGAACAAAGGCCACTTCTGTAGAGGAATCATATTTGTTTCAAAACATTAACTCTCCACAGACACTGCCAGAACAGTTGAGTACTCCCAATGTTTTCTGTATCTAATTCAGCGCCACCCTTGAATAGTCTAGCTTTAATTTTAAAATTATGGGTCCTTGCTCTGGTCACCTTCACAGAGGAAACAGTTTCTCCCCCTCCACTCAATCAACTTCAGCCACCTCAAAAGAAAAATCAAAACAATTATTAAAAATAAGGCATCATGAAATCTGAACTGAACCATATTAATCTGAAATTATTCCAAAATGCAATCAACAATTACTTTAAAAATTCAGAAAACAAGTTATATAAATTTATTTATGGACTACTAGCACATGCATAATATGCTATCATAAAAATTAATTGGATTCATATTTCCTCAGTGATTTGACACACTGTCAAGATACTAATAATGATTTAGTTCACCCCCCCATGATACCCATTATTATGCAAGTCAATGACATGCAATTATTCAAACATTTTACCACCAGTCCCTTCTTATTTATTTTATTGAACAAAAAATTGATACTGAGAAAAGAGGCAAGAATTAATCTTAAAATTGGCAATTCCTTCCCAATAAATTTATATAACACCAATAGTAATCTCATGTTATACAGGTCCCATAATTATGTTACTGGCAACAGTACTTACATTGGTCTTCATAAGACAACAACATAGAAGTTTATTCAGAAGAATTAAAATAACTCACAGCCCCATTCTAATCCTATTCCTCAAACTACTATCCACCTGCTCCATCATAAATGTTGAAGTTTATCAAATGGATAGGTCCAGCTGTTTTACATTGCAAAGCTTTACTTCACTTTATTAATTCCAGTGCTATTGCTGCCCTGCACATTTTTTGCATACTAAAAAGTACAGGACAATCTAGTTACATCTGCACCATTTTCTGGTTTCCAAAATGGATAAATGGGCAATCAAATTAAATCAAATCACACTTGGGCAGAAAAACAGCACTGGAGAGCTGACTATAACTGACAAGAAAAAAAATCTCAGTAAAATAATTTGAATAATTCCTCAAAATAATCAATCATTCAGTATATTTTTTCTCCATATAACACAACATGATAATCATCTATACACCTGTTGATGAAGGGTCTTCCAGAGATCAGTTTCCATTGTGGATGATCAGTTCTATCAGTGCTGGAATGTCGACCATCTCCTTGTTTCCACTCACACACCCCCCCCCCTCCCCCCTTTTTCAAAGCGCATGCTCGGATGCCGATTTACACATCAATCCTTAAATCCAGCCGTTTACCTCCACTCACTAATACCTAGCGCATCTTCACTGCATCCAAGGGCCTTCCTTCCATTCTCAGCGTTTAACTAAACAATCCACACCGAGCTCTCACATTTGGCAAATGCAGGAGACAAAACATACCGGAGGGTCAGGTGCACGGACTGCCTCTCGGCGCCGGCTTTGCTTATGAAGCCTGCTGCAAGCTGGGTCTGAGCTCCAGAGCGTGACTGTGCCTCTGCCTCTCCGTCTCTCGCTGCTGCTCATTAAACCCAGTCTGGAGATCACATAGCTGACGCACGCAATGCGACGCCGGAGATTTAAATTAAAGAGACGCTGCCGAACTTAATGCCCACCCCGTTCTCCCCCCCCCCCCCCTCCGCTCCCACCAAACAGCAAATATTACCAAATCCAGCAAAAATTATGGGAAATTCAACATAAATGTTTGATACTAAAAAGATCTAATTTAGAACTGACCGAACAAGATAAACGTTTTTTGGTTTGATTTATTATTGTCATATATACTGATATACAGTGAGAAGTATTGTTTCTTGCGCCGCACAGACAAAATATACCGTTCATAGGGTACGTAGGGGAGAAGGAAAGGAGAGGGTGCAGAATATAGTGTTACAATCATAGTTAGGTTGTACAGAAAGTTCAGTTTAATATTTTAATTTGATTTGATTTATTATTGTCATATATATTGACATACAGTCGTATTTCTTGCGCTCTATACGGAGAAAGCACACCATTCATAGCGAACGAAATAAGAGACTGTAGAATGTACTGTTGCAGTCGTAGCAAGGGTATAGAGAAATATCAACTTAATGCGAGGTAAATCCATTCAAAAGTCTGATGGCAGCAAGGAAGAAGCTGTTCTTGAGTTGGTACATTATTTCAGACTTTTGTATCTTTTTTCCAAACTGAAGAGGGTGGAAGAGAGTATGTTTGTGGTGTGTGGGGTCCTTTATTATGTTGGCTGCTTTTCCAAGGCAACCAGAAGTGTAGATGGAATAAATGGATAGGAGGTTGGTTTGCATGATGGACTGGGCTTCATTCATAACCCTTAGTATTTTCTTGTGGTCTTCGTTGGAACAGAAGCCATACCAAGCTGTGATACAACAGAAAAGAATGCTTTCTATGGTGCATCTGTAAAAGTTGGTGAGAGTCATAGCGGCCATGCCAAATTTCCTTAGCTTTCTGAGAAAATAGAGGCATTGTTGGGCTTTCTTAACTATAGTGTCAGTGTGGAGGGACCAGGACAGGTTATTTGTGATTTGGAAACTAAGAAACTTGAAGTTCTCAACCAAATCCACTTCATCCCCATTGATGTAAACAGGGGCATATCCTCCACTACATTTCCTTAAGTCCTGAAAAACAGCAAGAAGCTGTTAACTTTTTTTTATAGATTTGATTTATTATTGTCACATATATTGGGATATAGTGGAAAGTATTGTTTTTCATGTACTGTACAGACAAAGTATACCATTCATAGCGTACATAGGGAAGGAGAAAAGCATAGGACACAGAATATAGTGTTGCAGTTACCAGTAGGGTGAAGAGAAAGATCTTAATATATGATAGGTCCATTCAAATGTCTGATGTAACCTTATTGTAAGAATGAAAACAGTGATTTCAGAAATATTCAAATTATGATGAGTTTCTTAAAGGGCCATTGCTGTACGGTTAGTTTTTTAAAAGAGACATTTTCCTCCTGTGTTTGGCAATGCCAGAACACAATTTAAAAAAAAACATAAGACTGTCAAAATATGAAAGATTTGCAATGCAACTCTTCATCAAGATATTACTTGTTTTTGAAAAATAATTTCTGTTTCTCTTTCATTGTGTTAGCCTTGCCTCAGCTGGGAAATTCCCTCACCTCTGAGGGAGTTTAAATCCTACTGCAGGACTTGAGTTTAAAAGTCAAGACTGATATTCCAATTTTGCTGCAATGTTGAAATGAGGCACCATCCACCCCCTAAGGTGCATGTAAAGAATTCCAGGATACTATTTGGAAAAAGAGTAAGGAAGGTATCATCAGGTGGCACAGTGGTTGGCATTCTGCCTCACAGCACCAGAAACCTGGGTTCAGTTCCAGCCTTGTCTGCGTGGGTTTCCTTCAGGTTCTCCAGTTTCCTCCCACTGTCCAGAGATGCACAAGTTAGATGGATTAGCCATGCTAAATGCAGGGGTTATGGGGATTCTCTGGGACAGTTGGGTCTTTCAGAGAGTCAGTGTTGATTCAGTGGGCTAAATGGCCTCTTTCTGCACTGCAGGAATTCTTTGGTGTCCTGGCCAATATTTATCCCTCAATCCTTTTTTTAATTAATTCAAGGAATGTGGGTTTTGCTGGCTAGACCAACATTCACTGATCAAAACAAAGAACAAAGAAAATTACAAACAGTAACAGGTTCTTCATTCCTCCAAGTCTGCACCGACCACACTGTCTGACTTAACTAAAGTCCCTATCTTTGAGGGTCTAAATCCCTCTATTCCCATCCTATTCATGTATTTATCAAGACGCCCCTTAAAAGTTACTACCATATCAACTTCCACTACCTCCCCCGGCAACAAGTTCTAGGCACCCATTACTCTCTGTGCAAAAAAATTTGCCTCGTACATCTCCTTTAAATCTTGCCCCTTGCATCTTAAATCTATGCCTCCTAGTAATTGACTCTTCCATCTTGGGAAAAAATTTCTGACTATCCATTCTGTCCATGCCTCTCATAATCTTGTAGACTTCTGTCAAGTCACCCCACAACCTTCATCGTTTCAATGAGAACAAACCAAGTTTCTCCAACCTCTCCTCTTGGCTGATGGTCTATGTACCATGCAACATCCTGGTAAAACTTTTCTGTACCCTCTCCAAAGCCTCCAAGTCCTTCTGGTAGTGTGGCGACAGAATTGAACACTATATTCCAAGTGTGACCCAAGTCTCCAACTGATCTATATCCTGCTGTATCCTCTGATAGTCCTCATTGCTATCTGCAAATCCACCAACCTTTGAGTCATCCACAAACTTACTAATCAATCGAGTAACATTTTCCTCCAAATTGTTTATATATGATGTCTATGTCTAATTGCCTACTTGTTGCTAAATTAATTAGAATCACGAACATACTGGATCACAGCAATGTTCTGTGGATGTTGCCAGAGGCATTTGCTGCCCGGGTACACTGTGTTCAACCTGTAACGAAAGCCATTCAACAAATGGTCCCAGCTCAGCAACTAACATATAAGAAAGAATATCTGATCACTATCACATTGCTGTTTGTTGAAATTTGCAAATCAGCTGCTATATTTGTGACGTTACAATAGCAACTACAAAGCAAAAGTACTTTGCTGCCTGTAGAATGGTTTGGAATATCTAATGCTTGAGAAAGGTTTTTAATGAAGCCTTTCTTTTCTTCCAAGTAACATTGCTGCAATAGAAGTAAAACTATGTTTCTCTGCTAAAAAAGGGCTACATTTTCTTTCAATCCGTGGTTTCTGACCACAGTATGTCATGTATCTATTTTATCTAAATGACAACAAACAAACCTAAATGTCGCAAACTGTTTTAACATGACAACTTACTAATTTGCCACATGTTAGATTTAAAGAAGGAAGGTGCTTTTGTCAATTTAACTTGTCCATCTTGAAACCTACAGTTGGGAAATCCAAAACGTTTTACAAATTAATCAATTGTTCTTGACTCTGCTGTCCAACCTTTAGCCCATTCCATGTGTGGAACACTCCTTTTCTAATAAAAATTTCCTGATATACAATGTTAAAAGTAAATTTTGCCGATCTGAACTTGTGCTTCTTTTGTCCATTATCATGTCTAATTTGAACCATAAAGGAATATTGTGGATAACTTTGACCCTCAAATATCCTCCCAATTCTTCTGCTAATTTTCTACATTACCCACCCCTAAAAGGTTTACATGTTTAGTACCTTCTGTGTATTGAGTCAATGTCTCCAGGTTGTGAAGTTTCCAACAATCTCATTCATATTACAAGGATTCAAGTTATCTGCTTTCTTAATAACATTTACCTTGAACCTAGAGTAAACAATACCAGGTTTGCCAATTTTTTCTCTAAGTCAGTTTGGTTGTCCTTTTCTGCAGTGCAATGCTTCAATATGGTAACCAGCATTGTAGATAGCACCCATAGCAGAGATAGATTCATAGACTATAATATAGATTCATTACCATCTGATGGTATTTATACTGTATCCTCTTTTGTCTGTGTATGCGTATATAGGTATATATATCTCACAAGTTCCAGTTATTTTTTTCCCTTACTGCTGAGAGTACTTACTGTACAATCATTTTTTCAGTGTGCTACCTAACAAATTTCTTGGACCCCTCTTTTGTTTACTCATCTCACAGTCAGAGGTTCGGGGTTCAAGTTACACATCAGGCTCATAAATATGTAATTCCAGCTGACATTCCATTGTTGTACTGAAGGAGTTTTGCATTGTTGGATTTACCACATTTCAAATGAGACGTTAAACAAAGATCTCACCCACTCTCTCGAGTAGTTATGCAAGGTTTCATGGGATTATTCCCAAAAGACCAGAGGCATTCCACCAATGCAGTCCAGGTCAGCATTTATCACTACCATCTGGTCATTATTTCATTTATGTTTGTAGGACTCTGCTGTGTGCAAATTGTCGCTGAATTCCATTCATGGCAACAGTGACTACACCTCAAAAGTACAAAATTGTGTGTAAAGCTTTTGAAAGGTGCAAATATTTTCCTTCTTCTCCTCTGCATTCCATCTTTCAGTCCAGAACCATTTTACACTATTTACATTTACACTATTTAAAACTATTTCCTCTTTCCTAGTATTTTGGTATTTTACTTGGTATTTTCCCCCATTGGATTATCATTTTTGACTCATCAGCCCACTTTCCCAATTTATCTAGATTCCCTTTTGTAATCGGTTTGCCTTTCCCTTGTAATTTAACTTCACAACAATTGGATATCATCTACTAGCTTAAAGAATCTGTCGCAGTTTTAAATCATTTATATATGCAATAAACAGCAATGGGCAAATCAATGATCAACTAACACCCTACTTTTTCTGATTATATAGAAAATTCACAACCACCCTTCACTTTCTCTGGTTAATCCAATTTTCAATCCAGATGAGACGTTTACCTCTCCTGATATAGAACATAGAACATAGAACAATACAGCACAGAACAGGCCCTTTGGCCTTCGATGTTGTGCCGACCAAAATAAAAAGCAATATGGATTAGTCTTGTGTGACATGGTATTAACATTTTGCCCAATAACTAAACATATCTCCTCCACAGACATTCCATAGTCAACAAGATCCATAATTTCTTGAAGATGTCTATAAATTTGTCAGGCAATAGCTACCTCAAATTCACACTGACTTCCTTTAGCTAGTTAGTCATTTCATTCTCCTCTCTTTCAAAATGCCTTATAAGGCTTTATGCAACACATTTTCTTCTTATTTGGCTGCAGTTCTGTAGCTCAGCCCTATGCCTCTTTTTTAAAAACAATTTCTGACCTTGCCCATGGCTGGCATTCTCCAGTCCCGCTGCAGTGAATAGAATTTTTGCTGAGCACCAAATTCTCCATTCTCACTGGCAGCAGTAGCAGGGTGTATAAGACTGGAAAATTCCTGCTAGTGATTTGTTAGTTGTTATGCAATACTCAGGTGCTGCACCCACTTCTTCCCTAGAAATTCTCATCAAACTGACTTTGTCGATTACTTCTTTAAGCAACCTTGTATGAAATCCTCTGAACCTGGTATCCTGTCTTCATTAAACTTGCAGATATTTTTTCACTGGTTTTTCTGTTTCCTTCCTCACCAAGAAATGTACACTCCATGTTTTTGGAAGTGGCGAGATAGTGGGAGAATGGGGAAGAATGAAGGGTTTCCCGCATTCCTTTTTGTGAAAATTGATAAGAATGTGTATACTATATTTGCTATTTATATTGGATGTCACTTCAACCAATAACATTGTCTGATTTTCCAATAGCATTTATGTTAGTAGCTGTTTGTTCTGAGTAGATTTATAGATCAGGTTAATATTTCATTTAATATGGCCTCCAATTCTAACCATCTTTTCTGTTTTTTTAGAATGTTGTGGGCTCTTTTACTTAGAATGTTATTGATTGTTTTAGGATGTTGTGAATTGTCACAGCTGCCAAAATGTGAACAGGGTTTTCAGAGCAGGTTGTTAGATATACATTGGCCCAGAAATTCCTCGGTAGGATGCAAATTCTTAATAAGAAATTTCACTTTTCAACTTAACTGCTACTGAGCATCAACAGGAGGCAAGGATCTTAAGTAAGAGCTGCATAATTGGAATAACGTTGACTTAACACAGCATGACAGAGGTAGGGGCTGCATTCAGTGTCCTCTTCACTTGTTGTCATTAGTATCTCTTTTGAAGTCCCTTCTCAGCTGTGTATTTTCATGGATCAATAACACATATTTCCAGTTGGCTTCTCATAACTCACTGCTCTGAAGCCAGGTATCAGTTTTGTGTTTCTTCCCAGTGCTAAATTTTTTTTAAATCCAATGTTTGAGTATTTCCAAAAAAATGGAACATATTACAAATAACAGAAACCCAAAATAAAAACAGAGCATGGTTTAAACCGTCAGCAGGCTTGGCATCACTGTTTGAGTGAACAACAAGATAATGTTTTAATTGTGTATTTTTTTTATTCATTCATGGGGACATGGATGACACTGGCTTGCCAGTATTTATTGCCCATCCCTAATAACCCAAGGGCAATTGAGAGTTAACCACATTGCTGTGACTCTGGAGTCACAGATTTACTTCCCTAAAGGATATCAGTGAACCAGATGGGTTTTTCTAACAATGGTTTCATGGTCATCAGTAGCTTCTCAATTTCAGATTTTTATTTCAATTGAATTCAAATTCCACCATCTGTTCTGGCAGGATTCGAATGCAGCTCCCCAAAACATTAGCTGAGTTTCTGAATTAATAGTCTAGTGATATTACCACTCGGCCATCGCCTCCCCAAAAACTTAATGTTTCCCTGTGTTTAGATGACTGGAATTGGACAAATCATAGTTTAAGTACGCTCTCACACTGAATTGTACCTATCTGGTTTAGCTGTGTAGTTATATTTTCCATTTGCATTGTTGATTGTTGCTTTGTAGCATTTGAAACCTGATTTTCCTTCACCAGTGTAGTACAGGAGCAACTTGGCTAGAATACACTCGAAGTGTGCTGAGTCTCAGCAATCTAACATCAACCATATTAGATATGGGACAAATGGAGCATAGAAACACACAAAATAGGAGCCAGAATAGGCCATTCAGCCCTTCGAGCCTGCTCCATCATTCATTATAATCGTGGCTGATCATTCAACTCACTTGCCTAAACCTGCCTTCGCACATATGCTTTGATCCTCTTCAGCCCAAAAGCGATATCTAACACCTTCTTGAAAGCATACAATGTTTTGACCTCAACTGCTTTCTGTG
This sequence comes from Sphyrna mokarran, assembly GCA_024679065.1. Lineage (NCBI taxonomy): Eukaryota > Metazoa > Chordata > Chondrichthyes > Carcharhiniformes > Carcharhinidae > Sphyrna > Sphyrna mokarran. The sequence continues at coordinate 34,743,633 of JAGIQG010000006.1, read as the reverse complement.
ATGTCGAATTCCATAGGCTGACCACTCTCTGCATGAAGAAATTTCTCCTCATCTCCGTCCTAAAATATTTATTCTGTATCCTTAGACTATGACCCTGGTTCTGGACACCTCCACTATCGGGAACATCCTTTCTGCATTTCTTTGGCCTGTTAGAATTTTATAGGTTACTTTGAGATTCCCCCTCATTCTTTGAACTCCAGCAAATATAATCTGTACTGACACAATCTCTCCTTATACGTCAGTCTAGCCATCCCAGGAATCAATCTGGTAAAGCTTCTCTGCTCTCCCTCTTTAGCAAGGACCTATCTTGTAGTACCGTCTGGCAGAACAAATTGAATAGCACTGAAATATTGGGAAGTGCCCTGCATGTAATAACAGAATGTATTATTACAAGAAGATTGTTATGGGACTATATGGTTGAAGGCTAATTGACTTGGATTTTGGTGGAATGACCACATGGAAGATAATAACTGAAATGTTGGGACTATGAAAGCTTAAGGAAAGCCTCACACTGGGTAGACAGAATGATGGTGGACAGACTTTGGGGAGACTGGAATAAATTTGTCATCTCAGGATTCCTAGTCTCTGATCTGATCTTGTAGCCACTTTATTTATATGGCTGGTACAGTTAAGTTTCTGTCAATTGTAACTCCATTATTGTCAAAGAGCAATGGTTAGATTTTCTCTTCTTGGAGATGGTCATTGCTTTGCAATTATGTGGGATGAATGTTACTTGCCATTAATCAGCCCAAGTCTGAATACTGTCCAGGCCTTGCGACATGTGGGCGTGGAATGCCTCAGTTTCTGAGGATTTGCAAACTGTATTGAACATTGTGCAATCATCAGTGAACATCCCCACTTCAGACTATATCATAGGATCCCTACAGTGGAAAAGGAGGCCATTTTGTCCATTGAGCCTGTACTGATTCTCCAACAGAACATCCCATCCAAGCTCTATCCTCCCAGCCTTACATATTTACCCCACTAATCCCCCTATCCTACAGTAAAAGACAATTTAGCATGGCCAATCCACCTAACCTGCACATCTTTGGATTGTGGGAGGAATAATGTAAAGATGCCGGCATTGGATTGGGGTGGTAAGAACTCAGTAAGAATTTAGCAACACCAATTTTTAATCCAACCGATTTATTTGATAGTAAAAAAAGCGAGCTTTTTTACTATCAAATAAATCGGTTGGATTAAAAATTGGTGTTGCTAAATTCTTATTGTGGGAGGAAGCCAGATCATTCAAGGGAAACTCATACAGACATGAGGAGAATGTGCACCCTCCACAAGTTTGGAATTGAACCTTGGTCCCTGGCACTGTGAGGCAGCAGTGCAAACCATTGATTATGATTAAGGAAAGATCATTGATGAAGCAGTTGAAGATGATTGAGCCTAGAGCATCACTCTGACAAACTCCTAGGACATTTTTGCCAGTGTTGTAGCTGGACTGGGAGAGCTTGGCTAGGGCACAGTAGTTCTGGTGCACAAGTCTTCAGTATTACAGTAAGGATGTTGTTGAGATTCGCACACTTCAGGGTCTCCAGCCTTCAGCTGTTTCTTGATGCCACATGAAATGAATCATCAGGTTGGCACCTCATTTTTAGCTGTACTTGGTGCTAATCCTGGTATAGTCTTCTTCATTGAACTAGAGTTGATCCTCTATTTGATGGTAATGGTAGTGTGGTGGAAGTGCCAGGCCATAACAGTGCATATAATTCTACAAATGCGATAAATCACCAGATAATTTAATTTTGGAGGTATTGGTTGGGGATAATCTTGAGCCAGATCCATATTACTCCAAGACAAAATCATTGATTGATTATTAGTCTGGGAGACTACTGGAGAAAGAAAAGGAAAAGTTGGCATTGTGACCTGAGTTTTTTCATAATGACTTATTGGTCATGCAAGCCATTGTCCTAATGTGTTGCCCAACATTGTCTAGACATGCAACAAGAAGTCTTCCAGTGCTCAGTGCTCCACCTGTGCCCACAATTTACACATTTATTTGACAACCTCCATTATACACCCTAAAACTTTTGTAGGTCTAGAAAACAGCAGGAAAGTTCACATTGAGTCACAGGATCTGCCCTCATGAGGTTACTTTTATGGCACAACTGTCTTGATGGAGCCATGGACAGTATTCGTACAGTTGATAGGAACTAAAATTCCCTGCAGAATATTTGGGACAAGTAAATAACCATGTAAGTAGCCTTGTAATAAAGTGATAACTGTTAATTACTGCCACTTAACCTCTTTGGCATTGCAAAAGAATGTCCAAAACTATGGGGTATCATTGCTTCTCATTTTGATTTTTTTCAGGGAGATGATTAAAATGCCAATTTTTAAATTCTAGTATTTAACTTCACTTCTTTACGTTTTTATACTCTCTCTCTCTTCCTCAGAGCAATCTCTCTATCCTGATTTGATATTGAACTTGCCTATTATCATTTACCCTCCTTTTTAATTCATTTGCTCTTAATTTTATCATCATTCAATCTCATTCTGTTCACTCAATTCCTGGATAGCCTATAACCCTGGCTATGTGGTTAACAGCTCATGTTTTCAGCAACTTTGTGGGCAAAATATTACAGCTGAAGGGTACAGGGAAAATTGTAACTGAGGTATCGAGCAAAATCTCCTCCAATGGATCTTCCTTTCAAATATCAATGCCATTGTAGCGATATTGCTTTTACTAAGTGAACCTTTCCTGACTCAGGTTGGACCAAGCTGGACAGCTTTGATTAAAGAGCAGATTATGTTCATTATTTGTTATTTTTAGTGAAATTCTAAGCACAGGCACAGAATTTCCTTGGAGCTGATCCTGCTTTGCCACCATGACCAGGCTGCTGGTATTACATAGAAAGGCATGATGTGGATATAAGAACATAAGAACTTAAGAAATAGGAGCAGGAGTAGGCCATCTAGCCCTTCAAGTCTGCCCCGCCATTCGATAAGATCATGGCTGATCTGAAGTGAATCAGTTCCACTTGCCCGCTTTCTCCCCATAACCCTTAATTCCCTTGTTTATCAGAAATCTTCCCTTGTCTATCAGAGATACTGGCATTGGACAGGGGTGGGCACGATAAGAAGCCACACAACATCAGGTTAAAGTCCAAGAGTTTATTTGGAATTTCGAGATTTCAGAGCGCTGTTCCTTCATCAGGTAAGTGAATGAAGGTGATCAGCTGAACCAGGAACATTCCTTGTCACAATGGATGTCTTGGCACTCTACACCAACATCCCCCACGATGACGGCATTGCTGCAACAGCCTCAGTACTCCACACCCACAACCGCCAAACTCCAGTTGCAATTCTTCAACTCATCCACTTCATTCTGGACCACAACATCTTCACCTTCAACAACCAGTTCTTCATCCAAACACACGGAACAGCCATGGGGACCAAATTCACACCTCAATATGCTGACATCTTCATCACTCACCTAATGAAAGAGCAATGCTCCAAAAGCTCATGCTTCCAAATAAACCTGTTGGACTTTAACCTTTTTAACATAGGTTATATTGGCAATTTTATGAGGAAATTTGGAGCAAATTTTTTTTATACAAGTATATTTTTATACAAGTAAATTTTCCCACAAACAACATAGACAATAGAAAACAAAAGAAAATTGCTGGAAAAACATACTGGCCTGGCTGCATTTGTGGAGAGAGAAACAGAGTTAACATTTCAGGTTACGTTCAGAACCATTCTGATTAAAAATCCAGCATATTTTGTTTTCTTTCTTTCAGATTTTCAGCATCCATAGTGTTTCACTTTTGCGGTGGCACAGTGGTGAGCACTGCTGCCTCACAGTGCTAGGGTCCTATTCTGTTCACTATCTGTGTGGAATTTGCACGTTCTTTCTGTGTCTGCATGAGTTTCCTCCAGTTTCCTCCCACAGTCTGACAGATGTGCTGGTTAGGTGCATTGAACCGAAGAGGTGCCGGAATGCAATGACTGTGGCAATTTCACAGTAACTTCATTGCGATGTTAATGTAAGCCTTACTTGTGATGAATAAATTAGCTTTATACAGAGGATGTGTTCTCCCATTTGTTGGGAATTAGAAACACTGTAGAATAATTGGAGGCAAGATTTTTATTAGAAAACATTTAACAGTTATTTAAAAGCATAAAAGTTAGGAAATCATTGCAGATGCTACATCAAATTCCAAGCTTCCAATGAATTAATTCATGGAACAGGAGGAACAAATATATGATCCACTGATTTAAAAGAAGCATATTCTGCTTCTAGCTATTCTAGTCTATCTGAAATCCAGCTGCTCCTCATTGTTTCAGATAATTTGGTGTGACGGACGTTGTATTCAGCTTAAGTTTTTCAAGATGCAATGGACTGTCTGCGAAAAGGGTCAGGTTTGGAGCCCCTAATAGTAATCTGTCAGTCCATCTATATCCAAGAATGTACCTCACTAGTATTTCAGAACTAAAAGCAGAACTTGAAGAAAAGAATGTTTTGCTTATAGATAAATATAGGTGACTAAAGTCACCATGGTCGCAGACGGCCATAGGATACTCTCCTCCTCAAAGGGGGACTGATGGTGATTTAACCTGAGGGTCACCACACCTCAGGCAAAGGGGCAAGGTTGAGAAAGCGGGCCTTCATAAGAACTTCAGCCACAGGCTATTGGCATCACTCAGCATCTCAAACCTGCATCCAGCCAACTGAGCTAAACCATGCATATGCAATAAATAGCCCAAGATTGATTTCCAGATTCACCATGGACTCACAGGACATAGCAAACCACAAAAGCTGTTTATAATCATCAGCTGATCCTCAAAGTAGACTGCTGTCCAGATATTTGACCCATATGTACATTTTGTTTTATTATATTTTAGCAAATTTCCTGTAGTACCTTCATAATAATGCAAAGGCTGTGCTGTTTTGAAGGATATCAGCATTATGTAATGCAAAACACAGATTATTTTTTCAGCTACAGCACAGCCTCGTTATGACTTCAAAGACTCATTCCTGTAAACGTTTGATGAGTTTATACCAAGGTTAATTCGAAGACTGTAGACATTCTTGCTTCTGTATTTTGCGTTCATGGAGATTTCTTATTCTTTCCAATATTGTTTTTGAAGTGTGATGACAACATTTTCATGTAACACTTGAAGTCTGACAGGTAACGAAAACACTGAATATGTTGTTGTTATATGATAGATGTCGAATTAGCGTGACATAAACCATTTGCCATGTAACATCTGTTATGTCATTTGTCAATCAGTTAGACTTTTTGATTTATTATTGTCACATGTATGAAAATACAGTGAAAAATATTGTTTCTTGCGTGCTATACAAAGCATACCATTCATACAATACATAAGGGAGGAGGAAAGGAGAGAGTGCAGAATGTAGTGTTACAGTCATAGTGACGGTATATAGAAAGATCAACTTCATATAAGGTAGGTCCATTCAGTAGGGAAGATGCCATCCTTGAGTTGGTTGGTATGTGATCTCATAACAGTGGCATGGTGGCACTGCAGTTAGCATTGCTGTATCACAGCACCAAGGTTTGATTCCTGGCAGTCACTGTCTGTGTGGAGTCTGCACATTCTCTCCGTGCCTGCATGGGTTTCCTCCGGGTACTTCCGTTTCATCCCACAGTCTGAAAGATGTGCTTGTTAGGTGCATTGGTCATGCTAAGTTCTCCCTCAGTGTAACCGAACAGACGCCAAAGTGTGGCAACTAGGGATTTTCACAGTAACTTTGTTGCTGTTTTAATGGAAGTCTTTTCGTGAGACTAATAATTAAGCTTAAACTTAAAAACAAACTTATCTCAGATTTTGGACTCTTATCTTCAACAGCAACTTCTGCTGGATTCCAGCTTTCATGATTGAGCCCTGAGCAAGTGCAATTTTTTCTTTCAACCACTCAGGCTGGGGTTTAGCATGCTGATTGTAGTGTTAACTTCCTTTTACCTCAGTGAGTTCATTGTTGTCTCACTTCCTCCTCATTTGGAGAGTGTATCTTGCTCAGCAAAATTGTCTTGAGCTTTCAGCCATTGGGCAGCTCTGGTGGTGAGGATTTCAAGTCAGCCTTGAGAGGCTTGGTTGAAAGTGATATTAATTCAAGATTTTGGTCTTTGTCTTGCAGTATTTTATAAGGGTTCCCCTGACCATCTGGATGTGCCTTTCTACAAAAGCCATGTCACCTAGGTTCGTGAGGTGGAGGTGATGATATTGACCATATAGGGCAGGATTTCACAGCCTTGCTTGGGTGAGACCAGAAATTCCTGTCTGAAGTCAATGGAGACCTCCATTGTTGGACCCCCGCCCGCTCCCATTCTGTAGCGGACGAGGAGGTGGAGTTTCAGCCATAATGTTCAGCCAATCCCAGAAAATTGAGTTTCATTACCACATATTACTCTTTCTGGAATCCCTTGCTCAGCAAACAGAACTCTTACTGCTGGGATGATTCTACTCTTCTACTCTTCTGATGACTGGGAACTTTTGAATGATATGCTGCTACTTTTACATACCATTTTTGCTTTTGTGTGAGAAAATCGATTTCACAGTATTCCATAGCCTGTCTGGTTGGTCAGTTTGGGAATGGCGGTGGTGTGGCTGGGTGCTGGCTCCAACTGTGGCCAGGGCATGGGGGTAGGAGCCGAGGGGAACAGGAGGGAGAAGGTACCAATGGTGGGGAGAGGACTCTGATCGGGAGTGGGGAGGGGTAGGGAGGAGGTGTCCCTGAGACCTCAGTAGTGGGCTGTGGGGGGAGGTTTAGTCAGGTTCTGATCGGGACGTCCTTTAAAGATGGGACCCCAATCCCTGAACAGTGGGGTTTTATGGTGTGTTTAGGCTCCACCCTCTTATGATTTTTTTTTGTCGGACTGTTGTAATACCTGAAGAGAAAGCCAATCAGTTTCTCTGGAGAGAAACACACCAGTTTTCTTACCAGAAACAACACTGCCATTTTTTGGAAAGAATCCCCCCTTCATTTTTAATCAATTTGAGGAAAATGTACTGGAGGAATTGTTTCATAAAATAAGAAAAATGTAAGATCTGACACGTACAGTACATGAGAGTAGAGATAGATTGTGATTAAGAGTTAAATCATAATAACAAGGCAGACTCGTGCAGAGATCAGCAATTGACACACACACACAGTGCCCACTTCCCATCGCAGGAAATTTATTATTTCCTTTCTTTAAAAGCGAAATACTGTGAATGCTGGAATCTGAAACAAAATCCAAAGATGCTGGAAAGTCTCAGCAGATCTGACAGCGTCTGTGGAGAGAGAATAGAGCCAATGTTTCGAATCTAGATGACTCTTTGTCATTTTTTAGATGGTTTTTCTTATTATCAGCATTTTTATTTTCATTTTTAAAATCGCAGAAAAGTGAACATGTGTGTCTGTAATGGGTAAATAGCTGTACAAAACACCTGTAGATAAGTGAATTCCTCAAAGAGGAAATCACAGATGGCAGTAATTCTATTATCGCTTCATATGGGAGATTTTTCTCTCTGGATCAATGATGATGTGATTCTCAAAATCTTCAAAATATCCAAGCATTCTGCATCTATTTGAACTGAATATTTCTTGCTTTTAATCAAAGAGTGTTCTTCCCCTGACACGAAGGAGCAATTTAGCATCGACAATCCACCAAATCTGCACATTTTTGGAGTGTGGGAGGAAATTGAGCACCCAGAGGAAACCCACAGAGACACAGGGAGAATGTGCGAATTCTGCACAGACAGTGACCCGAAGCCAGAATTGAACCAGGATCCTGTGCTGACCACTGTGCCACCGTGCTGACCACTTAAGAACATAAAGTTAATGCTTTTCCCTCTACACTGAATCCCAGTTCTGCCATATGATTTTGTTTGGTTTCAGAGCATTTTTTGTGGGGTAACAATCTCCTGTCAGATTTTCAGGAAAGATCTCTTGGTATAGTCTGACGAAGTTAGGATCACAATATAGGGTGATGTTACTTTTTTCTCTGGTATCAAGCCTCAGCTTCGGATTTGAGGTTGTGGGCTTAACTTCTCACCTTCTTCTTGATTTTGAACTGTTGTGCAAACTTCTTTTCTCTGAGGCCTGTCCCATCCAGACATTTCTTGTAAGGTTCATGTCAATTTTGAGTGCAGAGGGGGTGTGACAGCAAAATAATGAACAGCTGTTGTCTGAAACCAAAAACCAGGAAAATGAGATGAAAGGATTAAGGCTGAAATGTGCAAAGAAAAGGAAACAAAATGGTGAGGGAGGAGAGGAGTGGTGGGGGGTGGGGGGAGCAGAGATTACAGCCTGCAATTGTTGAACTCAGTGTCAAAGACTGTAAAATGCCTGATTGAAAGGTGAGGGGCAGAAATTTCTCAAACATTTTAAGTGTCAAAAGGTCAAGCCTGTTTGACACTTAAACCTTTTTAAGAAATTTCTGGTAGATCTGACCGGTCTTTTCAGTGAGGTAAGTAACACAAGTTTACAGCACTCTATACAAAACAGAAACTGTCATGCAATTTTCACCAGTCAGGAAGGGGGAGTGGAGCCTCTTGCTTACTTGTGAAGCCAGCTACTGAACTAAGGGGGCGCCATCACGCAGGTACTCCAATCACCCAGTATTCTGTGTACACAGGAGGATCTCCTGTCACCTCCCCCCCCAATTCCTCCCCCACCCTCCCATGGCACTCACCAACCCCCACTCACTTACCTGGACATCACCCCTCCATCTGAATGAACATTTCCGCCCCCCTTCTCGCTCCCCACCCAAATGCAAATCCAGGCATTGCCCTCCACCCCACTATTTGCTGTCCCTGCAGAGCTCCACCCCACCCTCCAACACAGCCTTACCAATCGCCCCCATCCCCGACTGCTGCCCAACGATCACTCTCCCACCCTCCCTTATCATCCTCACGTCAACCACCCCCCTAATTGCCACTCCCACCGAACAAACCCCCGCCTTTATGAGTTCTCCCCTTCCCTCCCACCGACGTGAAGCCTGTAGCCTCATGAAAACAATTAAATGATGATCCAACCTCTGAAGATCAAAGTTTCTCATCCTCCCACTTCAGATTCCGATTTTAAATCAGAGTGGAACACATCTGGTGTCGAGTTTCCCATTTTTAAATTTCCCATTATATCCCTCCCTCTCCCTGTTCTGGATTGGGAGGGGGATGTTTAAAATTACCCAATGATGTGCAGATGAAGTGGATTGGCCATGCTAAATGGCCCCTTTAGTGTCCCATGGTGGGGATTAGTGGGTAGATATGTGGGGTTGGGGGAATAGGGCCTGGGTGGGATTCTCTGCTGGAGAGTTAGTGCAGGCTTGAAAGATCGAATGGCCTCTTTTTGCACTGTGTGGATTCTATGAATCTAAAATCATCTAACTATAGAGCTATTTTCACCCTGGATAACAACTGAAATGTCTCAGCTAAGTGATTTCAATGTTGCAGCAATGCACAAAAATGTTACCTCCAAAATGATAGGGAAGTGATACTTAACTCTGCTGTAGATTGAATGGCAATAGAAATAAAAATGAGTGGAGATGTAAACTTGAGTTGCTGACTGGTTATCACCCACATTTCACTTCTGCAGAATAAAGAGGGCAATACAGTGGCACAGTGGTTTGCGCTGCTGCCTCACAGTGCTAGGGACCTGGGCACAATTCCTGGGTGACTGTTGTGTGGAGTTTATATATCCTCTCTGTGTCTGCGTGGGTTTTCTCCCACAGTCCGAAAGACATGCTGGTTAGGTGCATTGTTAAATTCCCTCTCAATGTATCCGAACAGACGTCAAACTGCGGCAACTAGGAGATTTTCACAGTAACTTCATTGCAATGTTAACGTAAGCCTACTTGTAACTAATAAATAAACTTTAACTTCTAACTTTAGATCCAGTCCCAGGAACGCAAACATATGCACTTTGTAATGTCCTCATAGGCTTTGGATTATTTGCCTCTTTCATCGCTTGTGCATGAACAAACTGAAATCAGAAGCCCAAATGGTTAGAAGTGAGACCAGAAGGTGTGCAATCAATTACAGGTTTGAGTGCTCTCTATTCAACATGATTGACACGGACAAAAGGTTCCAGCTGTCGTTTCTGCTAAGAAGTGGCTTCTGCTCCTTCCCGTATCTAGAGCAACAAAGGACAGTGCTCTTTTTACAATGAGTTAACACACCTGCCTGCGACTCTGAGTTCTTGATGGAACAGGTATCAATTTTCACTTGGTGGTCTATGAAAAAGAAAACATCAGGTGGTCGCTGTGAGAGGGAGGTTGGGGCATTGAAATCCAATCTCTAGTGATTTCGTACTGAACCATGTCAACTCAATAAGCTATGCCATCCATGTCGAAGGGATTACACAGTCCTCAACATACAATGCATGATATTCAAAACTCTAACTGCTGGGAGTAATGGGATATTATATTTTCAGTGGCTTTTGGATAGAGGTGACTTTCAGCAGTACTGCCATTGGTATTGAAGTTTGGGTGAATGCTTCCTCCCAGCCATCACTGGACGTGTGCCTTTTGATGCACATTCACATTATCCATACCCACTCATTGTGAATAAAGGCCTACTTATTTATTTGTGTGCCATGCCAATGAAAGTTTTTTTTAGCAGATGTGTGCTCTCATTCCCTCAGCACTTTCATTCATTTTCAGCATCTAATGAAGGAAAAACAAGTTAGTCCTAATTCAATGTGGATGGCATGGTGGCACAGTGGTTAGCACTAATGCCTCACAGCGCCAGTGAACTAGGTTCAATTCCTGCCATGGGTCACTGACTGTGTGGAAGTCTGCACATTCTCCCTGTGGCTGCATGGGTTTCCTCCATGTGCCCTGGTTTCCTCTCACAGTTCAGAAGACGTGTTGTTTGGATGCATTGACCATATTAAATTCTCCCTCTATAGAACATAGAACATAGAACATGAACAGGTAAGAAGTCTCACAACACCAGGTTAAAGTCCAACAGGTTTATTTGGTAGTAAATGCCACAAGCTTTTGGAATTTAACCTGGTGTTGTGGGACTTCTTACTATGTTTGGTCCAACGCTGGCATCTCCACATCATCATACCCAAACAGGTACCGGAGTGTAATGTCTAGGAGATTTTCACAGTAATTTCATTCACAATAACTTTTTCCTTGCCTTTTCCTTTTGGCCTGGCTCTCCCCCTAGGAACAGCAAGGTTTTATTTCACTGCTGTTTCTTTCCATAGCAGGGAAAATCCAGGAAAAATACATTGAAGGTCAGTCAGAAAAACAAAAGTTATGTTTGAAACATTAGCCAAAACCTAAATAATTGAACAAATGCACTTACTGGAAAATAAGAATTAGTTTCTAATCTCCAAACTGTAGGTGCAAAGTATCAACTGTGTACAAAAAATAGACTTCAAATCACTTGTTTCTGTTCCTTTAGTTTATTTATTGTTTTTGATCCATTGCTACCAGTGCTTTTAGCATCATTTATCATTTGATCTGTACCTGGTGAGATCCTCTTCTGACATCAATTGCACCTGCATCTCCTCAGTGTGGGTACTTGACCCATCATGAGGCAAAATTGATTTTAAACTTGAGTTTCATCCTCTGAAATAATGCAGTTCCTGCCTGTGATCTTTAAATTTCATGCACATTAGGTGTCCTGCAGCATTCAACTGGATGAAAAAGGTGTTGTATTCTTTGACAAATCATTGGTAGTTTACTGTTGGTCATTGCTCTGAAATTAGGCAAACTCCAATAATTCACGTCGTAAGGAGCTTTAAAGGACAGGAAATGCACTAGGAAGATTGCACACATCAGAGTCAAACTGGGAACTCCCAGCATGATGTTGCTAATCATGTCAACAGTCGTAGAATCATTGAGGTTTATAGCATGGATCAGGTCCTTCAGCCCAATTTATCCATGCCACCCTTTTTTTTTAAACCCCTAAGCTAGTCCCAATTGCCTGCATTTGGCCCATATCCCTCTATACCTATTGTACCCACGTAACCTATCTAAATGCTTTTTAAAAGACAAGATTGTGTCTCTACTATTACCTCTGGCAGCTTGCTCCAGACACTCGCTACCCTCTATGTGAAAAAAATTGCCCTCTGGACCTTTTTGTGTTTCTCCCTTCTCATTTTAAACTTATACACTCTAGTTTTAGACTCCCCTATCTTTGCAAAAAAAAGTTTTGACTATCTAGCTGATCTATGCCCCGCATTATTTTATAGACCTCCATAAGATCATCCTTCAACCTCCTATGCTCCAGAGAAAGAAGTCCCAGTTTATCCAGTCTCTCCTTATATATCTGTACGCACTGACACATCTGCCAAGGACCATGGCTAGATAAGAATCTGACCCAAGAACAATCTGTATGATATATAGCAGTGATAGTGGTGCAGGGTCTATTCATTCCTTAGAATAAATGTAGGCAGCACTTGGCATGATTTTTGAAAATTATTTTCTTTATTGAATTAAAATACAAAAATAAAAAAGAAAGAGAAAAGTTATCTTGGAGAAATTGGCTTCTTTACTGCCAGCCCCCTGTGCTAATATTCGATACTCACTGAACTCAAAAACAAGACTGAACATTGAACTGAAAACACACACTGAAATGCACAATATATGATATTTGTAGTCTGAAATTGCAGGTACAATCTGTGTCTCTAACTTTCATAAACAATTGGCAGCTGTGTGGCTTCTGTTTTGGCTCATGAGAAAGTCTATTTACTTCGCAGGATTACTTTCAAAGAACGCAGTCAACTTTCTAAGGTAATCCCAGCATACCAGCTGAGTTTTAATTAAGCTTTAAAGCTCAGCATAGTTAGTTACATAGGCAGAAATATCTTAAAATGAAGTCTTTTAACTGAAGCAAGCCATAAAAAGGATCCCACAGTGTAAGCAAATTTACTAAATAAATTCGACTTTGGCTCATCCACTTACCAGACTAGCACCATGACCCAACAGCTAATCTGTTGCCTCTTGATGCAGAGCTTTGGTTACCTATTCATCATCCTATCCTCTTTCTGCTCTCAACATTAACCAGGCAATCTTTGTGAATTAAACAATTACTTGAATAGAGATAATGTGCAGGGATAGGAGGGAATGGCAGTAAGTTATGATGCTCATTTGGAAAGACAGTGCAGACACGATGGGCTAAATGGCCTCTTCCTGCACCATAACAACTCTGTGATTCTGCAACTGCAAAAAAAGCCTGGCTCATGAATATCAGAACGTAAGGCAGATGTATTACAATGGTCCCAGAAATGATAAGTGGATAGACTGGTGAAGCAGAAGTTGTTTTCCTTAAAGATAGAGAAAGCTGAGAAAAGATATTGATTGAAAGTCATGAAGGGGTTAGATAGAGTGAATAAAAATAAATTCCTTTCAACAGTTGAAGGATCAATAATAAAAGGGCAATAATGAAAGCGATTGATAAAAGAACCAGTGATGGCAGGAGGAAAAGCTTTTTTATACAGCAAGTGTTCAGGATTTGAAATGAGCTGCTTGATAAGATGGAGGAAACCAATTTAACTATAGCTTTCAAGAAGGAATTGGATAAATGCTGCAAAGAGGAAAACATTGCAGGGATCTGGGGAAAGAGCAGGAGAGTGGGACTGACTGGGCTGTTCTTTAAAAGAACGAGCGCAGACTCAGTAAACAAGATGACCTCCTTGTGTGCTGTATAATTCCAAGACTCTATGATTTAAATAAGATTATTGCAGTGTTGTTGCTTTGCATAGAAGATATAACCGTATTTGTAAGGCTTATATAAGTACAAGGCTTTTAAAACAACAAGTGATGTGATCATTTATTAAAGGACAGTGTAATATAAGATTAAAGATAATTTTTTTATTTGTTCATGGAACATTGGTGCCATTGGTTGGCCAGCATTTATTGCCCATCTTTAATTGCCCTTGAGAAGGTAATGGTGAGCTGCCTTCTTGAATCGCTGCAGTCCGTGTACTGTTTGACCCACAACACCATTAGGGAGGTATTTTGATCCATATAAGCAAGTCAAATATGTTCTTGATATGTTTTCAGACTGTTCAAAAGCTGGACTAGGGAAAAGAAGTGACATTTAGGAATGAAAGGACAGAATGTTAGTAGGACATTAAGGTTAAATTATGAGGGCGTGTTGCCTAAACTTGGTTTGCATTGACTCAAGTGAAGAGGTAGTAGGGTATTTTAGCCAAAGGAATTTGGTAGGATCAATACAGAGTATTAAGTTCCTGTGATGGGCGAGTGTAGAAAAGGAAGAGGCAGCATCTTAAAATTAAAGTGAAACCCTTTAGGAGAGAATCTGGAATTACTGGAGCAGATCTCCGGAATTTGCTTCACAAAATGCTATGCACAGTGGGATAACTGGAGCTTTCCAGACATCTCGACACCACTTCAAAGAACAAAGAACAAAACGGCACGGGAAACAGGCCCTTCAGCCCAACAAGCCCACGCCACCACCCTGATGTTCCCACCTCTACCTGTGATCCCTGTCTATGTTTATAAATCTATGGATTAAAAACCAAATTTGAGACAATGCAATTCTCTGTTGAAGAAATGTGTAACCAATTTTTTAACAATGACATTAGCATGTTTATCTGCATAAATTACATGTTACAAATAACTTTTTTTAAGTAATAATTTCAGGCCGATATGATATTATTTAGATCAGGTTTCTTCTGCCACTTTTTAAGTTTTTGTCTTTTTTTTAAATTTTCTTGTAGGATAATTAAAGTTGATAGTGTAGCAACTGAAAAACCATTTCTTCCAGTGAAGGAGTTTCAGAACACCTTAAAATTAAAGGTAGTTCCATTCTGGAGTGTCAGTCTCTTAATTGATCATAACTTTATCCTTTGAGTAACTAGATGAGTAATAGACTTTTGTTAACCAGGCATTTTAATACAATCTATAGCAAGGACCCTGGGAAGCTACAGTTCATATCCCTATAGCTAGGCCCCATCTCCATAGGTCTCATCCCCACAGGTCCCACCTCTTTTCATTGCCCCATGCCCAACAGAGACAATGCTAAGATGCCACCTGGGCATTTGCACTTTGTCCCTTGGACAGTGCCAGGGGCACAGGTTGGCACTGTCCAGATGCCAATGCCCTGAGGACAGCCCCCAGCACCCGAATCTTTGGAGGTCCCGATTACCCTCCCTTTCACTCCGCCAGGGTCAGGCCGCCAGCTCCCCGTAAGTGAGGAGCTATAGTAAACCCCACTTGAGTAAAATACACCCGGAGGGATGAGAGACACTAGCATCCCGGAGATTTCAGCCCCAGGCCTGCTAATTGTATTTAAATTACATTAAAATTCTGATTTAAATAATGCATGAACCTCTGTACCTATTTCTGGTATGGAGCTGACAGCACCAGGATTCCGATGTTGGCGAACGCTCTTGGAATTAGACAGCCAATGCACAGCTAATCCAGCCCCGCTGTAATCTCCCATCCACAGCGCTAAAAACTCAGCACAATGGGATGGGAGAATTGCCCTTCATATCCCTGTAGTGAGTCAGAGTGACATATTCCAAGGTACAAAGGCACAGTGCTTCCAGGCAGTGGCACAGTGGTTAGCACTGCTGCTCCACAGTGCCAGGGACCCAGGTTCGATTCCTGACTTGGGTCACTGCCTGTGTGAAGTTTGCACATTCTCCCTGTGTCTGTGTGGGTTTCCTCCAGGTGCTCCAGTTTCCTCCCACATTCTCAAAGAAATGCTGGTTAGGTGCATTGACCCGAATAGGCGCCAGAGTGTGGCGACTCGGGGAATTTTACAGTAACTTCATTGCAGTGTTAATGTAAGCCTTACTTGTGACTAATAAATAAACTTTAACTTAAATTAAAGTTTTCAAAGTCGATTAGAAGCGATTAGCATAAACCAATCCCTTTCCACTTGCTTCGTTATAATATCCAATCAGTGAGAAAACCTCATGGTACAGCTTGTTTCTGTATCTGTGGATCACTCCCATTTCCCAGTTACAGATGTCTGATTTATGTGCTTTGCCAGACTAATGGCCTTGGTGTCTGTCTGTGAAGGCTCTTATAAGAAGACCTTTGTTTTTCAGCCTGTGTGATTTTTAAACTTGTGTGACCATGAACCCTTTCAATGCCAGAATGCACACTTTCGGGCAAAAAGTTGTGAATATGGAGGCAATTGAAGTTTTCAAGATTGAGATAGTCAGGTGAGGGGAAAGGAAATAAAGGTAGGAAGTAGTTATGGTACTTATCAGAATGTTGGAGCTGACTGAAGGGACTGTTTCAAATGCTCCGAGCATTACTATTTATTATTTCGGCACACAATTAAATAAATAAATGTTTTTAAAAAAATTAAGTTAGTCATCACTGGCCTGGTAATGGAAGGCATAGAAACTGGAAGCAGGAGTTGGCCATTCAGCCCTTCAAGCCTATTCTGCCATTCATTTTGATCACAGCTGATCATCAAATTCAATAATCTGATCTCTCCACTTCCCCCCATATTCCCTGATTCCTTTAGCTCTTAGAGCTATGTCTAATTTCTTCTTCACAATACTCCAGGTGTGGCCTCACCAAAGCCCTTTCCCTATGTTCAAATCCTTTTGCTATCAAGGCCAACATACCATTTGCCTTCTTTACCACCTGCTATATCTGTAAGCTTACTTTCAGCAACTGATGCAGGAGGACACCAAGATCTCACAGAGTATCCACCTCTCCCAGTTTACATCCATTCATTATTCTGTCTTCCTATTATTGCTACCAAATTGGATAACCTCACATTTATCCACGTTATCCACACCATGCATATTCCTGTGCAAATCATGCTGAAGCATCACTGTATTTTCCTCACAGCTCACTCTCCCACCTGTGATGGCCTAGTGGTATTATCATTAGACTGTTAATCCAGAAATTTAGCTAGTTTTCCAGGGACTTGGGTTCAAATCCCAACACAGCAGGTGGTGAAATTTGAATTCAATAAAAGAAATCTGGAGTTAAGGATCTACTGATCACCATGAAACCATTGTCATTTGTTGGAAAAAGCCATCTGGTTCTCTAATCTCCTTTAGGAAAAGAAATCTGTTGTCCTTACCTGATCTGGTCTACATGTGACGTCAGAGCCACAGCAATTTGGTTGACTCTTGACTGCCCTCAGGTAACAAGGGATGGACAATAAATGCTGGCCAGCCAGCGATGCCCGTGTCCCATGAATGAATTGAAAAAAAATCTAGGGGCCCAGACTAATGCTCTGGGACTTGGGTTTGAATCTTATCATGGCAGTTGGTAAAATTTAAATTCAGTTCATAAATCTGGACTGTAAAGGTAGTCCCAGCAATGATGACCATGACAACTAACACCCATTGATGTAGAAACCCATCTGGTTCACTTTAGGGAAGGAAACCTGCCATCCTTACCCAGCCTGCCTACATGTGACTTCAGTGTGGTTAACGCTTAATTGCTCTCCGCAATGGTCTCACAGTTCAAAGGCAGCCATCGATTGGCAGCAATTGATGGCCTTGTCTGCAATGCCCACAATCATGGAAAAATATAAAAATTTCATGTTAAGGTGCCAAATAGACTAGAATAAGATTAATTTGTTTATTAAGTAGTAATTCATTTATTCAGCATGGTCTGAAATCTATACCTATGTGTAACTATAGATAAATACAAGCTCCATTAGCCCCTATTCCTTCAAAGGGTCTCAGGATCTGAATGGCGAGTTCCTGTTCCTGGAATATATCAGCAAATAACAGTGACGATAGCAGAACATGATGATGCCTCCAACCTCCTGCTTCGTGTGGATGGGCTGTTATTTGAGGCAGGTGCAAAATATTCTTTAAAATGTATTTTTTCATGGGATCATGGCACAGCGCATCCATAAGTACACTTGGAGTAAGTGGCTTCGTGGGTCATTAAATAGGGCAGCTAAGAGTCAACCACATTACTGGGTCTGCAAACACATGTACACCAAACCAAATAACAAATATCTTTTCCTAAAGGGACATGAATGAACCAGATGGCTTTTTACAACAACTGATGATAGTTTTATAGTCCCCATTACTGAAACCAGCTTTCAATTTCTTATTTTACCATTGAATTAACATACCACCAGCTGCTTTTGTATTACTGGCCAAGTGAGATGATCACTGAACCAATGTTTCTCCTTGTTCTTGTTGAAAGCTCTTACGTACCCAATCTTGAGGCCCATGCTTGCAATAGGTGGTGGATAAGGTCAACACTGTCTGCAGCAGTCATTGAAATGGAAGAGGTCGATGACCTGTAATTCCAGGCTATTCTATCCATTATCCCCATTTACCGCTCACCCACGCCAAATCTTTATAAACTTCACAGCTCTACAACACATCTAGTGCATATGCATACTTTAGAAATACCACTTCAAAATGCTATCAGCCATTTAGCACCTCACTGAGTTCATATCATTCAAGGTTTCTCACATTAAAGTATTGACTCAGATTTTGTGGTCAGCAGTGTTAATGTATACCAACTTGTGACACTGAAAGATAAATCTAAACTTAAAATTTCAAGAACTTAGGGTGAAGTCCACTCAGCTTGGGAATTGTCAGCCTGCAGATACACCAATTTATGTAATATCAATTCCTGATTTACAGCTACTTCTGGTCCTCTATAGAAGAGTGATGCAAAATAGCTGTTTAATGCATAACCAATTCTCCAGATGTACTTCCTATAGGATCAATGCTTACTTAGTTAATTCTTTTCTTATTTAAGTATCTATAGAAACTCTTATTTTCCATCTTTATATTACTAACTAGCTTTCTCTTATACCTTTGCTTTTCCATCCTTTTTTGATGTTCTCCATATTTTTTCCGATTTTCTGACTTGCAACTTGTCTCTGCACAAATACATGTTTTTTCTTTAAGTTTAATAATCTCTTTAACTTTTTTAGTTACCCATGGATAGTAGGTCCTCCTCTTGGAATTTTTCTTTGTCTTTGGAATGTATCAATTCTATATATTCTGAAATATCCCCTTCAATGCCTGCCGTTGACATGTACCAAGTCATAGAATCATAGAATCCTACAGTGTAGAAGAAGGCCATTCAGCCCATTGAGTCTGCACCGGCCACAATCACACCCAGGCCCTATCCCTGTTCACTTTAGCTATTCTGTTTTCATGCCCTAAAGGAAAGGAACCGTTTTCCTTTTCTACATTTAAAATACTAGTCTTGGACACATTCATTCATTTATCTAATCTTGTTTATCCGATTCCACATTGCACAAGGTTCAAATAATAATCCAGAAATGATTATCTTTGAGGTTCTGTTTCTTAATTTGGTGCCTAGCTCCTCATACTGAATATGCCTAAACTCATTCCTTGTTCTGCCGATGTGGCTGGCACCTACATGGACCACAATCACTGAATCCTCCCTCTTCCCACTGCAAGCTCCTCTCCATTCCAAAGCAGATGTCCTAAACCTTGGCATCAGGCAGGCAACACGGCTGTCTGGAATCTCGCTCCTTGCTACAGAGAACAGATTCAACACCCCTCACTATACTGTCCCCTATTACCATTATATTTTTATGTGCTCCCCCACCTTGAATGGCCTATTGTACAATGGTTAGTCAGTCATCCACTCTGCAGCTCCCACTCTCATCCAAATAAGTTGAAAGAACCTCAAAACCTGGATAAGACTCGCTCATCCTGGAAACGTAAGATCCTGTCCAAGGTCAGTGGACCTTCCCATTTTCTACCCCTCAGAGCTCCAATTCCTGTGGGAGGCAAGTGGTAAAATCAACTCTATTCTTTCTCTTGGATAGAAGGCTGGTTAGCTGACAGAAAGCAGAATTTCAGGATAAATGTGTCTTTTTCAAGTAAGCAAGATGCAACTAGTGAGGTGTTACAGAGCTTAGTCCTCAGGACCCAACTATTTACAATCTATATTAATGACTTAGATACAGGGATAAAAAGTATTGTAGCCATATTTGCAGTTGACACTAAAATAGATGGGATAGTAAATTCCAATGAGGAAATAAGAAATTTGCAAATGGGTAAACACTAAGTACTATGGATGCTGGAATCTAAAACAAAACAGAAAAATGCTGGAAAATTTCATCAGATCCAACAGCATCTGTGGAGAGAGAACAGAGCCAAAGGGCATGATCTTGCCATTTTCAGTCTAAGTGCTGAATCTGGGCATAATTCAGATCTGACTTGGGAATCTGCTTTCAGGCGCACCCATATGCACTCAGCCTGAAAAAAAATTTACGGGTCTGAATCGTGCTGCGGTTGGGGTTTAGTGCACCAGAAAAAGTCAGAGCTCTGAACTGCGCCTGCACAGTTAGAAAAATATTTTAAAAAGCACGCCTGTGTCAGATCATTCCCAGGCCACAGAAAGCAGCTCGGGAACGAAAAGCGTGAGCGATGTCCCCCATTGATATCACAGTTCCCCTTATCCACCCACCCACCCGGTACCCAGATCGATCTCAACCCTCTGCCCCCTTCCTCCGCACCAATTGGCTGCAAAATGGCATGGAACAGCCTGCACCCCTCCTCCCAACATGCCCCCCACCAGAGATCCATCTAGCCTCCCTCCCCCACCCAAAGAATGACCTGACCTCATTGTCCTCCGCCACCCCCAGAGAATGATCTGACCTCACTCCCCCCCCCCCAGAGGTACATATGACTCGCTTCCCTCCTACAAACCCCCCCCACCACAACCCCCCCCCCCCCCCCCCCCACCCCCCCACCCCACCCCCAGCACCGATCTGAGTCAGAGAGCCACAGAAGCTCTGAACTCACCCCTTCAGCAGTGGAACGCTCGATTGAGACTTGTATTCGGCATGTCCATTTCAGCACGATTCTGGATTGGCGAACATGATGGTAAAGGGGGAAATACTGATAGAGTTGGGCGGGCAGTTCATTAATTCAAATGAAATGCATGCAAATGCATTAAAATGACCATTGCACCCATTTTAGGTGCAAATCAGATCGTGGCTATTCCCCGGTCTCAGTTAAGTGGCCATCTGTGTGGACGTAGATGTGGGTCAAGTTAATGGCCTCACATTCAGCTTTATCACATTTTCGCGCCCGAAAACAGGTGTGTCACAATGGTAAGATCAGGCCCAATGCTTTGAGTCTAGATGACTCTTCATCAGAGCTCCACAAAGCTCTGACAAAGGGTCAACCAGACTCCAAACGTCAACTCTATTCTGTCTCTACAGATACTGTCAGACAAAGAACAAAGAACAAAACAGCATGGGAAACAGGCCCTTCGGCCCAATGAGCCCGCGCCGCCACCCCGATGTTCCCACCTCTACCCATGATCCCTGTCCATGTTTATAGATGTATGGATTAAAAACCAAATTTGAGACAATTTAGGGAGAATTTGTTTTGCCAATTAGCCTAAGAGCACATCTTTGGGATGTGGGAGGAAACCGGAGCACCCGGAGAAAACCCACGCAAGCACGGGGAGAATGCGCAAACTCCCACAGACACAGGCCCAAATCCATGTATCTGCACAGCACAGCGATAGTCACCGAGCTGTCGTGTTGCCCATCAAATGGTCCAGGTCAAGCGTATACTAATGACATGAAGCACTAGGATATTCTCAAAAAAAAAATCCAACAGCAGCCCTCTCACTACCCATCGCGTGTATGCCCCTTGTTAGATAACATTTTCCAGGATTTACAAATGGACATGGATAAAACCTTGATTAGTCCATATTTGGAATATTGCGTGCAGTTCCGGTCGCCACATTATTAGAAGGATACGGAAGCTTTGGAGAGAATGCAAGGATGGTTCATCAGGATGTTGTCTGGTCTCAATTGAGTTGGTCATGAGGAGAAATTGAACAAACTACGATTGTTTTCACTGGAAGGATGGAGGCTGAGGGGAGACCTGATAGAGGTCTACACAATTATGAGAGGCATAGATGGGGTGGATAGTTAGAGGCTTTTTCCAAGGGTAGAAGTGTCAATTACAAGGGGGCACAAGTTCAAGGTAAGAGGGAGAAAGTTGAAGGGAGATGTGCGGGGGACATTTTTCATGCAGAGAGTGGTGGGTGCGTGGAACACACTGCCAGAGGAAGTGGTGGAAGCAGGCACATTAGCAATACTTAAGAGGCATCTGGATGGGTATATGAATAGATGGGAATAGAGAAATACAGATTGAGTAAGGGCAGAATTTTTTTTAGGTTAGTTGGGGCATCATGATTGGCACTGGCTTGGAGAACCATAGGGGCTGTTCCTGTGCTGTACTTTTCTTTGTTCTTTGTTCTAAGTGGATAGGTCAAAAGATGGGCCAAAATGTGGCAGATGGAGTTTAGCGTGTTTAAGAGTGAGGTTATCCATTTTGGTTAGAAACACGAAACGGTGATATATTGTCTAAATGATGAGAGACATCGTGGTGCTTTGGTACAGAGGCGTTTGAACGTCCTCATGCGTTAATATGCAGATACAGCAGGTAATAAAGAAAGCAACTGAAACTTTGGTATTTATAGCTAAAGGAATAGAGCAAAAAAGGAAATGTTGCTGCAGCTGTACAATGCATTGGCAAGACCACAGCTGGGCTACTGTGTACAGTCCTGATTCCCGTATTTGAAGAAGAATGTAATGGCACTAGAGGCAGTTCAGGGGAGGTACACCAGATTGATTCCAGGAGGTGAGGGACTTGTTTTATGAAGATAGATTGAGCAGTTTGGGCTTGCATGCTTTAAAGTTTAGAAGAATGAGAGGAAACCTAATTGAGGTATATAAGATGATAAAATGCATCATCTATGTAGACATAGAGTGGACGCTTCATCTTATGGGGCAATCTAGAACAAAAAGGTAATAATTTTAGAATAAGCTGTAGCAAATTTAAAACAGAGATGAGGTGAAACTACTTTGCTCCGTGGGTAGTGAGTCTGTGGAATTCACTACCCCAGAGTGCGGTAGATGCTGGGACAATGAGTCAATTTAAGGAGCAGTTAAACATTTTTAATTAGTAATGTGTTAAAGAGTTATGGAGAATGGGCAGGGAAGGTGGGGTTGAGGCTGAGATGACATCAGTTATGATAGTATTGAATGGTAGAGCAGGCTCGAGAGGCTGAATGTCCTACTCCTGTCCCTAGTTCTTATGTTCTTATGTTCAGCAATTCTTTATCTCCTATCCGAATTCCTTCCCCCTGAATTTGAAACCATATCTCTTCAAGCTGTCAGCTCTCTGGGACGTTTCTTCTTCTTCATTTAAAACACAGTTTTCTGCCTTGTCTTTTTAGGAAAAGCACTGGTAGTAACTCTTTGTTTTTTTTCCTCAACCTAAATTCTATTTTCCTTAAAGTCAAATCCACAGCTCTTGTTTCTGAGGGATATTTTCTTTTAATTCTTTTTTGTGTATTTCTAAACTTCTGACCATACCAGCCAGCTTAGATTTGCTGTGCGCCTGCCCCTTAGGGTCTGACAATATCTCAACATCTTACTGAGTCAATTTGCCCAAAGACTGACATGCGTATCTTTTTCCTTATCTTTCTGACTTTGTGTGATGAAGTTTATTTTTGTTTGCTCAAAGTCCGTGGAATCTTGTGGCTTGACTCACTGACCGAGTGTCTCGAATCCCAGCCTTCCAGCAAACAGGTCATTGGTCTCAAACCGAAACTTGCCAGATAATTGGGGGTCTGGTCAAAGATCTTTTCAGCTCTATGTAATCCTACATAATCCTACGCGAGTACCACTAACACCTATTTTTTGAGGGATATGGAATCCCCAGAGCACAACGGGTCAATCCATTGCTGCTTTCCACCACTGTCCATTGCTGTCAGTGTACACACATCTACTTTGCCACACAGGAATAGGGCAGCTTGTATTTGACACTCATTGATTTGGAAGTCCAGTACCAAAAGTACACACAAGAGGTCGCCAAAATACACATAATGGTGTCTCGGCACACAGGAATTCTCAGAGCAGTGAGAATACAATGAGATCAGTGAGAAGCTGCTTTAAGAGGGGAGCACTTTCAGCTGATTTTACTTGAGTAGAACTTTTTAACAAGATGCTCAGCCAGAGTGCAGTTAGCAAATCTCTCTGCATAATGCAAACAGCATCTAGCTGAAATATTAACACGCAATGCTGGAAGCAGGCACTCTGGTAGCATCTGTGGAGAGAGAGACAAAGTTAATTGGCAGAATTTTCACATTTCTTTTGGCAGAGAGGCGTGGCGGTCGGGAGAAATGGTACAGAAACTGCCTGCTCTAAGAGTGGCTTCCTCCTCCCTATTCTTAGGGACAAATAGAAAAGACAGTGGGTCACATGCTCTGAGTGAGCCTGACCACCAACTTAGTTTTTAAAAAAATCGAGGAAACCCTCAAAAGAATAAAAATAGAACCTTGCCACCCTCCCTGGAATACCCGCCCCCATTGAACATCACCTCCACAGAGTCCCCTCTGCATGGAACTTCCCCCACCCCCTTCCACGGCACTGACCCCAACACTGCCTCCAGTACTTTCGATTGGCACTGCCCTCTGCCCCAGGCATGCCACCTTGAGGGCTGTACTCACCTGTGTGCCTCCAGCAGGTTCTGCACACCTGTTGTGATTCACATTGACATGCCCTCACACAGGTGTGAACTGTCAATCTAATGAGAACAAGGGTGGGTAAGGAGGTGGTGTTGTGGGTGGGGGGGGGGGGGGAGTGTCACTATAAGCTGTAAAGGCCTGGTAATCAGATTTAAATACATTCAACTGGGGATCCCAAAGATTCCCCACAGATCCTGTCAGACCTTTTGAGATTTTCCAGCATTTTCTGTTTTTGTCTTGGATTCCAGCATCCAAATATTTTGCTTTTATCCCGCCGTTCCCTGTGGGATTCTGCTAACGTCACTGGCAGGGACACAGACAATCTGAGTGGGAAATCCTGTCAGATTTCTGGGACACCCGTGGGTTTTCCCACTCCCGCTGCCAATCCCAACTCTTCCTACCTCCCCTCCCCTCCAAGATGGGAGTGGAAAACTTCCCCTGCCCTCCCCCGGTCTCCTGCATTTTAGGTTGATGACATTTCATACGCATCAGCTAAAGCCTGAACTAATCACACAATCAGACAGGGTTATTGGGTGAAAGTAAGCCATTAGTTGCCATCTGCATGAGCAAACCAGCTAGTCCCACTCCTCATCCCTTTCCCCCATTTATTTTTTCTGATTAAGTGCTGATTAAAATTAAGTTTTGAAAGCCACATTTGAGTCTGCCACCATTAGCCTCTTAGGCAGAGCGTTGCAGATTGGAAACAGTCGCCGTGTAATACAGTCAGATATTTCCTATGTTGCAATAGTAGCGACATTTCACAAGCATTTCATCGGCTGTAAAGAATGTTGTGAGGGTTTGTCTCATTGGTTTCACAAAGAGTTTCAGAGGCCTGTTAAACTGCACAGAAGTGTCTACCGGTAAAACATAACCATACAAAAATAGCCCAGACTAGGAGATACCTTCATGCTGACCCATTTGATTCTCCCCACTCAGTCCTGCCTCTTGTCTACTGCCATGCATCTCTCTACTTCATTCTGTGGGCAGTATCGTTCTCCTGCCCCACATGAACCCTTGCCAAGTCCAACACCCTCATATTCCAAACAGCATCACAACGTACTGAGGTTGTGAAAGACCTTGTGGAAATGTAGGCTTTCCTTGCTCTGTCGTCTTGAAGCCTGCATTAAATGGTTTGCCAGTAATTGCAGCGGATAAAAACATCATCACTGCAGGGAATTGCAGCTGTGTTATAAATATTTTCTGAGTTACACCCCGTCCTCTCCATTTCTACTCTCAGTGGCTCAGTTTTTTTTGAATACCCTCCCCCTATCCTCAGTAAATAAAAGTTACTCTCTGAATCCTTTCTTTATGGGGAATCAGGATTGTCAAACCGGGTATCATCTTCCAGCACTTCACACACCGGGGGGATGTCCTGATTCGGTAATTGCTGGGCTCTGGTGGAGCACCTGAATTTGGCTCTTCTCAATTTAAAGGGCTAGGCGGGACAGATGCGAAAGGCAGCTTCATTAATCCAATGTCTAGTGGCACTTCAGCAGCTTCCGGCTCCTTAGTCTCCTCAACAATCCAGTCTTACATTCTCCACCAAATTCCCAGTAATCTGACCTGATATCCCTGAACTTTGGCCCCGCACGGTAGCACAGTGGTTAGTACTGCTGCTTCACAGCTCCGGGGACTTGGGTTCAATTCCCGGCTCAGATCGCTGTCTGTGTGGAGTTTGCATATTCCTCTTGCGTCTGCCCAGTTTCCTCCGGGTGCTCCGGTTTCCTCCCACAGTCCAAAGATGTGCGTGTTAGGTTGACCATGCTAACATTGCCCTTTAGTGTCCTGAGACGCGTAGGTTAGAAGGATTAGTGGGTAAAATATGCAGGGATATGGGGGTAAGGCCTGGGTGGGATTGTGGTCGGTGCATACTTGATGGGCTGAAGGGCCTCTTTCTGCACTGTAGGGTTCTGTGATTCTATGATTTGATTCAAACTTCCTGCAGGGGTTGCCTGTATACATCTAGGTCTATTAGTGCTCTCCCTCTTAGATGTCTACATGTTTCCTAAGCCAACAGTGTTGTACCTCCACAATGTAGAAGACCAATCCTGATCTCTCCGCTTTTATATTAGCCACCCATGCCGGGCCTGTTGCAAAGTTTCTATTTGCATCCTCCATTTTAAACAGTTCTTTTTCTTCCGAGATTGTGATTTTCCTTCTGGGAGGCTGCCTAGCCTTCACCCTCTCTGTCAAATTTGGAACATAAGATCCAATCGTGTTCTTAAACAGCATCCTATCAGTTGGCATGACCCCCGTAGGTCACGATTTGGGGTGCTATTATATAATAATAGAAAACTGACTCTGTGTAAAGGAAGGCATCGTTTTTATTAACGACTTAAATGTTCATACCAGCTGCTCTGCCAGCCTATTTGATGCCGGGTGGCAAGGTGCTGACCTCACATGGTGACTGCCATTGGTGTTGAAAAATTTTGGGACCTCTTCTCCAATGAATTTGCTATTGTTCAACACCACTGAGATGCCATGCTGGCAAATATCTTCCTTAACTTGTTATTGGTGACCATGGCTGTTGTGGACTTTGTCAATGCACATCTAATCATTTGGAGTGTGTGTCTACTAGTATAAAAAACATATGACCCATAAATGGCCTATCAAAATGTATGGCCAGAATTTTACTGTCTCACTCACTACGGGAATCGGATTGGGCAAGAGACAGACATGGAAATGTCTGTTGACCTTGGGGGGGATCTTATGGTTTCAGGATGAGTGAGGCCATAAAATCCTGCCCTATATGTAGCCTCACCCAAGGTCAGCCTGACACTTCCTTGGATGCAAATTTACTTTACAAGATGGTGGTAAAGCCTATTGAGCTTCATTATTAGGGCATTGACTTTCTAATTCCCTGTCAATGCCCAGCCAACACAAATAAGTCTCGGCTAGGGTCTAAGACATGTGGGTTAGGTTTATTGGCCATGCTACATTGATCCTAGTTTCAGGTGGATTAGTGGGGTAAATATATGAGGTTATGAGAATAAGGTTGAGCAGGATTGTGGCTAGTGTAGACTCGATGGACTGAATGGCCTCCTCTGCATCGTCGGGATTCAATGATTCTATGACTCAATGATTCATTCTACTTTGACTTGGAAGCGAGTCGTGCAATTCTTGTAACTGGAGCCACCTATGCTGGGTTGGGACTGTAACCCTCGCACCTCACCATAACACCCTGTCTTCACAGGTTACTTCTGATCATTTCCTTTGGTAGGGTTTTAATAACTCTGACTTCTCATACGTCACCTTTACATGACCATCTTTTATAT
The DNA here is from genome assembly GCA_024679065.1 of Sphyrna mokarran. Classification (NCBI taxonomy): domain Eukaryota; kingdom Metazoa; phylum Chordata; class Chondrichthyes; order Carcharhiniformes; family Carcharhinidae; genus Sphyrna; species Sphyrna mokarran. The sequence continues at coordinate 34,715,921 of JAGIQG010000006.1, read as the reverse complement.
TTTCACCAATACAAGGTCCCTTTTTTGTCTAAAATTTTATGGCCCATAACCTTTGCCCTGAATCCCAATTTATGGGAATTGTGTGCTGCACATGTGTGTTGGCATAATACCGGAGTTCTTACACGTCGATGTACCTGCTGAAAGCACACTAAGTTTAAATCTCCGGTTCCCAGGGATTGAAGCGCTGTGCTGAACTTGCTGTGATGACAGGTGAGTATTTATGCTTATTTATTTGCACACTTTCTTTCTACTCTAGCTACATGAATAGAGGCAGCAGATGCCCTTTGGGTTTTTTTTGTTTAAAAGATGTTTAAAATATTTGTAATGCATAGAAAGTGAAAGAAGGTTTTTTTTTACAGCTTTGTTATGACATACTGTTAATTCCAGTGCACTCATATTTAATAAAGTGTATTTGCAGTGTCTGCAATAGGTAACAGGTTTCAGCTAAAGTTCATTTGAATTTTTTATTTTGGATTTTGTTATTTATTTTAAGCAGTGTAGTTTATTCTAATTTTAAGAACCTCCCTGATGCAACGTTGCTCCTTAGAAGCCTCTTAAGATATAGGGTGAAATGAGTTCTACATTAACTGTGGGAAGTAAGCAACTTAGCTATTTCAAATGCTTTAGGAAAGTGCATTCCTTAACATGACATGCAAGTCTCCGGGAAGCTATCGTGAACTATCTGTCTGATTGATATTGCAGAATCCAGTGCAGATTGAAAATCCAGCTACGTTCCACCATTTCTGGAACATCACCCATTCAGCTTGGCTTCTTAAAATCACTGGAGTTCTTTCAAGGTTTTGACATATATGTAGAGATCCTGATTAAAAGTCCAAACCCTCCCCCCCCCCCCCCCCCCCTCCCTTCTGCTCCCCTCTTTACCCTTCCTTACATTCATAGAACATAGAACATAGAACATTACAGCACAGAACAGGCCCTTCGGCCTTCGATGTTGTGCCGACCAATATAAAAAGCAATGCCCCTCCAAACTAAACCATTCCCTTCTCTTCCATATACTTATCAACTAACCTCTTAAACGCCACCAAACTTGGCGCATCTACAACTGCTGCAGGCAGGGCATTCCACTCCCTAATCACTCTTTGAGTAAAGAACCTACCTCTGATATCCGTCCTATAACTCATACCCCTTAATTTAAAGCTGTGTCCCCTCGTGCTAGCTTTCTCCATCCTAGGAAAAAGGCTATCACTGTCCACCCTATCTAAACCTCTAATCATCTTATATGCTTCAATAAGGTCCCCTCTTAGCCGCCTCCTTTCTAACGAAAACAACCTCAAATCCTTCAACCTCTCTTCATAGGACCTGCCCTCCATACCAGGCAACATCCTGGTAAACCTCCTCTGTACCCTCTCCAATGCCTCCACATCTTTCTTATAATGTGGCGACCAGAACTGCACACAATACTCCAAGTGCGGCCGCACTAGAGTTTTGTACAGCTGCAACATGATGCTGCGGCTCCTAAATTCAATCCCCCTACCAATAAAAGCTAAGACTCCATAAGCCTTCTTAACAACTTTATCCACTTGACTGCCTACTTTCAGGGATCTATTGACACATACACCAAGATCCTTCTGTTCCTCAACACTATTAAGAGCCCTACCATTAGCCCTATACCTTCCTACCTCCCTTACCTCCTTGTTTGCAGAGGTAATGGAACCATTGTGTTAAAGCAAAAAAAATTTTATTGATCATTGCATTAAAGAGAAAATATATATTTTATTGCAAGAAATTTGAAATAATGAGGCAATTAAACAGAATGTCATAGTGCTAATGTAAATGTTTATTTAAATGTTAACATGATATCAAAGTTTTGTATGTATAGCATTATTTTTGTCAATATTTTAATTTGATTTGATTTGTTTTTTTTTATTTGTCACATGTATTAATGTACAGTGAAAAGTATTGTTTCTTGCAGATTATACAGACAAAGCATACCGTATGTAAAGAAGGAAAGGAGACAGTGCAGAATGTAGTGTCACAGTCATAGCTACGGTGTAGAGAACTTAATGCAAGGAAGGTCCATTCAAAACTCTGATAGCAGCAGGGAAGAAGCTGTTCTTGTGTTGGTTGGTATGTGTCCTCAGTCTTTTGTATCTTTTTCCTGATCAAAGACAGTGGAAGAGAGAATGCCCAGGGTGCAGGAGGTCCTTACTTATGCTGGCTGCTTTTCTGAAGCAGTGGGAAGTGTAGACAGTGTCAATGGGTGGGAGGATGGTTTGAGTGCTAGACTGGGCTTAGTTCACGATTTTTTGTAGTTTCTTGTGGTCTTGGGGCAGAGGAGGAGGAGTATGAGCCATACCAAGCTGTGATACAACCAAAAAGAATGCTTTCTATGGTGCATCTGTAAAAGTTGGTGTGGATCGTAGCTGACATTCCTTACACATATTTTTCGTTAAACTTTACAAAATTCTATTGAAACATCAAAACACAACAGTTAAATATGAGTGAAGGAGGGAAAGGGTTAATGAATTTTGTACCTAGAGTGTGTCATAAACATGGCCTTTCATCATAGCTGATCTTCACAGAGTTATATTGCTACTGGCATTAATGTAAATGTTTCACATACTTTAACTCATTTTTATAACAGCTGATAGTTAAATGACACTGTTATTTGCAGACTTTGTATGCTTTAACACTTATTTTTATAGCAGCTGATTGTTAAATATGACTGTTACTTTGTGGACTTTGCGAATCTTACCTGTTTGTATTAGTTAGACTTTATTGCACAGATGGGTAGTTTATGATAGCAGCTTTAAACAGCTGCTGATGGCAGATCATGATACCAGCTTTGAACAGGAAGAGTCCTGCTGGGACAGCCGCGATCGCGCAAGTAACTTCAGAGACAGGGATGCCAGTACTGCTGCAGAAGGGGTTTCCTGTGTCCTGACTGCAGGACTGTAATTGTTGATGAACTCTGAGCAGCATCACAACCCGGGAAGGAAGAGCTGGAGGTCCAGCAGGAATCAGAACTTTGAATCATGATTCTTGCTGGAGCTCATAATGTATAAATGTCTGCTTGTGTTTGTGTCTGGGGAGAAGGCTGGTAGGCCTTAATCAGAGCCAGTTTCTCCCCAAAGCTTTGGAATAAACCACTGTATTTTTGACTCACTAACAGTCTTTGAGGTATAATTTTACCTACAACAATGAGATCATTATAAAGGAAGTAAACAATGTAGAAGAATGCAACAAGAAGAACAGAGGGAGGGATTTTCTGGCCTTGTGCACCTTAAGGCTGGGAATTCTCATCTGAGGTCAATGACAGTTTAAAAGATCTGCCAAATTTTCTGTCCCATCTGCTGTAATTCCAGTGCTGGGTGGGATTGGAAAAGTCTGCTATTGATGGTTAGCTTTTCCACAGCCCAAAGTGTGAGCTGTCCTTTATTCAACCTCATGCAGGTTTCCAAATCATGGTCCGAGGAGTTCTGACCTCTATTCTTCTCAATTACATTTTCACTTTCCATATTTTAAATTAAAACATATGAACACTGAATAAGCATACCACACATAAAGATTTATAACAATATAATGCAGCTTTAGCAAGTAATTTCACAGATGTGAAGCAAATTATAAAACAAAGAAAATTACAGCACAGGAACAAGCCCTTCGGCCCTCCAAGCCTGCACTGACCATGAATCCGTCACTCCCTTTTTTTTTATTATTGCCCATCCCTAGTTCCCGAGGGCAGTCGAGAGTCAGTCACATTGCTGTGGCTCTGGAGTCACAGGTAAGGATGGCAAATTTCCTTCTCTAAAGGACATTAGTGAATCAGATGGGTTTTTTCAACAGTGATCATCACGGTCAGTAGATGCTTAATTCCAGATTTTAACTTACTGAATTCAAATTCCACCAGCTGCATGGTGGGATTTGAACAAGTCTTAGCAATAATACCACTAGCCATTGCCAAGTGTTTTTTATTAACCAATGTTCATTTATACATAATAAATAATGCTCATCTTCAACCATAAAAGTACAATTAAAGATTACACTTTAAATGAGCCAATAACAATAGGATTAACTGTTAGAAAGAGATAGTAAACAATTTTTTTTTAATTTAACATATCTTAGAAATCACAGGGAATCCTTTTGATTTCTTTGTCTTCACTTTGAGACTGCTGTTGAAGAGCTAGACCTTACTGTGCATTCCCAGTCTGATCCCGTGGCATGGCTAGAATCCTCCTGTATCACACTGGGTCCTGTACAGGTTGTCCCACTGAAGGCTGCTGCTCCCACTGGGAGTTGGACCGCGATTTTTAAACACAGGTAACTTCTCAACAAATACAACTATTTTTGGCTGACCACCCCCCCCAGACTTTCAACCACTAGTCAGAAGTTATGAGCCTATGTTTTGCCGAGATTTTGGCAAGTTGGAAGGGCCGGTATAATCTCTTGAGGAACCAGTGGTGATATTACTGTTTGTGGCAATGGCGGCTAACTAAATGGGCCTGCGTGTGATATCTGGGTTGCAGGGCGATGCTGAAATGTGTAACTGTAGGCTACGAACAAAAGAGCCCATCTCTACATCCTTGCAGAGACAGATGGTGGCTTTGCCTTATTTTCTCTGCGTGGTCTGTAGTTGGAGGCTATTGTACAATGTCAGACGTAAATGCACTGATGGAAATATTATACCGCATATAAGTAGGCAAGCTTTTGGTGACTATTTGGGAGTATTTCCTCTCCACATCAGACAATGTTCTTGAAGTGAAGGCAGCGGATCTCTCTACACTATCAGGCAGCTAATGGAACAAAACAGCTCCCACTCCATATAGTATAGAATCGCAGCTTACTATTCAGAGTTGGGTCAAATTACACAATAAGGCAGTTGACTGCAAAGTCTGTTTAACTTTTGCGAAAGCTTCCTTTTGTTGTTCTCCCCATTTCCATCTTTTTTAACAGTTGGTGAAGTGGAGCTAAAATGGGAGAGAAAAACCTGCCACAGGAGTTTACCATCTCCAGAAATGATTTCATCTTTTGGCTGTGGGACCTCTTTGATGGCTTTCACTTTTTCTTCCAAAGAATGTAGTCCTTTTGAATCAATTCTCAATCCTAAGTAAGTAAATTCTTCTGATTGGAAAGTACATTTCTCCCATTTCAGGCTAACCCCTGCTTCCTTAATCCATTTTAACACTCCTTCTAAACTGGATCTATGTTCTTCAGGTGAAGTGCTAGTGATGAGTACGTTGACCAGATAAACCAACCCACTGGGGGTGCTTTGCTCAGGACTCTGCATTGTACCCTGGAGTATGTCACAGACTGATGCGACTCCAAAAGGCAACCTTGTAAACTAAGATGAACCATTGTGTGAGTTGATTGTCACCAACCTTTGCGAATCCTCATCCAACCTCAGCTGTTGACAGGTATGGCTGAGGTCCATATTAGTATATTTTAAACCTGTTGGTTTAGTGTAGAGATCTTCAGTTCTGGGTATGGGGTACCTGTCTCTGTGCTCCTCTATTGACAGTTAATCTGTAATCCCCACAAATTCTTACTGTACAATCTGGTTTCAAAATGGGGAGTATGGGTGCAGCCCATTCAGAGAATTGTTCGGGTTTTATCATACTGAAATGTTCCAGCCTCTTGAGCTTGATTTCCTTGAACTTCTGATGAAGGACATAAGCTACCTGGTGGTTGCATAGGCTTGGGTTGTTGGAATAGAGAAGATTGAAGGGCAACCTGATCAAAGTGTACAAGATTATGAGAGAGATGAAGAGTCAGTCTTGAGGGGACATGGGTTCAAGGTGAGGGCCAGGAGATTTTGGGGGATGTGAGAAAATTTTTTTACCCAGAGGCGGCGACAGTCGAAATATGCTGTCTTGGAGGTTTGTAGAGGTAGGTTACCTCACATCGTTTAAAAGATATCTGGATGGGCACTTGGTGCATCATAATATTCAGGGCTATGGGCCAAGCGCTGGCAGACAGGATTAGGTGTAGACTCAATGGGCCGAAGGGCCTCTTCTTCGCTGCTTGATTTTATGGCTGGAATTTTACCACTCTGCCTACCATGGTGTGGTGCTGATCCCAAAATAAAATTGGACATTTGAAATTAAAGAACTGGGCACTCTAAATTAAACTACAGTCAGCTCCAGCTGATAGCCTGCAGAAAATCAGACCTGGCCAAAGTTTGAATCTGCAGAACTCAGACAGGCTGCTGGGACATGTCTAGATCCGCCCTATCGATAATCCATCAAGTGATCATTGCTCCTATTTGACATGCATCAGCCTATTGGCCGCAGCTCAGATGGATCCAGATTCCAAGGCGCCTGGGGACAGGATCTGGTGTTCTGTCGACAGGTCATCACTAGACCATTGGGTGCTGAGACCACCTCCCATCGCTGAACTACTCTTCTCCTCTCCCCAGCCGGATTGACAGAAGGCCAAGGACAGGTGCAGAAGTACATGGCCACAAGGGGATAAAATAGGCAGTCTGGACACCATGGGAGTGAAGACTCGAGGTGGGAGACAACTGAAATCAGAAAAGGAAGAAAGGAAGCAAAGAAACAGCTCACGAGAATCACCTTTGTGAAGAGGAACCAGAGGTACTCACAAACTGGATCTACAGCTTACCAAGCCATCTTTATGGGGAAATATAGCCGAATCCTGGGTGTTTCTTGTATACACAGTGGATCATTTACATGGTCAACTACATTTAATAAAGTCTGTTGCATTATATATCTGTGTCCGAACTTTGTTCTTCTCATAAATAAAGGCACCTCGGTAAAACTTTAAGAAGCTAGTTGAAGAATCTGAGTTGAACAAATACAACAAAATGAAATACAATAATAAAATACGGGAATCAGAGCAGACAAGGGGTGGACCACGGAAAGGTCTGTTAACCTCAGGTGGGATGAGCAAGGCCATAAAATCCTACCCGATAACTCTATGTTTCTAGGAATCCTGCCATCTTTAATATCACCCAACAGCACAACATATTAAATTGGAGGAAGACCTTTTTGCACCATTTTGGTGGATTTAATTACAAGTGGAGCAGTGATGTTGGGCCTGTGAGGGAAATGACTTTCTTAATACCTCAAAATAAACAAGTAGAGTTTGTAAGATACTTAGAATGAGAGTCTTTCTTGTTTTATTGAGGGCTTTCTTTACTTTCCTCTGGTAAGTTTTGAATTCCTTCCAGTCCTTTTCATCCCCAAACATCTTCACCTTGTTGTAAAGAAACTGTTCCTTTCTGTATCAATCTACGATATCCTCTACCCAACCATGGGAGGTTTGTCCTGTTGGATGGAAAACTTAAGATGGAAAACAAAGGAAGAGCAGCGGCTGTGGTTTACATGGACTTCAGCAAGGCATTTGATAAGGTTCCCCCATGCAAGACTTCTTGAGAAGATGAGAGGGCATGGGATCCAAGGGGCTTTGGCCTTGTGGGAACTGGCTTGCCTGCAGAAAGCAGAGAGTGGTTGTGGATGGGAACTTTTCTGCATGGAAGTTGGTCACCAGTGGAGTGCTCCAGGGATTTGTTCTAGGATCTTTGCTGTTTGTCATTTTCATAAATGACCTGGATGAGGAAGTGGAGGGATAAGTTAGTAAGTTCGCCAACGACATGAAAGTTGGTGGTGTTATGATAGTCTGAGGGATGTCAGAAGTTGCAGCTGACATAGATAAGATGCAAGACTGGGCGGAGAAGTGGCAGATGGATTTCAATGCAGATAAATGGGTAGTGGTCCATTTTGGCAGGTCCAATAGGATAAAGGAGTACAATATCAAGGTTAGGACTCTTAGCAGTATTGAGGAGCAGAAGGACCTTGGGGTCCTAGTCCATTGGACTCTTAAATTGGCCTCGCAGATGGAGGATGTGGTCAAGAAGGCGTATGGTCTACTTATTAATCAAGGGATTGAGTTTAGGAGTTGGGAGATAATGCTGCAACTTTATAAGACCCTTGTCAGACCCCACTTGGAGTACTTGCACAATTCTGGTCACCTCACTAGAGGAAGGATGTGGAAGCTATTGAGAAGGTGCAGAGGAGATTTACAAGTATGTTGTCTGGATTGGGAAGCATGCCTTATGAAGATAGGGTCGAGGGAGCTAGGTCACCTTCCTGGAGAGACGAAGGTTGAGAGCGACCTGATAGAGGTTTATAAAATGTTGAGACATATAGATAGGGTGGATTCTCGGAGGCTATTTCCCAGGGCTGAAATGGTCGCTATGCAAGGACACAGATTTAAGATGCTGGGCAGTAGGTATAGAGGGGATGTCAGGGGTAAGTTTTTCACTCAGAGGGTGGTGAGTGAGTGGAATCAGCTGCTGTCTGTGGTGGTAGAGGCGAACTCACTGGGGTCTTTTAAAAGACTTCTGGATGAGTACATGGGATTTAATGGGATTGGGAGTTACAGATAGTTCTATGGCTTGGTAGGCATGGATATGATCAGCACAACTTGTGGGCCGAAGGGCCTGTTTGTGCTGTACTGTTCTATGTTCTGTGTTCTTAAATGGGACATATTACAGTATGGAAACCAATCATTCAGCCCAACTGCTGCATATGAATCTCCTTCTGCCTTTCACCCGACTTTGTCTAATTCTGCCAATATAACCATCTATTTCCTTTTCCCTCATGTGTCTATCTTGCTTACTCTGATATGCATCTCTGTTATTTGTGTCCATGAGGTAATGTATTTCACATTCTGAGCATCCTCTGAGTAATGAACTTCCTCCCTAGTTCACAATAGAATTTTTCTGTGACTATCCCACATTTAGGACTTCTAATTTTGAATGCCCACCACAGATGAAAACTTACTGCTTCTGTCACCTATCAATCCATTTCAGAATTTCAAAAACTTCTATCAGGCCAGCAACCCCCTCCCCACCTCCCGCAAACTCCACCACCACCCCGGCTTCTCTATTCTCCAGAATAGACCCTCTGTCTGTTCTGCTTATCCTAATAGCTATATCCACTCAAACCAGGTAACATTCTGATGAACCTTTGCTATACCTTCAATATATCTTCACTTTAACATAGAGGCCATAACTGTTCACAGTAAAGTGGGATCTGATCAAGGTTCACTTTAAAGTTTAACAGTGTCTTTGCTTTTCAATTCTATCCTTTTATAAATGAACCCTGTTGCTTGGTTTGCTTTTTAATAGCCTCATTGACCTGCATCAATCTTTTAGAGATTTGTTATCTGCTTTGTAGCAAACTGGCAAGTTTTTAGAAATGTACAATATATAGAGAGAACATGTTGTCACATATCTCTGAATGCAGACTGTGGACATGATTATTTATTTAATGTGAAAAATTATTTATTAAAATTTCAAATGTCACTGAACATTACTCCATGTCTTCTATTATGCGATACCATCCATAATATATGCTTTGGGTGCACAGTTGTAACTGTTGTTACACGCACTTCAATAAATCTTTAATATACTTTGCAAGAAAGAGAAAGAATGCCTTTCCATTTAACAGCTTGTGGGAATTAAACTGGTAGCCAAGGTGTCATGTTTTTGACTTATCCTGATACAGGTTCCATTCAAATGAAGGGCATGTAACTGATTTGATTCTCTATTCATCCTTTGAAGCTTTCCTGCACCTTGCACCCCTGGCTAGGAGAGCAAGATAGAGTGGCCAAGGTCCCGGTTTGTCATAATTATCACAGAGAATCTGATCCCAAATTTCCACAGCTTTGTTACCCTGTGACCTGAGCTGGCAGCAATTGAAAATTTGGACAGGGCCCTACTGACATCAACTCCTTGCCTCATTCTTTTCCCCATCCATCAGCATTAATGTCTCTCTGGAGCTAGGCTGGGAGGTGTATTCCTTGGTATTTAGGAGAGTGAGTGATGACCTTATTCAAATATTTGAGATCCTGACTTGACAGGGTAGACGGTGAAATGTTTTTACTAACGGGAGAGTCTCAAACAAGGCAACATAGCTACAAAGTAAAGGACAAGTCATTTAAACTTGAGGTGCGTAGAAATTTGATCTCACAGAATCTCTGGAATTCTCTGCCCCAAAGGATGGTGGAGAGTGGATCATTAGAAGTATTTAAACTGGAGGTAGAAAAATATTTGATAGATCGGGAAATAGGGGGGCTATTGAAAAATGGCAGGGGAAATGAATTGAGGCCGGCATAGATTAGCCATAATCGTATTTGAATGGCGGGGCAGGCTTGAAGGGCCTGATGATTATCCTGCTTCTATTTCCTGAGTTCTTGTCAGGTGGAGGCATATAATTGGGCTGTGTTATGACCTTCAGCTAATGTTATTACTGAGCAGTCAGGTACCAGAGCAGAACCTTGATTCAACAGTTTGTAACTTCTTTTTTGTTTTGAGACATAGAAACCCACAGTGTAGAAGGAGGCCATTCGGCCCATCGAATTTACACTAACAGAAACCCATCCAGGCCCTATTCCCTTGACATTAGGGTCAATTTAGTATGGTCTATCCACTTAACCCACACAACTTTGATGAACAAGAGTTGTAGGGTCATGGTTAACTTTTAACGAAAGGATAAAACATATATTAAACAAAAAGAAATGAATTATAACTCAATACTCCTTCATCCTGCATATATCATTACAGGTATGCACAGAATCATAAGGATAACACAAGTTACAATTGATCTTATACTTTAATGTTCTCGGCTGGTACATGGTCCACGTGAAGCAATTTGTCAACTCTGGTCAGACACCCCATCCTCTGAAACTAAATGGTTGATGCCCGCTGATGCAATTTCTATGGATGTCTTGTCAAATCCCCTCCAGGTGCCTATCACACTGTGAGCCAAATGGTCTCACTGGAACTCTAACTTCCACATGAGTGCTTCCAAATTCCACTCTTGTAAAACACCAACTTCAGATTTGTTTGTTTATATGAATCACCAATTCCCTCCCCAGTATAAACCCTCTTGTGATTTGCAAATTTGCACAAACCCACAACACAAAACCTCTTTTTATGATTGACTGAAACTTATTCAAATCACCGCAGTTCAAACCCCTCTGCAATTTGACTATAAAAATGATCCCAATGTAAAGCTGCAGTCGTTGTCCCTTTAAGGGAAACACAGCAGATTAAGGGTCACCTGACTTGGGGGAACCAACTAGTACTCAGAGTGAATAAACACCCCAATAGGTGTGGCTCTTTTAGGCAAGAGATATGTAGGGACAAGCTCCAGCCGTGCGGTTGATAAACAATTCTTATTTATAAATCCTTTTTATGTTCATTAATGGAGCCTGTGAAAGTGTTGGAAATATTCCCTACCTATCCCTTCCCTAAGAGGACTCCACCCTTTGGTGAGATTACCCACTCTGACTCCTACTTGGTCCCCAAGCAAGGCAACCTGAATCTGCTGTGCTGCTCTTAAAGGGACAATCACCACAAAATCCTTGTATGATTTGGCTGGAAATTCCGGTTACTGGTATTGATCAGTGTTTCTGGATCTAGAGATGACTAATTATTTGTATATGATAATAACATCTCAGTTTCTTAATTGAGTTATAGCACAGCAGTTATTCTGTATAATTGTTTCTGACAATGTATCTTCCAGTCCCTTCATTGCATTAGACAATTAGACATGATGCCGACTTCTTCCCATCTCTTAATGAGTCAATGTTTTATCTTGTTGACCTTTCTACCATGTTACAATTAACCCCTTCATACCATATAGCACATCTCTATCTGTTGGGGTTTTGCTATATATAGTTTACAATTAGAGATTGTGTCTGTGATTTTGGAGTTTAATATCTTTTGATTTTACAGCTTGGGGATGTTAAATCCTTCACTTTGTGATTCCTCAAATACTGAAGCAGTTTGTATCCACGTAGAAGAAGATACAGTCAGACTTGGGTTGATAAATGGCAAGTAACATCTATGCCACATAAATGCCAGGCAATGACCATCTCTAATGACAGAGCATTTAACCACTTCCTCATCATATTCAGCAGCATTATCATGGCTGAATCCCCAAGTATCAACATCCAAGGGGTTACAGTTGATAAGAAACTGACTGGGCTAGCTACATAAATACTCTGGCTACAAGAGCAGGTTGGAGGCTGGGGAATATGTGGCAAATAGCTCATCTCCTGCCTCCCCAAATCCTGTCCACTATCTACAAGACACAAGTCAAGAGGGTGATGGAATAATCTCCAGTTGTCTAAATGAGTGCAGCTCCAATAGCACTCAGGAAGCTTGACCCTTTTTAGGACATCTAGCACTGATGCAGGTGGCATAGTGGCAAAGTGATTAGCACTGCTGTTTCATAGTGCCAGGACCCAGTTCGATTCCCAGCTTGGGTCACTGTCTATACAGAGTCTGCATGTTCTCCCCGTGTATGCATGGGTTTTATCCAGATGCTCCGGTTTCCTTCTACAGTCTGAAAAAGATGTGTTGGTTAGGTGGATTGTCCATGCTAAATTCTCCCTCAGTGTACTTGAACAAGGACTGGAATGCTGCTAAACAAAGTAGGAGCAGCATTGAGGGAACGAGCCTCAGAACGGATTTGAACTATCATCATATAAACTTCACTGGAAAAAAGATCCAACTGAAAAATCAGCATTTTTAAAAATGGTGGCATTTTATCCTTTTTAGGATGTTGGCATTTATCGCAAGGCTAATATTCATCCCTAATTCCTCTTGGATTGAATAGCTTGTGAGGTGAACAGCGGATTTTCACAGTAACTGCATTGCAGTGTCAATCTAAGCCTACTTGTGACACTAATATATAGACTAAAAAAAAATTCAACGAAGTGCTCCGCAACTATTACGATCACCCCCTTTTATTGTGCAATCTTTATCTTGCGTAAATATTGGGATACTGCCCCACCCTCCTGCAGAGATGGAGAGGTTTGTGTAGATGCTGGAGCAGTGCCAGATTACTGCGCTTGATGAGTTTAAGCGGTTTAGTATCATCACCTGGAGCTTTGCCCCTGGCAAGTGAATCAATACCTTTGCTAAGTTTCTTCACTGTGGGTTCAGTAGTCAGCTCTGCTGTGACAGACAGGCTCTCTGTGCTGCTCAGAGCTTCCTCAGTGATGGTATTACCCTGGGACTACAACTTGCATCAGTGTTCCATCCACCTCCCCAACTGTTTATTACTTCGAGGTTAACCAGCCCACCTTCGTTTTCAGTTTCTTTGCTGATGGGTTTGTTGCCCTTATTACTCCTTCACTGATGCCCCGAGCATTCCCTAAGTTGAAGGATATCCAGAAATTCTGGCAAAATTGTAAGCAGTAGTCACTGGTGCACTGCCCAGCAGTCTGTTGTATTTTACTTTGAGTGACTCTTTCTGCATTCAGAGTTTTCTCACTCAGATCTCTCTTGTAATTAACAAGAACAGACCACTTGGCTTCAGAGACTGGTTCCATCACAATGATGTTAGCCTTGAACCAGTCAGCACTTTTCCGCTCCTGTTTCCCATGGGGTGAGAGTGTGGGTTTGTAGATACTGTCCCAGGGTGGGTCTTTGTTTCTGCAATCTGTGTGGGAATGCCGACAAACTTCAGTTCAATCAATTTAAGAAATTGTTGGTTTTTATCTGGGTAGGGAATGTGAATGACATAAATATGAGGACAGTATTTCTGCTTGGAATTTTAAAAAAATTGACAAAGTGGCAGATAATGATAAATTGTAGATTTCAGGATGACTTAAACAGACTGGTAAAATGGACAGTTGTCAGCCGATGAGGGCTTTCAGTAGAGTAGCTAGAGGAAGTATTTTAAAGTTTATTTATTAGTGTCACAAGAAGCTTACATTAACACTGCAACAAAGTTACTGTGAAAATACCCTCGTCACCAAACTCCAGCATCTGTTCAGGTACACTGAGGGAGAATTTAATATGGCCAATGCAACTAACCAGCACATTTTTCAGAGTGTGGGTGGAAGCCAAATCACCTGGAGGAAACCCATGCAGAGACAGGGAGAACATGCAGGCTCTACACAGTGACCCAAGCCGGGAATTGAATCCTGTGAGGCAGCAGTGCTAACCACTGTGCCGTCCAATTCCTTTCATGGTAATCTAAGTCTGGCAAAAGATCTGAAGGGATGTTGAGTTGTTTTTCACTCAAGGTCTGGAAAGTTCTCCCTGAAAAGCTGATTCCATAGATAATTTTAAAAAGGAGTTGGACAGCTACTTGAGGATGAGGAACTTACTGGGTTTTTTGACTGCTCTTTCCATGGGCCAGTATGGAGAGGAAGGCTTGAATGGTCTGTTTCTATGCAGTAAGTTTCCATGCATTTTAGATGCTATTGTTGTGGGTGTCTCAGTGAGTGATGTGCAGCTCTTATTTACTGAGGCATCCTAATAATGATGGATTGATCAAGTGATTTACTTTTCCAATATGTAGTAAAGCAAAAATCATTTTTTGTTTTATTGCAGGGAAAGCATACAAGAAATACTGTTTATTGATTTTTTTTATTGAATATGTGTTAAATAAAATATTGTGCAATATTTCCATCTGTTTATTTTTCCTCAGTGCTGAAACCAAATTACCATGTCAACATAAAACTAAAAATAAGGGAGAAAAGTGGTCATAAGAACTCTGTACATTAATGGGTGGAAAATGATGCTAACTTTGATTGTAGCATATAGATTTATGTGCCAAGTTGAACGCTGCACTGCGATCTCAGCGAAGGCAAAATGTACCTATGGTTAGCATCAATACAGGACAGAAAAGAGGCACGGTGCTGGATGGAAAATGAAGTACCTAACTGAACATTAGTTTAATCCGGTTTTGACTATATTATTATGCATATTTATGTGTACATATATATAAGTGTATGTGTATACACAAACATAAACAAAAGGCCACAAGAGAATGCTGTCACACTATTACACTCATCCCTTATTAATCAAACAAAACACAATGTTAAAATTCCAAATAACTTACATCCATTTTTTGTTATTCCCTATTTACAAATCCAACTTAACTACTGGTTTCCAATTTCTTAGAGGACAAGTCCTTTCCTGATCCAAACCTCCAGAACATGGGGAAGGACCCTGACCCATTTTAGGCTAAGTCTGAGGCACAAGTTTTTCTTCCAACAAAGAGTGATTTTGCCCTTGGCCTTCAGTTGAACTTTCCAGTTCACCAGGCATTTCTGACTCTGAACTGGATCTCAACTAGCCCAGAATTCTCCCACCGTGTATGCAGCTGGGATTCTCCAGTCTCACTGCAGTGAGCAGAGATTTGGCTCAATGCCAGGTTCTCCCTTCTCACTGGCAGCAGTAGACTTATATCAGACTCACTTGATTCTTCCCAACTTCTTTCTTCTTTGTGAACCTCTGAACATGGTCTCTATGTAACAAACTTAACCTTTCCATTACCAGACATTTTGACTAAATAAGTGCAAGGAGCATATAGTTTCATGACTCTTCCTGGCAGCCGCTTCAACCAGTCACAATGATGATCTTTCACCTTAACCTTCAAATTCAGACTTCTTCACAGAATCACAGAATTGTTACAGTGCACAAGGAGGCTATTCGGTCCATTGTGTGTCTACATTGGCTCTCCAAATCAGCATTATGACTTAATGCCAATCTCTTGCCTTTTTCCTGCACCATTTTCTATTCAAATAATCATCTAACGCTCTCTTGAATGCCTCAATGGGATCTGCCTTTCCAAGCAACTTGCTGTGTGAAAAAGAGTACTTGAGGCATTCGCTTGATGAAGAAGTGACACTCCGAAAAGTTGTGCTACCAAATAGACCTGTTGGACTTTAACCTGATGTTGTGAGATTGCTTCCTGTGCCTTCCCCAGTCCAATGCCAGCAACTCCACATCATAGAAGACTTTGGGATTCCTCTCTATGTTGACTGTTGTCTTTTCCCATAATGCCTCTTTGCTTCTTTAATATGTTTTCATCTTCTCTCTGAACTTTCTGTATTCCACTTAATTCTCAACTGTATTTTCTGTCTGACTACCTGTACACCTTTTTCTTCATTAACTTAATTCCTATCTCCTTTCCATCCAGGGAGCTGTGGATTTGTTTGCCCTACCTCTCCCTTTTGAGGAAGTATACCTTTGATTGTGCCAGATCATTTCATTTTTGAAGGTAGAGACAATTAAGCCAGTTTTTTCCTCACCGACCTTTTGTTCCGATGTAACCGGTCCAGGCCGGTTCTTGCTCTATTGAAGTTGTCTCTCCCCCAGTTAATCTTACTCTGGTTGCCTATTGTCCCTTCCTACCATCATCCTAAACCTTATGATACAATGCTCACTGCTTCCTAAATGTTCCCTCACTGACACTTTATCTATCCCATTTCCAAGAACCAGATCCAACAGCTGGTTGAATGGGATACATTGCTGTACACAATCCTCCTGAATGTCAGCTAGGAACACTTGCCCATCTTTGTCCTTTAAACTACCATTGTCCCCGTGTACATTTGGATAACGAAAGTCTCCCATTATAACTTGTCTATAATGTTTGCATTTCTCCCTAATTTCCCTGGAGATTTGTTCCTCTACACCCTTCCCACTAGACTACACCAAGCAATGTAATTGCATCCAGTTTGTTCCTTAGCTCCAGCCAAATTGATTCTGTCCTTTAACCCTCTGGGACATCCTGTTTCTGCAGCACTGCAATGCTCTCTTTAACCAACACTTCTTTAACCACCCCTCCTCTTTTCTTTCCCTTCATATCTTTTCCGAACACGTTGTACCAGGAATATTTAACATTCAATCCTGCCTTGCTTGATCCAGATCTATGTTATCACCAAAACATTGTATTTCCACAACCGACTCTGCGCCTGAAACTTCCCAATCTTATTTATTGTAGGAGTTCCTGAATCACTGACAGCAAGGACTCTCAACAAAGCATAGTTTATTCACTAGTTCAGCAGTTAGTTCAACATTTGCACTCCGCCCATGCTCCCAGGAATAACTCCCACATGCTCCCACTTTGTGACCTCCTCTGCAGCCACGTCATTATGCTCTCACTCAGTCTACATCTTGTCTGTTTAGTTGGAACATCCAGTGGCAAGAGATGTGATAATGTGCACCATCAGAAACTCTGTACAGACCGTTGTGTAACATACATGTTAAATGAGCTAACAATGCATAACTATTTACATATACAGTGAGACATGGATAAAGCTATTGTAGCTGGTGTATAGCCCATTGCCTTTCCTTCAACACTTCCATCCACTTTTTGTTTTAGAAAGCTGAAAATGAAAAGTCAATTGGAATAAAGTCCTGGAACCCCATGTTCAATTTACTCATGCACTCTGTATGTCGCCACACCTGTTGGTGATGTTGTAGTTATACTCTGGCCTGTGTCTTTAGTGTGGGTAACACAAAATGTCCCATCAGTATGTCCTGTGAATGCAGTGCTCACTGTGTTGGCCTCTGAAGTAGTCTACATGTCCATTGGCATAGGAAGCCTGGACCAAAGGCTGAATGATTGAAGTGTTACCTGTTGGTGCTGGTTCTGAAACTCTTAGAAGGTGCCTGCAGATGGGCACATAATGGACATCATCTGAGGCTACCATGTTTTGGCTGTGGGACATAGCTGTGCACCATTGGCAACCTGTCATACCACATGTAGTCTGAACCCTGACTATTTGGCCAAGAGTTGGAGGGCTGGGGCTGTGGGCACCTCAACGGTAGTGTGTTTTGTTTCTCAATCTGCGTTTTGTGAGGGCATTATTCAAGTTGGATTCAAGTTTGGCCACAGTAGAGTTTTGACAGTAAGAATCGTGTTCCTGGTGTGCATTGAGGAGAATTGTTATGCTGATGAAGACAGGCCCTGTGGATTTCACAGGCTGTGCGATCCTGTGCACATTTCTCAAGAAGATGCTAGGCTGAGCAAACCTGTTCCACCAAACTGTTTAACTGTGAAAGCAGGGGGGGTTGTTTGTGATATGCTCAAAGTCCCACTTGTGTGCAAACTTCCGAAATTCTGTGGAGACGAATTGGTGAGTGTTGTCTGTCTTGCGTCTCTGCTAAATGCCATGTGTGGCAAAGTTTTTGAGATTGATAATGACTGTGTTATGCACCATGTTTGGCAGGTATTCAAGTTCAAATCACCTGGAATCTGAATCAACTAAGACTAAATATTGTTTACCACTCTGTTCAAACATATCAGCTGTTGTGAATGATGATGGCCGGTTTGGGACTTCATGTAAATGCAGTTGTTCTTTTGCTTGATGCAGTTTGAGTGCATTGCATGGTACATATTTAGAAACTTTCTTTTCCATATCTGTGGCCAAAGAAGGCAGTACAATGATTCCTTGATCATATATCTGGTGGCTGTCAACCTGGGCTGTCCTTGGTGAAATTGTTGGGTGTGTTATCTCTGATGAGCAGTAGGGAAGGCGAATCACTGGCCTTACAGTATAAGTCCATCCCGTACGGTTAGTACGGTTAGTTTATCTCTGATGGCAAAGATTGTGCAGAGCTTGTGGGCAAGCTCACTTGAGGACTCTGGCAAGTTCATCATGATGACATTGTGTTAACACCAGTCTGCGATCATCTGTTCCAACTGTCTTCACAGGGTGATGAAGTCCCAGCAGCATCTTGTTCAAGTGCATTGAGTCAATACATATCCTAACCATGCCATCTTGCTTTACTGCCAGCCAGCATTGCTGAAACCTCATCTGTAGGAGTTACGTCACCAAGTGTAGTAATTCGATGCAGCTCACTGACTACTTAACTTGGAGCACAGACTGTTTGTTAACAAATCCTGTAATCTCATGTGGTATATAATTAATAGCTTACCAATGATGTCTCAGTTGAAGAGGTCTCTGTATGATGTGATCTCTGGGGCTTGCTGTTGTACAGCATTCACTCCTGGACTAAGTTGAATGAGCTCCAATATAATGTTGTTTCAAAGCGGCCTTACATTCTGGTCAATTATATGAAATTTGAATCAGCCCTATGTTCAGCGAAGGGTAGCAACACCTTCAGTGCAGACAACTTGTTCACAATATGCTACAAAGTCTGCCTGGCTGCTGAGATCTGTTGCTGCTTTATGGGTCAGTTATATATGTAAAGAAGCAAGTCATATGATCCTTCTGGGTGTCTTAAATTCTGCCCAAAGACTGCCTGTGGCAGGGCAATTGGAGTGTGAAGTCTGCAATACATAATAAATAAAAGCTTGCATTTTCCCAATGTCTGGCTGGAGATTAAAGTCCAAGGGAGCCAAATACATTAAAGAGTCTGGTTCCCAAAATATACAGCTGGATAATACATTGCACTTTGTTCCAGTGTCAATCTTCACCTTTAGTCTTGCATGGCTGTAAATTACATTGAGGGTGGTGAACACCTCATCCTTTTCTGTGACAGTGTTGACTTTCTCACGAAAGGGTGAGCTGGAGGCTCTGTAGATTTATTATTTTGGCTGAGTTGCAGTTCATTCACCCTCGTGATCCTCCTATCCATGCAGGAGTGACCAGCTGCCATGTTGCTGGTGGGAAGGGAGGGTGGCCGTGGGTTTGATCTGCGAAGTGATTCCATTTTTCATATTTGTTGCACCTTTTAGCATATGTAAAACAAGTCTGGAATCAGTCCACCCAAGTGAACAAGCAATCTTTTCACTCAGACTGGAATTTAAAATCTATCTGTCATCAAACAAAACTCTCAGTTCCTCTTCAGGTTTGCTGGTAGCTTCTCCAACCCCAGTTTGTTTGTCTCGTGGCATCCATGTCCCCGCCGCATTGCTAGACTGTGACATCTTCACAAAATGGGAGGGAAAACAGAGGGTGGGAACTTCTGGCCACACTCGTACCAAAATCCCATCCCAGGTCAATGCTTGTTTGAATGGTCCGTGTCCTGCTCACTGCTATTTCTGTGCTGGTCTGGATGGGAAAATTCCGCCCGGTATATCATTATGGAAAGTCAAGTCTCCAACCAAAGACAAATGGGGGTGATTCTCCCAGCCCGCAGTGCAGATTTAGCGCTATTTTAACCACACACAAAACGTGGGAAAGGGTGTTCACAACATCTGCACCTTTTGCATTCAGGTTTAAGAAAAAGGGATGCAGAAAGAAAAAGGTACTGAGCAAAATGACAGTCCCTATCGTATTTATTGTTCCATGTGAGTTCAGAGTCCAGTAAATCAATGTCCATTGAAAGTTCTTTCAGATGGCTTTGCCTGTCTGAATTCCAGGTCTTGGTCCTGAGAACCCGCTTCCAGGTTGAAAATTCTTGCATTCTGAGAATTGTTTCACTCTGTAGACAAAATACAGGATTCTTTCTGGACAACTGATTTTGAGGATGATCGAGGTCAAAGGCAGGCTACTGGCTTGGAGTCCAGTTTTTCTTCCTGAGGTTAAACCCCAAATAAAGATAGCCCCAAAATCTGCATAATTAAAGCAATTCAAACAACCCATGTCTCGGCCATGTAACAGGGTGGTTTCAGATGGAGCCACTCAGAGAATAAGGCCTCCTTTGAGCGGGTAACTGTTGCATCATTGGCATCACATTGGAGATAAGGAATATTGATAACTCTGCTTTTGTGCAGAGCTAGACATCTCGTCTCTTAGTCCTTGTATTGGTTTGGTTGGAATGCTTATACAATGCAAGGAATGTTACATTCCAAGAGTTTGACTGAGTTAGCCTATGTTCAGTTTTAACAGTTCAGCCAATTGTTACTTTTTCAAAAACACAGAATTTAACCAAGAGAATGTGGAGAAGAAACACTTTTACATTTTTTTTTGCCTTTGTTGCATTATTGACATGACAAATAGGATTTAAAAAAAAACTCGTTCAAGCATTTTTCGTGTTCTTAAAGCTTGGGAGTCTTTTTCCAAGTTTGAAGATATAAAAAGCTGTAATATTTCCAAATTTGCAATGTCTGCAACACCCCAAGGACAAAGAGCCTCTCAAACACTGCAAGGTTTTTTTGGTCACAAGTGAATAATTAATCACACTCGCTGAAGTTACCAGAAATTCCCCCATATGCATGAAATAATATGCAGCATTTCTGTACTTTGTGAATGGATGCTTTCTAATGTATAGTAATAGCTCAACTCAAGGTAACACATTAGGAAATGCCAAGGCATTTTTTACAAAAGTATTAGTTCCTGAGGGCAACAATGAATAACATTACCAAACAAACACAACTAAAGCATTGTGTTGAAGTGGAATACTGAGAATTTTTAGTCTACCTATGATTTTATTACTAACCATGAGCTACAAGGTCAGGTACTTGATAGTTTAAGTTTTCTAATGTTTGTTTTTCTTTGGCCCTTGTTTCTTACATCACTGTCCTCATCTCTCTTTCTCTCTCTTGCTCTGCATGACACTGACTGCATTGGAAGTAACTCTAGATGTGTTTGAGAGATATGATATGACACCGTAGGGCTGATGCTTCTCTCCTAGCACTATCCAGATATGATTGGTGCAAAACATGCCAGAAATGCACTCCAATAAGGTGACATCTTTAGCATCCAATCTTTCTGCCTTTCTGCTGACTTTGAAACAAGTGAATTCTGGGTGCCTGGGGAACTGAAATCTTGGAGCAGGCAAGAGAAAGATTTAAAATTGACTGCATGTGAAAGGGTTGAGATGAGTAGATACTCCACAAACAGTGAGTGAACTTTGCAGGTGCTGGAGCAATGTTTTTTATCTTGAAGAAATATGAAATGTGTTAAGTATATTAAAGGAGGATGCAAAATGCCCAAGCAGAAAGAGTACAACTCCTACTTCTCAATCCAGAAGGAAGAATAGAAACATAAACATAGAAACATAGAAGACAGGAGCAGGAAGAGGCCACTTGGCCCTTCGAGTCTGTTCTGCACCATTCATCAAGTTCATGGTCGTTCATCCAGTTCAATAGCCTAATCCTGTTTTTTTCCTATAATCTTTGATCCCATTCACCCTGAATGCTACATCCAGCTGCCTCTTGAAAACATTCAATGTTTTGGCATCAACTACTTCCTATGGTAATAAATTCCACAGACTCACCACTCTTTGGGTGAAGAAATGTCTCCTCACCTCTGTCCTAAACGCTCTATCCTGAATCTCCAGACTGTGACCCCTGGTTCTGGACTCTGCACCATGTGGTACCTACACCTATACACCTATCATGTGTAGACCTGTTATAATTTTATGTCACTATGAGATCCCCCTCATTTGTCTGAACTCCAGTGAAAACAATCCAAACCTAGTCAATCTCTCCTCACATATCAGTCCCATCATCCCTGGAATGTCTTAGTGTTCCCAAAGAGTTGATGTTCATAAAAATATAGAATCCTTACAGTGCCGAAGGAGGTCATTCAGCCCATCACGCCTTCACCTACTCTCCAATAGAGTATCTTACCCAGGCTCTGCCATCTGCCCCGTTCCCATGTATTTACCCTGCGAATCTCTCTAACCTACACATCTCGAGACACTAAGAGGCAATTTACCAAAGCTGGACTTCAAACAGAAAGAAAATTCAAATTTTCTGAGACACACTCATCAAGTCAACAAATAACCTGAGTCTTGTACTTTGAGCTTAACACTTCATTCTCTTGTTTACTGCCAAATTACTGTTGACAACATCTTGAGCCCTCTTATCCACAATGGGCATTATCAAAGATTAAAACAGAGTCTCATACTCTCGTGTAACTTGCTGTTGACATTCAAATTTTTTTAAACTAAGCCAAGCTTCCTCTGACTTGAGATCCCATCTGAATAAATTTCAGTGCAATATACAAGAGCTGCTCAAACATTGTTCTTTTAATATAGATTCTGAAATGCCAACATTCAAAAGCTGGTTCCCTGGGTTTACTGTTAAATCCAGTTTTGGGTCCACAAGGCTAATTCCAGGTTGCAGAAATTGGATTTCACATCATAATTAAAACAATTCTCAGTGCCGGCCTTGTACAGTCTGAATTAAAATGATAAAGAAGCAACAGAAGACAGAGGTGGTGAAAGAGACAAGAGGGTGAGGGGGAAGTGGGGGGCAGGAGTGAGGAAGATGGGGGTGAGGGAGGCAGGGGTGAGGGGATGAGGGTGACAGGGAGTGAGGGACAGGAGATGAGAGGGCAGGGAGTGAGGGAGCAGGGGTTGAGGGGGTACGGGGTGAGGGGCAGTACTGAGGAGACAAGGGCTAAGGGGTCAGGAGGTGAGGGAGGCGGGGGTGAGGGAGGCAGAGGTGAGTAGGTGAGGGTGACAGAGAGTGAGGGACCAGAGGTGAGAGGGCATGGGTTGAGGGAGCAGGAGCTGAGGGGGTGTGGAGTGAGGGGCAGTGATGAGGGGGCAGAGCTTGAGGAGGCAGGGGGTGAAGGGGCAGGGGATTAGGTGAGGAAGCATGGGGTGAGGGGGCAGGTTACGGGGCAGAGAGTGAGGGGGCAGGGGGAGGGAATGGGGGTGAGAGGGGCATGGGGTGAATAGGCAGGGGGTAATGAGCATGGGGATGAGAGGGACAGGGGTGAAGGGGAGGTGGGGGCAGGGGGCGAGGGAGGGGGTGAGGGAGGCAAGGGTGAGGGGGCAGTGGTGATAGGGGCAGAAAGTGGGGGTGTAGGGGATGAGGGGGCAGGAGGCAACTCTTACTCTGCCAAATACCCTTATTCTACATGTATCCCAAATGGTAACTTAATTACCACTAATTGGCTATCCACAGTTGTCAATGGTGCTGGATCTGGTATGATGAGATTACATTGTGTAGACAATCTGACAAGCATCTTTATAGAGTTCCTCCTCGGAGCTCCATCTGCAAAGCCACCTCTCTCTGCTGACAAGATTCTATTCTTTGAATACCCAGTTGGGTGCTTGCCTGAAAAGCTTAACAGAGACTCAGATCAAATAACTTTGTATAAGGGGCTGGAAGAATCTTAAAACTTAGGGTTAAAGCTTTGTAGGGATTCTCTTGATTGTCATCTGTAAATTGAGCAGAAAATCAAACAAACCCTGGAGAAACTGTATCCGCACCAGGGTTTACCCAGATCTTCGACTGAAGTTATAGTGAACTATCAGGAACATTGCTGTAGAAATTCAACCTCAGTGAAGTGGTTTAGAAACACAGAGCCGGCTAAGGGTACCAGGGAGGTAAGTTCTGTATTGTAATGTTATCTGCAGATCGTTCTTGTGAATATTTGATTGTCTAATAAGGAAAGATTGAAGTGGTTAGGATTGAATCCATTAACGTGTAAGAGGCGATTTGATCAAATTCTTTAAGATCCTGTGCGGTATTGTCAGGGTGGATGTGGAAAGGATGTTTCCTCTTGTTGGAGAATCTAAAACGAGGGGTCATTGTTTAAAAATAAGGGCTTGACCATTATAAACAAAAATAAGGAGAATCTTTTCCTCACAGACGGTCACGAGCCCTGGAATTCTCTGCTTCAAGAGGCAAGGAAAGGAAAGGAATTTGAATATTTTTAAGCCAGAGATAGACAGATTCTTAATTAACAAAGATGTGAAAGATTACTAGCATGGAATTTTTATCTGCACAGAGTAGGATGCAAGAAATTTTTTGGTTCAGAGGTAGAAATGTGATTTTTTATTTGATTTGATTTATTATTGTCACATATATTAAAATGCAGTGAAAAATATTGTTTCTTGCACGCTATACAGACAAAACATACCGTTCATAAAGAAGGAAATGAGAGAGTGCAAAATGTAGTGTTACTGTTATTGCTAGGATGTAGAGAAAGATCAACTTAATGCAATATAGGTCCATTCAAAAATCTGACAGTAGTAGGGAAGAAGCTGTTTTTCAGTCGTTTGGTACGTGACCTCAGACTTTTGTATCTTTTTCCCGACAGAGAAGGTAGAAGAGAGAATGTCCGGGAGGTTCTTAATTATGCTGGCTGCTTTGCCAAGGCGGTGGGAAGTGTAGACAGTGTCAATGGATATTCGTTCATGGGTTGTGTTCACCGCTGGCTGGGCAGCATTTATTGCCTACCTTCATGGGCATTTAAGAGTCAATTACATTTCTGTGGATCTGGAATCACTTATAGACCATACCAGGAAAGGATGACAGATTTCCTTCCCTGGTAGATATTAGTGAAGCAGATGGGTTTTTTTGACTATATTTCATGGTCATCATTAGACTTTTAATCCCAGATTTTTATTGGTTTCAAATTTCACCATCTACCATGATAGGATTCAAACCTGGGTTCCCCAGAACATTACCCTGTGCCTCTGGGTTACCGTGACAATATCACTATGCAACTGTTTGGGTTTGAAGTCACAATCAGATGGTCATATTGAATGATGGGGTAGGTTTGAGGTGTCAAGTGACCTATTCCTGCTCCTAATTCATATGTTCATATGATTTTTATCAGTATGTTGTCTGCCAGTTGATTATATCAAAGATTAAACACTTGATATAGTTAGGACCTCAGCATTTATCACCTTAGTAAAAAGTTAGATACTTAGAGTGGAATTTTCCCATCCCACCCACCATGGGAATGGTAGCAGGTGGGACAGGACCATGCAAAGGCCCATTGATATTGGGTGGGATTTTCCAGTCTCGGGATGGCTGGAAAATCCTGCTCTGAGATCTCAAAAACACAATATTCATTTAATGCTTGTAAATGATTACATCTCAGGTGATCAGAAGGGCAGCCTTGTTATCAAATGGTCTGTTTTATAACAGTAGAGAAATGGATGAATCGTGCCATGTGTCTCATCATGAGCTACATTCTTTTCTTTTGTATTATCATGCATTCACTTTTATTGTCTTTATCCATTGTTAGTTTGCTAAAATGTAACATGGTCAACATGGTCGCTTAGTTCTTGCTGGCGACTCTCCAATTCCAATAACATGATTTCAAACCATTGTTTGGCAATCACAAAGGAGCATAGGACTTAGAGTTAGAAGTGAACCATCTGACCCTTTGTGTCTCCTCTGCCATTTGATAAGATTGTGATTAGTCAGATTGTGATCACATTTCACTTTCCTGCCTGACCCCTCTACTCCCTTCTCTATTAAAAATCTGTCTAACTCAGATGCTGGCATTGGACTGGGATGGGCACAGTAAGAAGTCTCATGACACCAGG
Organism: Sphyrna mokarran; assembly: GCA_024679065.1. NCBI lineage: Eukaryota > Metazoa > Chordata > Chondrichthyes > Carcharhiniformes > Carcharhinidae > Sphyrna > Sphyrna mokarran. The sequence continues at coordinate 34,690,036 of JAGIQG010000006.1, read as the reverse complement.
TTAAAGTCCAATAGATTTATTTGGAATCACGAGCTTTCAAAGTGCTGTCCTTTCATCAAGTGATTAAATTCAATGATTTGGCCTCTACTGCTTTCTGGGGAAGAGAATTCCACAGAGCCACAACCCTTTGTTGAGAGAGAAGAATTCTCCTCATCTCCACTTTAAAATGGAAACCTCTTACTTTTAAATAGTGTTCCCATATTCTAGATTCTCCCACGAGAGGTAACATCTTCTCACTATCTACCCAATCAAATCCTCTAAGGATCTTTTGGGGGTGGTGTTACACCTGCCATCAGCGTGAATGGCAAAGCTGACACAAAATCTGCGAGAATTGGCGTTATGAATATTATACCAGCAGGTATAACAATTTTATTGTGGGTGCAGAAACAAGAAGCATTGGTGAGAATTTGCAGTGTGTCTTGTAGATGGTACACATAGCTGCCACTATACATCGATGATGGAGGAACTGAATATTTAAGGTGTTGGATAAGATGCTGATTAAGTGGCCTGTCTTGTTCTGGATGGTGTTGAGCTTCCTGAGTGTTGTAGGAGCCACAATTACCCAGGCAAGTGGAGAATATTCCACCACATTCCAAATTTGTTCCTTGTAGATAGTGGACATGCTTTGATTTTCATTTACTTTGATTTGATTTATTATTATCACACGTATTAGTATACTGTGAAAATACTTTCCACTGTAGGCCAATACATGTGACAATAGTAAATGAAATCAAATCAAAGTATTGTTTCTTGCACACTATACGGACTAAACATACCGTTCAGAGAGAAGGAAATGAAATAGTGCAGAATGTAGTATTACAGTCATAGTTAGGGTGTAGAAAAAGGTCATCTCAATGCAAGATAGGTCCATTCAAAAGTCTAACGGCAGCAGGGAAGAAGCTATTCTTGAGTCAGTTGGTACATGTCTTGAAACGCTTGTATCTTTTTCCCTATAGAAGAAAGTGGAAGAGAGAATGTCTGGTGCATGGGGTCCTTAATTATGCTACCTGCTTTCCCGAGGCAGCAGGAAGTGTATACAGTGTCAATGAATGGAAGGCTGGTTTGAGTGCTGGACTGGGCTTTGTTCACTTTGTAGTTTCTTGCGGTCTTGTTCAGAGGAGGAGCCACACCAAGCTGTGATATAACCAGAAAGAATGCTTTGTATAGTGCATTTGTAAATGTTAGTGAGAGTCCTAATGGACATGTCAAATTTCCTTAGTCTCCTGAGAAAGTAGAGGCATTGGTAGGCTTTCTTAACCATAATGTCGGCATGAGGAGACTAGGACAGGTTGTTGGTAATCTGTTCACCTATAAACTTGAAGTACACAAACCTTTCCACTTCACACTATTGATGTAGACAAGGCATGATATCCACTACACTTCCTCTAGTCAATGACAATCTCTTTCATTTTGTTGACATTGAGGAAGAGATAGTTGTTCATCACCCCAGTTCACCAGATTCTCTATCTCTTTGCTGTGCCCAGTCTTGTCATTGTTTGAGATCCAACCCATAATGACGGTGTCATCGGCAAACTTGTAAATTGAAAGGAATTTGCCCATAGATGTATACAAAGTATAATAAGGGATTGAGGACACAGCCTTGTGGGGTACCGGTGTTGGGAATGATTGTGGAGGAGGTGTTGTTGCCTATCCTTACTGATTGAGGTCTGCTGGTTTGGAAGTTCAGGACCCAGTCGCAGAAGGAGGAGCTGAGCCCCAGGCCGCAGAGTTTGGAGATGAGTTTCATAAAAATAATGATGTCGAAGGCTGAGCTGTAGTCAATAAAAAGGAGTCTGACTTGGGGTCTTTGTTAACTAGGTGTTCCAAGTGTGAGTGCAGGGTCAGGGAGATGGTGTCTGCTGTGGACATATTGTGGTGGTAGACAAACTGTAGTGATCCAGGCAATCTGGGAGGCCAAAATTGATTGGTGCCATGACTAACCTTTCAAAGCACTTCATAATATGGATGTCTAAGCCACCAGACAATAGTCGTTAAAGTACGCTGCTTGGATTTTCTTTGATAACGGGATGATGGTCATCTTTTTGAGGCAACTGGGATTCAGGAGTGAATTACTTGCCACAAAATTCTCAGCCTCTGACATGCTCTTTTAGTCACAATATTTGTGCAGCTGGTCCAGTTCAGTTTCTGGCCAGTGGTAAGTCCCAAGGCCAGCAGCCAGTGATCCTGGCAGAACCTAAATTAAGGATCATTAAGGATTAATAACCGAGCAGGTTATTGCTGTGTAAGTGCCACTTGACTGCATTGTCAACGACACCTGTAAGAATATATTTTAAGATTTGTTTAAATTTGCTTATGAAATCAGATGAAAATTCTGAGACCATGTCAACACACACTGTAATAATCAAGCAGAGACTGCCCATCAATGGTTCAGAGGGATTGAAAACAAGAGCAGTTGCTTTATGAGAGTCCTTGAGACCATCAATCGGTGAAGTCCAGTAGAGGCTGATCAGTCTAATTGGATCCAATCAACTTGCAGTCAACCTAACCTGACCAACTAGTGAGTATCTGTATGTTTTAAATCTATTACTTCCAGCTGAAGTTTTAGGAAATGAAGCCAAAATTGCAGTCAATGGTGTCAGTTGTGATTTTCAAACTCTCAGAATTGCAAATTGGGACAATGGAACTCTCAGAGGATAGTTCCTCTGATATCTGAGAAATCTGAGAGTACTGGATGACTTTTGTAACAGAAAATATCAAGGTTTGGATCAAAGAAATAACCAGGAGCGATGGAAAAGATGACTTGCTGCGATTAATGGAACTCATAAGGATTATGCCTCACTTGGTTCAGCTGCAGAATCAGGAGGAAAGGATAAGACAATTGGAGTCAGAAAAGACCTAACTAAATAAGAAAACCAGAAATGAGGAGACAATAGTCAATGGGACAATTACTGAAGGAGAGAGAGAAATCATCTGTTCCTATTATGAGGAACACTAATAGCACATGCTTAAAGGATTAGTGAAAAATGGCTCATGTCTGATTAATGGAATTTTTTGGAGGAAATCGGAAGCATGATGGAAAGGGTTGAATTTATGGTTGTCATTATGGATGTGAACTTCCAGAACACACTCGATAAGATTCTGAACAGGAGATTATTAAAAACAATTCAAGCGTATGGAATTGGAGGGAACCTTGTGATACGGGTTGATAAATGGGTTTGTGGTATAAGATAGAAAGTAAAGATAAAGGACGTTTTTCTGACTGGTGTGAAGTATAATTCTGTGAAGGGAAGTTGGTTTTTCACTATATGGCAGGGTTTTATAGCTTTGCTTGGGTAAAACCGGAAATTCCTGCCTGAGGTCAACGGCTATTTCCTTTGTTGGACTCCCACCCACACTGATTCCATGAGTAGGCGAGATAGTAAAGTTCCAGCCTATGTTACAGTGACTTGAATGATGGAATAGACAGTTATATATTTAGCTTGCCGATGAAATTAAGCTGAGGGTAAAGGAAGTTTTGAAATTGGTAGCTGTGAGTTACAAAGGGACGTGGACCGATTTAATGGGCAGACAAAATGATGACAAATAGAGTTCAATGTGAAGCAATGTGAAGTCATTCACTTTGAAACCAAAGAAGACAAATTTGTATCTTTTTCTCAAGAGTGAGGAATAAGGAGCTGTGGAAAGCAATAGAATTTATTTATATGTCCATTAACAAAGATACAGCACAGACCCTCCAGAACAATAACAAGTCTCAAAACATTGAATTGTTTTGTATTCCGTTCAGTTTAGAAAATTGAAGAATTATGTAACGTCTCTAAAATGTTAAGGAAGTGTTTTTTTTTGAGTAGGTATAGAAAAATCTTTTCTTCTATTGAGATAGGGGGAATCACAGAACGATCCTGCAACATTGAAGGGGACCATTCAGCCTACTGCAGTCTTTGGAAGAGCTAATTAGTCCCAGACCCTTGCTTGATTGATAGAAATGACAAAGCACAAAGTCAGAGGGAGGTAATCTTAGTTTAGAACTGAGTTGATTAACAGTGAAATCGGAAAGCCCTTTTCCACACAAATGGAATGGAAATCTGGAATGATGTCCCCAAAGGTCATGGTAGATGCTGGGAAAACTGAAATTTTCAAGTTGTCAGTCTGTTTTTTGTTAGGAAAGAACATAAAGGGATATGGAAGAAACCTAATTATTTTTATTTGTTTATGGGATGTGGGCCATTTGTTGCCCATCCCTTACAGCAGTTAAGAGTCAACCGCACTGCTGTGGCTCCGTAATCATGTGTAGACCAGATCAGATAGAGACAACAGATTTCCTTCCCTGAAGGACATCAGTGAACCAGATGGGTTTTTCCTCAGTTGATAATGGCTTCATGGTCATTGTCAGACTTTCAATTCCATATTTTTTAAAAAATTGGATTCAAATTTCACCATCTGCCATGGCAGGATTTGAACCCAGATTGCCAGAGCGTTATCCTGTGTTTCTGGATTAGTCCAGCGACAATACCTCTACATCACCCACCTCCCCTAATAAATGAAAATGAGCTACATGTTAACAATGATATATTTGAATGGTAGAACAGATTGGAGGGGCCGAATGGTCTACTCTATTCCTTAGTTTCTTTTTCCTGTATTACTTTATTTTTCTGAACTCATCAATTCAGGGTCATATATGGATTCACAGAAAGCAACGAGTTTCATCTGCTCCTTCAAGTTGCTGTTTTCTCAGTGAGAGCCTAAAAAGAGTGGATGGGATTTTACAGCCTTGCTCTGGCAAGACTAGAAATTCTGCCCGAGGTTAATAGAGATGTCCGTTGTCAGGTGTTCACTCGCACCAATTCCGTGGCAGACGAGGTGGTAGATTTCCAGTCAGTGTGTTGGTGCTCTGTTTAACTCAGGGCCTTACATAATTAGATTTGATCCCGTGCTCACATGTACAACTAGTCTAGCCCCAGTTCCTGGATAGCCTCCTTAAATAGCCTGTTTAAGATCAGTTGGCTCAGACCAAGATGTAGAGCATTAGTTAAAACCTAACATGCATTGCTTTCAATTCTTCTTCAACATTCCCCGTTACTTGGTTAAAGAGTCATTCTGTTTAATATGATGTGGGTTGTACTAAAAAAATTCGCCGACATTGTCCAAATTCTTTAAAATAGACTGGCTTTGATTTTCACATCCCTCGCCCATCAGCGTGAGGCAGGCTAAGATTAGGCTGAGTTTCCTTGTGTTCCCAGCCCCTTACTCTTTTCAGCCTGACTGATGACCTTGGCTGGCCACCAGTCCTGATGTCAATGCTACCGGTCTCAGAAGGGAGACTAGCTTTGGATGATTTAAATGAGTCCCTGCAGTTAAAATAGTTTGGGTCTCATACTGAGATTCCTGTGTGCATTTCCTCTCCTCTCCTCCCCCGCTCTCCTGAACATACTCCCCAGTTAAATTCAAGGTCATTAATCCACAAGTTATTCATGGGAATAATTGAACTTTTAAACCAGTTTCAAAATCATATTGAACAATGGGAATGTATAGACACTGTTATTAAAATATCCTTCCAAAATTCACACTCACCAATGCATCCCAATGATCTAATCTGGGTCTTGGTGCTCTTTTGCTCAGTTACAATAAAAAAGAGTTGTGGTCACTGAATTACAATGCACAGAAACATGAGTTAATAAATGAATTGGGACACAATTTATCTTCTTAGGTGTAGCAAATTTATTCCCTTTTGTTTTACCTTAACGTCAGATTCAAAAGGCATCACTTTCCCACAATTCAATAATATGATCTTTTCACATGACCTGGATTTTGACCTGAGACTGAACCTGTTACTTTGGTAACAGATATTTGTATAGAATTGCTTCAGAATGCAGGGATCATACTCATTAAGCATCTAAACCATCTCCCAGTTCAAACACACCTCTTTGGAAATATTGCCAGTGCCCAGGGAGCCTTGTAAGCTGCTTACAAAGGCTTTCTCAGAGGAGGAAGAGAGGCCAATAAACAAGGGTTCAGGGCTCCAGTGTTGGAAGATCTCACATTTTTGTTTCACGGAGATCTGTGAAGCAATTATCATCCTACTAACCTGAGGGTAAAAGCCACTAGATTACTATTAGCTCAGCATCCCTAGTAGCTGACAGATTCCAATTTTCTCAAACACTGATTTTAAGGTCATGTATTCTTACTGCCGACTGCAATCCCTTTGCAAAGAGGTTGTTGAAGGAGAGAAAATTCAGAGGGCAGCTGATGGAAGAACTTCAAACAATGGACAAATTGGAACTAAGTAAGCTGCTCTGTTAGGTTCAGAGCTGAAGTGCAGGAGATCAGATTTACATATAAACATAGAAAATAGAAGCAGGAGTAGGCCATTCGGCACTTCAAGCCTGCTCCGCCATTCATTATGATCATCGCTGATCATCAAATTCAATATCCCTGATTCCACATTCCCACCATGTCCCTTGATCCCAAGAGCTATATTTAATTTCTCCTTGAAAGTACGCAATGTTTTGACCCAAACGCAGGTGACCACTCTCTGGGTGAAGAAGTTTCTCCTCACCCCAGTCCTAAAAGGTTTAACCCCTACCCTCAATTTTGACCCCTAGTTCTGTGCTCCCCGACCATTGGGAACATTCTCACTGAATCTACCCTGTCTCATCCTGTTAGAGTTTTATAAGTTTCTATGAGATTCTCCTCTCGCTCTTCTAAACTCCAATGAATACAATCCTAACCGACTTAGTGACTCCTCATACGACAGAATTGCAATCCAGGAATCAGCCTGGTAAATCTTTGCTGAACTCCCTCTATAGCAAGGTCATCCTTTCTCAGATAAATTTAAGGCAGGGAACATATTTTTTCCCCATGGTGTGATAGGCATGTGACTCAGATTACTGGCACAGTGCTGGAACAAAATGGGTTTGAAGAAGGAATTAAATTCTTGTCAATAAATGGGGTTAAGTCTGCAGATAAAAGAGTGGTAGACAATGAGAAGGATAGCAACAGACTGCAGGAGGCCATAGGTAGCAGACACATGGTGATGGGATTTAATGCAGAGGAGTGGGGTGTGATATATTTTGGGAGGAAGAATGAAAAGAGGTAACATGAATTAACGAGTACAATTGTAAAGCGGGTGCAGGAATAGAGAGGACTGGAGTGATGTACACAAAACTGTGAAGTGAAAAACTCGTTAAAAAAGTGTATGGCATCTCTGACTTTAAAGAGAGGCATAAAATACAAAAACAAAGAAGTTATGCTAAACATTTACAATGCTGGTTAAACTCCAGCTGGAGTAATGTGTTCAATTCTGCATAGCACACTTTAGGTAGGATGTCAAGGTCTTGGAGAGGATGCAGAAGAGATTTACTGGAGTGGTACTATTTTGGGGAGAGACTGGACCACAGAAAGTTAAAAGATTAGCAGAGGTGTGGATGGTTTTGATAGTGTAAATAAGGGGGGAACTGTTTCCATTTACAAGCAGGTTGGTAACCAAGAAACAAAGCTTTGAGAAGATTGACAGTAGAGCAAGAGGGGACATAGGACATTTCTTCTTACATAGTTAGCTGTGATCTGGAAAGCAGTGCCTGGAAGCAATAGCGGTATTCAAATTAGAATTAGATAAATCTTGAAGGGAAAATAATTACAGGGCTATAAGGAAAGAGCAGGGGTGTGAGCACGATTAGATAGCTCTACCAGCAGACATGATGGGCCAGATGGCCTTCTTCTATGCTATATCAATCAATGATTCTATCATAATAGCTATTGGAGAGGAGATAAGGAGAAAACAGTGCAGAAAAGAAATGGCTGGGTGTACTTAGTACTGTATTGTTGCAATGTAATATGGCACTTCATTCTTACCAACTACAGCTATAAGCTACAGACATGTTTAATTTTCATTGCTAGGAGTTCGATACTGTTACAGCATTGTGCTAAACGTCTTGCTGCATGACTTCTCAGTTCAAAACCAGAACAAAACTACCACCACATCAACTCACCTTACTGTTAATCAAATATTAATGGTCAGGCTTCAGTTGGTCAAGTTCAGGCAGAGCATCAATCTGAGTAATGCACGCCACAGTAACTTAAAAAGAGAAGAATTGGGCTCCAATTAATCGGTGAACAAATGGAAACAATAATCAGAAGGACAAGGAATAGTTTAGTTACAGGGCATATCAGGCCTATTTTCCATGCAGTTCATGGGGCAATGCAAATCCAATTTAGGTAGTGTCGTGTAGTGGTTTAAAAAGAAAGACTACAGGACTCAAAGGAGTTTTATTCAAAGGATGTTAACACTACAGGCTATTAAGATAGACTGCCTGTATACCCATTCAAATGGCTGAGGATGACATCAGGGACATGATCAGTCTCTTAAAGTGCCCCTGTTCCTCTACAGAGCTGCAAGTGACGAAATATTAGGAATAACATGAATATACAACACTTTTCTTCCCATTTAAATCAAAGATGCCTGACACCAATAACAGTATAACATGAATACTCAAAATTCTCAATATGGACAATTAATAAGTAACAGCAGTCAACAGGTCAGACGTTTTGGTGGCTGTCGTTCTCTGTGTGATTGTTGGTGAACATCAGGTTTTTGGTTTCCAATGTTTATTGCAATCTGTAGTGTCTTTTGCTTGATTTCACGTGATGTAGAGGTGCCAGCATTGGACTGGGGTAAACTCAGTAAGACTCTGGTCTGCAGACCAGAACACCTCATTCACCTGACAACGGCTACAAAGGCCAAAAGCTTGCAAGTTTACTATCAAATAAATCGGTTGGATTTAAAATTAGTGTTGTCAGACCTCTTACTTGATTTGACGTCACATAAGAACATAAGAAATAGGAGCAGGAGTAGGCCATACAGCCCCTCGAGCCTGCCCCACCATTCAATAAGATCAGGGCTGATCTGCAATGGTTCAGTACCACTTCCCTGCTTTCTCCCCGTAACCCTTAATCCCCTTGTCAATCAAAAACCTTTCCACTCTTGACTTAAATATATTCAGTGAGGAAGCCTCCATCACTTCATCAGGCAGAGAATTCCAAAGATTCACCACCCTTTGTGTGAAGAAATTCCTCCTCAACTCTGATCTGAACCTCACCCCCCCCCACCTAATCTTGAGGCTGTGCCCTCTAATCCTGCTATCTTTGTTAAGAGGGAAGAGTCTCTCAACCTCTACCCTATCCATCCCCTTCATTATCTTATACGTCTCTATAAGATCCCCTCTCAGCCTTCTAAACTCCAAAGAGTACAAACCTAGCCTATTCAGTCTCTCCTCATAATCCAATGCCCTCACCTCCGGTATCAGCCTCGTAAACCTTCTCTGCACCCCCTCCAAGGCCAATATATCCTTCCTCGAATGTGGCGACCAAAACTGCACACAGTACTCCAGCTGCGGCCTCACCAACACCCTATATAGCTGCAACAGAACCTCCCCTACTTTTATATTCTATCCCCCTAGCTATAAAGGCCAACATTGCATTTGCCTTCTTCATCACCTGCTGCACCTGCAGACTGTGTTTTTGCGATTCGTGCACAAGGACCCCGAGGTTGAGGTCCCTCTGCACCATCGCATGCTGCAGCTTTTCGCCATTTAAATAGTAATCCTTCCTACCATTATTTCTACCAAAGTGGATAACCTCAGACTTGCTAACATTATACTCCATCTGCCAGGAACTCACCACTCACTCAACCTATCCAGGTCCCTCTGCAGACTTTTCACACCCTCCACGCAATTTGCTTTTCCACTCATCTTCATGTCATCAGCAAATTTCATCACCCTGCACTCAGCCCCTTCCTCCAGATCATCTATGTAAATGGTAAATAGTTGAGGCCCAGCATCAATCTCTGGGACACTCCACTAGTCACCAGCTGCCAATCAGAATAGCACCCATTAATACCTACCCTCTGCTTCCTATTAGACAACCAATCCTCTATCCAGCCTAACACTCTACCCCCGACTCCCTGCACCCTAACCTTCTGCAGCAATCTTTTGTGAGGCACCTTATCAAACGCTTTTTGGAAATCCAAAAACAGCACATCCACCCATGTTGTCACAACCAATTCATGTAGTCACCCACATCATGTGTGACTACATGAATTGTCATGTTGTCACCCATGTTGTCATGTTGTCACCCATGTTGTGATAACCAATTTAGTGTAGTGTTTGGAGATTGACTTGTTATTAAAATGTTCTCAACTGAGGTACTGTCTTCCCCAGTTGGTTTAGCTGGTATGATGTTCTCAGGAAGGTCCAAGTCTTCTCTTGGCACAGCATAATGTGGACCATCTATCAACTCTGTAGTCTTTTTTGCCATAATTCCTGCACATGATGTCTTTGCACTGACAATCTGCTGCTGAGTGCTTGGATGTTGCATATCCATGACAATTGTGAGTGTGGATAAATGTTCAGTTTTTGGTAAACGTCTTATGATTTCTTCTGCTCAAACTCAACTGTTGAGCTTCTTTGGCTGTTAATTCCATGAATATTTCTAAAGCTTTTTTTAGATTAGGTTGTTTTTTTGTAGTCTTGCTCTCTAAGACACAGACTAATCTATCTCTAATGCTGTCATTCAGACCATTCCCAAATTCAGCTGGTCTCTTTAAGATAGCTATAAACTGTGCATTCAATTCACTTTCTTGTTGGCTGCGCTTATAGAACCTTTCAGTGATGGCTAATCGTTTTAGTGAAAAGAGGCCTTGTACTGTTCCATCATATATTTTCTTGCCTGGCTTTTCTGCTGCTCTGGACTTCTCAGGAGGTTAAATTTTCCCCCCTTCCCCCACCCATTATGCTCAGGAATGCAGGGACCACTATACCTCCCGCTATCTTGTTCACTTAGATAAAGTAGTTGAATCTCTATGTATATGAGCTCCGTCACTCTGTATTCTCATCAGACAGTTCCTCAGAGCCAAACATTCTCCCCACTTTTACTACGGACAGTAAAAGTGTCCGTAGTAAACTTTTACTAGTTTATTAGATGATATCCCTACCTACTAGGCCTACCTATAACCCTCAATCCTATTAAGTTCCATGTACTCATCTGGAAGTATGTGCCATGTAGTTTTCAGCACTATCTTACTTTCTTTCTCCCCAAAACAAGGTAAACCTGAGCTCAGCCTGTTTCTTTTCAACCCCACCTTCAAATTTGTCATTGGAGGATACTTGCTACTCATGGTACGCCCAGTACTGTTACCGACCTTTTTGGGGCTGTGCTTCTTTCCAAAGTTGTTTTTTTCCAGAATGTTCGATTATTTTTTGGGTCTTCCAATGGCTGTGACCATTGTTTGGCACCCCAGCTTTTGTGTAACGATGATTTCAATTATTTATTCTTCTGTCGGGCATCTACAACGCTGTCAAGTTTTTCCACTTATTTTTCTTCTGGGGTGACTGAAAGTGTGGTCTGACCAAGTTTTTGCCAGTTTTCCATGTGGTGGTTTTAAGAGATCAGCTGCAGGCCATGAAGGTTCAAACAAACAAAAAGCTTTATTGAAAGGATGTTAACAATACAGGCTGCTAAGATAGACTGGTCATTTGCTCGCGCAAAGGGACGACACCATGATCAGTCTCTTAATGTGCCCTTCTTCCACCAGAGAGCTGCAAATATGTAAACATTAAAAATAACATGAATGTCCTCGAGGGGTGGGACTACCTCCACTTGTGATAGCATGAGAAATATCGCAATATTATATTGATTTGACACTGGAAGTGGCCCTGGCATTTGGTTGTAGTAGGCATCATACCCTTTGAATGTATTAATAAGACCATGGCCCAATTTGACCTTAATTTCACTAGTGGGCTCCTGCTTCATGTGAAGTAAGCTTCTGCAGCTCACCAGACTTGTTATAATGAGGCCCCAGGCCCAAAATTGAGCAGGCCTCAGATTATTAGGTGGCATATTGGTTAGCACTGCTGCCTCACAGCGCTAGGGAACCAGGTTCGATTCCTGGCTTGTCTGTTCCTGTCTGTGCGGAGTTTGCACATTCTCCCCATATCTGTCTGGGTTTCCTTCTGGTGCTCCGCTCTCCTCCCATAGTCCAAAAATGTGTGGATTAGATGGATTGTCCATGATAATTTGCTCCTGAGTGTCAAAGGAACTAGCTAGGGAAATGGATAGGAATAGGATGTGTTCGGTATAGACTCAATGGGCTGAATGGCTTTATTCTGACTGTAGGAGTCTATGGTTCTATGATTTAACTGTCATAGTGCATTACCACCCCACCTTCCTCACCACCAACACCACCAGATAGCACAAACTAATTTTGATGCAGCATCTGAATTGGGTGGCATGCCTTATGAGGATAGATTGAGGGAGTTCGGTCTTTTCTCCTTGGAGAGACGAAGAATGAAGGGTGACCTGATAGAAATGTATAAGATGTTGAGCGGTATAGATCGGGTGGATTCTCAGAGGCTTTTTCCCAGGACTGAAATGGTTGCTATGAGAGGACACAGGTTTAAGGTGCTGGGAGTGGATACACAGGAGATGTCAGGGGTAAGTTTTTCACTCAGAGGGTGGTGGGTGAGTGGAATCAGCTGCTGTCAGTGGTGGTGGAGGCAAATTCGATAGTCTTTTAAGAGACTTCTGGATGAGTACATGGGACTTAATAGGATTGAGGGTTATTGTAGGCCTAGTAGATAGGGATATCATCGGTGCAACTTGTGGGCCGAAGGGCCTGTTTGTGCTGTAGTTTTTCTACGTTCTATCTCCGAGAGGTTTCAGAGGAAGTGGATGCTGTATAATTCTGTGACGGTGTGGTGAAAGGAGAAAGAATGATATTACAGATCTCAACTGAATCTGCCGATATAGTTCAAGTGAGAAACTTGTTGCATAACTTCAACATTCCATCTAAGGTTGTGAAATACAGAAAAGTCTTGGTCTCACAGTCAAGGTTTGATTTTAGTTTGATTTGTTTTGCATCAGGAGTCTGAATATTATTTTAAGATGTAAATGCATAAATATTATTGCCTCATCTGTGTTAGGAAGCGGATGATGGAATTATTGCCGCATTGTTGCTATATGAGTGTCATAGGTCCAATCTGCTCTCTTACTCTGTAACCCTAGTACCACCAGGCACCACTCTCATATTTCATTCATTTCACAATGTGTTCAGCAATCTCAGTGGGAATTTTACATTGTCGCCCAGTAACACGTTTCCGCAGATATTTTATGTCAACCCCATCAGCAGATCACTTTGAACTGAAATTGTGCTTTTAGCAGACAGTTACAATTAAAATCTTTTTCATCCGTGCACTTAGAAATTAAATAAAAATTGTAGTTCCTGTTGTGTGATCACACGGCGGCCAGTTTCCAAGACAAAATTCCAGCGAGGTTTCCCTGATCTTCAGCTTTTTGCAGGCATTTGGGCCATTTTTCTGAGGATTCTCCTCACCTTCCACTTATTATTGTGACACGGGATTGAAAAATACCCAACAGAATCACATGCACAAGCTTCTCAATGGGCTTTTGATTGATGCTGATAAAACAATGTGTATCCTATATCCAGCATATCAAACCCAAACCCATGGTCGGTACGGGCTTGGAGGGCCAAAGGGCCTGTTCCTCTGCTGTAATTTTCTTTGTTCTTTTCCTTTGTTCATATTAATGTTAATGCAAAGAGCATGAATGAGTGAAATTACCCTATATCGGAAGCAATTGTCAAATTATTCTTTGGTTGTTTGGCAGAACTCGTATTGCATATTTTCATTAGAAAACAGAATCCAGCCAATGGTAAAAGGCTAAGCCCTTCCTCTGGACAATTGTTCAACGATCCAATGCAAAAACAAAACCATGAATAAACATTTGTATTCAGACTGAAAGCTTTTGTGCTCTTGTTAAACAGAAATACTCACCCGATAAAAGCTACCTGAATGGGAGTCACAGATGAATAGGGTCTCCTCAATTATTGAAAGCAGCCTTCAATACATCGTTCTTTTCTAAAGGGAAGCTGAAATTTGCTCAGCGTGCACTGACAAAGAAGATTGCTACTTCCAAACTGCACCAGCTTCCTTCCTTAATCCTTATCAGAATAAAAATTATTTGTAAATCTATTTATTAGTGTCACAAGTAGGCTTATATTAACACTGCAAAGAAGTTACTGTGAAAATCCCCCAGTCGCCACACAATCAGTGTTTGTCCGGGTTACACTGAGGGGGAGTTTAGCATGGCCAACGCACATAACCAGCACATCTTTCGGACTGTGAGAGGAAACCGGAGAACCCAGAGGAAACCCATGCAGACATGGGGAGAATGTGTTGACTCCACACAGACAGTGACCCACACCGGGAATTGAACCCAGGTCCCTGGAGCTGTGAGGCAGCAGTGCTAACCACTGTGTCAGTGTGCCATCCATGGCAGCAAATTGTTGCATTGAAGTTAGCATACTTCATTGTTTTTATTCATTGTCGATATTTCCACCTTTTCCTTTTGGGTCACATCCCAATCTCGTGTATGTGTGATAAATACAGAACAATGCTCAAAAGCTCTTGCTAGCCACCCAAGCAGATTCAGCCTTCCAGTCTCAACATCGAATTCAACAACTTCAGATGATTAGTTCTACGCCACCTTAACCCCTTTGTTTTCATTTTATTTAATTTTTTACCGTTCTGTATTTTTTATTTCTTCATTATATTTTTTTCATTTTTCTTCCCCCCTACTTTTTCCTCTGCTCTATTCCCCTTTTCCTTACGTTTTCTCCCCCTTTCCTCCTTTTTCTAAATTTTACCTCTCTCCCACCCATTCCCTTCCCTCCCCCCACATCTTCATCTGTCACCGTTTACCCTCTGCTCTTAGCTTCTCTGCCATTTGGCCATTCACATCTTTTATTCTCTCTGTGGATTGCCATTAACAATCTTTTTCTCTGGTTTCTGTGGCTGGGACTCCACCTTTCATTCCCTCCCCCTGCAATATAATTATCTTCCACTCCCTACGTCTTTTAGCTTCGACAAAGGGTCATCTGGACTTGAAACATCAGCTCTTTTCTTGCCTTACAAATGCTGCCAGACCTGCTGAAATCATCCAGCATTTTCTCTTTTGGTTTCAGATTCCTGCTCCTTATTGCTGATGTAACCTCTTCCAGCTTTCTCTGTAGACCCGAGCATGATACATTTCACGTGCACAAAGGAGCTCAGGTGAGGATATTAATGTAATCAAAGTTCTGGAAATGCTTTGGGAAGTTTTAACTGCTCAAAGCTAAAACATTACATAGCAACTTTGTTAAAACAGCAGAGACTGATCTTTCAATATTCTATCATGGAATGTGGGCATCACTGTCAATGCCAGCATTTAGTTGCCCATTCTAATTGCCTATCTGAGTGGTTTGCTAGCTTGTCTCAGAGGCAAGTTAAGACAGCAGATTTCCTTCCCTAAAGAGCTTCAGCGAGCCAGATGGTGGCTGTCATCGTTATCATTACTGAGAGACTTTAAATTGAATTTAAATTCCCTTGGCTGCGATGGTGAGATTTAAACCTGTGTGCGCAGCAAAATTGCATTGGGATTTTCCAGACCTTCCCACTGGTGGGGTTTTCCAGTCCTGCCAAAGATGAAGTTCTGAGGCATGTTTCCTGGCAGGACGACTGGCAAGAAACACAAGTGGCCGTTGAATTCAGCAGGACTGGAAGACCCCACCGGCAGACAATGCAGCAACCTCTGCAGCTGGAAAACCTACTGCTAAGGTGGTAATGGGGGAGCGGTATAAATCTCCAGCTCTAATCTAATGACATAAAATTACTACCTAACTAACACACTAGGAATAACTCACAGAGCTCACATTAGTACCTGTCATTCAAAACAATTGTCAAGTTGAATATTTCCTATTCACAGAACATAGAAATGGTGCAGCACAGAAGGGGCTATTTAGCCCATCTAGTCCATGCTGACCCAAAGACATCCGGGTGCCCATTCTATTCCTGTCTTCCAGCACGTGGCCTATAGCCTTGCAACATATACCACTTAAGGTGCAGATCCAGGTACTTCTCAAAAGACTTTAGGATCTCTGCCTCCAACACAAATTCAGACAATGAATTCCAGACACCCATCACCCTCTATGTAGCTCCTCCAATCCTTCTGTCACTGAGCCTGAATCTATGACCCCTTGTTTCTGATCTCTCTGCCAAGGGAAGCAGGTTTCTCTTGTTCACTCTGTCTCTATCCCTTGCAATTTTGTATATTTCAACCATATCTCCCCTCAGCCTTCTGCCTAAGGAAAACAAGAACCATTGGGTGATAGTCATTAAGGGCTGCTGCTTGGCTTTTCTTTGATATAGGATGATGGTCGTTATTTTGAAGCAGGTAGGGACCTCAGATCTCCCTGTACTGCTATCTTTAGGGATCTGTGCATGCCAAGACCTCTCATTTCATCCATTTCTCTCAGTATATTCCCATTCTTTGTCTCTTCCTTTTACTTTTTAACTCCCCTAAATTCATTATTCCCTAAATTCATTCACTTATCAATGTTGAACTCCATCTGCCACTTTCCTATCCACTCCACCAACTCATCCCTATCATTTTTGAACTTGCAGCTATTCTCTATGTCCACTCCATGGCCAAGCTGTCTGCAAATTTCTCAATCATGCCCCCACCCCCAGGTTCGATTTCAAATTATTAATGTATAAGACAAGTAGCAGTCTTCCAACATCATCCCTACAAAACACAACTTGAAACAGCTGTCCATTCTCAAAGGCAGCCGTTGACTAATACCTTTCGTTTCTGTTACCAAGCCAACGTTGGACCCAAATTGCCATATTACCCTGTATCCCATGGGCTTTCATTTTTTGACCAGTCTACCATATCAAATACCTTACAAAAATCTATGTGGACAACATCCACCGCACTATCCTCATTGATCCTCCTTGTTATTTCCTCAAAGAATTCAAATCAATTAGTAAGGCATGACCTTCCCTTAACAAAGCCATACTGACTATTCCTGACTAGTCCATGTCTTTCTAAGTAACTGTTTAGCATTCTATAATTCTAATAATTTGCTCATCACGGAAATAAAAGTAACTGGCCTATAATTAGTGGGCAATTCCTTTGTGTCCTTTTTAAGCAGCGGAACCACATTTGCATTGCTCCAGTCCTCTGGCACCACACCCGTATCTAGTGAAGATTGGAAAATAATCCTCAAAGCATCAGTTATTTCCTCCTCACCTCATTCAATATCCTCGAGAACAATCCATCTGACCCTGACATCTTATCCATTTTCAAAGATTCTAACTTCTCTAATCCTTCCTTTTTTTGTTATGATTATGTTTCGTACTATTCCTTTTGAATTACTATGTTGACATCATCCCTTTCCTTTGTAAATACAGGGACAAAAACTAATTTAAAACTCTTCCCAAATCCACTTCAAGTTTCCTTCTTCATCTTTAATATAATCCACTTTTTCTTTACCTATTCTTTTGCTTTTCATATACTGATGAAACATCACTAGGTATTCTTTAATCCTGCTTGCTAATATTTTTTCATGTCCTCTCTTTCTTTACCTTATTTATATCTATTTGATCCCGGTACTTCCAATACTCCTCTAGGCTGTCTGCAATGTTGAGTTTTTGAGACTATCATGAGTTTTCTTCTTTTGTTTAATCTTGTCCTGTATTTTCCTAGACCATCATGGAGGTCTAGGTTTGGAGTTATTTTTGGAGGGGACATGTTTGCTTTGTCCCCTAACATTCTCACTTATTGGAGCCTCCCGATGGTTTACCATGATTCATTCTTTAGGAGTGTCGTCCAGTCCACCTTAGCCACATCGCTTCTCAGTTTGTAAAATCTGCCTTCCCTCAGTTTAAAACTTTTACTCCTGATTTATTCCTGTTCTTTTCCATAATAATACTAAATCTAACCGAATTGTGATTGCTATCCCCAATGTGGTCACTCACTGTCACTTCACTCAATTACCCATCTTCATTCCCCAAGATTAAATTCAGAATTGTGTCTCCTGAGCTGGTCATGTATTGTTTAAATTGTTTTCCTAGTCACGATGTATGAAGAAGCTTTACTAATGCTGGGGGTGGTCAAGTGGTGCAGTGTTACTTTGCCTGTGGACCCGTAGCTCCAGTTTCAGGTTCCTGTCAGGACTTATGGGCCCCAGAAGGAGTGTTCATGATGTAGTTCAACAGACTGATAATTAGCCCATGAATCATTCTATTACTCCCCACCAAAAGATGTGTGTGAAATATGCTTTAAAAAAAATTGATCTGCATGTGACACACTGGGTTCCGAGAATGATTTACATGTGCATTGCTCCATTTGTCAGAACATGAAGAGGCCATTTAAATCTCCAAGCCTGTTCCACCAGGCCATGAGATCATGAGTAACCTTACACCTACCTTAGCAAACTCACATAGGCCTCATAATCCTTTAACACCTTCAGATGAAAAAAAAGTCTGTCATATTTGAACTTAACAATTGATCTAATATTAATGGCCATTTGCGATTCTACCACAACTCGCTTACATAAGTATTTCCTAATTTCACTCCTGACAGATCTGGTTCTAATTTTTATCCTTGCCACATCTTGAAAGCTTTCATCAAACCACCTGTTAGCCTTTAACACTCTGGGGAATACCACCCTAGGCCACCATTCTCCCATCGCAACCTGCTGCTTTTCTAGTGGGTTGAGATGGGAGATGAACGTCACCAGTCTTGAACCAGGATTTGCATGTGCACCAGGAACACATGTGTATCTTCCAGAACTGGTGAACGATCACCAGTCAGACCACACTGGGAACCAACAGGAAGGCAGGTAAGTTTAAATCTTTTTAAAATGTATTTTAAATATGCTTATCAGTTCATTATTGGGAACTTTCAGGTCCCGATTGAATCTCCCACCCTGCCAGGAGTACTTCATTCCAATGGGGTTCAGACTATCTCCTCATGTTTGTGGATTGAGTGGGAGACTCTGTCAGAATGAAGGGGGGGGCAACTGGGGACCCTGTGGGTCAGGTGATGGGGATGTACATGGATTCTCAGATCTCTTTAGGTCTTCACTGTTTCTAGTTTTTTACCATCTAAAAGCACCGCGTTCATTGCACCTTTTGTGGTGCAAACCCATTAGCCACAGTTTTGACAATGCAGTTAATTTTTCAACAGCTATTTATAATGTTACCGCTTCCTGCAATCTTGTTGCAATCTTAGTGTCATCTGCAAATGTAGACAAGTGGCTTACTATCCTATCATCTAAGTTAGTAATAAGTATGGTAAGTGCCTGAACCAGTAAGGCAGGAGTCAAGAGATGTGTTACTCACCAGATAATTCCCATCCTCTGATCTGCTATTGCAGCCACAGCGAGAGGTTACTCTTTGTCAGGACAATGCCATAGGTTCTTATATAGAGAGGAAAACACCTAGACCTCAAAAGCCTGAACTGAAATACTATGCAGCACCCCCTGACAGCACTAAAGTGCCAGTCTAGCTCATGTGCTCTGGCAGTGAGTGGCACTTTAGAGTGAGTCTTAAACCTCCAACTTTCTGACTCACGTGACAAAGTTATCTTCAATCTTAACAACCATGTTAAAGCAAAATAGAAGAAACTACTGCATCAAGAAAGACAAAACAGTGAAATCTTACACACAGTATTAACTTCTGCTTTATAACACGAAATATATAATCATATATCTAATCAGATGTTTGGTGCATCCAAACCATAAAGGAGTTCACCTGAATAGATTTAATTCGAAGCAGGTGTGGATGCTTCATCTACACTTGCCCACAAAAAAAGATAAAAAGCAACAATGGATCCGTAAACATTCACCACCTCCAGCCCTCCCCCTCCAAACCCCGCCATCAGTGAATAGTGGCAAGCATGAGTACCATCTACAAGATGCACTGAAGGAATTTGCTGCAGACTCCTTAGGCAGCATCTTCAATATCCATGACCATTATCATCTGGAAGAATGAGAACAGCAGACACATGGGGACATCACCATTTGGAAGATCCCTTCCAAGACGCTCATCATCCTGACTTGGAACTATATTGCCAATCCTTTATGTCGCTGGGTCAAAATCTTGAAACATCCTTCCTAACAGCACTGTGGGTGTCCCTACACTACAAGGGACTGCAATGATTTAAAAAGACAGCTCACTACCATCTTCTCAAGGGCATTTAGGGATGGGTAATAAAGAACAAAGAATAACTCAGCACAGAAAGAGGCCCTTCGGCCCAATGAGCCCGCGCCACCATTTTAACGTTCCCACTTCCACCTATGATCTCTGTTTATGTTTATGGAAATCTGCATTGGAACCAAATTGGGGAGACACTTTAGGGACAATTTGCTTCTCCGATCAGCTGAAGAGCACATCTTTGGGGTGTGGGAGAAAACTCACGCAAGCATGGGGAGAATGTGCAAACTCCCACAAATACCAGCCCAAACCCTTGTATCTGGCCTGGATGTAAATAAATTTTTAAAATTGTCTCTCCACTCCATATTCCTCTCTCCTCAATCTCTTCAAACTATTCATGTTCCTCTTGATCAGAGAACTGGAAAATGAAACCCTGATCATCATTAAAGTTGACTGGATTACTGCTAATTATAACAAAGGCCAGCCAACTTCTCCTAACCATCATTGGTGCTGTCATTGCTCATCCTCCACTACCTTCTCTGAGCACTGGGGCTGGGAAAGCTGGGAGTGGATATCATCATCACCTGGAAACTTAATTACACCAACCATTTCATCATAATGATTGCACGGGGAAGGCAGAAAGTGACTCAACTCAACTCAACTCAAGCAGAGTTCCTCTCCATTATCTACAAGGCTCAAGTCGGGATTTTGATGACAGTCCATTTGCTGATGTTTGCAGCAAATACCAAAAAGCTCAGCACAATCCAAGACAAAGCAGTCAGCTTTAGCTGCATGGGATTCTATCCAATTCCTGAACAATAGGCATTGTTGGAGTATGCATGATGTACAGAACATATTCATCAATGGATCAATTAACTCCAGTCACATTTCTGATTCTCATGACCTCTAACACTGAGAAAGACAAACTCAGCAACATTATTGGGATTGGCGTTCCTTCATTGACACTCAATTAAAGTTCTCATATTCCCCACCAGCAATATAGCAAGAAGGCCATTTCTACCAGGATTGCAGACGTCTGAGGAGAAGGATAACCATCATCTGCTCAGCAATATCAAAGGGCAAGGAATCTAACCTTACCAGTGGCATCAACATTCCAAATTTATGCACTTATGTTATCAATTTCAAGCTGAGTATTAATACTTAACTTGCAGGTTGATACCATCAGTTTTCATAATTTAATAGGTAATGTAGTAACTAAGGCAGGATTGTTGACTTTGCAAAACAGCAATCAGAATCATTGTATGACTGGTGCGACAGAGAGCAAAAACTCAGATGGCATCATTACACCTTATAAATCCAACTTGCCACCTACAAACGTTAGGGTCTTGCATTCATATCCCAATCATTAATATGCCCCTAGTGCAACAGAGCCTGGCCTTTCCAATCATCATGGTTTTGTTTACATTCAGGGATGAGTTTATATGCCAGCAGCATTCCTTCCCGTACTTTTCTACACTACACGTAAATCTGATAAAAGGGCACAAACCAAACTTTCTCTATGGAAAATGGCTTGCAGCCAATTATTTCCATGGAGCAAGCAAAATAATTTCCACAGTCCGCACAAAGTCAACACGACTACTGAACAAAGCAGTATCCTATCTGTCCATCCTTTCAGTGAATAGAAGAGAGCTTCATTAAACTCCCTGCAACCACCGTGATGCTGCCAAGCACAAATATTGTGGAGTTATCTAAGCCATGTACGTGTAAATAAATATGTCACCTCGTGTGACTCAGAAAGGAAAGGCTGTAACCTTAGCTTATTTTTGTCTTTCACATGCTGCCAAAACAACTACAAAGCAAGGAAGTCACATTTGGTTGAATAATATTCAAGGGCAAATGCGATGAGGACAATTGTGTTTTTCCCTTATCATCAAGAAACTATTAAATAAAGTGATTCAGATTCATTCTCCATTCCTGCTGAACTGCAATTTTAACTGCTGCTGATTTTGGTAGGAGATGGAGTGGCCTACAATTTTAATCCATTCCATAGAAGATGACACTGTGACCATTTCATCTAGGAGACTTTTCAGCTGGGTGGCACGGTGGCACAGTGGTTAGCACTGCTGCGCCTCACAGTACCAGGGACACTAGTTCAATTCCTGGCTTGGGTCACCATCTGTGTGAAGCTTGCACACTCTGCCTGTGTCTGCGTGGGTTTCCTCCAGGTGCACCCACAGTTCAGAGATGTGCAGATTAGGTGCATTGGCTGTGTTAAATTTCTCCTTAGTGTAAAGGGGACTAGCTAGTGTAAATGTATGGGTATAGGGCCTGGATAGGATTGTGGTCAGTGCAGACTCGATGGGCTGAACGGCCTTCTTCTGCACTGTAGAGCTGTATGATTCAGCTGGGTCTGCAACATTTGCGAAGTACGTTTAAGTAAAACCTCAGCACAGCCCATTGCAGTAGCAGTGGCTGATTGTGAGCTGGGGGAGGGCGGGGGGGCATTTTGGGTACAGCAAATATCTGATCACCAATAGTCAAAGAAGGCCTGGCAGGTAAAACCTTAATACCATAGAATGTTAGTTAGGCCACATTTGGATTATTGCATACATTACTGGTCGCCACACTACCAGAAGGATATGGAAGGCTTGGAGAAGGTATAGAGCAGGTTTATCAGGATGTTGCCTGGTTTGGAGAATATTAGATATGAGGAGAGATTGGACAAATTTGATATTTTTTTCACTTGAACGTCAGATATTGTGGGATGACCCGATCAAAGTTTACAAATTTATGAGAGGCATGAATAGAATGGGTAGTCAGAGTTTTTTTTCCCCAGGGTAGAAATGTTTATTACTAGGAGACATAGGTTTAATATAAAAGGGGAATGTTCAAAGGAGATGAGAGAGACAAGTTTTTTTCACATAGAGAGAGGAAAGTGTTTGGAACGTACTGCCAGAGAAGGTGGTAGAAGCAGATATAACAACAATGTTTAAGAAACATCTTGACAGACACAGGAATAGACAGGAAATCGAGGGATATGGACCACGTAAAGGCAAAAGGTCTTTAGTTTAGAAAGGTGTCATATGTCTGCGCAGACTTGGTGGGCTGAAGGGCCTGTTCCTGTACTTTTTTCTTTAATAAATGAAATGTTACAATGGAGAAGCATGATATTTGGCCCATCAGGTCTGCAATAGTGTTTTTCTCCATGCGTCAATTAATCGAGATCCAAGTCTCTTGCTATTTTGTCCTGCCCTTTAATGTTCCTCTTTTTTATGGAATACTCTAATTCCTTTTTATAACAATTTATGGACCCCTCAACAATGTGCCAGCTTTTTTCTTGAAAAATTTACAACGTCATCTTTAATTCTTATTGTTTTTCCTTGGTTCTCTCTTATATCCAAAAATCTATCGATTTCTGTGTTAAATGTAAACAATGACTGAACATCCATGACCAAAGAGAATTCCAAAAGTACAAAACTCTTTCAGCAAAGATATTATTCCTCATCTCAGTCCAAAATGGCTAACCTCTTATGTGATCCCTGGCTCTGGACTCCCAGTCATCATCTAATTAAGACCCCTTAAGAATTTGATATGTTTCAATGAGATCCTCTGAATTCCAGGAAATATAGTCAGCCAACTCAATCTTTCTTCATTGGGCAATCCTCTCATCCCAGAAACCTGTCTAGTGGACCTTTGTCCCAGTGTTAAAGGCTAGTATATCCTACCTAGTTAAGGAAATCAAAATGACACATAGTATTCCAGGTTTCGTCTCACCAAGGCCCTATATAATTGTAGTAAGAATTCTTGATTCTTCAGGTGAGATTTTAACTCACCTAAAATCAGTTCACTCAGGCAGACTTAAAATAAGACCCTTATTTTCCAACTCCTTTGTAATAAAGTCCAGCATACCATTTGCTTTCTGAACTTATATGTTAATTTCCTGTGATCCATGCAGAAGGATACCAAGGCCCCTCTGAATGCCAACATTTCTCATTCTGTAGGCATTGAAAAAAAGTTTGCTTTTCTATTTCTCTATTCACATTTCCCCACATTATATTTCATCTGCAATGTTTTTGCCCAATCCACCAACCTGTCTATATCCCACATCTCCACCTTTGACTTTCCCACCTAACTGGTATTGTCAGCAAATCTTGAAGACTTCCATCTTGTTGCCCTTTAACCTTTCTAATTCTATTCAAAAGCTCTAACGTAGTGAATGAGCTTTTCCAGTACTTTCTTAAAATGGAATTCCTCAAACTGTGCACAGTAGGGCTGATTCATTGAAGACAGGCAACTTTATCCCTACCCACAACTGCTGTGTTCCATCTATTTCAATCAATCAACAACCCAATTTATGGGGTTAACAAATACAGTTCTCCAATATGATTGCATAGATGGGGGGGCAGTGGAGGGATTTTCTGCCAGCAGTGCCATGTGCAAAAATGGCAACTCCGGCAAAAAAATCTCATGATACCACAGGAATGAGAATCTTGGCATATGAGATTTTGTTTTCTGATTTTCCCCGTCCCTTGCCCACGATGTAACGAAGTTCCTGCTCTTTAAACCTGTTTTAATACATTAAGATACTCTTAGAGGAATCCCCCACCATATGTTTTCCCCAAATAAAGAAATCCCCCATTACCAGCATGTTGGCGAGGTTTGGAACATGTATTTATAAATGTGAAACAGTCAAAGGGGATGCATCAGGAGTACAAAGGTAGATATAGCCTTCGGGGGGAGAGACACACGTCCTGAGACATGCCACCCCGGCAATGCCACTCTGGCTTGTGGGGGAAGGGGGAATCGCCCTTATCCACGAGGGTGTGGAGCTTGCCCCAGTGCTTAGTTGGTGCGGGAAGAGGTTTACCCTAGTGTTTAGGAGAGCTTGTCCCAGTGCTTGCAGAGAGGTGGAGGGAGGGGGAATTTTCGCTGATTATTGTCGGGAAAGGGTGTACTTCGTATTCATTGAGGGCAGGGGGAAGCATGCCCCAAAAGTGTCTCTGCAAATTCAGCTTAGATGACACAGTGGCACCGTGGTTAGCACTACTGCCTCACAGTGCCAGGGACCTGGGTTCAATTCCTGGCTTGGGTCATTGTCTTTACAGAGTCTGCTTGTTCTCCCTAAGTCTGTATGGGTTTCCCTCGGGTTCTCTGGTTTCCTCCCACAGTCCAAAAAATGTGCTGGTCATGTGCATTGGCCATGCTAAATTCTCCCTCAGTGCACCTGAACAGGTGCCGGAGTGTGGTGATGAGGCAATTTTCACAGTAACCCCATTGCATTGTTAATATAAGCCTACTTATGACCCTAATAAATAAACTTAAATTTTAAAACAGCTGCGCAGGAGGAGAGATACATGCTGGTTTTCTCATCCCAGCCAACAGTCTGTACGCAGAGTGCAAAATTCTGCCCATAGAAAATGATCCTAATGCTTCGACTATATCCTAATGAATATTGCCATCTGTGACCCCATTATGTGGCTCTTTAAGAAAGAAATTGAGAATTTTGTTGACATTTTAATGGCTTCATCTACTTATCCTGTCATTCTAACAGCCATTTCCTTCTGCTCCAAGAAACTGTATAATTTTCTTTACTGTTAAGATCCATTCCCTTTTCCTATTCTTTCTTCATAGACTTTGCATTTCCAGTTTTCAACTGTATCAGCCATTTATTTCTCCATCATATGCCAGCCAGTCCCCGAGCTTCTGGAGTGTTTTACATTGCTTTGTATATTTTGCCTTCCAATATTCCTGCTGGTGTGGTGGTGTACCACAAAGGGATGGAATTACTCCCCATTCATTGTGTGGCATGGTGATACAG
This sequence comes from Sphyrna mokarran, assembly GCA_024679065.1. Taxonomy (NCBI): domain Eukaryota; kingdom Metazoa; phylum Chordata; class Chondrichthyes; order Carcharhiniformes; family Carcharhinidae; genus Sphyrna; species Sphyrna mokarran. The sequence continues at coordinate 34,664,251 of JAGIQG010000006.1, read as the reverse complement.
TGGTTAGCACTGCTGTCTCACAGTGCCATGGACCTGGTTTTGATTCCCAGCTTGAGTCACTGTTTAGGCCGAGTCTACACATTCTCCCTGTGTCTGCATGAATTTCCTTGGAGGCTCCAGTTTCTTCCCACAGTCTAAAAGATGTGCCGGTTAGGTGCATTGGCCATGCTAAATGCTCCTTCAATGTACACAAACAGGCACCAGAGTATGGCAACAAGGGGATTTTCACTGTAACTTCATTGCAGTGTTAATATAAGCCTTGCTTGTGATGCTAATAAATAAATGTAAACTTAAAGTTCTAATTGACCCTGGCAGAAAGTGCACAATTGACCAAAGATAAAGCATAAGAAAGTTAAACATTTTTTTCATAAGGCTGATCCTGGAAAAGCTCCAACCCAGAATATTTTGGATGGAGATCACATAAGGCCATGAACACTATTATCCAAACATTTGAAGTGCAATATTAAAATTAAATAAGTGAACAGTTAGAACGACATGGGATAACTACAGGTGTTAAGCAGATTTTTAAAATGAATTTTGTGCTCAACTAGTTCACTTTTGTTTGGGATCTGTCCCATTGTGAGGGTGTCTTCAGCAAACTTGAAAATGGAGTCGAAGGGGAATTTGGCCACACAGTCATAAGGAATATAGTAAGGGGCTGAGGACGCAGTCTTGTGGGGCACCGGTGTTGAGGATAATCATGCAGGAGGTGTTGCCTGTCCTTACTGATTGCGCCAGTTTTTAAAGCTTTGAAATCAGACTTTAACTATACTGTGATTGCAATATTACAAAAAAATGTTCCATCTCCTGAGAATGGGACACTCCACATAACAATCGTGGCAGGAACATACGTGATGGGTTGAGATCACGTTAAGTGATTTTATGTTTTTACTATTTCTCAACTGTCTCTAGCCTATCATATTGATGGGGGGGGGAGCGGTTTAAAAGTCATAGAGAGTTTTATAATAGAATCTATAGTGCAGAAAGAGACCATTTGGGCCATCAAGTCTGCACTGACCACAATCCTACCCAGACCCTATTCCCATAACTCCGCACACTTACCTGCTATTCCTCCTGACACTAAAATGTATTTAGCATGACCAATCAAACTAACCTGCACATCTTTGGAGTGTGGGAGGAAACTGGAGCACGTGGAGGAAACCCATGCAGACACGGGGAGAACATGCAAATTCCACACATTCAATGAATTGAACCCGGCTCCTGGTGCTGTGAGGCAGCAGTACCAACCACTCTGCCACCATGTCACCGCAATAGTTTCATCATTATTATTTGAAGATGCCCAGTGGGATTTATATGTTCTAGAAATCTGTATCCCTTCTGGCAGATTTCTATTGTAAACCCAATGGATGTCTGCTGAAAAAGCTCTGTCCTTCCTGTGGCTTTGTGGCAGCATACTTACCTTCGAGTGTCAAAAATGTGGCTTCCAATTCCTCTCCAAATATTTCAGTGTAAGATTTCAGCTCACACTCTGGTTTTTGTGCTGTTTTTCAGATGAGACATACTTCCCCAGTTAAACATCCTGTGGTGTGGCACATCTCTCCAACAGCCTAGTGTATGTTTACTCCTCCGCAAATATCACTGAAACAGAATAACTGCTTAATACATGTTGCTGCTTTATGACAGTGCTCCTGGGGGTTACCATAGACCAGAAACTTAACTGGACTAGCAATGTATATACCTATGGCTATGATAGCAGGTCAGATGCTTGAAATTCTGCAATAAGAAACTCAACTCCTGACTCCCCAAAGCCTGTCCACCATCTACAAGGCACAAGTCAGGATTATGTTGAAAAATTCTCCATTTGCCTCGGTGAAAAATTCCCTACTTTCCAACAACACTCAAGAGCAGTAATGAACAACCTAAGCTAGTGAATGGACCACATGATTGGCCTTTCTTCACCTCAGTTGGCTGCAGGATAGAAATCAGATTTCTTCACTAACCACGAATAAGATTAAACACATTCAATACACAGCAAATATTTCACGGTGGTTATAGAAAGTACTTAATCATTTAAATATTAATAGAACTGCCATTAAATTCAAATTATGAGAACAAAATGTTTATGCTTTGGATGCAGAGGGAGCACACGGCTCTTACAGTTAGTGTTGTGTTACTTCACTCATTCCAGTAGGAAAAACATTACGTGGATGGAAATCAGTAGAATGTGGCAAATCTGCAGGCGGCAAACAGTCAACAACATTGACTGTTAGTGGAAAATTCCAAAAATACTACATAATCAAGGGGAAAAAGTGTGGAGAGGAAGAACTAAATACAATAATTATCACAAGCAAAATGTACTAGGGAAACTGATGGGACTAAATGATAAGACTCTTGGACCTGATTTGTTACATCCCAGTATATTAAAAGAAGGAGCTACAGAGATAATGGATGCACTTGGAGTAATCTTCTGAGTATTCTTAAATTCTGGAGAAGTCCCAAAAGATTGCAAAACTGCCACCTTATTCAAAAAGGGAGGGAGACAAATAACAGTTAACTACAGGCCAGTTGGCTTAACATCTGTCATTGGGAAAATGTTAGAGTTCATTATAAAGGATGTATTAGAAGAGCACTTAGAAATACAGGATATAATCAAGCAGAGTTAGCATGGCTTCATGAACAGGAAGTCATACCCGACAAATATATTAGAATTCTTTGAGGTGATAATAAGCAGGATAGATCAGGGGAACCAGTAGATGTAGTATATTTGGATTTCCAAAAAGCATTCAATAGGATAGCACACAAAAGACTACTTAGTAAGGTAAGAGCTCATCATTTTGGGGATAATATATCAGTGTATATGGACGATTGGCTAACTGATAGAAAGCAGAGATTTGGGAAAAGAGAGACATTTTCAGGATAACACCCTGTAACAGGAATCAGTCTGGGACCACAATTATTTACAACACATATTCATAACTTGAATACAAGAAGCAAATGTACTATTACAAAGTTTGTGGATGACACTAAAATAGGTGGAAAAGTAACTGGTGAGGATGACACTTTGGGAGCGATTTTACCAAAAATATTCCAAGTGCCAAATGAGCATGAAAACGGGACAGAATCACAACCATTTTTTGGGCCAAGCTCCAAGATATGATCTTATGCAACTTAGAGAAAAAAATGAGTTAAAGTGTGATTCTCATCAGTAGAGGGAATGGACAGAGTCTATTCTCACCGGAACACCGGCTGCTGACTGCTAGAAGGTGCCATTATACATATGCTGATCTCCCAGTGCCCTACCTGTTACAAGAATACACAGTTAATGCTCTAGGAGATATTTCAATTCCCCCAACCCCCCTGGAGATGACACCCCCATATCCTCGATCACACTCCCGCTGGCCAATTGCCACCCTATCTCTTCCTCCTTCTTCACCCCATTCGATCGTCACCCCTGTTCCCCACACCTGTCCTCGTTGATTGCTATCCTTGGCCAATCACAGGTCCTATACCCCACCCTACCCCCGTTCTGGCTGATCAGGGCCTTGGTCATCACCCCTGGCCTCCACTTGGGCCCTGCCCATCTTTGGCATGGTCCCTCCTTTTAGCTCCCCACATTAGTACTGCTTGGTGGGCAGTGCCAGGGTGTCTGGTGGGCAGTGCCAAGGTAGCAGTGCCAGGGTGGCAGGCCAGCAATGCCAGACTGGCCCTGCCCAAGGGACACTGCCCCCACTCCTAATTACCCAGAGGGACTCAATGGCCATTGGTCCCACCAGTGAGCCCATCACATCTGGCCCCACGCCTTGGTGGAGACCATATGTAATCCTTGCCAGTGAGGATCTCCACCGGCCAGGTTATTAAGGTAAGTGAGGCTGGACGATTCCATCCTAGGATCACTAATAATATTTAAATTTATAATTAAATATTATAATCAGCCTTGCACCCTCATTCATGTGAGATTGATCACACTGGCTTCACAGTGCCAGTAGTGTTTGGGATTAGATATCACCGGGGACTGATCCAGACATGGGGGATTTGAATGGGGCAGATCTGGGCATGGGGTGAATTCTGTCGTGGAAGACGATCCAGGCATAGGGGGTATCTGGATATTGGGATCGGGGACTTCAGACATCAAGGATTGAAAGGGCATTTGACCATTGGAATGGTCAATGTGGCTGTTGGACATCAGGATTGGTGTGTGCTGGCTGTAGGAATCTTTCGAGTCAGACGGATGGTCGTGATACGATAAGGTTGTATCGTGGGGACTGTTACTTGGGTCATTGCGGGTGAGAGGGTTGTATCAGCTCAGGGAGATGTTGGAATGGTAGTTGTGTTGGGTGAGGTCAGGTCAGGGAGGTGTTGTTCAAGTCCGGGAGTGTTGTGGGGGTTGGGGTGGTGTTGGGGGGACAGCGGGTCTGTGGTGTTGGGTTGGGAGGGAGGTTTCAGGTCAGGTGGACCGGAATGGGGAGGTGGGGCGGAGGAGATTGGTGATTGGGCCAGTGTAGCATCGTGTTCAGTTGGGTTGGGGGGGGCCAGGTTGAAGGGTTGACAGAAGAAATGATGGGGGATGCAGAATACTGTGGGCTGTGTGCATTGTTGGTGGGTCTCCTGTGGCAGGAGGGGGGGGGGGGGGGGGGGGGATGTTGAGAACGTGAGTGGTGTCCCATGTGGAGTTTGGTCTGTGCATTTAAAGTAGATATTCTGAAGTTACAAGTGTTTTTTTCCTTTTAACTCTTTCAGAGTCTCTACTGATGTAAAACCACCAGAACCATTCAACGTTAATGATTTGAAATGCTTCATCGGATGGTTCCCAGCACAATGCAATTGTTCAGGGGAAGTCAGCCCTTGTAGACAATTGCCCTTCCTGGGAACATCTGAGTGGAATTCCCCAGTGCATCTTCGGGTCATCTACTAAATCCTACAGTGGAAGCCAGGAAATAATATCTACGTATCTGCCTTGGAATCACATTTTGCTTCGTATTGTGAAGGTAGGATGTTTAACTGCATTAATTGTTATATAAGTACAAGTTGTTGTTGGCCTTTTTGGTGTATTTTGGTGTTTTGCAGAATTTTCTTTATTCATTCATATAATGTGAGCAGCATTTATTGCTCATGTCTAATTAACCTCAAGAAGGTTGTGGTAAACTGCTGGCCTGAGCCACTACAGTCCATGTGTTGTAGATACACCCACAGTGTGGTTAGGGATTGAGCTCCAGGATTTTGACCCAGTGATGGTGAAGGAATGGCTGACACAAAAATAGGTCGGAAGGCAACTAGTGAGGATGAGACAAAGGGCAGAATTTTCCCACCACAGGAATTGTAGCGGGCAGGACACAGACCATGCAAAGGTCCATTACCCTCGAGCGGGATTTTCCAGCTTTGGGGCGAGTGTGGCTTTTTGCTTCACGTTTTGCAGTCAGGATGATGCGTGGCTTGGAAGGGAATTTGCAAGTTGTGGTGCTCCCATGTGTCTGTTGCCTTTTTCCTTCTCAATGGTCTTGTGTCTGATTTTGGAATGTTCTGTCGAGATTCCCAGTGATTTGCTGCAATGCACCTTGTATATGGTACACTTGACTACTGCTGTGCAGTGGAGGGAATGAATGTTTAAGCGCGTGATGGAGTGTCAATCAAGTGGGCTGCTTTGTCCATAAGACCATAAAACGTGGGAGAAGAAGTAGGCCATTTGGCCCATCAAATCTGCTCTGTCATTCAATGAGATCATGATTAATCTGACATAATATTCTTCAATTCCACTTTTTCACTTTATCCCCAGAGTCCTTGATTTCTTTACTAAACTCTATCTATCACAGTCTTAAACATGATCCAGCCTCTACATCCCTCTGTGGTAAAGAATTCCACAGATTCACTACTGTCTGAGAGAAGAAATTCCTTTTCATTTCTGTCTTAAATGGCTGACCCTTACTCTGAGATTATGTCCTCTTGTCCTAGGCTCTCGCATAAGGGGAAACAGCCTCAGCAGTGATCCTGTCATGCTCCCGGACGATCCTATATGTCTCACTAAGGTCACCTCTCATTTTTCTGAGCTTGAGTGAATACATTCCCAACCTACTTAACCTCTCCTCGGGAGAAAATCCCTCCATACCTGGGATCAATCTAGTGAACCTTCTCTGGACTGCCTCCAATGCCAGTATATCTTTCCTTAGAAAAGGGGACCAAAAGTATTCATATTTTAGGCGTAGTCTAACTAGTACAGACTTGTACAGACTTCCCTATTTTATATTCCATTCTCTTTGAAATAAAAACCAACATTACATTTTCCTTCCCAATTACCTGCTGGGCTTGCATTTTTATGATTAATGCACAAGGTTCGCCCAATCCGTCTGTGCAGCAGTTTTCCTCAATATTACTCCATTTAAATAATATTCAGCTCATTTATTCTTCCTACTGATGTGTATAACTTCACATTTTCCTACCAGCTGCCAAGTTTTTGCCCACTCATCTAACCTGTCTATATCCCAGTGTAGACTCTTTGGGTGGGATTTTCCTGCTGCGCTTGCCCCAAAGCTGGAAAATCCTGCCTGAGGGTAACAGATCTTTGCATGGTCCGTGTTCCACCCACTACGATTCCTGTGGTGGGTGGGGTGGGAAAATTCCGTCTTTTGCCTCATCCTCACCAGTTGCCTTCCCACCTATTTTTGTGTCATTTGCAAAATTGGCAATAATAGATTTACTTTTCTCATCCAAGTCATTAATATATGATATTAATATTTGATAAAAATGGCCAGTACTCTAACTGGCAGGAATTGATTAGTTGCATTCCACAGATTTAATTATTCAGGCCTCATCAATTCACTATATCTATTAACAACTTAAATGAAGGGATACTGAGCCACATATCCAAATTTAGCAATGATATAAGATTGTAAGCAGCATAGACACAGGTATAAAATTACAAGATATTAATAGATTACACGAATGAGCAAAACAGTAGCAAACGTATTTTGATACAGGCAAAAAGAACAGAATGGATACTTTTTATATGGATAAAAGTTAAATTAGGTGTTTAGGTCATTGTTAGCTGTCCATCGATTCCAGAATGACGTCTATTCAAGGTTGTGAGTATCTGCTTTCTGCTTTTGTGCTTTGACGAAGGGTCATCTGGATTCAAAACATCAGCTCTTTTCTTTCCTTACAGATGCTGCCAGACGTGCTGAGACTTTCCAGCAGTTTTTCTTTTGTGAGTTTCTGCTCTGGGTCTTCAAGTGAGTGAACTGGCCAAAATTCAATCCACAGATCTTTCCATGATGTTTCCATGATGTAATAGGGGCCAGAGGGCAGGACTTACCCTTTTTCATTCCTTCTCTGCCATCACTCATAATTAAGATGTTGTGACAAAAAGCATGATGGACAAGATGTTTCCATTTTGTAGGATTGATAGCAAGCTCGTCCAGTAATGTGAACGCTGCTGTATTATACAGAGAGCTTCAAAATGTCTTTAAAACATTTTCTTTGTCCTCCCCTTGAACATTAATCTTTTGAGAGTTGAGGAAATAGGATTTGGCATGGGAGATGCAGCCATCTGGTCAGTGCCTAGTCCATTGTGGGAGATTTTGCAGCAGTTCTTCCTGGATGCTTGTGGAGTTGTCTTCAAGAAGAACATTAACACTTGCCTAACCATTTTCCCACTGGATCCGGAGGGCGTGGTAGCAGCATTGCTGGTGGAGTTTCTCTAGCATTCTTATGTGTCACTGGTGCAGGTTTCACTGCAGGAGAGTAGAGATGATGACTGCTCTGTACACTAGGTCCTCTGTTGACTTACAGGAGTCTTTGTTGCCAAACACTCCTGCCATTGGTTATAGAAGACTGAGCTGGCTTAGTTGATCTGGTGTTGGAACTTCTTGCCAATGTGGCCTTTTGTGAGGTGACTACCAAGGTGTGGGAAGTGCTCAACATATTTCAGAATCCCTCCTTCAACATCATTAAAATGTCATGGACAAGTGCACAGAATAGTCATAAAGGCTAGTCGAATGCTAAAATTTATTCAATTGTTAGCTGTTCCCTACTTTTATTTCTTCATTGCTTTTCTTTAATATTCTTTTCTCCTCACACTCTTTCCCCCTATTTTATCTCCTTTTTTCACATTTTCTTCTCGTCTTCTTCCCCTTTTCTCTATTTTACCTCCCACCCATCCATCTCCTCCCCCACCCCCTCCCCCAACATCTTCATCTGTCACTGCTTATCCTCTGATTTCAGCTTCGCTGCTGTTTGGCCATTCATGCCTTCTGTTCGCTCTATGGACTGCCATTAGTAGTCTTTCTTCTTGTTTTTGTAGCTGTGACTCATTTTTCATTCCATCACCCTACAGTATTTGGGTCAGTGTCTGTGGGAGTTTGCACATTCTCCCTGTCCTTGCGTGGGTTTTCTCCAGAAGCTCCAGTTTCCTCCCACACCCCAAAAACATGCTCTTAGGCTGATTGGTGTTAACAAATTGTCCCTAAATTAGTTGTCCCTCAATCTGATTATGGTTCCTTTATGTGGAGTCCAATAGGCATAGACAAAGGTCATAGGTAGAAGAGGGCATTCACAATGTTAAAATGGTGGCGTAGGCTCGTTGGGCCAAAGGGCCTGCTTCCCGTGTTCTGTTGTTCTTTGTTCTTTGTTAGCATAAGTATCTCTCATTTTCTAAGCCTTTTAGCTTTGACCAAGAGCCATCTGGGCTCGAAACATCAGCCCTTTTCACTCCTTACAGTTGCTGCCAAACTTGCTGAGATTTTCCAGCATTTTCTATTTTGGTAGTCGAATGCTGACCTTTATATTTTGAGCACTAGAATATAAGTTGGAAGAAATAATGCTTCAGCTATGCAAAGTCTGGTCATGTTATTCCTGGAATATGTTGAGCAGTTCTGAGTGCATCTCTGGAAGGATATATATTAGCTTTGGCTATTGCATCATAAGTTTACCAAATTACACCTAAACTCCAAGGATTAATTTACAAGGAGTGACTATATGACAAAGGATTGCGTTTCCTGGAATTTAGAAAGTTTCTAAGTTTTGGCAACATTTTCAAGGTGTTGACAGAATTGTTAGGGCAAATAGAAAGAAATTATTTCCTCTGGAGTTGGGCAGACTGATGGACATTAGAAGCAGCCTCGTAAGAGTGAACCTAAAAAACCCATCTATATTATCTAAATGTATTTTACACATGGGTGGTAGAAGTTTGGAACTTTCTTCTGCACATGGCAATTGATGCCAGATCAATTATTAATTTTAAATCTGAGATTGATAGATATTGTTATGCAATGATGTTGTGGGATACAGGGAAAATACGGGTTTATGGAGTTAGGTCGCAGATCAGCACTGATCTCATTGCATTGTGGAAAAGGCTCAAGGAACTGTTCTGAAGTTCCTATAGCATGAAGATATAAGGCTATAGTAGTGAGCCCCTTTAAGGGATGAGTTTCCAGAGCTAAGTGTGGGCTCTCCCAGGCAGCCTGGAGGCTGGAATCAAAGTAATCAGTAACATCTTTATCTCTGTTTGTAAATAGTTATATCTTATTAACAATAAACAGTTCTTCAGTTACTTCACTTTGTGGTCACCACTCTTTCCACGAAATTGCAAAGACCTTCCTTAAAGTTCCTCAGAACAAAATGGAGGTCGCATCTACTTAGCAGATCCTGCCAGTTACTCATGGAGATTGCTAAGTAAATAAGAAATGCATTTAGAGAGGCAGCCACAAAACTAAAATAACATTATGATCATGTTACTGGGCTAGAAACCTGGAGATTGTGAGTTCTCAGTCTCCCCATGGTAAATTGTGAAATTGAATTCAATAAGTCTGATCATTTGTGGGCTAGTACTGGTAGAATAATTATAAAAGCTGATGGATTGTCACAAAAACCTCACTGGATCAGGTCTCCAGATTCTTACTGAATTCAAGCTTTACTATCTGCCATGGTGAGATTTGAAACCCAGGATGTAAGGGTATTACCCTGGCTCTCTATTCCAGTGATAATACCACTATACCACTGTGCTGATCAAATTTCCATGTGACTCCAGTTCCACACTATATGATTGGCTCTAAAGCAAAGCAATTACATTCAGCAATAAATGTTCCCCCATCAGCGCTGCTTATAATTTTTAAAAAAGGGAAATTAATTCTACTATGAATAATTATGAATTAAGCTGACATTAATAGAATATTTCTGTACAAATCCCCCAACTCCTTCACTTGTTGATCTCTGAAATTTTATTTTTCTCCACGGAAGAGCTATAATATGTCTTGAAAAGGAAAGATTTTTTTTCAAACTTGTTAATTTGAGTATTTCTGAAGTATAGGGTTGGAGTGGGGGTGGGGGGGGGAATGGATTCTAACTCCTCAGAGAATAAAGGGATGGATACTTAAAATTGCCTTGGCCACTAGCAGATTGTGGAGATACTGGGAGGTGACAATCCTGTGGTTTTAGCTGGTTAATATGAGTTGGTGGCAAGAAAACCTGGCTCTTAACTAGCTCTTAACTCTCCTTTTCCTTAATTTTACGTCTCTCCCACCCATCTCATCCCTTCCTTTGTCTGTCACACTTCACCCTCTGATTTCAGCTTCTCTGCCGTTTGGCTATTCACATCTTCTATTCTCTTTATGGACAGCCATTAGCAACCTTTTCCCTTGTTTTTTGTGGCTATGACTTACCTCTCATTCCCTTACCCTGCAATATAAATATCTCCCACTTTCTCCGCCTTTTAGTTTTGACAAAGGGTCACTGGACTCCAAACATCAGCTCTTTTCTCTCCTTACAGACGCTGCCAGACCTGCTGAGATTTTCCAGCATTTTCTCTTCTGAAGTGACTGCAGTGAATCATTCTGCTTTTAGTTGTATGTATAATTCCTAATGGATTTTCACAAAATTGATGAAACCCAAGGCCTTGAAATGTTAAAGTGACCTTTCCTACAATGTCCTTTCAGATAGAGAAACAGAAATTGCACTCATCAAGTTCACTGCTTTCAACAGAATTCAATAAAAATGAGGGACTTGCTTCGCAGAAGTGATACTTCAGAAACTCTGCAATGAGCATTACAGATTGAATTGATTAGCACATATGATCAGAGCAGGAATAAAATGCAGTAGCGTAACCAATTGACGTGCAACACAACTGTTTCCAACTGACCTACACAATTTGGCACTAATAATGGACATTTTTGTCCACAACATGCTAAGGGAACTTGCTCAGACGGAGCCAGAATTTAGCCCCATGACTGCTGATATTTGAAGGAGGTATACAGCCAGTTTTGTTAAACTTTTTGCAATAGAAGATTCCATTTTAGATAAGTGACAGACCGCCTCAGCACAAGTACATGCATATTTGTTGATTGTGCTGTAGGGTGGAGGATGCATGATTATTTTGAGCAAAATATTGGAGGATCAGGAGTTGCTAAAGACTTAGAATTATTTAGTGCTTGTCATGATCACAGGACATTACAAAATGCTCAACAGCCAACTGAGTATTTTTCAAGTGCTATCATTGTTGTAATGTGGAAAGTGGGCTGACAATTTCTTTACCCAAAGGGTGGTTCGGGAGTGGAATGCCCTGCCTGCAGCGGTTGTAGATGCGCCAAGTTTGGTGGCGTTTAAGAGGTTAGTTGATAAGTATATGGAAGAGAAGGGAATGGTTTAGTTTGGAGGGGCATTGCTTTTTATATTGGTCGGCGCAACATCGAAGGCCGAAGGGCCTGTTCTGTGCTGTAATGTTCTATGTTCTATGTTCTAATTTCCACACAGCAATTTATCACAAAGACCTGTAATAATGACTGGATCGTATGTATTTTAGTATTGTTGATTGAGGGATAAATATTGGTCAGGCCACCAGGAATAATTCCCCCGCTCCTTCTCAAAATTGTGGGAGGCAGACCTGAGAGGTTAGACTTGGGTCTTGATTTTTTAAAAGTTTAAAATTTATTAGTGTCACAGGTAGGCATACGTTAACAACGCATTGCAGTTATCATGAAAATCCTCTAGTCACCACACTCCGGAGCTTGTTTGGGTACACTGAGGGAGAATTTAGCATGGCCAATGCACTTAACCAGCACATCTTTCAAGACTGTGGGAGGAAACTGGAGCACCCAGAGGCAATGCACAGAACATGGGAAGAACATGCAGACTCTACACAGACAGTGACCTGAGCCAGAATGTGAATCCGGATCACTGGCGCTGTAAGACTGCAGTGCTAACTACTGTGCCACCATGTGCCCTATTTATTATCTCAACTGGCACTTCTGCCAGTGCTGCACTTTCACACTGTTGTTCTGAAGTGTCAGTCTTAACCTATGTGTTCAAGTCCTGGAATGGGACTTGAACCAATAACCAGGTGAGATCCACATCTGAAGCCTGAGGGGCAACTTTTTTGATTTTATTTTATTTTATTTATTGATGTACAGTGAAAAGTATTGTTTCCTGTGCGTTATACAGACAAAGCATACCACACATTGAGAAGGGAATGAGAGAGTTCAGAATGTAGTGCTACAGTCATAGCTATGGTGTAGAGAAAGATCAACTTAGTGTGAGGTAGATCCATTCAAAAGACTGAAGGTAGCAGGGAAGAAGTTGTTCTTGAGTTGGTTGGTACATGTCCTCAAACATTTCCCCAACAGAAGAGAGTGAAAGAGAATATGTCTGGGATGTGTGGAGTCCTTAATTATGTGGCTGCTTTTCCGAGGCAGCAGGAAGTGTAGACAGTGTCAATGGGTGGGAGGCTGATTTGAGTGATGGATTGGGCTCTTTTCATGACCCTTCATAGTTTCTTGGACATAGCAAGAACCATTGCAAGCTGTGATACAACTAGAAAGAATGCTTTCTATGGTGCAATTGAAGTTGATGAGAGTCATTGCGGACACGTCAAATTCCCTTAGCCTCCTGAGAAAGTAGATGCATTGTGGGCTTTCTTAATTAAAGCATTGGAATGGAGAGACCAGGACGGGTTGTTGGTGATCTGGCCACTTAAAAACTTGAGTTCTCAACCATGGCAGATAGAAGACAGAGGGTGGTGGTTGATGGGAGATATTCATCGTGGAGTTCGGTGACGAGTGGTGTGCCTCAGGGGTCTGTTTGGGGCCCCTGCTGTTTGTAATTTTTATAAATGATCTGGATGAGGGTATTGAGGGATGGATCAGTAAATTTGCAGATGATACTAAAGTTGGTGGTGTGGTAGATAGTGAAGAGGGGTGTTTTAGTTTACAGAGTGACTTGGACAAGTTGCAGAGCTGGGCCGAGAGGTGGCAAATGGAGTTTAATGTGGAAAAGTGTGAGGTAATGCACTTTGGCAGGAACAATAAATGTGTAGAGTATAGGGCTAATGGTAGGGCTCTTAATAGTGTTGAGGAACAGAAGGATCTTGGTGTATGTGTCAATAGATCCCTGAAAGTAGGCAGTCAAGTGGATAAAGTTGTTAAGAAGGCTTATGGAGTCTTAGCTTTTATTGGTAGGGGGATTGAATTTAGGAGCCGCAGCATCATGTTGCAGCTGTACAAAACTCTAGTGCGGCCGCACTTGGAGTATTGTGTGCAGTTCTGGTCGCCACATTATAAGAAAGATGTGGAGGCATTGGAGAGGGTACAGAGGAGGTTTACTAGGATGTTGCCTGGTATGGAGGGCAGGTCCTATGAAGAGAGGTTGAAGGATTTGAGGTTGTTTTCGTTAGAAAGGAGGCGGCTAAGGGGGGATCTTATTGAAGCATATAAGATGATTAGAGGTTTGGATAGGGTGGACAGTGATAGCCTTTTTCCTAGGATGGAGAAAGCTAGCACGAGGGGACACAGCTTTAAATTAAGGGGTATGAGTTATAGGACGGATATCAGAGGTAGGTTCTTTACTCAAAGAGTGATTAGGGAGTGGAATGCCCTGCCTGCAGCTGTTGTAGATGCGCCAAGTTTGGTGGCGTTTAAGAGGTTAGTTGATAAGTATATGGATGAGAAGGGAATGGTTTAGTTAGGAGGGGCATTGCTTTTTATTTTGGTCGGCACAACATCGAAGGCCGAAGGGCCTGTTCTGTGCTGTATTGTTCTATGTTCTATGTTCTATGTTCTATTTCTACCTCATCCCCATTGATGTAGAGAGAGGCATGTTCTCCACTATGTTTCCTGAAATGGATGATTACCTCCTTCATTTTGTTGACATTGAGCAAGAGATTATTGTTGCTGCACTAGTTCACCAGATTCTCTATCTCTTTCCTGCACTTTGTCTTGTCATTATTTGAGATTCAACTCACTACAGTGATGTAATCAGCAAACCTGAAAATCAAGTTGGAGGGGGATTCGGCCATGCAGTCATAGGTGTATAAGGAGTATAGTAGGAGGCTGAGAATACAGCCTTGTGGGGCACAAGTGTTGAGGATGATTGTGGAGGAGGTGTTGATGCCTAACCTTACTAATTGCTGTCTGTGGGTTAGGAAGTTCAGGATCCAGATGCTGAGGGATGTGCCGAGACCCAGTAAACGGAGTTTGGAAATGAGTTTCTTAGGAATAATGGCGTTGAGGGCTGAGTTGTAGTCAATAAATAGGACATAGTTGCCTTTGTGATCTAGATGTTCCAAAATTGAGTGCAGGACCAGGGGATGGCAACTGCTGTGGACCTGTGGCAGCAGTAGGCAAACTGTAGTGGATCGAGGCAATCTGGGAGGTTGAATTGATTTGTATCATGACTGACCTTTCGAAGCACTTCATAACGATGGATGTCAGAGCTACCGAGCAAACTAGAGTCAGTGTAGTCACTAATATCCAGACAGGAAACAAGCATGTAAGAACATGACTCCCCTCACACAGTAAGAACAGCTAACAGTTCCCAGCCTGGAAGCTTTAAACCACAATCCAGTTAGCTCCTTTATTTCACTGTGTTACATCTTGGGTCTGTTCACTAATTTTGACCAATCAACTAACCCAAAATATTCATCTATCATTGATTTTCAAAAGCTAATTGGCCCACTGCATCTTTCCCAGTTTGTTCATTTTTATTTTTGAGCTGGAAAGGTTTAGCAATCAAGCTAATGCTCTGCAACTCTGCAGATGATCAATGTAAACTGCCATGCATGAGTGTGACAATTAATTGATTACAAGATAAAAAAGTATGTCTTAATGGAAATGAGGCAGAAAGTGGATTTGTGAGAGACTGATGGCTATCTTTTGCCAATATGAATGCAGAGTGAGATTGCAGTGATTAAAGTAACAAATAAAAGGATTGAACATAAGGACATGAGAACGTAAGAATAGGAGGAAGATTCTATCTTTGAAGGCTTCCTTTTGCAGATTGAAGATGCCCCCTCTAAGAATTCTCCCCTCCCCTACTTTCTACACAGCTACTACCTTAAACCCACCACCCCCACACTCCTGCTTTCTCCCAAACCTTCCCAAAATCTCCCTGCTCAGGATATGGACATAGCTGTGTCCTATTCTCAAGATCCCACTGCCTCATGGCACATGCTGCCTCATATGCCCAAAGGTGTGTGGGGTGCAAATTGGTCTGTCTAGTCACACAAAGACCCATGGCAGAAATGCTAGACCCTGAGTAGACATCTTCCTTGAATCAATGGATAGCAGATGATGCCAAAAGCAGGTTCAATCAGCAGTTAAGAAGGCAAATGCAATGTTAGAATTCATGTCGAATGGGCTAGAATACAAGAGCAGGGATATACTTCTGAGTTTCTATAAGGCTGTGGTCAGACCCCATTTGGACTATTGTGAACAGTTTTGGGACCATATCTAAGGAAGGATGTACTGGCTTTGGAAAGGGCCCAGAGGAGTTTCATAAGAATGATCTCTGGAATAAAGAGCTTGTTGTATGAGGAACGGTGAAGGACTCTAGGTCTGTACTTGTTGGAGTTTAGAAGGATGATGGGGAGCATCTTATTGAAACTTACAAGATACTGCGAGACCTGGATCAGTGGACTAGAGAGGATTTTCCACTCGTGGGAAAAACTAGAACCAGAGGGCACAACCTCAGGCTAAAGAGATGATCCTTTAAAACAGAGATGAAGACGAATTTCTTCAGCCAGAGAGTGGTGAATCTGTGGAATTCATTGCTGCAGAAAGCTGTGGAGGCCAGCTCACTGAGTGTCTTTAAGACAGTGATAGATAGGTTCTTGATTAATAAGGGGATCAGGGGTTATTGGGAAGAGGCAGAAAGAATAGGGATAGAAATCAACCATGATTGAATAATGGAGCAGACTCGATGGGCTGAGTGGCCTAATTCTGCTTCTATTTCTTGTGGTTTTATGACACCTTTGCTTGAAACATGAAAAGATGCAAAAAAGATTTACAAGGATGTTATTGGGAAGGTTTGAATTATAAGGAGAGGTTGGACACGCTGGGACTTCCTGGAGCGTAGGAAGATGAGCGGTGACATTATAGAGGTTTATAAAATCATGAGGAGCAAAGAAAACGTGAATAGCCAAGGTCTTTTTTCCCAGGGTAAGGGAGTCCAAAACTAGAGAGTATATATTTAAGGAGAGACGGGCATGATTTAAAAGGGGCCTGAGGGTGGTGCGTGCATGGAATGAGCTGCCAGAGAAGGTGGTAGAGGTGGGAGCAATTACATCATTTAAAAGACATTTGGACAGGTACGTGGATAGGAAAGGTTCAGAGGAATATGGGCCAAATGCAGGCAAATGGGACTAGTTCTGTTTAAGAAAGTTGGTTTGCACAGACAGATTGGACTGAAGGGCTTGGTTCTGTGCTGTTTATCTCTAAGAGTCTATGACCAACCCTTCCAACCCCACCCCAGATGCTACACTAATTGACAGTGTTGAATGAGGTGCACCCAGGTCCAGGTCTAATCCCCAGTTCATCTGGTAGATCTTGTTACACTAAAAGAATTCACAGATAGCATCAAGGATTTTCAGTCTCAATTGATTTCAATGAATTTATTGACAATCATTTGTGCTGTTTTCCATTAACTTCACACCATTTTTACTGAACAGTTGAATAGCATACTTCTTCAAAATCAGGATTTGCAGTTCCATACAATGTAAAGAATAAATAATTGATTTTAATATTAGAATTTGTTTTACCAGCTGCCAAAAAGAAAAAAAATCTTTAGAAACATTCACAAGCTTGGTAGAATTCCACTTGTGCTGACATAAAGTAATACATAAATTAAATTTTATAACAGATATATTCTCAAGTCAATTAAATAAAATATATTATCACAGAGACAGCAGTTTTCCAAGGAACATAAGACTTTGATAATGTTGCAATGATGTGATATGAAAAAAATAATTTGTTACATGGAATAATAACTTCAAATTTAGAGCAATAATTTCATTATGAATGAGTTTAAAATTTATGTATGTGTCACAGACTTACATTAACACTGCAATGAAGTTACTGTGAAAATCCCCTGGTCGCCACACTCCGGCGCTTGAACAGTACACTGAGGGAGAAATTAGCATGGACAATGCACCTAACCAGCACGTGGCAGGAAACTGAAGTATCTGCAGAAAACCCGTGCAGAAAACATGCAGACTCCACACAGACAGTGACCCAAGCTGGGAATCGAGCCCGGGTCCCTGGCTCTGTGAGGCAGCAGTGCTAAGCACCATGCTGCCAGATATAGTAATGGATGCGAATCCATTGTATGGTTGGTTTGCACCAAGATTATATGGACCTCACGAAACAGAAAGAATGATATTTGGGATTGTAGTTGTTCTATATGTTCATTAGTCTTACATTTACTGAATATCTCTTCTATTTGGGTCATTATAATTAAATAATTTATATTGACAAGTTTCCAATGCATAAGCACTTTGCAACTGGTAAAATTACTAGCTTGCATTACAGCCATCACTCTCATTTAGCTGCTTCAGTATTTATTTATAAACCAATTTCTATGATTTTTCCTATCATAAAGTATTATCAAATAGATTTGTGAAATTCAGAGGCGAGGATGTTCGGGGCCCTCCATCCCACTGGGATATTATAGGTTCCGCCAAAGGAACCAGCTATTTAAATGGTTGCCGCATCCACGTCAGGGTGTGGCAATAAAATCCTGAGTTTAATATTGCAAGAATTGTGAGGTGCATTTACAATGCTGTGAAGCAGCTCTATGGCAATTGTTACTTGTCTATGCTTGCCCAATGATTATTGTCTGTGCATAGGTTTGGGATTGAAAGCCAATGGTGTTTATGTGCTTTTGGAAACATGCAAAGTCTAGGGTGATAGTCAAAATTCTGTACTATTAATTTTTTTTTATTCATGGCTTCACTGGTTAAGGTCAGCATTTTTGCCCATCTCTAATTGCCCTTGGGAAGGTGGTGCTGAACAACCTTCTTGAACCGTTGCAGTTCATGTGTCGTAGGAATACCCACAATGCTGTTAGAAAAGGAGTTTCAGGGTCTTCACCCAGCAATAGTGAAGGGACGGTGATATTGTTCCAAGTCAGGACATTGTGTGACTTGGAGAAGAACTTCTGAGTGAGGGTGTTCCCATGTGTCTGTTGCCTTTGTCCTTCTAGATGATAAAAATCATCTGTACGGAAAGTCTTGGCAAAGGAGTCTTGGTAAGTTGTTGCAGTGCATTTTATAGATGGTACACACTGATGCCACTGTAGGTGGAGGGTGTGAAGGTAGTGGAAAGAATGCCAGTAAAGCAGGCTACTTTGTCTTAGATAGTGTTGAGCTTCTTGACTGTTGTTGGAGTTGCAATAAAGTAACATAAAGATTTAATTTTTAGATAACTATCATAAATATTTGCAAGTGGAGAATGTCCCATCAAACTACTGATATGTGCTTCATGGACAGACTTTGAAAGTGGGTTAATCTCCACAGAGTTTCCAGCTTTGGACCTGCTCATGTAGCCATAGTAGTTGTGGCTAATCCACTCACTTTCTGGTCAATGGTACCCCCACAATGTTGACATTGGGGGATTTAATGATGGTAATGAGGTTGAATGTTAAGAGGCAATGGTTAGGTTCTCTATTGCTAGAGACATAATTACCATATACTTGTGTGGCATGAATGTCACTTGCTGCTTAACAGCCCAAGCCTGAATATTTCCAAGTCTTACTGCATTTGGACACATCAGAGGAATCACTGTTGAATCATCAGCAAACATTCCCACTTCTGACCTTATGATGGAAAGAAGGTCATTGATAAAACAGCTGAAGATGACTTGATCCAGTTGGCTTGCTAGAGCATCTAAGAGTTGCCAGGCTAGACAAAGGCATTAGATTAACTTTTATTCTAGATTTATCCATTAAATTTAAATTCCACTGGCTGCCATGGTGAGATTTGAACACATGTCCCAGCACATTACCTGGGCCTCTGGATTATTAAGGCCAATAACATTACTGCTATGCCACCTTCTCTCCAGAAAATAATCAATTATATTTATGTGTGTGATATAAAAAGGCATACTTCCCAAATCCATTTTTAGCCAGTGTATTGGAAATTTGGGTTTTGTTCCCCTCTCCAACCCAAGTATTTAGCTTATCTACTGATATGCAATAGTCTCAATTCTTCCCCAAATATTTAATAAGTAATGATCTGCTTTCAAATTTTAGAGGTTTTCACTTCAATAGGATCAGGTTTGTGAATGGGATTGTAAATCAAAAACAAAACTGGGATCCTACAAACGTGTTCTTATTTGATGTAGTTCACATTATCTTAGGTTTGGAGTCTCCATCCAATTTACAATTCTTCAGATAAGGATTACATGAGTCATAGAGTTTTACAGCACAGGAAGAGACCCTTCAGCAAGAGATACAACTCTCAACAGAATGCAGAACACCCAAATGGTTCAGAGGGTAAATGAATAACACGATAAGATATTAAGTCACACAAACAAGAAAACGTCAGGCAAGGAAACATTCCAATTACGCTAAAGAAAGCTGCCAGAAGAGGGGAGAAAATAGATTGCCAGAGATAATACTTCTCACCATTACTCACTGATATCTGTTATAAATACCTACATAGATAATGGCTGAGACCAGGATCGGTCAAACAATTTGTTGAAACATGCAATCTAAGTGAATAAGAGCATTATGGGTGCACTTACATCGCACAGACTGTAACAATTTGAATACAGTGCCTCACCACCAGGTTCTCAAGGGCAATTGGGGTTGTACAATAAATGCTGACCTTGTCCGCAACATCCACAACCTCTGAACTAATTACTTAAAAAATTGAGAAATGGATATTTGCATTATGTTCTAAGTGTAGAAATTTGTTTTGCCATGTATTGCCTTGGAATGGATTTGAAAACAAGGATGAGAAATTTAAAAATGGAGGCTTTGAGGGAATGGCAGTCAATCTAGGTGTCCAAGCACAGAGGTGATGGATAAACAGGATTTGGATTAAAATATGGGCAGCAGTGAGCTCAGATGAGCTTGGATGAGTTCAGTTTTATAGTGGGTGCAAGGAGACATTGAAATAGTTTAGTCTAGAGCTAGCAGGAGCATTGATGAGTATTCCAGCTGCAAGGGAGCTGAGGCAGGAAGGGGCGCACTTGACCATACGGAGAAGAGGTTGGCAGTTTTGATGACAGAGAGGATTATGTGGGTCAGATTGTTAGTTCAAAGTTAAATAGGATGTAATGTTTGAGTGGCTTGTTTTAATCTCAGACAGTGGTTGATGTGTTGCTATCCACATTTTGCTACGTCAATATGGAATTCTATATCTTGAGTGCTGTTGACATTCTTTGTATCATAACCTGTATAACACAAATTTTTATGTGATGTAATCAGTGTAATGGTTAAAAGCTGATGCTAATGTTGACAAAATGATGGGAGTTAATTGCACTCCATTTTTATGGGTCAGTGCAATTATATTGTTATGTGCACGGTGGCACAGTGGTTAGCAGTGTTGCCTCACTGTGCCAGGAGGATCTGGGTTCAATTCCGGCCTTGGGTGACTGTATGGAGTTTATATATTTGCCCCGAGTTGCATGCATTTCTGCTGGGTGCTCCGGTTTCCTTTCACAGTCCATGTTAGGTGGGATTGGCCATGCTAAATTACCAAAGATGTGTAGGTTAGGTGCATTGGCCATGGTAAACTTGTGGGGTTACAGGATGGGGATTTGGGCCAGGGTAAGAAGTTCTTTCTGAGAGTAGGTGCAGATTTGATGGGTTGAATGGCGTCCTTCTGCACTGTAGGGATTCTAGGAATCTTGAATTGGATGAAACATGCTAGTCTGGTGAACGGAAATTTAAGGAAATGCAAATAATTAAAAAATGACAAGCTGGAAATACGCATATTTTGATAATACCTGGAGAGGTTCAAAAGACATTGGGATCCATTGCCAACCATATCCAACACTAAAGTGAGAGAGGGCCAAGGAGTGATAGGCAGAAATAAATTGGGAGGAAACCCAACAATCGGCCTATCAGCAACTGACAGAGCAGCCCAGGAAACAGTGATGGCTAGTGGTCAGCAGACACAGCTCAATTCTGAAGCAGATTAACCAGTTGACATTCCCTCTTCTGCTGTTTGTCATCCTCCAAATTCATCAATATGGAATTTCCACTCAGATGGAGTTGGATAAAAAAAAAATTGGGCATCAGAAATTACCAGAAGAATCAAACAAAGGTACGTACGTAAAGTTGTAGCAATCAATGGAAATGTGGCATTAAACTGCTCATTTAAACTGCTCACTTTGTTGTTGCGCCTTTCAAATTAGTTTCCGAGCAAACATCTTCCTGGACTGATGGCTTGTGCATGATTTGGAAGAGGTGATAACTAACGTCAAGGCCAGAAAATGACATGGGAGTCTTGAAGGCATCACATCACATCATTAAATATTACCGCAAACATAAATCATGAGGTTCATGAATACACAACCGTTTCTGGGTATGGGGCTGGAGGGAGGAAGGTGCTTGTGAATTTTGTGCTTAACAGGTTGTTGAGGATTGGATCAAGCATTCCACACAGCATACTTAGATACAAAGTGCAAAGTTCCCTGACCTCCACTCAACTAAATGCCTCAGACTCAATCTCCAAGGAGACTGCTTAAAGGGCACTTTCCCATTTCTCACACCAGCTGCCCTGTGGCCAAAATGAAATCGCCCTCAGATACTCAGTTAGGGAACATTTCGTAACGCAGGGCTGGTTTCAAATTGCCCCATTTAGAGAGACATTTCATCAACCTGGGCTGATTCCAGGAATCAGAAGTGAAAGCAATAATCAACCAAACAACAGCTACTGGCAGCTCAGTGTTTAACCCAAATGCACAATCCCAGCTCACCAAGCATCCATTACTGATGCAGTCACGTGTGTGTGGTCATAAAATCACATCAGATAAAATCCTTATTTGATTGCGCTACAATATTCACACCATGCACTCAGCCTTCAGATATAATGATTCGCTCCTGCCCACTGTCAATACTGAATTCAAAAAAACACTAATTTAAATAAAAGTACCACAGTGAAGGCTCTGGATATTTCTAATTTTGCTTATGAAGCAGATTCGTGCAACTTCCTTGAGGCCTGACTGCTGCCGAGAGATCCTCTCATATGGGCTAAGTGTCTGATGCACACTGCAGTGGCTTGACATTGATGAAGTTGCTCAACATTATCTTACTGCTAGCCAGTAAACCTGATATTGCCAAAGCAGATCACGTAACCAAAGCCATAAATTATTTAAAAACATTCAGTAAGAAACATTTGAATTAGAAAATGGATTACATTATTACATCAATTTGCTCAGGAAGCAACCTCGCCTTAGCTTGAGCACAGGCAGAGATATTGAAAATGGCATGTTTGGATCCCACTCTCTGCTATACATCTTATTAATAACCCTCCCAGCCCACTTTCTAATCTTTAGCTTGCATGATTTTACATAAGATTTTTAAATCATCTTCAGCCCGAGGATACACCCATTATTGCATGGCATTATTACAGTATCAGGATCGAGGAGAGCTCAGCATCATATATGGAACATGAGAAAAAGAAAGTTTAATTGCAGACATCATCCACGTTCCTTTCATTGACCATGTTTATAGTGTACGCTTCACTGTGACCCAATATCGATCAGGTAATAAAAGTGATGCAAAACACTTCCATCATTGATATCTTCTGTCCATTGCCAATAATGGTATCCAATTTGTCAAACTCATCAAACATGTCCTCATGTTACACTTTATAAAAGCATTGAACACTATTTCCAGCACAAAGCTGGAAAAAATATCATTCGTTTTATTTCTCGTCTTTTGAACTTAAGCTGGTGGACACTTTGGCACAGAATGCTTCGTTCCTTTAGTCCCAAAACTTTTCACCACGTTCATAAACAGAGAGCTTCTGAGGAGTCAACTCTACCCAATATTTCTGGCGTTCCCTGATCTTCAGTTCCAAACATTTTATTAATACAGGGTCTACTCTGGAGTCAAATTTATTGGCAAACCAATGACCATATTCAAGGAGCCACCTGAGCTCAGCAGAACCGTAGATGCAAACACTGCGGCGGTGAGTGCCCGTGCAGGGTGGGTACAGTGGCCCCTCCAGGTAACTCCACTTTACCAGCCTCACCTTACTCTGCAGATCAGTGACATCAGCCTTAGACTGGGAGAACTCGCCCGGCACTCCAGGTACCCGCACCATGCTTGCCCAGAAGTGCTCATCTGGTGAATAGGTATCTGCGGACCAAGCAAGGAAATCTTTAGCCACCACACTGTGTCTGATGTATTTGACAAACTCATAACTCAAAACAAAATAGGCACTGCCAGTAAACACTTTGATGTTGTGGGGAGCAGGTTCCTTCTCAACATTGGTTCTGAAGGGCACCTGTTCTTCCTCATTTGAATTACCCTGAAGCTCATGGTGGTACATGAATCGTTCTTTTTTAACATCACTGGGCTTCGTCGATTCCAGCATGTTAGATCCACCCAGCTTCTTCAACTCTGATACCAATTCAAAGTTGGACCGCAGCGGCAAATCTTGGCCACACAAGTTGATAACGTACTTCCACTTGACTGCAGATTGGAGAAGATCGGACAGGCAATTGAGATCTGCTTGCAGTCTGGAGATGTGAGCATAGTGTACCAGTTCCAACTTGGACGCAATGAACACATTAGGAATGCATTTGGCTAAATTGTTCATGGCAGCTTTGAATGAGTTTGAGGATTTCTGGTCATAATGAATGCAGTATATGTTCTGGGGCATGTAAATCATTTTTAAACTCCTTTCCACCATAATGGCATCTTTATGAACCACCATAGAAAATGCCAAAGGGTACTCCTTTTCCTCTTCTGACACTAATGTGTTTTGATATCCTCGTTGGGAGAGGTACTGAGCACAGTCAGATGTCATCAACTCAACATCTTCATCTTCCAGATCAACAATATTGCCCTTCCGTATTTCTAAGGTTTTACCCACTTCCACTGAGTTGGACTCATAGATAGCAGTGCAATTTATGTCAAGCTTCAACTGTAGATAGCTCCCACTCTTTCTGTTCCTCACAAATTGTGAGGTGCTCCAGTAAGGTTCCACCAGCCATGTTTTTGATGAACTTGTGTTCATCCTGTGACTGTGAAAGAGTTTATATAGGCAGGGCAGTGCAAAGGTCACAGACAGCAAAAGCATCTTCTTCATCTTCAGCTGAAATTTGGCAGTGAAATGCTTGCAAAACATTCTGCAAAATACAAAAGCACCGTCAGCTGTTAGCATAATCAAATTCGGACATGGTTTAGAACACCTTAAACTTCATTTTAAATACAATCGTAGAATGGTGCAGAAGTACTGTGAGTACATTGGGCACACATTTTGGGAAGGATAAAACAAAGAACAGTACAGCACAGGAACAGGCCCTTCGGCTTACGAATGTTATGCCAAAAATGACGCTAAATTAAACTAATCCCTGCTGCTTGGCCTTGGTCCATATCCCTTTATTCTCTGCATATTGGCGTGCTTATCTAAAAGCTCTTTAAATAGCCCTATTGTATCTGCCTGCATCACCACCTCTGACAGCACATTCCAGCCATCTACTACTGTCTGTGTAAAGAACTTGCCCGTCACATCTCCTTTGAACTTTCTCTCTCTCACCTTATGTGCATGCCCCTTATTATTAGACATTTCAATCCTAGGAAAAAGATTCTGTCTGTACGTTGTCCTTGGAGGGAGTGCAGAGCAGCTTTACAAGAATGATATCTGGACTCCAAAGGTTTAATTATGAGGAGAGATTATACAAATTTTACCTGTTTTTCTCTGGTATTTAGAAGGTTAAGGAGTGATCTCATCGAAGTCTTCAAGATACAAGCAGGAAAAGATAGAGTAGATAAAGATAAATTATTTCCATTGGTTGCAGACTCTAGAACTAGGAGGCGTGGTCTAAAGATAAGGTTAGGCCACTCAGGAAAGATGTTAGGTAGCACACCTACATATAGGGTGCGAGAGGTTGGAACTCTCTTTCACAAATGGCAGTGATGCTAGATTGGTTGTTATCTTTAAATCTCAGATAGATTTTCGTCATTAAGCAAAGATACGAAGAGGTATGTGCCAAAGGCAGGTTAGTCCACAGATCAGACATGATTTTATTGAATATCAGGTGGATCAGCCTCGATAAGCTAAATGGTCCAGTCCTGTTCTATGTTCCTAAGAGCATTTGACCAGCATTTCTGGGCTGGATTCCACAAAGAGCAACCCAGTTAATGCCCATACCTCTGTATGTCTTTTCTTCTTCAAATATTCATTCAATTTCCCTTTAAAGGCTACTATAGTGAACTTACATTCATTACCCTATCCTACAGTACATTCAAATACCTAACTACTTGTTTTGACTAATGTCGTTTTTGGTTCTTTCACTAATCACCTTACATCTATGCCTTCTAAAAATCAGCCATTGGAACAAGTTACATTTTATTAACTGCTCCTAAAACTATCATGATTTTAAACACCAATGTCATATCTCTGCTTTCTCTTTCTGTTCCATGGAAAACAGCCCCTTTGGTCTCTACCTGGAACTGTAACCAGGACTGGTAAACCAGGAAAGGATTTAGCAAGGGTACAGAAGTGTTTGGATCACAGGTGTGATCTCTCCTGCCCATGGCCCTGTCACGGGGGCATGGAGCCTCTGGCTCCAATGGATGCCTAGCCTGTTGGTGAAAACACACACAACACATCAGGAATAAAAACAGGAGTAGCCATCAGACCGTTCAAGCCTGTCCCACCATTCATTATTACAATCATGGCTGATCTATACTGGCCTCAACTCCTTTGCTGTGCCATTTTCCCATCGTTCTCTATTCCTTGATCAAATATTTTTCCACTTCCACTTTACACTTCCAATGATCCAGCCTCCACCACCCTTTGGGCAGAGAATTCCAGATGCGAAGAAATTTCTACACATCAGATTTAAAAGGGCAGCTCTTTATCTTGTAGCTATGTCTCCTTATTCCAGATGCTTCCAATAGTGAAAACATCTCACCCTCCACCCTGTCAAGCTCCCTTATGATCTTATATGTTTGAATAAGGTCACCATCTCCTAAACACTGGAGAATACAGGCCCAGACTATTGGGATAGGAAAACCCTCTCATCCCAGAAATTAGACTAGTGAATCTCCTTTGAACTGCCTCCAGTGTTACTATACTTTTTTAGATAGGGGACCCATAACTATTAACATTATTCCAGGTGAGGCCTCACCAGCACTGGACAATTGCAACAAAACCTGCATATTATCCCTCATTATTGATGTGAATTGTTCACCCACGTCTAATCCTAAATCCAGTCCGCTTCAACAAAAGCCCCCCCAATCAGGATGTTGTCTTAACATGGTTCTGCTTCTTCCCCAGCTGCCCCCCCCCACCTCTCCCAATACCACACTGTCTCCAACATCTGTCTCTATGCGGCTAGGGAAATGTTGCCTACAAGTATTTAATTATGTTCAAAAACAAGAGTGGTTCCTTAGGGAATTGCACTATTGTCAATCAACCTAATCAAAAACTCGCAGGACTCTGGATACCTAGTCTAACATCCCTGGAGGATTTAAATAAAAAGAAGGTCGATTAACACTGCAAAGTAACACATGCCCTGCTATAATCAATTATTAGCCTGTATTGTTAGCATCAGCTGCATGTTTACCAGACAAATCGACTCTTGTAACAAAACATTTCCTTTTAAAGCAACCCCAGCTTAAACATTAAATATATCAAAATAGCGCAATATCATCACACTACATACCACCTTCCAGGTTGAAAAAAGCCATTGGCCAGTACTGTCTGTTTTCCAACCCTTGGCAAGTTTTTCATTTATACTACTACTACTTCCTTTTTTTTAATCCTCTGCATTGTCTTTTTATTAAGAAGTCTAATGTGTGCTCCTTTATTCAATGCCTTCTAAGGTCCATATACTGCCCGCAACATAAAATCGTAGAATCCCTACATTGCAGAAAGAGGCCATTTGGCCCATCAATTTACACTGATTCTCTGAAAGCCCTTCCCTCCATCCTAACTCTGTAACCCACAGATTTATCATAGACAATGCACCTAATTGCCCCTTAATGTCCCAGGACCTAATCCTGGGACATAAAGAGGCAATTTTTCAAAGCCAATCCACCTAACATGCACATTTTTGGAATGTGGGAGAAAACCCACACAGACATGGAGAGAAATGTCCAAATTCCATATATGCATTGCCCTCATCCACTGTCTCTGTCACCTCCTCAAAAACTCAATCGAGTTACTCAAAGGCAATTCGTCAGGAAGAGTCATGCAGATTTGAAACGTTAACTTTATTTCTCTCTCCAAAGACCAGCTGAGTTTTTCCAGCACCTTCTGTCTTTATTACTTTTGTGGGATTATCATCAAATAAACTGGTTGGACTCAAACCTGGTGTTGTGAGACTTCTTACTGTGTTTATCCTAGTCCAATGCTGGCATCTCTACATCTTTATTACTCTAAACAGATCTGGGCTGGCTCTCACTTATCAGAACCAGCTTGTTCAAATGACTGGTAATTTTCTCCCAGATTTGTGTTTCTAAAAGCTTCCCCATCATCAGTGTTGAAGTGACTGGTCTAGCATTGCCAGGTTTATTCTTCTCCCTCTCCTTTTTTTTGAGCCAAGGTGTAGTAACGTTTGCAATCTTCCAGGTCTTTGGCACTACCCCTGTACCAAAGATGGGAAGACGGTGGTCAACAGTATTGTTGCTTCCATCCTCAACAACTTTGGATGCATCCCCCCATGCTGACTTACCCAATGTAGGTGCTGTCATTCTTTCTATTTTTATCTCAGTCAGTATCCTGGCAACCTCCTCATTTACTGTGGGTTTGGCAAAGTTCCCCTCTTTAGTAAACACCAATGCAAAGCACCTATTTTGTGCTTCAGCCAATGCCGTCTAACTTCACTGGTCTTTTGACTGTTAACATGCCTATAAACAGCCTTCAGATTCTTTTTTAGCTTAACATGAATTAAATGATTATGCATTGCAAAAATAACATCAATTCAAATTCCTTTACCTAGCATTATATAAATAAAACTTCAATTCTTTTATGTTTAAAAAAGCTGTTATTATTCCATTTCAGGATGTCAGCATCATTGGCTAGAGCAGCAAACATTGCCCATTCAATCTGGATAAAATGTATTATTATGCTGCAGTAGTTCAGGTTGCAAGTTTAGAGAGCGAATTCCACCATATTTACCCACTAGTGATAAGTGAACGGCATTATCTGTCCAATGTTGGTGGGTTTGGAGAGAAGCCTGTTGTTCTCATGCCCTTTATTCAAAGATCAAAGAACAAAACAGCACGGGAAACAGGCCCTTCGGCCCAACGAGCCCACGTCTTTGGGGATCCAGGTTCAAATCCCACCATGGCATAATAAAAACTTGGAATTAAAAGTCTACCATTGAAATGATTGTTGTAAAAACCCATCTGGTTTACTAATGCCCCTTAGGGAAGGAAATCTGCTGTCCTTACCTGATCTGGCCCACATGTGACTCCAAGACTCACAGCACTGTGGCTGACGCTCAAATGGAATGGAGGACAGTTAGGAATAGGCAATAAATGCTGGCCCAGACCATGATGCTCATACCCTGTTAAAAAAGGAATGGCACCAAGTGTTGCAATCTTCGCCTTATGATGGGAGGAGGGTCATGGACCAAGCGGGCAAATATGTTTGAGGCAGATACTCCAGCAGTGCTGTCACAGAATCGTAGAACCCTACAGTGCAGAAAGAGGCCTTTCGGCCCATTGAGTCTGCACCGAACACAATCCCACCCAGGCTCAAACCCCATATCCCCACATATTATACCCACTAATCCCTGTATCCTACACATCACTGGACCCTAAGGGGCAATTTCTTAGCATGGCCAATCAACCTAACCCACACATCTTTGGACTGTGGGAGGAAACCGGAGCACCCAGAGGAAACCCACGCAGACACAGGGAGAATGTGCAAACTCCACATAGACCTGGAGCTGAGATGATTGCCCTCCAACCACCACAAGCACCTTCCATTGTGCCAGGCATGTGGTCAGCACTGGGAGAAATCACCTCCTCCCTCACCAAACTCCAATGGCTTCAATGTCAGAGTGAAGCCACAAAGATGCAGAGGACTTTCACACTCCCATCGATTCAGGAATTGAGCTCTCATTGTCCAGATATATTTTTTAAAAATACGGTTGACTACACTTACCGGTCAGCGGATATATTTATGGGTTGAGTGCATGAATCTACATGAATGTACATAATAATGGGAAGTGCCGAATGAAAATCGCAATGAAATGTTTGCAGATTTTGAATTAAAGGGCATTAAGGAGATATTTGGCACTAAAGAGAGTCCGCTGGAGTTTGTGCGTAGAATTAAACTCCCCTCCCCCTGGAAGGAATCGTATGAGGAAGCAACTAGTACGGAAGCAGACTTCACCAGAATACAGTGTGTTGCTGCATCGAACTTGGTCTCTCTGACATTGCGGTAGCAAATAAAAGAGCAGCAGGGTTAGCACTTATCAGCAGCGCAATCACCCTGCTCATTCTTGCCGGCAGATAAGTAACTACCTCCCACTCAGTCCGTGCCATGAACCAGTTTTTAAAAAAATCCCTTTCCACCACTCTAAAGAATTTTAAAAAATGTGGCGACGGAGAGGTGGGTGGGGTTGGTGATTGCTTAATAAAATTGATTTGTTGGCAAGCCCGAGTGTAGGGGCTGAATGGCCTCATTCAGGGTGCCCGCAACTGTGCTATGGCAACGCAGGAACTGCGATTGGGAACTGTGGCAGCAAGTTAAAATATTTCCCAGTCAGAGCGAGCAGCCTCCCCCCATGTCTTTCCCTTTTCCGTCTTACTCCTTCTCTTTCCCCCTTTCCCATGTTTCTCTCCTCTTTCCCTTTCCCTCCTCTATCCCCCTCCCCTCTTCCCCTCCTTCCCCCCCCCCCGTGTCACTCCAGCACAGTGACCTCCCGGGGTACAGCATGAGTCAAAGTGAAATCACTCAAACATTTGGGACAAGTGGACGGGAGGGGGTACATTGCAATGTGTATGTGTGTGACACTGTACACAAACACACAAAGTACTCCAGAAGATGGGAATACACATGTGACAGTAACCTTTCAGCCGGAAACTGTGAAGTTCAATTTGTATTGTTGAAATGACAACATAAGCGAGATGGATCCGAGGGTCGCCCTCACCCCAGGCTGTTACTGACAATCCTGTCATTTGCAGAGACCTGGTGCTTGTGAGACTGTGCTTACCCCAGTCCAAT
The DNA here is from genome assembly GCA_024679065.1 of Sphyrna mokarran. Lineage (NCBI taxonomy): Eukaryota > Metazoa > Chordata > Chondrichthyes > Carcharhiniformes > Carcharhinidae > Sphyrna > Sphyrna mokarran. The sequence continues at coordinate 34,633,674 of JAGIQG010000006.1, read as the reverse complement.
GCCGGCATCTCCACATCATTTCCATAGATCCCAGCCAGCAACCCCAGCTCCCTCCAGTTCACTCACCTCTGTGTGTGTGTGTGTGTGTGTGTCAGTCTGCTGCCTCTCTCTGTCTTTCACACACACACACACCACACCGACTCACTTCCCCAAAGTGGAGCGGTGCCGGACAGTTTGAAAACGCCCGAGTTGAACTCTCCAGTAGAAGAGTCTGCCTGGGGATTTCCTACATATGTCCCGGTCTTGAATCTGGAGTCTGGGCTGTCAGAGAGCGGCGCTCTTGAAAGGAAGGTAGCGAGGCTCAACTCCTTGATCAGTCAGGCAGTCAGTTATTTTCTGTTCCAATCCATCGACTCCTATTGCGGCTGGTTCGCCACCGCTTGAGCGCGCCCTGTCCCATCCACTGTGTGTGTTAATGTGTGTGTGTGCTGGAGCCTTGACTGAGTTGGAAATCAAAAGTGATCCACCGCTCACCCCGAGCGAAAACACGTCGCACACTTCACAGGAGTGACACTTAACAACGAGAGGTTACACCAGCCAATGGATTGCCACACTCTTTTTAATCCCCCCAGTTCAGAAATGGCAGGGTGTAAGGAAAGTTGCGTCTTGTTTGCCTCATTTACATGTTAAAGATTGTAAGCGTTCCTGCTCGCAGTAAATGCAAGTAACCTTTTAAAATCTACCTCTTTGACCTGACTTTTAATCACTTATTAGTGTCACAAGCTGGCTTACATGAACACAGTAAGAAATCTCACAACACCAGGTTAGAGTCCACCTGAGGAAGGGACACTGTTTCCGAAAGCTTGTGGGATTACTATCAAATAAACTGGTTGGATTCTAACCTGGTGGTGTGAGACTTCTTACTATGTTTACCCCAGTCCAACACCAGCATCTCTACATCATTACATGAGCACTGCAGTGGAGTTACTGTGAAAATCTGCTTGTCCCCACACTCCCGACGCCTGTTCGGGCACACTGACGGAGAATTTAGCACAGCCAATGCACCTATCCAGCATGTCTGGATAGGGAAGCTGTTGGAGGGGATTCTTAGAGATAGAATGTATAGGCACTTAGAGCGTTGCGATCTGATTAGGGATACGCAGCATCGATTTGTTAAGGGGAGGTTGTGCCTTACAAATCTGGTAGAATTTTTTGAGGAGGTGACGAAAACGGTGGACGAAGGGCGAGTCGTTGATGTTGTCTATATGGATTTTAGTAAGGTGTTTGACAAAGTCCCTCATGGGAGGTTAGTCGAGAAGGTCAAAGCAAATGGGATACAAGGACAGGTAGCTAGATGGATAAGTAACTGGCTTGGTAATAGGAGACAGAGAGTAATAGTGGAAGGGTGTTTTTCTAGCTGGAGGTCGGTCACTAGTGGTGTGCCGCAGGGCTCGGTACTGGGACCTCTTCTATTTGTAATATATATAAATGACTTGGAAGAGGGAGTAAGTGGAGTGATCAGCAAGTTTGCAGACGATACAAAGATGGCTGGACTTGCGGATAGTGAGGAGCATTGTCAGGCGATGCAGCAGGACATAGATAGGCTGGTAGCTTGGGCAGACAGATGGCAGATGGAATTCAATCCTGATAAATGTGAGGTGATGCATTTCGGGAGAAAAAATGTAGGGGGGAGGTATATGATAAAGGGTAGACCTATTAAGAGTATAGAAACGCAGAGGGACCTGGGGGTGCAGGTGAACAAGTCTCTGAAGGTGGCAGAGCAAGTGGAGAAGGTTGTGAAGAAAGCATATAGTATGTTAGCCTTTATAGGAAGGGGTATAGAGTACAAGAGCTGGCCTTTAATGTTGCAGTTGTATAAAACGCTGGTTAGACCTCATTTGGAATACTGCGTCCAGTTCTGGTCGCCTTACTACCGGAAGGACGTGGAGACTCTGGAGAGAGTGCAGAGGAGGTTTACCAGGATGCTGCCTGGTATGGAAGGTCTGAGTTACGAGGAGAGATTAGGCAAATTGGGACTGTTTTCCTTAGAAAGACGTAGACTTAGAGGAGATCTAATAGAGGTGTACAAGATTATGAGGGGTATAGATAGAGTAAACAGGGCTAAGCTTTTTCCTAGGATGGACTCAAATAGCACGAGGGGTCACGGGCTTAGGGTGAAGGGGGTAAGGTATAATTTGGATGCTAGAGGGAGTTTTTTCACACAGAGGGTGGTGGGGGTATGGAATGCGCTGCCAAGTAAAGTGGTGGAGGCAGGTACTCTGGAGTTATTTAAGAAATACTTAGATGGGCAGATGAACAGAATGGGAATGGAGGGGTATAGAAAACTGATTTAAAATAGGGATCATGAGCCTTGGGAGTCCCTGGGAAGTGTGTAAATAGATGATGATATTGATGTACTTGTTTTTATCCTCCAGGTGCTTTGGTCCACCTTGTTGTCTAACAAGGGGCATACACTTCTTGTTAGACAACAAGAAGACTTCACTTAGACCTTTTTCGAGAGTATCCTAGTGCTTCACGTCGTTAGTGTATGCTTGACCTGGACCATCTGATGGGCAACACGACAGCGCAGTGACTATAGCTGTGCTGTGCAGATACATGGATTTGGGCCTGTGTCTATGGGAGTTTGCGCATTCTCCCCGTGCTTGCGTGGGTTTTCTCCGGGTGCTCCGGTTTCCTCCCACATCCCAAAGATGTGCTCTTAGGCTAATTGGCAAAACAAATTCTCCCTAAATTGTCTCAAATTTGGTTTTTAATCCATAGATCTATAAACATGGACAGGGATCGCGTGTAGAAGTGGGAACATCGAGGTGGCGGTGCGGGCTTGTTGGGCCGAAGGGCCTGTTTCCCATGCTGTTTTGTTCTTTGTTGTTTGTTCTTTGTCTTTCGGACTGTGGGAGAAAACCAGAGCACCCGGAAGAAATCTGCAGGGAGATCATGCAAACGCCACACAGATGGTGACCAAGCCAGAAGTCAAATCACTGCTGTGAGGCAGCAGTGCTAATTGCTGTGCCACAGCCTAGTGTCATTTTGCTCTCTGGTGATTGCTCCTGCAAGGAGGCTGTGGGGACTTTTTCCTAAGTGTTGGCAAACTAGGGTCTCTGGCTGCTTTTTGGAAAAAGATGCTATAGTGAGTGAAAGATGCACGTTTGGATTTCCTGGGACAATTTCAGAAATTCCCTGATTCAAATTTTATGGAAAATTTGGGACAATTTATTTAGAGTAATTAACTGGTAGAAGAGGTACCCGTATTGGAGAAATTACGTTGAGGTGGCTAAGTTCTGAGTGGAGAGAGAAGTGTAGGATAAGTTTGTAAGTGCTATCAGTGCACTGGATTCAGGGGCTGAATTGAATTGGTTAAGTTTGCAAACTGGACAGGGCATGTTGCAGGCACAAGGGTAATGATAGACATTTGTGTTCTGAGAAATGATTGAAAAGAATTGTTCTCTTAATTGGCCTTTGGTTATTGCATACCAGCATTGCAGGACTCCAACTGACAACATTCGCTTCAAACCTGCATATCGGTGATAACGTGCCAGCATTTGACAAATGGGTGTGAGTTGTCTGGCATATCAGAACAGGAAAATGGGAAAGTACAGTGCCACCATTAAACACTCTCTGATCACATCCGAGGCAGCTAGCTGTAATGTGAAGTTCATTTTTATTTAAGTCTCAACAGCATGCCTCAATCTGAACCTCAGAAAAACATTTTCTACTGCACAAATCTCTCACTTGGGTGCCCCCAGGGCAATTAATCATATGGCCTTTCTGTGAAATTCCCAATTGAGTGCCAAATGAGCACTCAATTTTTGGTCTGTGGACCCACATCCATTGAGAATAATGGTGGAAGTGTCCCAAGGCAAGCTGATCCTAATTCTACAATCAAAGTGCCAGCTGAAAAAAAGGTGAGTTCATCTCATCAGCTAGGATTACAATCCATAGATTGAAAAAGACGTGTTCACCTTTTGTTGTAACTGCTTCCCTACTTCCAGACCACAGCTGCATTTCTTCACATTGAAAAATGTGTCCATTTTCGTCAATATGAGCCCAGGTTTTGCTGTCAGTGGCAAAGGAATGATTCTCACCATTCGCAATGCTGATATCTGCCCATAGACTTTTCAAGGGCTTTTCAGCAGCTCCTTGCTTTATCTGGGCACCTGATCCACTTTGGTTCTTCCCATTGGCAATCTGTGGTGTAGGTTAATCCTTTACTTATTAGTGTCACAAGTAGGCTTACGAAGTTACTGTGGAAGTCCCCTAATTGCCACATTCTGGTGCCTGTTTGTGTTTACTGATGGAAAATTTATCATGTCCAATGCACCTAATTGGCATGTCTTTCAGATTATGGGAGAAAACCAGAGCACCCTGAAGAAACCCGCACAGACATGGGGAGAACGTGCAGACTATGCACGGACAGTCATTCAAGCCAGGAATCAAACCCAGGTGCTGTGAGGCAGCAATGCTAACCACTATGAATGAGTCAAGTGGCAACGAGGCTGTTCAACAATTCAATTGAAGAAGCCTCACTGAGAAAGCAGGATCCAATTTTAATTCTGTATAACTAAACAGTTTTTGAATGAATTAAAATCTCAACCACAGAGTCTAAATCCAGGAAGTACAAAGCAGATACAACAGATCAAGTTTGAATGATATATCAGAAGTAAAATAAAGAGGAATTATATGTAAGGAATAAAGGAGACAGAGAAAAAAATTAAAAGTAATTAATTCTTCAGCATTAATTAAATTCTGAAGTCTTGAGATTCTATACTCGTAAAACAAAATATTTTCAGTGGCAGACAGATTGCTTGGCAGTAATTAAGACTTATCTGGCATACTGTGTACAGTATTGCTTTCCTTATTTTAGCAACGATGAAAATGGATTGGAAGAAGTTCAGAGAAGGTTTATTAACTTAATATTTAGAATTTCCAGATTGTCCTCTGAAAAAATGTTGGACAGGCTTGGCTTGATGCTACTGGAGTTTAAAAAAGTAAGGTGTAACTTAATCCAAAGATGAGCTTTGTGCACGTGAAATGGGGAGACAGTCTGAGTGAGGCAGCCAAAGTGGGATTGAAACATGGTAATTTGGAGCAGTGTGTTAGAATGTAACAACTTTAATTGGATGTAATGTGGCCAGTGGGAACAAGATGTAAGGCTCAGCTGACCCAGTAAAACATGGAACCAATTACAGAGTGATATAATAGTCAGCTGACCAGCGATTCACTTTAAATAAGGAGCTATATAGAATTGTGGTGAGCTTGGAGTGGCCCAGGACAAGGCCCCAAGTTTGGAGTAATGATTAAATCCTTTATTTGATTTATAAGGTGAACAAAATTCTGTTGTATTTTCATTAGCTGCATTTTGAAGAATTCCGTCTGAAGAAACATGGTGTGGTAATTAAAGAGGTAAGTGGTAAATCTAACTTTCTGGGGTTTTTTTTCAGTTATAAGTTTAGTGATCTAGTTAGTTGGTAAAAAGGAGCTGCTCCCCCCAAAAAAAAGCTGAGGGGGGCAGTTATCTGTCAATCACCTGAAGCTTGATTAGAGGCAAAAAGTGTAAATTATTTTTTTTGTTTGAAGCTTAATTGACATGAGTCATCTCAGCCCCGTTAAGCTCTATATAAAAGAGAGACATAACTGCTCTTTCAGTAAACTTTATGCATGTAAATAGGAGTCAGTCAGAGTGGGATTGAAACTTGGTAAATTGGTGCAGAGTGGGAGGAGGTGCTTTTTTGCTTTTTGTTTATTTTCATGCTGTTGTGCTGTACCTGTGAGATGTGGGAGATCTGTGACGCTTCCAGTATCGTTGATGACTATACCTGCAGGAAGTGACCCAATTGCAGCTCCTCACAGACAGCGTGGTGAGGCTGGAGTAGCAGTCAGACACACTTTGGAGCATGAATGTGGTGGAAAATGTCATAGATCAGCTGTTTTAGAGATGTGGTGGTACCCAAAGTGCAGGCAGATGGATGGATGACCACTAGTACAGGCAGCTAGTCAGTGCAGGAGTCCCCTGTGGTCGTTTCCCCTTCTCTAACAAGTCTATATCATTTTGGAAAGTGTTTGGGAGAATCAGAGGATAACAACAGCAGCCAGAGCAGTGGCAATACGGCTGGCAGTGTTGTTAAACAGGGTGAGACAAAGAGCAATAATTATAGGGGGCTTTATAGTTAGGGGTACAGATAGGCACCTCTGTGAACATGGAAGAGAGTCCAAGATGGTATGTTGCCTCCCTGGAGACAGGGTCTAGGATGTCTTGGCACAGGCAGGAAGCATTCTGAAGGGAGAGGCTGAACTGCCAGAGGTCATTGTACATATTGGTATTAACGACATAGTAGGAACAGTAACGAGGTCCTACAGGAGCATTTAAGGGAGTTAGGTAGAAGTTAAAAAGCAAGGCCAAGTTCTGCACACATGAGGACAGCCTAAATTGGGATTTTGGGTTCATGTTACACTATCTACAACTAACCCCTACAACTTGCCTAAGCTTGCAAAATCTCGGGCTGGAGACAATACACATCTCTTTAACCTGTGCTGAACCCTCCCTCCACTCACATTGTCTGTTCCTTTAAGACTTGATTACCTGTAAAGATTCCCATTCCAACTATTATTTTGTAAATTGAGTTTGTGTCTTTATATGCCCTGTTTGTAAACAGAACTCCCACTTGTCTGAGGAAGGAGCAGCACTGTAGTGGCTTTTGCTACCAAACAAACCTGTTGGACCTTAAACTGGTGTTGTGAGACTTCTTACTCGCTCATAGAAGACAGAGGGTAGCAGTGGAAAGGTGAGTTTCTGAATGGAGGGATCAGTGCTGGGATCTTTGCTGTCTGTGAAATATGTAAATGATTTGAAGAAAAATGTAACTGGTTTGACTGGTAAGTTTGCAGATAACACAAACATTGGTGGAATTGCAGATAGCAACGAGGAACATCAGAGGATATAGTAGAGTATAGATCAATTGGAGACATGGGTGGAGAGATGGCAGATGGAGTTTAATCTGAACATATGTGAGGTAATGCATTTTTGAAGGTCTAACACAGATGGAAAATATACAGTAAATGGCAGAACCTTTATGAGTATTGATAGATAGAGGGATCTGGGTGTACAGGGACACAGGTCACAGGTGGAAAATTTAATGAAGAAGGCATTCATCAGGGGGCATTGAGTTTAAAAATAAAGTTGCAGCTTCATAGAATCTTAGTTAGGCTGCACTTAGAATATAGTGTTCAGTTCTGGTCACCACACTGCCAAATGATGTGGAGGCTTTGAAGAGGGTATAGAAAAGATTTACCAGGATGTTGCCTGGTATAGAGGGCATCAGCTATGTGGAGAGGTTGGAGAAACTTGGTTTGTTCTCACTGGAACGATGGAGTTTGAGGGGTGACCTGATAGAAGTCTACAAGATTATGAGAGACATGGACAGAATGGATAGTCAGAAGTTTTTTCCTAGGGTGGAAGAGTCAATTACTAGGGGGCGTAGGCTTAAGGTGCAAGGGGTAAGGTTCAATTGAGTTATACGAGGCAAATTTTTTACACACGGTGCTGGATGCCTGGAACACATTTCCAGGGGAGGTGGTGGAAGCAGATACAAAGTAACTTTTAAGGGACGTCTCAACAAATACATGAAAAGGATGGGAATAAAGGAATATGGTCCCTGGAAGGGTAGGGAGTTTTTGTTCAATCGAGCAGCATGGTCGGGGCAGGCTTGGAGAGCCAAAGGGCCTGTTCGTGTGCTGTAATTTCCTTTGTTCTGGAACACAGGAAAATCTGGTTCCCCCTAATGAAGAGATTAATTACCAAACAGCACAGGTAGTTAAGATGATTGGTCAAAGATTTGAAGGGAATATGAGGAAAACTATTTCATCCAGAGGGCGATGGGTGCTGGGAATTCATTGCTTAGGCCAGTGGGTGAGGCCTAGACTTGAACACATTCAAAAGGTTCCTGGATCTCATCTGAAATCCTGTAACCCACAAGGTTACACACCAGGTGATGGAAAATGGATAAGAATAGGGAGCATTTTTTTTAATTTGCTCTTTTTTGGCCAGCATGGGCTGAATGGCCTCTTTCTGTGCTGTCACATTTATTCCTGTTGATCAGTTAGTGAGAATGTTCTATTGTAGGATAGCAAGTGAGGGAGTGGGGTAACTCACAACACAACTTACGGTGAGTTCTGTTAGCCTCATCTCTATTCTCAATGCAAAATCCAAGCCTGTAATTAACATTAAAGAACAATGTCCAGGATTTCCTGGCTCCCCTGCTACCAGCAGCGGGATCCCACTGACGTTACTGGTCATTTGCGTTACTCAGCGGTCCTGCCACCAGGGAACCTTACACTAGGAGTGGTTGTGGGGGGGGGGGGGGGTGGTTAGTGGGGTTGGCTGTTGCCTTCTGCAGGAGTGGAAGATTCTGCCAATGAGAAGGGCTGGAATATCTAGGCCACAATCTTTTACATTAAAAGTTTAGTTACTAGTGTCAGAAGTAGGCTTATATTAACACTGCAATAAAATTACTGCAAAAATCCTCTAGTCGCCATACTCCAGCACCTGTTCAGGTACACTGAGGGAGAATTTAGCACGGACAATGCACCTAACCAACATGCCTTTCAGACTGTGGAAGGAAACTGGAGAACCAGAAGGAAACCTATAGAGACACAGGGAGGATAGCCAGACTCTATGCAAACAGTGACCCAAGCTGGGAATCAAACCCGGGTCCCTGGCGCTGTCAGATCCCACTGTGCCATCGTGCTGCCCACATAACATTCATTTATTGTGCTGATTAAATACTATTCTATTCTAAAGACTGTTTAAGGTTAACATCAAGAAATATTGTGTATTCAAACTCTTAAAGTTGCCATGCAATTTTAATAATGTAATCAGGCAGTTTGCTGCTCCACTTGTGCATTCCTCTGTTAGGTGGAGCCTTGGATTAAAGTATCACTTGGCAATCAGTTATAATCTCCACCCTTCTTTCTATGCATGACAAAATTTCAATTTACTAACATTCATCAGCATTTAACACAGGTGTTGAAGGACTTCAGAATGTTATTAAAAGGAATTGCAACTAAAATTCAATTTTCAGATGTATGGATGTGAAACTGGACAATATACAGCAGTAGCCACATGCAGAATGAAACATCTTATCAAGCAACATTGAATATACAAAGATATATCAGATAAACTATTGGCTATGAACCACGTCAATGGCTTTCCAAGATGCTTATGGAACAAGCGCGTACAGGAGCAAATAAAATCAGCAGGTCAATGGAAGAGCATGTTAACCAAATAAAAAAAATCTTTGCGCATTTTTGGTGCTTCCTGTTCAGAAATCCTCTCAGTTAGGGGCACACTAAGTTATAGAACATAGAACATTACAGCGCAGTACAGGCCCTTCGGCCCTCGATGTTGCGCCAGCCAGTGGACCCTCTAACCTAAACTATTCCAATATCATCCATATGCCTATCCACCGACCATTTGAATGCCCCCAAAGTAGGCAAGTCCACAACCGCTGCAGGCCGTGTAACTTCCTGCTGGGAGCAGGAAGTTACACGGGGCATAAACAGACCACGTGAAGCTGGACTGGAGGCCATATCTTTAGACTCTTAATCCAGAAACTCAGCTATAATGTACTGGGAATGTGGGTTCAAATCCCGCCATGGCAGATGGTGGAGTTTGAATTCAATAAGAAATATCTGGAATTAAGTTTATTTATTAGTGTCACAGGTAGGCTTACATTAACACTGCAATGAAATTACTGTGAAAATCCCCTAGTTGTCCCATTCCGTGCCTATTCAGGTATACTGAGGGAGAATTTAGCATGGTCAATGCAACTAACCAGGGATAATAGAGAGATAAAGGGGTTTAGAGGAAGATCTTGAACATGGGGGCTAACCTACTAGTATCATGGACCACCAAATGTCATTAGCTAGACCAGTTCTTCTGCACTGTATGGATTCTATGATTCTATTTGATCTTCAGCTGACACCCTCTCTATCATTAAGATCTCTGTAGCAGAGTCCATGTCCATCTCCATCTCACCTCAGGTTATCTCTCATCATCTTCATTCCTTTGTCATTATTGTATGTGTCTATTCCAAAATGTTCCTGCTGTCCTATATCATCCTCAATTCACTCAAAATTCCAATTCATCCAAAATACTGATGCCTATAACTTAAAAGGCAACAGATCTTCATTACATATCAATACTTTCTTTGTTAGCAAATGGAGTATTTGGCTGCCCTTAGGAATCCCACATCCTCAGCACCACCACAAACTCTATCCCAATGAAGACTGGAGTCAACCAAGTCTGTGTCATTGGCACCAACCTTCTCCTCTATTTGCCTCATTGCAATCCTGTGCTTCATCTCCAACAACCCACAAGCATGAAGATAATCTGCAGAATAGACAGGAAAATGCTCATCCTACACTGCCTTCAGTTCAAAACCAAAATTGCTCCACACTCATTTATTGAGGCTCATAATGGAGTTGACACTTGTGTGCGTACTCATGCAGAAAACTGAGCATCAGGCCCTTGTCAAAATATACTGGGAAGCTGATGATATAGATAAACTAGCAAAGGGAAAGCATCTTCATCAACTTGTGTTTTATTCATTTTTATGGTATATTGGCATCATTGGCTAGACCAGCTTTTATAGCACACCCCTAGCTGCCCTTGAGAAAGTGGTGATGACCCACTTTTTGAACCGCTGCAGCCCCTGAGGTGTAGGTGCACCCACAGTGCTGTTAGGGAGAGAGTTCTAGCATTTTGTGACAGTGAAAGAAAGGTGATATATTTCCAAGTCAGCATGGTGAGTGGCTTGGAGGGGAACCTCAAGGCGGTGGGGTTCCCGGCTATCTGCTGTTCTTGTTCTTCTAGATGGAAGTGGTCGAGGCTTTGGAAGATGTTGACTAAGGAACCTTGGTGAGTTCCTGCAATGCATCTTGTAAATGGTGCACACTGCTGTCACTGTTTGTTGGTGATGGAGGGAGTGAATGTTTGTGGAAGGGGTAGCAATCAAACATTCTGCGAGTGTGGAACTTCTTGATGAACTCTAGCAAAAGTACTTCAGCCATATCTTCTTCTACCCATCCTACCTCAGCACAGTAAACCTTTTATTTCCCACAAGTGATATCATCTAATTGCAGAAGTAAAGAAGTGCCCTTTTCCCTGATTATTGGAACCATAGGTCTCAAAGCACAATACATTTCAAATAAAAGATTTTAGTTATGGAAGTAACATTGTTTCCTACGTTGTACTTTAGCACCAAGCTTCCCCTTTGTGCCTAATCACACCTTCTTGCTTCCTACCTTTCTGTTGTGTTCAAGCGCTTGCCAAGTGCAGGAATTGGCTGACACCACGGGCAATACAGAATGATGCTGCAACAGAGCTGACCTCAACTCATGGCTGCCAGCTCCATGTTAAACCCAAATCAGAGAAATATTCCAGAAGAAAGCCATTCGGCCCAACATGCCTGCAGCAGCTCTCTGTTATCTACTTCCTGCAGCCCTGCATTTTCTTCTTTTTCAGATAACAGCTCAATTCCCTTTTCAATGCCTCGATTGAACCTGCCTCCATCATTCTCAGGCAACGCATTCTGTGCCTTTACCACTCAGTGCTCAAAAACGCTTTTCCCTCATGTCGCTTCTGCTTCTTTAGCAAATTAAACCTATTCCCTCTCAGTCTCAATCTTAAAGTTTAGTTATTTGTGTCACAAGTAGGCTTACATTCGCACTGCAATTAAGTTACTGTGAAAATCCCCCAATCACCACACTCCGGCTCTTGTTCGGCTCACAGAGGGAGAATTTAGCACGGCCAATGCACGTAACCAGCACATCCTTCAGACTGTGGGAGGAAATTGGAACACCCAGAGGAAACCCACGCAGACAAGTGGTGAACATGCAGACTCCACACAGATAGTGACCCAAGCCAAGAATCGAACCTGAGTCCCTAGTGTTGTAAGGCAACATTGCTAACTACTGCACCACCATGGCACCTCAATCTTCCTGAATGGAAACAGTTTCTCCCTATCCATTCTGACCACACCCCTCATTATTTTGAATTTCTCTACCAAATCTCCTCTCAGCTTTCCCTTCTCCAAGGGAAATAGTTCCAACTTCTCCAATCTATTTATGTAACCAATATTCCCCAACCCTGGTGCCATTCTCATGAATTCTTTCTGCACTTTCTCCAATGCTTTCACATCTTCCCTAAAATGTGAAACCTAGGGCAGCACGCAATACTCCAGCTGAGGTTGACTCAGTGTAAATGGTACATATTCAGCATAATATCCTTGCCTTTGTACTCTGACTTTGTTAATGTTGACCTGTTAATGATACTGCATGCATTACTAACAGCACTCTCCACCTGTTCTGCCACCTTCAATGACTTGTGCACATATACACCAGATCCCTCTGCTCCTGCAGCCATTTTAGATTTGTACCCTTCATTTTTGTAGTCACTCCTAGCTCTTCCTATCAAAAATTCTCCACCTTGAGCTTCATCCACCACTTGTCTGCCCATTTCATCAATGTTTATGTCCTTTTGAAGTTCTACACTATCCTCCTCATAGCTCACAACGCCACCAAGTTTCATATCATCCACAAATTTTGAAATTCTGCCCTGTACACCAAGGTCTAGATCATTAATCTGGCACAGTAGTTAGCACTGCTGCCTCACAGAGCTAGGGACCTGGAATTAATCCCCGACTTGGGTCACCGTCTGTGTAGAGTTTGCATGTTCTCTGCGCGGATTTCTTCTGGGTGCTCCAGTTTCCTCCCGTAGTCCAAAAGACGTACGGGTTGGGTGCATTGGCCATGCTCAATTCTGCTTCAGTGTACCCGAACAGGAGCCTAGGAGATTTTCACAGTAACTTCATTGCAGTGTCAATGTAAGCCTACTGGGACACTAATAAATTTAACTTTAACTTTTGAAAGTCCATGTACACTACATCAACAGCATTACCCTCATCAACCCTCCCTGTTGCCTCTTCAGCAAGTTAGCTAAACACAATTTTCCTTTAACAAATTTATGCTGGTTTTCTTTAATTAACCCAGATTTTTCCAACTGATCAGTCATTTTGTCCCAAAATATTGGCCATGGTTTTCATAGAACCATAGAATTATTCAGGGTAGAGGAGGGCTGTTGGCCCATTGAATCTACACCAACACATTTGAAACAGCTGAACTCCCACCTAAACCCATCTGTCAGCATTTGGCCCATAGCCCTGAATAGATGATATGCCAAGTGCTCATCCAGATACTTTTTAAAGCCACCCACCTTCATCACCCTCTGGGTAAAAAAGTTTTTCCTGATACCTCCCCATAAACCTTGAATTTTCTGCCCTCATTTGCAGTGGGCAGCACAGTGGATGGGAATGGAAAATATCGCAAAAAACCCAAACATCAGTTTCACATCATTACAAAAGAGGTTTGCAATCGTTCTCTCTGCTTGTCAACGATAGAACACATTGGGAACACCATTTTAATACATTTACATTTCATTATAAGCCCCCACACTGGATCATCTGGTCGAGTTGGTGAACAAATCAAATAAATGAGATGTTTCACAGTGGTGCAAAAGCAGTTTAGTGGCCTGCACCTCCCTCCTCACTTCAAGGTCAGTTCATGCAGTGTTCACTCAAAACAGCGCCAGGCTTCACAGGCATCACCACTCGTACAGTATCACAGATCAGCTTCTGCCTGCCTACCAGATCAATGGTAAGGCAGGCTGCAGGGCTGGGAGTCCACTGAGAAAGGTGGCAAATGACCTCAGGCAAGAGAAGGGGCTGCAGGGCTGGCAGTGATGAGTGGGGAAGGTTTCATTCCAACACATGATAAGGGGAAGGGTATTGGGTAGAAGTGGAGGGGCCTGGTATATACTGATCAGTGTAAGCAGCCTCAAGATAGGGGTGGGTTAAGTCCACACCAGCCATAGGCATATCCACTCTTTTTATTTATTCGTGGGATATGAGCGTGGCTGGCTGACCTTGGAGGGCAGCTGAGAATCAATCACATTGCTGTAGCTCTGGAGTCAGATGTAGGCCGGAACAGATAAGGATGACAGATTTCCTTCCCTAAAGGACATTAGTGAACTAAATGGATTTTTCTGACAATCGACGATGGTTTCATGGTCATCAGTAAATTCTTAATTCCAGATATCTTTTATTGAATTCAAATTCCACTGTCTGCCATGGTGGGATTTGAACCCAGGTCCCCAGCATGTTAACTGGGTCTCTGGAGTCCAGTAATCTAGCAACAATACCACAAGGCCATCCAGAACATTCTAAGAGATGTTGCTTTTGGAGTTGAGAGAGAATGGTGTCTCTCTTTTTCTGAAGTTGGAGATTAGTCTCTGCCAAGGAGATACGTTTCTTTATTTAGCTGTATGAGAGTGGATCTTTCTAGGAAAATTACTGTCTGGATCTCTGTCCAGAAGTGTTCAAAAATTAAAAATTCAGCATCACGTGAGCATACCTGTTCTTGTGTTAACTAATTCTGAAGAAGGGTTTATGTCTATGGGGTATTGTCTTAATCTGAACTACAGAGATTGTTAGCTGTTAAGAACATAAAACAGAGAATATAGAACACTACAGTACAGACAGAACCTTCGGCCCACAGTTGTGCCATTCATATCCATACCTAAACTGTTTTTTGCCATGTCTAAGTATTTTAATTGGTAAAAGTTACATTAATTCTTCTTGTTATATTCTTAGCAAGTTCTTAAATAAAGTTTATTTTGTTAAAAGCTTCTGAATGGATCACTTGAATCACACCTGAAGTGCAGGACGTTATGCTCATCTGAATGCCAGAATCAAAGGCATAAGTTGAGGTCTAAGTTAAGTGCAAAATATACTATGGAGACTGGTTTAGTGCTCGCGTTAAAATGTTCTGGGGCAAACAAACAGATGTGTACCATAAACACGATGTGATGCAGGGGGTGAATGTGAGGGAGGGAAAGCTGAACATCAAGTTCCTCCACGAAAATGGGAGGGGTTTTCATACTTATACAGGGAAGGTCAAAGCTGGTCTGTCAGTGAGAGTTCTGTGTCATCATTTTCCAACCTATAGCGATGGTACAGTACAAAATCTAAATAAGGAAAAACTCTGATGCTGAAAGCTTTCTGGATGGAATGGAGTGAAGCTGCATGTACTGGGAGAAGGCAGTTAATTACACTAGCATCTAACTGAACACTGCATTCCCACATGAGGAGAGAGGGACAGCTCAGACATTCCAATGACATTGCAGGGAATCAGTAAAGTGAAACGATACCTAACCGTGTGAGACTAATCCAACAAAGTGGCTTTAATCAATCTTCTTGTTTAGATCCCTAGTTCACGGTGTGGAAGTTCCCCAGAGTGATAACAAACTCCAGCGCAATTGGACAAACATCAGGGACCTCTCAAGTTTCCATGCTCAATTGCATCCGTACAGCCCACAATTATGTCAATGCCAACAGAGATTAAACAAGCCAGGATGCCAGAGCACAGGGCTTTGCTGAGACTGCTAGATTTCCACAAGTGTAGAATAGCATTGACTGTAGTCATGTGGTTATAAAACCCTCCCTGGCAATAGGCACTGCAATATAAACTGGACACTTTCTCAGTGTACTTCTGGTCTGTGAATATAAGAAACCGACCAAGCAAGTTTGTGTCAGGTGCCCAGGACTCATACACCCTGAGTAGATTGCGGATCATGGGCATTTTTAAAGGACCTCACAGGACCTTGGCTTGGCTCCACAGTGACAAAGGCTGGTCACAAAGGACATGCTGCTGCATGCTGCTCATTATCCCACAGACAGAAGGACCAACAAGGCTGATGCTACTGGCCGAGCATTGGTAGAACACACCACGGGGATGCTAAAGATGTGTTTCTGATCCTGGACAGATGTGGTGGAGCACTCCAATACATTCTGCAGAGGATCCTCAGAGGGTCTCACAGGTCATTATAGCTTGCTGCACACTGGACATCCTAGTGCTGCAAAGGGGGAGGACTTGCCAAATGATGAGATAGAGGACTTTGAAGAGGATGAGTTTGAGGAAGAGACCATAGTACTGGCCAGAGAAGGCAGATGTGTACTTAAGGCTCTCATTGCCACAAGATTCCAATACGAGAGTAGTGAGCTGTTCTTGGACAAGAATCTCCATCATGGACCAACATGAAGACCAGCATTGCTATTCCTCACATTTCACCCAGGCACTTGAGTATGAGAGTGAATATTACACATCAACTTCACATTATCCTGATCTTTTGAAGGATGATGAAGCCTCGGGAATGTGCGTCCTTGCTGTGATGAGGCAGTAATTGGAAGAGCCTGGCATCAGATATGAGAAAGTGCTGCCTCTTCAAGCATCTCTTCAGCATCCTAGTCACAACAGCATTCTAAAGAGCCTAGAGCTGTTTTGATTTGATTTGTTTTATTATTGTTTCATGTATTAACATACAATGAAAAGTATTGTTTCTTGCGTGCTATACAGACAAAGCATACTGTTCACAGAGAAGGAAATGAGAGAGTGCAGAATATAGTGTTACAGTCATAGCTAGGGTATAGAGAAAGATCAACTTAGTGCGAGGTAGGTCCATTCAAAAGTCTGACAGCAGCAAGGAAGAAGCTGTTCTTGAGTCAGTTGGTACATGACCTCAGATTTTTGTATCTTTTTCGCAACGGAAGAAGGTGGAAGAGAGAACGTCTGGGCTAAGTGGAGTTTTTAATTATGCTGGCTGCTTTGCTGAGGCAATTGGAAATGCATACAGAGTCAATGGGTGGGAGGCTGGTTTGTGTGATGGACTGGGCTACATTAACGACCCTTTTGTAGTTTTTTTGCCATCTTAGGCAGAGCAGGAGCTGTATCAAGCTGTAATACAACCAGAAAGAATGCTTTCTATGGTGCATCTGTAAAAGTTGATGAGAGTCGTAGTTGATATGCCAAATTTCCTTAGTCTTCTGAGAAAGTAGAGGTATGATGGGCTTTCTTAATTGTAGTGTCAGCATGGGGGGAATTAGGATGTTGGTTGATCTGGGCACCTAAAAACTTGAAGCTCTCGAGCCTTTCTACTTCATACCCATTATATAGACAGGGAAATATTCTCCTTTATATTTCCTGAAGTCGATGACACTCTCCTTCATTTTGTTGACTTTGAGGGAGAGATTACTGTCATCACGCTAGTTCACCAGGTTCTCTATCTCATTCCTGTAGTCTGTCTTGTCATTGCTTGAGATCCAACCCACTACGGTGGTGTTGTCAGCAAAAACTTGAAAATCAAGTTGGAGGGGAATTTGGCCACACAGTTATGGGTGTATAAGAAGGAAAATAGGGGGCTGAAAACACAGCCTTGTGGGGCACCAGTTTTCATGATGATCATGGAGGAAGTGTTGTTGTCTATCCTTACTGACTGTTGGTTAATCATGATGTAGAGCAGAGACTGATAGCCAAGTTCTGTACACATGAGGATGGTCTTAACAGGGATCTTGGCTTCACGTCACACTATCTGTAATCCCCATGACTTGCCTGGGTTAGCAAAAAACCTCACTTACTGTGGTGTCTGGAAACAATACACATCTCTCTAACCCGTGCTTAGTGCTCCTTCCACTCACATTGTTAGCCACTTTAAGATTTGAATATAGGTATAAAGATTCGCATTCTAATCAGCAATCTATAAACTGTCTGTGCTGATATGTGTGCTATTGCAGACCAGAACACCTCATTCGCCTGAAGAAGGCTACAAAGGCCAAAAGCTTGCAAGTTTACTATCAAATAAATCAGTTGGATTTAAAATCGGTGTTGTCAGACCTCTTTCTGTTGGTTAATCCTCAGTAGCTCCTAGCTGTATGCCTTCAGTGTGACAAAGCTCTTCAATGAAATCCATCACAACCCATTGAACAATGCACACTGTGTAATACTGACGATGAATCAGAGAGTTCACATCTGGGACTAGGCAGCCGATGACATTTTGCTGCTGTGAATCCATTTATAGTTGACCCTGTCAATCCATTCTTCCAAATCACACTGACAACTGGCATCTCCATGAGGGATTCTACGTTGCATTCATCCTCAGATTAATATAGATGTGGAGTACCTGAACACAATAATAGCAAACACTTGCTTGCCAGATATTAAAATGCCTTGCTTTAGCACAGACATTCCAACACCCAAGGCCAGCCCTGCCCCTGGCACAGTCCAAAACGCACACTCACCATAAAGTCCTCGAGGACACACATTATTGCTGATAAAGACAATTCAGCTTCAGCACATCTTTGCTCCAATCCCACTGCTCCCGCAACATTACCTAAAGCAACCATTGGCACTTCAAGAACAACAAAAGCCCCAATTCCGCAGCAGAAATCACCATTGGAACTAGCATCGGTGATATTGCCAAGTGTTCAGGTGAGAGGGTGCACAGTGCTGCAGTCTCAGTGTTCAGGTGAGGGGATGCACAGCGCTGCAGTCTCAGTGTTCAGGTGAGGGGATGCACAGTGCTGCAGTCTCTGTGTTCAGGTGAGGGGATGCACAGTGCTGCAGTCTCAGTGTTCAGGTGAGGGGATGCACAGTGCTGCAGCCTGAGCTTGTGACAGGAGGCGTGTGCCCAAAATACCTGCAACTGCAGAGTGAAAGTCTCTCAAGTTTGGATGGTTAGGCACCAGGACAATGATGTAGCAAATCTTTGTCTCCTCAATTTGGGGAAGCACTTGCACTTATTGGTGAGCTTAGCTGATGTACTTTCTAAAAGTTGAACATCTAGTTGGCTGAGGATAACAGAAGAGACAGAGAGCACACAGTACTACGCTATATATGACCCTTCTGCATCTGCGAACACATCTCTCTTTGTACACTACACCTTCATCTTTCAAAAATACAGCTGAGTTAGGAGAATGGCTCTACCTCAATCTTACACAGACAAAAAGAAATATGACATGATTCTGCAAGAAATGTGAACAATAAACACGCTGAACTACATTATGAACATACAAATATATGAATTAGGAGCAGAAGTAGGCCACTTGGTCTCTTGAGCTGGCTTTGCCGTCAATAAGATCATGGCTGTCCTGATTGTAACTTCAACCCCACATTTCCCCTATAGCCCTTCACCCCCTTGCTTGCCAATTATCCATCTATCTCTGCCTTAAAAATATTCAAAGTTTTTTGCATCTCAAAGGATGATTCCTATTCTTTAACAGTAATCCTTAGTTCTAGATCCTCCCAAAGGAGGAAACATCCACATTGTCAAGACAGTATTTTACATGTTTTCTTACTTCTTATCTTCACTAGATAAAAGCCTAGCTTCTCCAGTCTTTCTTCATAAGACAACCCACCTATTCCAGTTATTAGTTTGGTAAATCTTCTCTGAACTCCTTCCAATGCACTTAAATCTTTTCTTAAATAAAGAGACCAATACTGCATACAGTACAACAGATATGGTCTTACAAATGCCTTGTACAACTGAAGCACAAGCTTCCTACTTTGTATTCAATTCCCCTCACAATAAATAGTAATATCCTATTAGCTTTGCAGGTTGCTTGCTGCATTTAACCGCTAGTGATTCAGGAATTAGGACACCCAGATCCCTTTGCATCTCAGAATTCTGCAATTTGTTATATTTGGATTTAGTTCTTCTTTTTCATTCTTCCTGCCAAAATGGACAATCCCATACCAGGTCTTCACCCACTCATTTCACCTATTCATATCTTTTTGTAGCTCCTTATGTCCTCTTCAGAACGTACTTTCCAACCTATCTTTGAGTCATCAGCAAATTTAGCAATCATATCATCCATCCATTCATCCAAGTCATTTACATAAATTGTAAAATGATAAGGTCCCAGCACTAGTTCCTGTGGCTTACCATCGTCACATCCTGCCAATCAGGAAATCACATATTTAAAGTTTTAAAATTGATTTATTAATCTCAGAAGTAGGCTTACATTAACACTTCAATGAAGTTACTAATCTCTATTTCCAGTTAGCTAGTGAATCTTCTATTCATGCCAATAAGTTACCCCTTACACGACCAGCTTTTATTTTTCACCATAACCTTCAATGAGGCACCTCAGCAAATGCCATCCAAAAAACCAAATACAGAATATCCACCAGAACCCTTCAATCCACAGCACCTGTTACTTCATTGATAAACTCCGATCAATAGGTCAAACATGATTTCCTTTGATTAAAGCATGTTGGCTCTGCCTTGTCAAGAAATGACTGATGCTGAAAATGATGTGTATTGTGCTGATATGGAAGTTATATAGACTATGATAATGACAGGAGAGACCATGGCATCACACCTAATCGCCAGCAACATAACTCATCATAAAAATGAGGCATGCATCCTTTGAAAGAGCCACTGAAAGTTACAATTGAATCTAC
This sequence comes from Sphyrna mokarran, assembly GCA_024679065.1. Classification (NCBI taxonomy): domain Eukaryota; kingdom Metazoa; phylum Chordata; class Chondrichthyes; order Carcharhiniformes; family Carcharhinidae; genus Sphyrna; species Sphyrna mokarran. The sequence continues at coordinate 34,613,367 of JAGIQG010000006.1, read as the reverse complement.
TTCCATGCTCCCATGCCTTTCAGATCATCATGATTCGCTGGACAAGAACATTTCTCCTTATTTCTCCATAAAGATATGCGGGTTAGGTTGCTTGGTTATGCTAAATTGACACTGGTGTCAGGAGGATTAGCAGGGTAAATGCACAGGATTTCTGGGAATAGGGCCTGGGTAAGATTGTGATTGGTACAGACTTGATGGGCTGAATAGCTTCCTTCTGCACTGCAGGGATTTTACGATTCATTTGCCAATTAATTTAATTTGTTTACTTTCAGTGAGAAACTGCTTCTCCCTATTTTATCGAAACCCCTTGTAATTAAGAATACCACTATTAAAACTGAAAAAATTCTCCTCTCACATGACAAAGGCCCAGAAATTCTACTATCTCAAAAATGAACCTCACCTTGTCTTCCCCTAAGCCACAGATCTGGGAACAGGATATATTTTATGGCCAGAGTGCACTTGTTATGAGAGTACATTTATTGTGTCTATCAGTCAGGTTATATCAGAGCCATGATTGTTGCTTCAATGATAAGCAGGAGGCATGGATAGGTCTTAAAGCAAATCCTCAACTCTTTTATTCTCAATGAAGCAAGTGGGCCACTCCGCATGGTAATCAACTCTGAAGTGATGATTTCCCAAATAAAAATGTGGAGCCTCTCGAGGACGTCATGGGACTCATGCCAGCTCCCTGCACCTTATTGTTTTGTGTCCCATTGATGTCCATGAAGGGAATACAAGATACAATCCCAGGGAAACCCAGGAACTCACTTGAAACATCTCCTTTAGTGTAGGTGGGGATGGCTGGATAGCTGCATCCATCTCCTCAACTCCAGTGGAATTTAAAGAACCTTGGGAATTGATCTGAATCAAATAGTATACTGAGCTCCTGCCAGCATTCTGGGTGGACATGAATTTTGCATTCTCCTGTCTCAAGAACTTTGAGGATACAAAACATATTTAGTAGAGAATTGATTTTGTGGGAAAAGGAAAATAATACACATTTGCATCTTGGGTGCCTCCATTACATCTTTAATTGCAATCTGCACTGTTCCAAGTTTATAGTCTAGATAGTGCAGTACAACCCCTTTAATATAGGGCAGTATCTCAGGGTGTTTCACAAAGAGTGAATGCTCAGGGGACTGACCAAAGGAAAAATGATGGATTCAAAAGATTATTCCAGAGTTTGTGGTGAAACACATTCCCAAGATATACCAATATGTACATAAGTGTATACATGTTGGTATAATTCAGGTCAGAAACTCTAAAGTGTTCTATAAAGTCTGCCTGGATCATACATTTTGCACTTTAAGTTTAGCTAGGGTGAGCATGAAATGATGTGTGATTCAAATGACTCACTAGGGAGCTTTTATCAAACAAAGTTTAGTTAAGTATACAATTAACAAGTACAGGAAGAAAATTAGCAATAACTTTTACAAACAAGAGAAAAAAACATGATATAAACCTTAACAGCTAAGTACTGTTCCAATGAAACAAATCCCATAAACCTTTCCCACAGATTTAATACCTAAAATATGAATGGAACATGTGATGCTGAAACTGGGTCCTTTTGTTAGAGAATTGAAGCTCTGACTTCTCAGCCTTGTATCTTTTAGCAGCCCTCTGGATATACATCCAGAACAGTTTGAAATCAGAACAGTTTCCCAGAACACCAGGGTGAGATAGAGACTCAAGACAAGCTAACCACCAGCAGCAGAGTTTCTACTCTAGGAAGACCAGGAATCTGTCTTCCAGTTATCCAGCAGACTCTATACTACCAGAGAGAGAGAAAAACACGACTTTCCATGATGTCTACTGTCTTGTCAACAAAAGCTGAAAATAATCCTTAGATTTTTTCCTAGGGAGAAACCACCTGACTTTGACTTGTCAATCAATCTTCACCCTCACAATACAAGGTCATAAAAGATCCCAGGGTAAAAATAAACAAAACCCCATTTAAGCCCTTGAAGTAGCAATAAAAGGACTTCTAGCAGGCTCAGCAGAAAAAAATCTGAAAATGTCTGTTTACAACTGCAGAGAACATGATGCAAAAAAAATTCTTAAAGGTACAGTAACATCACAATGCCTCAAGTGTATGTAGTATCCCAAGATGTATTGGTTAGGGGATTAGTGGGATAAGCACATGGGTTCACTGGTGGGAGTGGGCCTTGGTAGGATGCTCTTTCGGAGAGTCAGTGCAGACTCGATGGGCTAAATGGCCTCCTTCTGCACTGTAGGGATTCTATGATTCTATGTACTAGCAGGTAGGCTGGAAGCTGGGGGAAGATGGAGGGAGGCAATTTGTTAAAAGGATTGAGGTTTTTGGAAACACTGCATTGGAGGATGTGGAGGCGGTGGTGGTTGACGAGGACTTGGGAATTGGTGGGGAGGACTTGGCTTGGGATTGGAATGTGGAAATGTTTGCATGTGTTGTCTTAAAACGTTCAACAGCGTCAGTTATAAATGTGTAGTGGTCCATTTTGGCAGTACCAATAGGATGAAGGAATACAATATCAAGGGTAGGAGTCTTAGCAATGTTGAGGAGCAGAAGGACCTTGAGGTCCAGGTCCATAGGACTCTTAAATCAACCTCGCAGATGGAGGATGTAGTTAAGAATGATTATGGTGTACTGGCCTTCATTAATCGAGGGATTGATTTTAGGAGTTGGGAGGTAATGCTCCAACTTTATAAAACTCTTGTCAGACCCCATTTGGAGTATTGTACGCAGTTCTGGTTGCCTCACTACAGGAAGGATGTGGAAGCTATTGAGAGGGCGCAGAGGATATTTACAAGGATGTTGCCTGGATTGGGAGGCATGCCTTATGAAGATAGGTTGAAGGAGCTAGGTCTCTTCTCCCTGGAGAGACGAAGGTTGAGAAGTGACCTGAAAGAGGTTTATAAGATGTTGAGAGGCATAGATAGAGTGGAATCTCGGAGGCTATTTCCCAGAGCTGAAATGGTCGCTACGAGAGGACACAGGATTAAGGTGCTGGGGAGCAGGTACAGAGGAGATGTTAGGGGTAGGTTTTTCACTCAGAGGGTGGTGAATGAGTGGAATCGGCTGCCGTCGGTGGTGGTGGAGACAAATTCGCTGGGGTCTTTTAAGAGACTTCTGGATGAGTAGATGGGATTTAATGGGATTGGGAGTTACAGATAGTTCTACGGCCTGGTAGGTACTGATATGATCGGCACAACTTGTGGGCTGAAGGGCCTGTTTGTGCTTTAGTGTTCTATGTTCTATGTCACAAGCATTAAGTAAGATCAGTAATATCCATCATATCAAACTCCATTCATGCTTGAATTGCCTTTGCTTCAAATCTGCTGGTGTTAACATGTTACATTTTATAATGTTTTTCTTGCTGATACCAGGTTGTATTGTCGCTGTTGTTTCTCTTGGGCAGGCTTTCCCACAATGAGGTTTTACCTTGAACGGATCACTAGCCCATCGCCGGAGGCTGATAGCTTGAGGGAAGTTACCTTGCGTCGAGCATGACAAACCAGAGGTCTCACTCTTACCACTGACTATTGGAATGTTGGAAGGATTGTGCAGGCTGTTTGGTGGCGTTACGAACACGCTTTCCCTGGCCGCCACATCCTGAGATGGGACTCGAATCTACTGCTTCTGGTTCAGAGGCAGACACGTAACAAATTGCGTCTCAACGTCCACTGTCATTCTGCATGATTTGCATAAATTTTCACAAAGTATTTTGAAGTTCCGTGGTTTTTCTTTGAAACGAAAGTAAGCCTTCAGAAAACCTCAGTCCGCCCTAACCACCTCTGATTTAAAAAAAAATGCATTGCACAGAATCTCGTAAAAACAGCAAGAACTGCAAATGATAAAATATACAATTCTGAACAGTAATTGCTGAGTTTGTTTATGCGAACATGGAGCAACTCATCACGAGTGGGTCAGTCATAAATACCAGCCAAAAAACCAGCACAGTTTAAACTGTGCCCCAAGAACATAATACATCATCGCACAAAGCTTCCTGTAAATAATAGCACGATCGGAAATCTGTGTATTCAAGATTTGGTATAACATAGCTAAGCCCTTTTGTTTTAAATTTAATAGAATTCATCAGGATTAGGTGCATTTGGCCATACTAAATTGCTCGTCAGTGTCCCGGGATGTTTAGATTAGCAAGGTAAATATGTGGGATTACGGGGATAGGGCCTAAGTGAGATTGCTGGTGGCGCAAACTCGGTGGACTGAATGGCCTCATGCTGCACTGTAGGGTTTCTATAATTAAAAATACAAAAAGCGGAACACATTTCAGCAGAAACTGAACCACTACGACAGCCTAAATTAAAAACAAAATGAGTGGAGGCTTGTCATTTTTCTGAATGGCAAAAAAGAAATGAATAATTTTAGGCTTCCAATCCCACATTATTATTCGGATTTCAGCAATGGATCTCTTCATCAGCAGAAATCAGAGCAAAATGTCAATGGCGTCATGGTATATAACGAAGCAACCAAAAGTAGGCCATTCAGCCCCTCTAGTCTGTTCTAGCATTCACTTAGATCTGGTGAACCAACTCTATTTGTTTGCCTTGAGTCTCCAGTCTCAGTTTTGAAATTTTCAATTGGCTTAATCTCATCAGCTCTTTTGGGAAGGGAATTCCAGATTTCCACTAAGCTTTATGTTAATTCTACACATCCAAGAGATAAAAAGATCTCAACAAAAAAATTCTAAGTGCCAAAAGAATATGAAAATGAGAGAGAATCACTATTCCTCTTGGCCAAGATAAAAATCGAATTTTACCTCATTCTGAGGAAAAAAATGAAGCAAGATTTGTTTCTCACAGCAGGGGGATGGGGTGGGGCGTAAGCTCACCAGAGAGCCAATAGCTTGCGATAGAGGGTGTCATTGCACATGCGCAGATCCCTCTTTTGTGTAATGTCACCAGTTATCCGGTGCTAGTAAGATTACGAGAGACGAGAAATTGGGCGCAAACCTCATTTTTTGGCTCTCTCACGGTCTTACTGCCTTGCCCCGCCCATCGACCAGCAAGGCGAAATGGCAAGCCCACCTGCTTAATGTTTGTGAACTAAGAAACTCTATGAAAGAGGTTTTGGTTTTGGATTGAAAATTGAACAGTTTACCTTTTCAGCTTTATATTTGTTGGAGATGTGATGCAGTGCTGCATCGATGGCAATATACAAGAAAGTTGGTGCAATGACGTAGCTTTGTTTGACCTCAATTATCAATGAGGTAATGTTTGTGGTGATTCTGTGGTGAGGATTGCAGCTTGCATGTCAGGCAGCTTGCAGGTGGAGGAGGGTGAGAAATTTCCGAAGTCACCCAAATTTGTGGAATATTTCCTTTTCTGCGAAGGGCACTGGCTGTGGCGAGAAAACTGAGTGCAGCTCATCGGCTGCACAACTAGCTTTTCTAGTCAGATACTCCAGCACCCAGCGTAAAGAAAATCTGCAAATGTGGTTCATGCCATCACGCTGACATTTTGGGCTGGAATATGCCAGCAACAATGAGAATTCAGGGGGCAGTATCGGTGATGGGATAGTGCTGGGGTCGGGAGGGGGGGCAATGCCCGAGTACTGCCCAGACATGAACCTCACCCTCTGGGGGCTGTACTTACCGGGTTCCCTATACCTGGTTACTGCTTTTTAAAAAAACCTATTGCCCCAATCAGGGCCTCCTCACCGCCCTCCACCCCACTCCCCCCACAGTTCACAATGCTACCAAGTTTCATATCGTCCACAAATTTTGCAACTGTGCCCAGTGCATCAAGTCTAGATCATTAATATATATCAGGGACAAGATCAACAGTTCTATCACTGCCCCTTGGGGAACTCCACTACAAACCATCCTCTGCTCTGAAAAGTAGACATTAACCATTACTCTCTGTTCCCTGTCACTCAGCCAATATTGTATCGAGGCTGCTGCTACTGCCCCATTTATTCCATGAGCTATAATTTTGATCACAATTTTGAGCCCTACTTTACCATTTTGATTCTAAGTGTGGACGGACTTGAAACTGGGAATGTTTCAGATCTGGTTTTTAGACCCATTCCCAGGTGCCCATAGGTACTGTGTCAAAAAAAACTCAGCAATTCCGAGTCGCGCTGTAAAAGCCTATGGGCAGGGCTTTTAACACACCCAAAACCTTGCAGCTCCGATCGGCTCCTCCAACTGCACAGAAAAAAATGATAGAGTTCAGTTCGCCTGCTACATCACTCCTGGGCTGGGTAATGACTTGCCCTGGTCCCCACAGACATTGCCCTGAAGTGTCAGTAAGTTTGGGCATGCAGCCCATTAAGTCGTGCCTGTTTTGGGCCATTTTCAGGGCTTGGTAAAGGGGGAACCGATGTGGGGATGGGCACGGATCACGCTACTCGCCTCACCCCTCAAGTTTACCAAGCTTTTGCACCTGGAAACGGGCACAATTTAATGGTAAAATTGGGCCCTCTGTGTGCGGTACTGTATCAAAAAGGACAGCACAGTGGCACAATGGTTAGCACTGCTGTCTTACAGTGTCAGGAACCTTAGTTAGATTCCAACTTGGGTCACTGTCTGTGTGGAGTTCGTATGTTTTCCCTGTGTCTGCATGAGTTTCCTCTGGGTGCTCTGGTTTCCTCCCACAGTCTAAAGCTGTGCAGGTTAGGTTGATTGGCTCTGCTAAATTGCCCCTAGTTTCAGAGTGATTACTAGAGTAAGTGTGTGGGATTACGGGGATAAGGTGGGATTGTTATCAGTGCAGGTCCAATGAGCCGAATAGATTCCTTCTGTAGGGATTCTATGATTCTATGAATGTGGGAAGAATGATACAGCAGAGAAGCCCTTAATAGGACGATAATTTTTTTTAAGTGAAAGGGCGCGAACCTTATTACATCACTAGTGGCCATCGCAAAAATCTGAAAATGAGATCTCGCCAGTAAGATTCAGGATTTTGCGTCAATGTTGCCGCTTACGCGCACATTCACCGTGGAAGCAACATCCCAGCCAAAGTCTTTTGTGAGATCGAGAAAGGTCACATAAGGCGGTTAGAACTGTTCCTGTACTTATCTTGAACTTGCTGTACAGTGAAGTTCATATCTTTGATGCCTCGCAATTGGTGAAAGGGGCACTGTGACTATGAAGGAGTTCCTTGACCATTGTGGGAGGAGACAGTTGAGGAGGATCTTTGCAATCATCTTCACTCTGGCAGACAACAGGGAGATTCCTCTGTAATTGCCATAATTGGATGTTCCTCTTATGAGTATAGCTTGTGTGCGCACTGACTCAGAAACTGAGCTCCAGGTTATTGTCAACTTTCTCTGAAAAATATGAGAAATTTAAACTCTTTCCAACAAATCCCACAACACAACACTTCCCCCAGCAATGAAGATCAATAGCAAGATCCTAAGGCTTCCTGTCAACCAACGCAGACGTAGGTGACTAAATTCATCATCACCTCCTGTGCCAGCTCAGACTTTGTCTGAATAAGGGAAAGATCATTCGAGGATGAGGATTTCAAACCAAAGACTGAGCTCATTGTTCACCGGGCAGCAGTGATCCTTATACTATTAGACTTTGGAGAGTTCCATCACCTGCAGGAGATACCCCCCAATGCACTGGAGAAGTACCACCAGCCATGCTTTTGAAAGCATCTCCAAACCTGGTGACAAGTAAGATGGTCTAACAACATCCTCTCCCAAGTCAACCCATACCCCACATTGAGGTGCTAATCATTCAAAACCAGCTCAACTGAGTGGGATACATAGTTCATACCTGTTCAGACCAAGGTCAGAAATTCCAAGGTGTTTTATGAAGGTAGCCTAGACCTTAAATTTTACATTTGATTTTGGTATGGCTGAGCATAAGATGTTTCACTTCAAATATGATTCAAATGGTCCACAAGGAAGCTTTTAACAAACACAGTTTACTTAAGAACACAATGTAAATGGCACAGTGGTTAGCATTGCAGTCCCACAGTGCCAGGGGCCTGGGTTCACTGTCTGAGTGGAGTCTGCACTTTCGCCCCGTCTCGTGAGTATTTCCTTCGGCTACTCCAGTTCCTTCCCACAGTCCGAAAGATGTGCTAGTCAGGTGAATTGGCTGTACTAAATTTTCGGTATATCTGAACAGGTGCCGGAGTGGGGTGACTAGATTATCATTGCAATGCTAATGTAAGTCTTTTTGTGACACTAATAAATAAACTTTAAACTTAAAACTTAAAACAAAAATAATTAGCATAATTTTGAGCAATTACAAGACTTAAATGTAACAGCTGGCTATCTCTGTTGTTCCAAGTTAAACATCATGCCACAGACATACTTCTTTCTTCAGACTTGGCACCGAAACAAGTATGCTCACATGAACTGGAATTGCAGCTCTTTAACTACTTGCTGTGGTCTTTTGAATGTTGGCTACATTCTCTGAGACTCCTCAGGCCTGGAACTTTCAGCAAACCTCTGGAGAGAGAGTGACAGAGAGTCTTTCAACCAGCTTCTCGCAGCAATTGAAACAAAACTAAAAACTTGGAATGATCTGTTTAAAAAAAACTGTCCTCAGGCTTATCTCCTGACCTGTCAATCATCCTCAATCAAGCTCCACTCAGCAATCCCCAAAGGACCATTAAAACCCTAGAACACTGCATTAATCCAGATTAAAATCAACATGATATCAATTATACTGTCTCAGCAGCAATGAAGGTTACCATTACAGACAACACTGATAAAATGCCAGGGCTGTGAGAAACATTCTGCAGAGAAACGTGATTAAAATACATTTATTTTCAAGAGGCAGACTATCGTCAGATACCTGACACCAAACTGCTCTACTCAGAAGTTGGTCATGGCAGGAGACTCCCAGGACAACAGTGGAAAGGCTTCTATAATGTCCTCAGAGCATCCCCCTGACTCATGGGAGTCCCTGGCTTGAGACTAGCCAAACTAGGGGAGGCTTATCTAGGAACACATTGAAAGTTGTGTTGGGAACATGGAAAGGTGAGGCTGAGATGTTGGAAGGACCCCGCAGTCCTCCAAGTAACCCACCTACCAAATACTTAAGGCACCACCTGCCCCACATGTAAATCCCACATTAGGCTTGTCAGCCATTTTGGAACTCATTGATTTGGAATGGAAGCAAGTCATCCAGATTCTGAGAGACTGCCTAAGAGAAGGAAAAGTAGTTGAATGAAGATAGAAGCCACAACTTGGGAATCTCCAAAACAAGCCATCCCATTATGGGAGAGCAATGTGTTTTTTGGCAGAGATATTAGAAATTACCAATATGTTTAGCCGGTGTGTATATTAATATATAGAGAGAGTGGATGGTGCAATGGGAGATGGTAGCATAATGGTAATGTTGCTGGACTAGTAACCTAGAGGCTCAGGCTAATGCTTGGAGACATTGTTTCAAATCCCATCACAACAGCTGGTGGAAGTTAAATTCACTTGGGATGGCACCATAGCACAGTAGTCAGCACAGATGACTCACAGCATCAGGGACCCAGATTCAATTCCTGGCTTGGGTCACTATATGTGCGGAGTCTACACGTTCTCTGCGTGTGTGCATGGGTTTACTCTGGGTGCTCTGGCTTCTTCTCACAGCCAAAAGACATGCTGGTGCATTGGCAATGTCAAATTCTCCCTCAGTGTACTCAAACAGACGCCAGAGTGTGGCGATTAAAAGATTTTCGCAGTAACTTCATTGCAGTGTTAATGTAAGCATTGTGACACTAATAAATAAATGTTAAAAATAAATCTGGAATATAAAGTTATTTCAGTAATAGTGACCATGTTGATCATTGTGAAAACTTATCTGTTTACTAATATCCTTTAAGGAAGGAAATCTGCCTTTCTCACCTGGTTTAGCTCACCTGTGACTCCAGATCCATAGTAATGTAATTGGCTCTTAAATGCCCTCTGAAATTTAAACAACACTAATTTCTCCTAATTTTTATTTATTCATGGAATGTGGGAATAATTAGCTAGGCTAGCGTTTATTGCTCATCCCTAACAGCCCTTGTTCAGCATTTTTTGCTCACCTCTAATTGCACAAGCCAGAGGCCCATGTCACATGACTCCCACTTCTCCATCATCTTTGACGACGGATACTTATCCATTGTCTGGATTCCAAAGACTGTTAAATGTCTTAGCTGTTTGAAACTTGAAGGAAAGTTAGAGAGCCTTTGCCTTAGCAGACGATCCATTTCCTGTTGGTCAGCGTGAGTTAGGGAACATAGATTTACCAGGATGCTGCCTGGTATGGAAGGACTGTCTTATGAGGAACGATTAAATAGACTGGGGTTGTTTTCCCTTGAAAGACGTCGGCTTAGAGGGGATCTCATAGAGGTGTATAAGATTATAAGGGGTATAGATAGAGTAAATGGAGGTAAACTTTTTCCACCTTCAGAAATGGATAGGATGAGGGGTCATGGCCTTAGGGTGAGGGGGGCTATGTATAAGACGAATATTAGAGGGCAGTTTTTCACACAAAGGGTAGTGGGGGTGTGGAATGCACTGCCGAGTAAGGTGGTGGGAGCAGGCACGCTGGGGCTGTTTAAGGGTCTCTTGGACAGCCACATGAGCGGTATGCAGATAGAGGGATATAGTAGGACTGTTTAACTATGGCTTTTTTTTCCACAGGTAATTCGGTCCATACTTGACCAACAAGGAGCATGCATTCGGCAGGTGGTGCGAGGACAGCTCTTGGATGTTGATTCATGGGTTACCTGGTGCTTCATGTCGTAAATGAGTGCTTTATGTGGACAATCTGAAGGGCACCATGACAGCTCAGAGACTATCGCTGTAGCTGTGCAGACACTTGGAATTGGGCCAGTGTCTGCGGGAGTTTGCGCGTTCTCCCCGTGGTTGCGTGGGTTTTCTCCGGGCACTCCAGTTTCCTCCCACAACCCAAAAATTCGCTCTTAGGCTGATTGGGAAACAAATTGTCCCTATAGTGAGAGTCTTCCATTTTAGGAATAACCTAAATTTAGAATAGGATAATGGAATTGCTACTATATAGTTATGACGGCGGCGCGGGCTCGTTGGGCCGAAGGGCCTGTTTCCCGTGCTGTGTTGCTCTTTAAAAAAAAATAGATGACCTTTGTATATTTCAATTGATGTTTACAAGTAGTTGTTAATGGCTCCTCAGAGATAATAAGGAGCAAACTTTTTCAAAACCACCATGTACTTCTTTTGTTCTGGGCTACAGACAGAGATTAGTTTGATCATTTTAGAGGTCTTGTTCAGTTTTAATATTTTAGAAATAACAACGTGCATGTCCAGGTATATTTTATATTGTGATGTTACAGCATCATTCGTTAAGAGATTTTTTTAAAAATCATGATCACTGCAGCTCTCATAGTCAGTGTTTCTCAGCTCACCTTCGTATTATTATGATGCTGGGCTGACTACAATGAATCATTTTACTGCTACTTAAGTGGTTTAAATGGGGTTGTTGGTGTTTACTCTGGGATTAGTTTTACAATCCTGCATTGTTAAAAGGACAGTCATATGTTTTTGGATAGGCTTTTTCCTCAGTGAGTTTCAAGTTTCATTTTCAGTTGTGAGCAGCAGTTGGGTTTTAACCCAATAGCAAACTGAACAGAAGCCTCACTCTCTGTTTTTATAGAAATTCTGTTTTTATAGAGGTTTTGCCTTCTTGACGGAAAGAATCTGTTATTAGTTTGTCTAAAATCCCTGATGTTCTGGGAAGCTATTCTAACTTCAATCTGTTCTGAGTGTATCAAGACTAAGAGTTTTCAATTCTCTAATCAAAGGACTGAATTTCCAGAATCACGAGAGCATTAGTCTATGCTGTGAAAAAGATATTTAGTCTATGGGACTGGTTTGATTAGAATATCATAGATATGTTTGTTGAAGGTTATACTTTATCATGATTGTTTGTTTCTTGTTTGTAATTGATAAATGTTCTTGCTAATCTTCTTACTATACATGTTAAATACATTCTTAAGTAAACTTTGTTTGCCAAAAGCCCCCTAGTGGGTCATTTGAATCATATCTGAAGTGAATTATCTCAAGCTTATCCTAGCCAAATTCAAGGTGTAAAACTTATGTTCCAGGTAGGCTCTACAGAACACTTTACAGTTTATTACTTGAACCATAATAATATAGAAATACAGTCCTAGTTCTGGTCCCTCACAAAGGATAGATTATCACCTTGTGAAGTAATAGTTTAGTGCAGCTAGCTTTATTTTTCTGCAAACTGCTCTAGATTTTGTTTCTCTATAAACAAAGCAATGGAATAATTACTCTTGGGTGATGAATCTGTAGCTAGCTCAAAAAGGGGACCATAGCCTGATGAAGCAGGTCAATATTTAAAACAAGCAACCTTACTTATCCAATTTTCCTTGTCTTCAGCTCTGATGAAAGATCTAACTCGAAACGATACCTCTATTCTCTCTCCATAGATGCTGTCAGACCTGCTGAGATTTTCCAGCATTTTCTGTTTTTATTTCAGATTCCAGCATCTGCAGTATTTTGCTTTAAACCTTACTACAAAGCTGCATTAGGTTTTTAATTTAACCCTGCTTAATAAAGATGCTTGCTAAAATTTGTAGGTGAATTAATGTGAGAAAGAAAAATAGGAGTTTACTTTGTTGAATCAATCCAAAATGCAAAAGGTTGATAAGAAACATAGTTATGACAGCTCATTAGAAAGGTTTACAATATCTTTAAACATAATTAACGAAATAAAGAACAAATACAAATAATGAAATTTCTGCAAGTTGGTTTTTAAGACTGGAAGTAGAATTTTTCTTGTGGAGGTGGAATTGGTTACAGAGAACATCTTGAGAGTAGATAAGGAAATTACAATGCAAAGCTTAGGTCTGAGCATCGAAGATAAGTTTATTTATTAGTGTGGCAAATAAGCTGCAATGAAGTTACTATGAAAACCCCTGGTCGCCTCACTCCAGCGCCTGTTTGGGTACACTGAGGGAGAATTTAGCATGGCCAATGCACCTAACCAGCACGTTTTTCAGTATGTACAAAACCTCAAGATTCTAATGGCAGGTGAATGACATTAAAGAGAGAATTTTCACACCAGGATCGAGAAAAAGAACTCAACATACTAAAGGGTATATCAAAATAGAGTAAGCCTGTATGGGGAGAAAAGGTCAGGTAGCATCTGGGGAGAGAAAAACAGAGTTAATGACCAGAACTTTCTAGCCAGTCCTGCTGAGATTTTCCAGCATTTTCTATTTACACTTCAGATTTCTAGAATCAATGGTATTTTGCTTTTACATCTGGGTGAAAAGGCCTCATCAATAATCCATCTCAGTCCAGCCCTGAAGAAGAGTATTAAACAAGAGATTTTGGGATCCCAGTCTGAAAGATGTGCTAGTTAGGTGAATTGGCCATGCTAAATTCTCCCTCAATGAACCTGAACAGGCGCTGGAGTGAGGTGACAAAGGGATTTTCACAGTAACTTCATTTCAGTGTTAATGTAAAACTGCTTGTGATACTAATAGATAAACTTTAAACTACATAAAATGGGGAGAAATGCCTCATCTTCATACCAACACTCTTGGATTGTTTGAGAAGATCTGGATATGTGAGAAGAAAAGAGAAGGCTGAGGTGAAAATTTAAGAGGTTCTATTTTGCTGATATTCTTAGAATAAACAATACGAATGAATATAAAAATAGCGCCATAGAGTTGCCAGAGCAGAAAGAGGCCCATCAGCCCACTGTGCCTGTGCCAACTATTAAGCACATATCCTAATCCCATTTTCCAGCACTTGGCCCCACAGCTTTGTTTACAATTGTGTTTCAAATGCCCTAAATGCTTCTTAAATGTCTATCCTCCCTCTACCACCCTTTCAGCCAGTGAGTTCCAGATTCTCACCACCACTTGGGTGAAATGTTTTTGATTAAATCTCCTCTAAATTTCCTGCCCCTTACCTTAAATTGATGTTCCCTGCTTATTGACTTCTCTAATGTCTCTTCCTATGTACCCTATGTATGTCCCTCATAATTTTGTATACCAATCAGGTTCCCCCTTGGCCTTCTCTGCTTTGAGAACAACCCCAGCCTATCCAGCTTCTCTGCGTAGCTGAAACACTGCAGCCCAGGCTACATCCTGATGAATCTCCTCTGCACCCTCTCTAGTCCAAACACATTCTTCTTCTTGGTAGTGACCAGAACTGCACACAGTACTTTAGCTGTGGCCTAAAGAGCTCCATCATAACCTCTCTGCTCTTACATTATATGCCTCAGTTAATGAAGTGGAGATGCCAGCGTTGGACTGGGGTAAACACAGTAAGAATTCTGACAACACCAGGTTTTAAGTCCAACCGACTTATTTGATAGTAAACTCACAAGCTTTTGAGGTTTGCTATCTTCATCAGGTGAATGGAGAGGCCAGATCTGAGGCCAGAACTCTCCATTCACCTGACAAAGAGGCAAACCTCAAAAGCCTGCAAGTTTATAATCAAATAAATCCGTTGGACTTAAACCTGGTGTTGTCAGAATTCTTACTCAGTTAATGAAGGCAAGTATTCCATATGCCTTTTTAACCACCTTATTTACCTAACCTGCTGCTTTCAGGGACCTATGGTCATAAACCCCAAGGTCCCTCTGGCCCTCTGTACTTCCTCCATTCTTACCTTTCATTGTAAATGAAATGAATGCTTTCTTGCATTGTATTGAAAGACAGATGTATTATTTTAAATTGTAACTCTTTAACTGTCATGATAGAAGACAGTTGTAATGTTAAATAGTTCCTTACACATCAGACCACTTCAATACATCATAACCATTATGAATAATAATGCAATAGCATTTATTTATGTAGCACCTTATCTTGTCAAAACATCTGCAGGATGTGTTATATATGTTGCACTGTGAATTATATAGGCACACATAGCTGTAATTCCAGATTGATTTAATTGACTGTTACAAGACACATCAAAGAATGTTAGATGGATTAGCCATGCTAAATTGCCCCTTAGTGTCAGGGCTTACTAGCTAGGGTAAATACATGTGGTTATAGGATAGGGCTTGGATGGGATTGTAGTGAGTGCAGACTCGATGGGCCAAATTGTCTCTTTCTGTGCTGTAGGATTTTATGATTCTATAATTGCTTGAATGTTTTTTGGGTTGATCATTGAGTTGGTTTAAACGTTTGGCTCAGCGGCTGGAGTGGGGCCACTATCTGCCCACTGTTCCCATCGTGAACCTTGCCAGTTTGATGCTCAAGCTCCATCTATTTGGCCGTTGATCTGGCCAGTGACAGGGGTGCTCTTATCCATTTCAACAGTTGGAGATAGTGGAAAGCCGATCCTTATGCAGATTCAGCAAACAGTCAGGACCTGGTGAAGAACAGGGGGTCGGTGCGGTGAGGACAATCCACAAAAGGGCTACTGACATCCTTACACCAGAGCATTTTGGAAGGCCAGGTAGGATATTCATGCTCCCAATGGTCTCTTTACAAATTATGGGCAACTCGATGTCTCTTACAAGCAGGCAGAGTTTATCCCCATATTTTTACATTATTCAGTTCCTGCGTACACAATTTGCATTTTCAATATGTCTCGCATCTGAAGCAGATGGACACTCCAGCTGCTCACCGAAACCTTCTACAATAAGGGCAGTGACTCATCTAACCATCCCATCGGGATGACAGTAAGTGACCCAGCTGTATGTACTGGCTGCTGTCACACATTTACCCTGGGTCACCACAATTAATATCAACCCCACTGGCTTTACAACAGGTTAATTATAGATGCTGGATCTCTTATTGGAATTCCAGTGTGGACAGCAACACATGTGTCCTCTCAATATTTTGAGAAGTAAAATAAAAATGAAGATTAAAGTTTGGATTCTATTTGTAAGAATGACTTTTCAATAATTGTCGGGGACAATTGCAGTGTCAAAAATCTGTGGTGTGTTGAGATATGTAAGACCCTGAGGGGAATCGATAGGCTGGATACCAGAAGGACGTTTTCTTTAGTGGGGGAGAGTAGATGGAATCTTCTGGTTCCACCAGCAGTGGGAATCATGGTGGTTGGAGGCATTTCATTTGAAGGAGGCAAAATATCAAATTCCGGAAGGCAGAATAAACAGTTGGAATGTTGTCCCCCCTCTCTCAGGATAGGTTAAAGAATCCCACTGCATATATTAACATCTCATGCATGCTAATTAATTTGCCCTCCATCAAATTATGTTCCCCGCCAGTGAGAATTTGGAACAGTAAATTTTACAATATATCTAAGCACCTGACAAGTTTCACCTCTTCCGTGACTTTTGGGTGAGTAGATGCTGCTTTCACCTTCACTTCTCTTGTATCAAGTGACGGCAGTAAATGTTGCACTGAGGCTGGACATGGGAAGTGAACGAAGGCCAGAAGGAAGAGTGGAGCGAAGGATGAACAGTGGAGGCAAGCTTACTGGGAAGGTGGATGGAATGACTTTAATCAGCCCAGTCACTTTGGCCAATTGAAGTATGAGTTTCCTGATTAAAGATCCAATTGATGGGCCAATCAGGGAGTCTTTTGCTTGCACTTAACTGGGAATCTTTGTTTCTCTGACACCCCCATAGCTAGATAACTAACTACCAGCACCCTGTATACTGCTGTTAGAGTTTGTAAGTAAAGGGATTTTGGTGAAGTGCCTCTGAAGAATTATTATAGTGGGGAAGAGAAAACAGTGTCTGAGGAAGTGCGGGGTAGAGAATTTAGGAAAGCAGTGGGGAAGAGAGAAGAGTGTCTGAGGAAGTGTGGGGAAGATTGTCCAGGAAAGCAGGGACGGGGACTGGAGGGGACTGTTTTTGAGGGTGGTTTTGTCAGTGGTAGGGTGCTGGGGAGGGTGAACTCAGGGTACTGTGATGGGTGGGAACAGTCACAGTCAGATGGGGAAGTAGGATGTAATAAGGTGGGAGGTCCATGATAAGAGACTGGTGAGTGAAAATCTCATTGGTGGGGTCATGGAGGGGGGAACTAAACGGGATTATAGCAAATGGCAGGGTGAGGGTGGGCGTGGGGATGGTAATGGGTATCAGCTCTGAGGGAAGGGAAGATGTGTGGAGGTGGATCATTGACCCAGAGGGACAGGGAAGAAGTTGGAGGTGGGGGTAGCTAATGGGGAATAGCTTAAGGGCAATGAGAGAGGAGAAGAATGGTGATATCAGGTGGGTCAAGGGACAGGGGGAGGGTAGGAAATGGTGAACTGAGATGAGGAGTAATTTTCTCACTCTGAGGTAGTGAAACTATGGAATTCTTTGCTATAGAAAGCAGTGGAGTTGAATCACTGAATATATTTAACAAGGAAATCGACAGACACTGCTGTCAAGGGGAATGGGAAGTTGTTGGATTATGGCGTTGAAACAGAGAATCAGCCATGATTATATTGAATGGTGCAGCAGGCTCGAAGGGCTGAATGGCCCTACTAATTTCTGTGAGTGCGCCATTTTTCAAATCTGACCTTGACCACACAGTTAGACAGACAGTGAAATCCCTCAAAGTAGGGGCAGGGTCTTTGTGTGGAGATAAAATTTAAGGGCAGCACAAATGGCCAACTAAAGGGGCATCTTCATAATTATGAAGCAACATCAGCAATGCTCAGTTGCTTTTACCTCTCTATATGGAAGCTCGCATAGCAGCACATTTATTCCTGACCCCTGGGCCTTATAACATTGAGATCCCAGTGAGGTCTCAAGCTGCCAGTCATATAGTACCATTGGCTATCTGTTTCTGTCAGATGCAGGATGGAGGGAGGAAGGGGGGGAAGAGAGGGAGAGGGAGAAGGGAGGGAGATAGGTGCCTCCAAAGACTACACTTGAAGTATTCTAAGGACGGCAGCCATCCTGTGACTTTGAACCTCCACCTTCCCGTGTAAATGGTCATAGCTGCCAAGGGTTCATGTGGTTAGTCCTTCCGTGCCACCAAGGCAATGGTGTTTCTGCAGAGTCATGATGGCAAGTGGAGTAGTGTCAGAGGGAGCCTTCTTGCACATTTCTCTCATCACCCTGTCAAAGAGCAATGTCTCCATGCAGAGTCATGTATGAAGGGGACATAATATACTCATCTCACCCCTTCTAACTGAAGGACATTCTGGAGACTAGAAGGGAGCCAGGTGAAGGGCTTATCATTGGCCTGTCAGCCTTGAGATGGAGGGAAACCTTTAAAGAAGATACTCAATAAATGTGTCACTTCAATCGTATCACATCCACTAAGGCGTCTTTGGTGCATGCTGCAGGCCAAGTCATTCAGTCCAGAGAAGGTTCACTAGGCTCATTCAGGATATGGAGGGATTTTCTTATGTGGAGAGGGTGTGTAGGTTGGGCCTGTACTCATTGGAATTTAGAAAAATAAGAGGAGACCTTATATAGACCGATGGGATGCAGGGGGCTTGACAGGGTAGATGTTGTTGCCCTTTGTGGAAGAGTCTAGGATCAAAGAGCATAATTTCAGAGTAAAGGATCAACCATTTAATCAGAGATGGGAAGGAATTTCTTCTGTCAGAGATTAGTGAATCTGTGGAAGTCTTTACCACAGAGGGTTATAGAAGCTGCATTATTAAGTATGTTCAAGATTTTTGATCAGTAAAGGATCAAGAGTTATGAAATGAAGTGGGAAAGTGGAGTTGAGGATTATATCAAATCAGTCATGACCTCTTTAAATTGTGGGGCAGATTCTATGGGCTGAATAGCCTACATCCATTCCTATGCCTTATGGTCTAATCCTGCCTCAGTCATGGCATTCATCAGCCAAGGAAAAAGAAGGCCTATCGCAGGTTGGCACAGGGTATTGAGAAGCAAGGATCTGAGCAACGACGGCAGAGCAGCCCCTGGAGGGTCAGGTTACTGAACATTAATCTCTGCAATGGTAAACATTGGCCCAACTATAAGTGTATCAGAGACAGTGTCCTTATCCAAAGGTGAATGAAGGGTAATTCCCGTTGCACTCTGATACGTCATGGAATGTGACTGCTCACATCTGTTAGTTTCTGCTATATGTACTGCAACTGCAAAAACTCTAGAGGGGCAGTGTGGAGCTCCTGGCCTGCAGAGAGTGGATGGATATGTGGGTGCTATTTAAATATGGTGCCAGGAACTTGGACTCAATGAGGTAGAGATGGGCAAACAAATTCCCACCCATCCCCTCATGAGATTCAGTGAGTTTCTCATTGAAGCATAATTAATAAGCTGATCAGCGTGGTCAACTGTCCCACTGTCCAGCAGGAATCAAACTGACTTTCCCACACGTCACTGGACTTGGAATCCAGAATGGAAGTTAAAGTCCAAGAATTCAGGGACAACATTTACAAATCAGCAAAATGGTGATGAGGAGAATTTTTTTTCTCTCAGAGGGATGTTAGTCTATGAACTTCTCTTCCCCAGAAAGCAGTGGCAGCTGTGTCATTGAGGCAAGGGATTCAAGGATTACGGTGGACAGACTGGAAAGTGGAGTTGAAACCGTGAGCAGATCAGATATGATCTTATTGAATGGCACAGCAAAGGAGCAGGTGGTCTACTCATGTTCCTGAGTCCTATGTTCCAATGTTACAGGAGCAAACCCTGGGTGGATGTGATGGCCTAGTGGTATTGTCGCTCGGCTATTGATCTAGAAATTCAGCTAAAGTTCTGGGGACCCAGGTTCAAATCCCGTCACAGCAGGTGGTGAAATTTGAATTCAATAAAATATAACTATAATTAAGAATCTATTGATGACCACAAAACCATTGCTGACTGTCATTCATTAATGTCCTTTAGAGAAGAAAATCTGTCATACTTGTCTGGTCTGATCTATGTGTGATTCCAGAGCCACAGCAATGTGGTTGGCTCTCAACTGCCCTTGGGCAACTAGCAATGGCAATAAATGCTGGTCAGCCAGCGATGTCCATATCCCACGAATGAATTAAAAAAAAACAGCAAGTGTGGAAACCAGTATTCTGAGGACTACAATCCTGGAGAGTCAATGTCCTGGGAATAGAGTCCTGGGCTCCCGATTTGAGTGGTCTGGGATAGGGTGCAGGGAACCTTTCAACAATATTTAAATTGCCTTGATTGGTTTTGAGGAAGATTTTAAAGGCAAGAAAGAAACAGATATGTGGGACAATTTAGAAAGGGCACGTCAAAGGGCACCCAAAAATCGTGGAATATGTTGAATACCAGCAGGAGGTAGGAGGTTGCAGAGCCAGCAGCATAAATCTACAAACGGCAACGTGTCAGATAGGGTTGGCAGAGGACACAAAGGTCAAATCGGAAAAGGCCTCAGAATGTTTATTAATGAGGCTAAGGTGGAATAAGAAGAAAATGGTAGTGAAAGAAAGCAGTGACGATAAGGAAGTGGAGCACCTTGTGTGGATTAGGTTGCAGGCAGCAAGGTTGCAGGGTGGGATTTTGTGGCTGAACTCACCCCAAAGTTGGAAATTCCAATCTGAAGTCGACAGACTTTTGCATGTCCTCCCTTGCCTGCTACAATTCCTATGGTGGCTGGAATGGGAAAATTCCATCCTAAACCTTTCTGAGGACATACGGCTTCATAACTGAATTGTATTAAACAGAGTGTCATTAAAATACTGTTGGGATGGGCAGTTGTTTGGCAACTGCGAGAGTTCAAAACATCCTCTGGGACTTGGGCCAACCCTAGTAGCATATTTGCACATTTTCCTCTACCATCACTTCCACTTATTTAAGTGGAATGGTAATCCCTAGTGTTGAATCCAAAATAGCAGCACAGCACAATGTTCAGTGGGGCGAAGCACTTACAGAAAATAGTAAGTTATTCAACACAGCAATACCATTAATTGAACTTTGTGACATAAATAATTCAGAATGGGAAAAAAAACACAGTAAGATCTATTTGGCGACAGCTACATTTTTGCTAAAAAAATACATTTCAGAAAAGTAACGAAGGGCTTTTACACAGCTATAAATAAAAACATCTGTTTTCAAATTGTCAAATTGACCTTTTCTTGACAAAACCTGTGCCAGTGGTTCTCTTCTTCGAAATACACAATATTAACTATTAACAGACGCTCAACTAATGTTCTTTCTCAGCTTGTCCGAGTTAGTGTTTCACATTTTTAGCAACGCGCTGATCCTCACCATGCCTTCCCCTCCCTCCTGGTGCAAGATGCTGATATTGTTCAATGGGGGCTTCCATGGTGAACCTATTTAGGGTCTTGATACAGACATCACTGTTGCACACTGAAGGATGGTTCTCTAAACAATCAGCATGATCTTACTGGCTTGCCACGCTGGTTGATCAGTGCAGCAAGCCAGTAAGATAGGGCGAGAGGCAAAAAATCAGGTTCGCACCCGGTTACTCGTCTTTTGCGATCTTGCCAATCCCAAGTTCCTGCTGCCCTTGCTGGTGCAAGGCTGATTTCAATATTCACAGTTTTCACATGTCATTGATGAGCCCTGGTCCAGTCTCACTTACCTTAGTCCCCTCGCCAATCGAGGTCCACACCAGATGTGATGACCTCGCTGGTGGGACCATAAGCCATTGAAACCACCCGGGTGATTGGTGGCAGAGTCGGGCATTGCCCATGGGGCACCGTGCCAGTCTGGAGCTCCAACAGTGCCAAGGGTGCAAGTGTTGGTGGAAGCAGGGCCTGAGGGGGCTGAGGGGCAGAGCCTGTCAGGGATGAGGCATTAAGGGAGCGAGGCTGCCTAATGGGGATGAAGCAGGAGAGGAGGTCCGTAGGAGGGAGGGGAGGGGGAGACTCTGTAGGGAAAGAGTTGATCAGTGGGACCAGCAATTGGGGGGGGGGGGGGTGATGCCTTTGGGGAGGGGTAGATGGGTGGGAAAAGAAACCTGACAAGTTTCTTTTTGAGTGTGTCTTGCTACATTTTGGTTGTGGTAGTCAGAAGGGGAGATGTTATGGCACAGTAGGCAGCATGCATGTCTCTGAGTCAGAAGCTCTGGGTTAAAGATTTCCCAGTACACAGCATACACAGTACATGGAAAGATCAGCACACCTTTTCAATAGCGCCCCTACTTGTCAAGTGGACTGAGACCCTACACCCCACACCCCTACTGGTGCGAATCACATTGCGGCCTCTGTATTACCACTATGCCATAAATTATCATTATCTACCTCACTGAAAAAAATGGGTGAGGAAACCTCCCCTTTTCTTGCCTATTTTACGCTCAGAATGCTTTTGAGAAAATTCAGCCCGATGTGTTTTCTTGTTCAAATGGCTGTGCAAATCATGAATCAGAATCTCCAAACCAAACAATGAAGAGACTACACTCACATGTTAAATTTCTGTTTTGTGCTATATGGAACACACACTTTTCCCTAAAGAGGGTTGACCAAGTCCAGACTGCAAAGCTCTATGAACCTCTCACATGTACATTAGGCCATTACTGAGGTAAATCTCCACTGCTAGTCTCACCTAAAACAGTCCTAACTACTGGGGGATTGCAGAGTTATCTGGAACTGAGGGCAGGGGGAAGTGCCCAAGCCCAGTGTTTGCCTGTCCATCTGAGGTCCACTGCTGGTTAGTAAATCATTATGAGTGCTCTGGTACACTGTAGATCTACCTGGCTCAGGAGTGAATTACTTGATCCCTTCTGGTCCCCATGGCATTGGACCATATTCTATCCTATCTCAGGCCTGTGCTCCTGCAATCAGACTTACTGAAATATTTATAGCAAGCTCTATAGACAGATCACACTGTGGAGAGGGGAGGCAGATTACAACAGTAGGTCACTCCATCTGCTTCAGGATTAAGTTATAGAATCATAGAATTCATACAGTGCAGAAAGAGGCCATTCAGTCTATCAAGCCTGCACCAACAACACTCCCACCCAGGTCCTATACTCATAATCCTATATATTTACCCTCCTAATCCCTCGACATAAAAAGGCAATTTATCATAGCCAATCGACCTAACCTGCACATCTTTGGACTTGGGAGGAAACTGGAGCGCCTGGAGGAAACCCACGCAGACACAGGGAGAATGTGCAGATTCCTCACAGACAGTGACCCAAACCAGAAATTGAACCCGGGCCATTGGCGCTTTAAGGCAGCAGTGCTAACCACTGTGTCATCATGCCGTGTAGTTGCCATTGTGTCACATAGAAGCATAGAATTTTTAAAGTACAGGAGGGTCCATTCAATTGGCTCTTACGTAGCCCAAAAGGGCAGAGAAGCATCAAAAGAATAGAAAAGTCACAGTAAAAGAGGAATTTAAATGTAAAGCCTTCTCACTGCGTCTCACAGCAACACTGGACACCAAGAATGCACTTGCACTGACAGAGCTCCAAGATAACATGGATCAAAATATGACAGATACCACATCGTCCATTTCAATTATATCATGTTACAAAACACCTACTTGTATTTGAGTGAACACATTACACCTAAAATAATCACTTACAATGAAAAATCCAGAAGTAGCATTGGATGCTAACATCCTTCAGACCACAGCATGGCTCTTTGTTGGAGAACTTCAGCAGCATGCATTCTCATTCTTGTTAACGTACCTTTTTCCAAAAGCCATTGTCTCAAGCCTTTCTTTGGAAATACACTGGATATTTGCTTTCACCCCATAACAGCACCTACAATTTCTTTTGGTCATTCATGGGACGAGGGTGTTGCTGGCTGGCCAGCATTTATTGCACATCCCTAGTTACCTTGGAGAGCAGTTGAGAGTCAACCATATTTCTGTGGTTCATATAGGTTGGACCAGGTGAAGACAGCAGACTTCCTTCCCTAAAGGTCAAAAGTGAACTAAATGGGTTTTTCCAACAATCAACAATGATTTCATGGTCATCAGTTTATTCTTAATTCCAGATATTTTTTATTGAATTTAAATTCTGTCATCTGCCATGGTGGGATTCTAATCCGGGCCTGCAGAGCATTAGCTGAGTTTCTGGATTAATAATCCAGCGATAATACCACTAGGCCATCGTCTCCCCATATACATACAATATACATCATGTAACTTCCAAACACTTGTCTCCCAGGCATCCTAACCGAATACTGCTGACAGGCTTACTCATCAATAACTGCTTGTCCAGGACCTCAGGGGCATAGCAAAGTGTCTGGCTAACATTAGGCTGATGTCTCGCTCAGCGTACTCAGTGAATGTATTCATATAGTCAGGTAGTGTTCTCCTTTGAAGCTGCTGCAGCTTTACCTTTCGTCAAACTTGCAATCTTGAGCTCTTTCAGATGGGCCAGAGGAAGTAATGAAACATAAATGACCACCAAACAAATGTATGTTTTGCACACCACAAGCTTAACATACCACAAAGCATTAAAATGTGTTTCAACATGGCTGAGAGATTCTATGCTTGCAACCAGGATCTTGGGATCCTGAGGGTTAAAATGATCCCTGAGCTACCATGGTGCAGAATTCCAGTCTCTATACAAATTTATAATGAATCAGAAATGTTGACTCTAATTAGCAGGTCTGACACAATTATATAACTAATATTTTTAGAAAAAGATCCATTTATTGCCAATACATAAGTTAAATTACATATTGGAACAGAAATAATGCTTAATTTTAAAAACTCAAGGCCATTTGTAAGTTACACTTGAGAGATTTCTTTTAGGTAGTGTTTGAAATGCCGGAGGCTTTTAAAGAAAATTGCTCACTGTCAGCATAATGACAGTACAGGGGAGGAATAGTTCTGCTTACAATTTTCAATACATCAACAATAAGTGTTTCTGGTGTCACTGCACATAGCAACCTGAGCAGATATTCTTTCATTCTGAGGACCAGGCTGTTATACAATGGAATATGTACTTTAGACAGATGATAGCTTGATTTTAACTTTCTCCCACTAGCACAGTTCCCAGCCAGAACAGTGTGGGACGTTAAGATAAGGAGACATAACTCATTTCCCCATTCATGCTGTGCTCCTGCTCACTGCTATTTTAACTCTGGGCTCTGCAAGACTTCAGAGATTAATAAAGAGAAGTCAGGGTCCTATGATTCGACATGAAATTTAACCCCAGGTAGTTCATGTCAAGCTAACAGCCAGAGCCACCAGTTAAACCTGGAGGAAGAAGAGCTTGAGTCTAATTTGTTTCATATGGTTAGTCTGTGGCCCGGTCAGAGTGTGACTGCTTCTCCAGGTTACTCAAGGAAATCTTGAGCTTCTGCTTTCCTTATGCATTCACAACTTCCTCCAATGGCGACAGCCATCACTATCCATCCCTCTGCTGACCTGATCACTCTTGAGCTTATCTTGATGTTGAGGTTTAATGACTCAGATCCCTGCCCATTGAGTCTTGCTGCTCTCGGCTGTGAGCTGCCTAGTCATTCTCACCAAGTTGAAGCAGATGTCCCTTTTGAACAATGAAAAAAGGCCAGCAAGCCAAAATCACTCCGAGACTCATGCAATGTCAAGAGGTGAGTTTAACCCTTGTCCCTCTATGCTGTATTCTTACTCCAAGTTCAAATCGGGGCTGTAGAGGCAATTGTCTCTTCTTGTCCTAAACATTCATATTTTCCAAGGTATAAATATAAATCACCAACCAAACTTGGCAGAAATGATTGACAAAAAGGCTATTCCTCACAAAAGACTTTAACAGAAATGGAGCGCAATGGGAATTAAAGGTAAAATATATGCTGCATTTTGCCAGCCCAGTGACAACTGATAGGAAAGGTAGGATGGGGTGGGTATTAATATGCCAAAGGAAGGTACCTGTTGGAAGCCCCAATATTTTCCTGCCATTGAGATATATTTTCAACAGTAGAAACATCCAGGAGAACAATTGGGCCACTTAAATGTCCAATATTGCTACTGTTGAGAAGGCTTGCTGCCAGATTGGAAGACTCCCAGGTAAAGCTCGTGGCTTCCCTACTGGTTCCCAGGTAAAGCTGCTCTCTTTTACTGCCACTCCCAAGTCCCACAGAGTGACTCCCTTGTAGCAATGGCCACTTGCAGTTAAGGTGTAGCTGTTGGAATATGACTGCCATCTGCTCCCCCAAATCAGTGGGGCCTGACTGCCAGGCTCAGCTAATTCAGCAGAATCAACTTCATCTTCAAAGATGCCTCAGTATTGTGGTGACCTCTTCTTCATGCTCCAGCCCTGATAGCGGTGGCACTGCTAAGGCTGCTAAGTTGTTGTCGCATTGGTAGGAGTGCCGTGGGATGTTTCCCTATGTTAAAAATGCTATATCAATGTAAGTTGTTGTTAAATATATTTGCATAAAGAGTTTGCATAGTGCTTCTGTATGCAATTATACATTTCCCATTAATCCTAAATTGAAGACAATTGAGATATTGGTACTACATTTTGCATAATGTTAGGAATTTAAGGTGGCAAAATTCAGTCACCAAGGACCTGAGTCAAGAAACACTATCATTAAGCTAAGTTCAGGGGTGATAAGGTTGGTGGGGAATGGCAGTGGTGGCTTTTACAGTTAGATAATAAGATATTGGTACTACATTTTACTTTACATTATGAATTTGGAAGTTAATGAGATTAACAGCAAGCTTGAGATGAAAATAAAATCAGACAAGTAACAAGATAAACAGGCGTCCAGAGAAAAACTGAGTCCCAGCTTCATCAATCTATCTACTTAATTGAAGTTCCTCTTCCCTGGAACTATATTCATGAATCTTTTATGCCCTCTCTCTAATGCCTTCGTATGCTGTCTAAAGTGTAGTGCCCAGAACTGGACATGGTACTCCTGTTGAGGTCAAATCAATATTTTGTACAGGTTTATAATAATTTTCTAATATTTGTGCTCTGTGCCCTGTTGATAAAACCAAGGATGCAGTATGCTTTATTAATCACTTTCTCAACATGTCATGCCACTTGCATTGATTTATGCACATGTACTTTCAAGTCCCTCTGCTCCTACACCCCTTTAGAATCGTATTTTTTTTTATATCGGCTCTCTGCATTCTTTCCACCAAAATGAATCATTTCGCTCTTCTCTGCATTCAATTTCATCTGTCATTTTCCCACCCAAGCTGTTCATGTCCTTTTGATGTTTAGCATCAGCCTCCTCACAGTTCACAGTACTTGCAAGTTTGAGTCATCTGCAGATTTTGAAATTGTGTCCTGTACACTAAAGTCTAGGTCATTAATATGTAATAGAAAGAGCAGGAGTTCTAATTCCAAACCTGTGAACTCCACTATAAACCTTCCTCCAGTCTGAAAATTAAGCTAGTTTAATCGCACAAGTGTGAAGTGATGCATTTTGAAACATAAGAACGTAAGAAATAGGAGCAAGAGTAGGCCATCTAGCCTGTCAAGCCTGCCCCGCCATTCAGTAAGATGATGGCTGGGTCCAATGAGTCATGGAGAGTCCAATGCATGCAGGAGTTAAACAGGAATTGATAGAACCCTTAGGAATATTGACAGGCAGAGAGATATGGGCATACACATCCAATGATTACTGCAAGTAGCAGCGCAGGTGGAGAAGTAGTCAAGAAGGCATAAGGCATGCTTGCCTTCATCTGCCAGGGCATTGTGTATAAAAATTTGCAGGTCTTGCTGCAGCTGTACAGAAACTTAGTTAGGCTTCATTTCGAATACTGTTTATAATTCTGGTTGCCACACTACCAGAAGGATGTGGAGGCTTTGGAGAGGATACAGAAGAGGTTTACTAGGATGTTGCCTAGTCTGGAGAGTATTAGCTATGAGAAGAAGCCAAATAAACTCAATTTGTTCTCACTGGAATGACGGAGGTTGAGGGTGACCTGATAAAGATCTAAAAGATTATGAGTGGCATGGAGTGGATAGTCAGATGCTCTTTCCTGGGGTAGAAAAGTCAATTTCTAGGGACATAGGTTTAAGATGTGTGGGGAAAAGTTTAGAGAAGATGTGCGAGGCAAGTTTTTTACATAGAGATGAATGTCTGGAATGTGCTGCCCAGGGAGGTAATGGGAGCAAGTATGATAACGGCATTCAAGGAGCAACTAAATTAATACATGAATAAGATGGGAATGGAAGAATATGGACTCCATAAATGTGTGCATTTTTAGTCTACATAGGCATCGTGATCGGCACGGGACTGGAGGACCGAAGGACCTATTCTTGTGCTATACTGTTTTTTGATCTTTGTTCTCAGTTCTCTAAGCAAGCATCAACTTCTACTTGCCTGTCATTTTAATTCTTTGCCCCATTCTCACTCTGTCCTGTCTCCTACATTGCTCCACTGAAGTACAATATTAGCTCTAGGAACAACACATGACTTCCATTAGGCACTTTGTGTCATTTGATCTTGACACTGAGCTAAACAATTTCAGATAATACCCTCTGCCTTTTTCTTATTTTTGTGTGATGATTCTACTGTTCATAACTCTGTTTGCCCCATTACTATCTCTTTGTGCCTTGCACCATCATTCCTGCTGTCATTTAATTTCTCCTATCTTTCACCTTATGCAAAGATTCACTTTTGTTCTTCACTCCACTTTACCTTTCCCTACCTTTTTATTTGTCTAAAACCTGCTGTATCTCTAATATTTTCCAGTTCTGATGAATCATCATTAACCTGAGCTTAAGTCAGGAAAGACTTACAGGATTGAATTTGGCTTCAAAAATTAAGAGAGTATCTTCTTTTTCAATTAACTTACAAGATGTAGGTACCACTGGCTAGGCAACATTTATTGCCCATTCTTGTTTACCCTTGAGAATGTGATGATGAGCTGTCTTTTTCAACTGTTGCAATCTATGTGACATAATGAGGGAGTTCCAAGATTTTGACCAAGTGACAGTGAAGAAATGGCAATATATTTCTAAGTCAGGATGGTGAGTGGCTTGGAAGGCAGCTTCCAGGTGGTGGTGTCCCCTTGTATCTGCTGCTGGATGTACCAGTCATAGGTTTGGAGATGTTGCCTAAGGCATCTTGGTGAATTCCAACAGTGCATCTCGTAGATGATACACACTGCTGCCATTGTTCATTGGTGATGGAGGGATTGAACATAAGAACATAAGAAATAGAAACAGGAGTACGCCATCCAACCCCTCCGCCTGCCCCACCATTCAATAAGATCATGGCTGATCTGCAGTGGTTCAGTAGCACTTTCCCGCTTTTTCCCATTACCTCCCTGGGCAGCACATTCCAGACATTCATCTCTATGTAAAAAACTTGCCTCGCACATCTTCTCTAAACTTTTCCCCACACATCTTAAACCTATGTCCCCTAGTACTTGACTTTTCTACCCCAGGAAAGAGCATCTGACTATCCACTCCATGCCACTCATAATCTTTTAATTCCTTTGTTAATCAAAAACCAATCCACTCTTGACTTATATATATTCAGCCAGGAAGCCTCCACCACTTAACAGGCAGAGAATTCAAAAGACTCACCATCCTTTGCGTGAAGAAATTCCTCCTCAACTGTGATCTGAATCACCCCTCCCCCTTAATCTTGAGGCTGTGCCCTTTAGTCCTGCTATCTTTTTTAAGTGGGAAGACTATCTCAACCTTTACCCTATCTCTTTGGGCAAAGTATTGGAGAGAATAATTAGGGATAGGATTTATAGTTATTTAGAGAGAAATGAATTGATTGGGGATAGTCAGCATGGTTTTGTGAAGGGTAGTTCGTGCCTTACTAACTTTATTGAGTTTTTTTGAAAAAGTGACCAAAGAGGTGGATGGGGGTAAGGCAGTTGATGTGGTATATTTGGACTTTAGTAAGGCGTTCGATAAGGTGTCCCATGGAAGGCTTCTGCAGAAAATGCAGATGTATGGGATAGAGGGTGATTTAGCTAATTGGATTAGGAATTGGCTAGCAGATAGAAGACAGAGGTGGTGGTTGATGGGAGATATTCATCGTGGAGTTCGGTGACAAGTGGTGTACCTCAGGGGTCTGTTTTGGGGCCCCTGCTGTTGTAATTTTTATAAATGATCTGGATGAGGGTATTGAAGGATGGATTAGTAAATTTGCAGATGACACTAAAGTCGGTGGAGTGGTAGATAGTGAAGAGGGGTGGTATAGTTTACAGAGTGACTTGGACAAGTTGCAGAGCTGGGCCGAGAGGTGGCAAATGGAGTTTAATGTGGAAAAGTGTGAGGAAATGCACTATGGCAGGAATAATAAATGTGTAGAGTATAGGGCTAATGGTAGGATTCTTAATAGTGTTGATGAACAGAGGGATCTTGGTGTATTTGTGCATAGATCCCTGAAAGTATGCAGTCAAGTCGATAAGGTTGTTAAGAAGGCATATGGAGTCTTAGCTTTTATTGGTAGGGGGATTGAATTTAGGAGCCGCAGCATCATGTTGCAACTGGACAAAACTCTAGTGCGGCCGCACTTGGAGTATTGTGTGCAGTTCTGGTCCCCACATTATAAGAAAGATGTGGAGGCATTGGAGAGGGTACAGAGGAGGTTTACCAGGATGTTTCCTGGTATGGAGGGCAGGTCTTATGAGGAGAGGCTGAGGGATTTGAGGTTGTTTTCATTAGAAAGGAGGAGGCTAAGAGGGGACCTAATCGAAACATATAAGATGATTAGAGGTTTAAGTAGGGTGGACAGTGATAGCCTTTTTCCTAGGATGGAGAAAGCTAGCACGAGGGGACACAGCTTTAAATTAAGGGGTGATAGTTATAGGACGGATATCAGAGGTAGGTTCTTTACCCAAAGGGTGGTTAGGGAGTGGAATGCCCTGCCTGCAGCAGTTGTAGATGCGCCAAGTTTGGTGCGTTTAAGAGGTTAGTTGATAAGTATATGGAAGAGAAGGGAATGGTTTAGTTTGGAGGGGCATTGCTTTTTATATTGGTCAGCGCAACATCGAAGGCTGAAGGGCCTGTTCTGTGCTGTAATGTTCTATGTTCTATGTTCTATGTTCTATGTTCTATCCATCTCCTTCATTATCTTATACATCTCTATAAAATCCCCTCTCAGCCTTCTAAACTCCAATGAGTACAAACCTAGCCTATTTAGTCTCTCCTCATAATCCAACGCCCTCATCTCCAGTGTCAGCCTAGTGAACCTTCTCTGCACCCTCTTCAAGGCCAATATATCCTTCTTCAAATGCAGCGACCGAAACTGCACACAGTACTCCAGCTGCGGCCTCACCAACACCCTATACAGCTGCAAAAGTACCTCCCTACTTTTATATTCTATCCTCCTAGCTATAAAGGCCAACATTGCATTTGCCTTCTTAATCACCTGCTGCACCTGCAGACTGTGTTTTTGCCATTCGTGCACAAGGACCCCCAGGTCCCTCTGTGCCGACGCATGCTGCAGCTTTTCGCCATTTAAATAGTAATCCTTCCTACTATTATTCCTACCAAAGTGGATAACCTCACACTTGCTAACATTACGCTCCATCTGCCAGGTCCTCATCCACTCACTCAACCTATCCAGATCCCTCTGCAGGCTTTCCACACCCTCCACACAATTTGCTTTTCCACTCATCTTTGTGTCATCAGCAAATTTTGTTACCCTATACTCAGCCCCTTGCTCCAGATCATCTATGTAAATGGTAAATAGTTGGGGCCCCAGCACTGATCCCTGGGGCACTCCACTAGTCAATGTTTGTGGATGGGGTGCCAATCAAGTGGGCTGCTTTGTCCTAGATGGAAGTTGTTGAGTGTTGTTGGAGCTGCACTCATCCAGACAAATAGAGAATATTCAATCACAATCTTAACTTGTACATGGTGGGTAGGTTTTGGGGAAATCAGGATGTGAGCTATACACTGTAGAATTCCGTTGACCTGTTCTTCTAACCACAATATTTATTTGGTTAGTCCAGTTGAGTTTCTGATCAATGGTAACCCCCAGGATGTTGATAGTGCATAGTATCATACAACATAGAAAAAAGTCATTTAACCCACTGTGCACAACTCTTTGTAAGAACCATCCAATTATATAGGTAGGGTAATTTGTGATACTAGTGAAGAGCTATCCATATTGGAAATTCAATGCACCGCTCGCAATTATCTTTCTATTTTAAAATAACCTGAATATCCCTGTATGACAATGCAACATCAGGAAATTAATCTGATCCACATCATTAAAATACTAAATAGCATGATTACTTAAGTGTGATTGAAGAACTGGAAGATATGAATAGAAATTCAAGCAACGATAGAAGTTAATATCAGTACAGTAAAACATATGTGGAAGGCCCTCAATTAATTAATTGATTAGCTCCTTTGCAAAGGGCAGAATAAGCATCTAATCAGGAGTAAAATATGAAATTACGAGAGTAAGCACACACACGGATTGTAGCTTGGGAGTTACTGGACCCACGATAAATTCATTACCCTGACACCTTGTGGAATATTTCCACTCCCTCAATCTTCAGTCTAACTGCAAACACAGGAGGCAGCACATTTGGTGGGTCTATGCTCAATTCCTTCACAGCAGTGACCATACTTAGATGGCTCTGTGGAGTTCTAGTTGCCATTTTTTAAAAATGATATGAAGGCATTGGAGCCAATATTTACAAAGACGATACCAAGAATGTGTGGGTATAAAATCGGGAAAGAAGGTTGAGAGGTGACCTAATAGAAAGTCTTTAAGATGGTGAAATGTTTTATTGACTGGATCCAGAGACCACATACCTGTAGTGGGGAAATGTATAACTAGAGACCATCAATTTAGTAGAGTCACCAAGAAATCCAATTGGAAATTCAGCAGAAATGTCTTTATCCAAAGAGTAGTAATATTATGGAACTCACTACAATATGGATAGATGCATTTAAGGGGGAGGTAAACAAGCAAATGAGAGTAAAAGGAATATCTGATTACTGTGGTAAACATAGATGAAATAAGATGGGTGAAGGTTCGAGTGGAGCATGAAGATCAGCATGGACTGATTGGGCTGAATGGCCTGTTTCCAAGCTGTATGTATAATCATATGTAATCTGGTCATGATTCATTAATTCTGCACTAGCTCTTAGTGTCTCTTCTACTCTCCAAGTTGCTGGATATCAGGCTGGCTGGTGGTGATAAGGAGCTGCCCCTTCAAAGCTGGTTCATTACTCCAGTTTGGAAGCTGGGTACAGAGGTGGTCCACAACGAGGA
Organism: Sphyrna mokarran; assembly: GCA_024679065.1. NCBI lineage: Eukaryota > Metazoa > Chordata > Chondrichthyes > Carcharhiniformes > Carcharhinidae > Sphyrna > Sphyrna mokarran. The sequence continues at coordinate 34,580,498 of JAGIQG010000006.1, read as the reverse complement.
CTGTGCAACCTCCAGAAAAGCCATGATCAGTCAGTGCTCTCAAACAACTGCCCGGACTGTTTGGGAAGAGCAAGTTGAGAGCAAAGGATATTTTTTTGGAGTGAATGCATTTCTAGTCTACTGCTCTTGATTGTTCCCCACCCATTTAAACAGTTTGATTTACATTAATTTGGTGTGGTCCTCTACAACTATCAGGAGTCGATATCAGCAACTGTAAGAAATTGAACACTCATTCCAAGTCTGACTTTGGCTGGCTATTTCAATGCTGCTTCCAAAGTATACTGCCCTTTCTCTGTTTAAACAGTCATGTCAAACATTAATGAAAGGAGAGGTTACACATCCACTCTTTCATTCACCTGCTACTGTGAAAACTACATTTTAACATGACTAAACATATGATTGAAAACTTATCTAATTACTGTAACCATATCAACAGCAAAAAATGTATTTGTACAGTGATTTCAACACTGGAAAACATCTGAAGCCATGACACAAAGAAATAGAACAAATGACCAGGGATTTTAACAAGCTTGATCAAAAAAATGGCTTCTAAGAGCAGTCTTAAAAGAAGCCAACAAGGTTGAGAGGTGAAAAGGTTTTGGAGGGAATTCCTGGCTGTGGAGACACAATATTTGAAGGCATTGTTGCTAGTGAAAGGGCAAAGAGGGACAACTGTATGCACAAGAAGCCAGAGTCCACACTTAATCATCCTCTTTTGTAAGGTTTAACACAAATAAATGCCAAGACATTAATAATTAACACTATGGAAATCCCTAGGCTACAAAATTTGGCTCTGTAATGTGGGTACCTTCAGCACTACAAGTACTAGTTCAAGAGAAAAATATTATCTGTCAAATTATGCTGAATGTTATTGCATTGAGGACATTAACTTTATAAACAGGATGTGACCACAGCCACTTTGTAATGTTAACTTGATGCCCAATCTACTATTTTGACCTCACTGTTCTAGTTAATGCCATCTCTTAAGCATGCACAGCTAAATGTGTTCAGCAACATAAGACACCACACACCTCCCCCACTGCCCACCATTTCCAATGTTACCTAAAGGCATCGACATCATCCAAACTGCAAATTACTTCCAATTGGCTCTTGCTCAGTTCGTAGAAACACTGGGTGTTTAGGGGAGTTCCTAAAGTTTGATAAAGCCACAGGAAGTGGTGCTGAAATACTGGTTCAGCATTAGTTGCTACTGAAATGCATCTGAGTACGCCACCCATTCCTAGTCACGGAGAGTATAATTACAATTTGCTGTTATGCTGCAGCATTGGGGGAGATGGGACAGAAGAAGGAAAGAAAGGAGGAGGATAAGTCTCAGCAGGAGACATTATCAAATAATGATGTCAGCTAAGACTTCTACCTATACCTAAACAGTATATTCACAGGCTAATCTTCACTGAGAGGGGCACAGAATTCTGCCACCTCTTGAATCCAGGTCAATAAGACCATAAGACATAGGAGCAGAACTAGGCCACTTGGCCCATCAAGTTTGCTCCGCCATTCAATCATGGCTGATATCTTTCTCATCCCCATTCTCCTGCCTTTTCCTCATAATCTCTGATCACCTTATTAATCAAGAAAGGCCAAGATGAGAGTGGTCCCGAAATTTTTCACTAATTTTGCCACCTATGTTTTGAGTGGGAGTTTCTATGAACTTCTAATATGAAGTACATTTTTATTATTTCCAAAGGGATTGCCAACAATCTATTCTTCCCCAAAGCCCTTGAACTTGTTGTCATTCCCAATCTTTTTGCGAGTGCTTGTCTGAAATTTTCTCGTATGTTTCTGCCTTTATTACAACATTGAAGTAATACTTACCAAACTCACAGATGAATGTTCTCTGATCTGCTGTTCTTTTTTTTATTTATTTATAGGATATGGGCATTGTATTGCCCACTCCTAATTGCTCTTTAGAAGCTGATGGCAAACCACTTTCCTGAGCTAAGCGAATCCATACCAATGAATCAGAGCTATGCTCTATAGTCCTGCTACATCCAGTCATGAATGATGATGGACAATTAAGCAACTCACTGGAGAAGGAAGCCCCACAAATACTCCCACCCTCAATGATGGGGGAGCCCAACACAGTAGAGCAACAAGTAAGGCTCAGGCATGGTGGCACAGTGATTAGCACTGCTGCCTTACATTGCCAGGGATCTAGGTTCAAATCTGGCCTCAGGTGACAGTCGGTGTGGAGTTTGCACATTCTCCCCATGTCTCCTCAAATTTTGGGATTCCTCCAAGTGCTCCAATTTCCTCCCTTTCTTCCAGTTCAAATCCGACCTTGGGTGACAGTCTATGTGGAGTTTGCACACTCACCCTGTGTCTCCCCAAATTTTGGGATTCCTCTGAGTGCTCCAATTTCTTCCCACAGGCAAGGGATGTGCAACTTACATTGATTGACCGTGCTTAATTGCTCCTTAGTGTCAGGGAGATTAGCAGAGTAAAAACGTGGCATCACAGGGATAGGACCTGGGTGGGATTGTTGTCAGTGCAGTCTCAATGGGCAGAATCAGCTCTTTCTACACTGTAGGAGTTCTATGATTTTGTGAAAAGGCAGAAGTGCCAAATGGATGATCCATCTTGGCCTCCTTCGGAGATCCCTGACATCACAGATGTCAGTCTTCAATCAATTCGATTGACTCCATGTAATATCAAGAAATGGCTGAAGACAGTGGATATTACAAAGGCAATGAGCCCTGATAATATTCCATCGATAATACTGAAAACATGTAGTCCAAAATTTACCACATGCCTAGCGAAGCTGTTCCAATGCAGCTACAACACTGGCATTTACCAAACAAGATGGAAAATTGCCCAGGTTTGTCATGTACAAAGAGAGCAGAACAAATCCAAATCAGCCAATTCCCACCCAATCTGTCTGCTCTCAATCATCTGTAAAGTGATGGCAAGGGTCATCAACAGTGCTATCAAGCAGCATTTATTCAGCAACAATCTGCTCACTGATGCTCATATTGTGTTCCACCAGAACCACTTTGCTTCTGACCCCTTGACAGTTTTTGTTCAAGCATAGACAAAAGAGTTGAATTTTAGAGGTGAAGCAAGAGTGACTGCTTTTGACATCAAGGCAGCATTTGACAGAGTGTGGCATCAAGGAGCCCTAGCAAAACTGAAGTCAACGGGAATCAGGGAAAAACTCTGTTGTTTGGAAAAGCTTAAAGTTTATTTATTAGTGTCACCAGTAGGCTTACATTAACATCTCAATGAAGTTACTGTGAAAATCCCCTGGTCGTGAGAATTCAGCAGAGCTTAGGCATCCTAATCAACATGTCTTTTGGACTGTGGGAGGAAACCAGAGCACCTGGAGGAAACCCATGGAGACACAGGGAGAATGTGCAGGCTCCACACAGATAGTAACCCAAGCCGGAAATTAAGCCTAGGTCCCTGGTATTGTGAGGTAGCAGTGTTAACAACTGTACCACCATGCTGCACAGAGGAAGATGGTTGTTGGAGATCAATTATCTCTGCTGCAGGAAATATCCTCAGGCTGGTGTCCTAGGTCCAACCATCTTCAGCTGTTTCGCCAATGACCTTCCCTGTTTTATAAAGTCAGAAGTGGGGATGTTCACTGATCATTGCACAATGTTCAGCACCATTCGCGACTCCTCAGATACTGAAGTAGTTCATGTCCAAATGCACCAAGACTTGGACCAGAATTGTGCTTGGGCAGGAGTGTGCCCAATTCAGAAGCTTGTAAAATCAACAAGAAGACACTGGCACTTGTCTCGATATCATTACATCCTCAAGTGATATTTTGGTCAGCTGGCAAGAGTTGGAAATGCACCCACCAATGACAAGAAACTAATTTAAATTAATTAAACAGCAATTCAACATGATTTTATGTGCTCTGTCTGCTTTTGCAGGCTGACTGGCCAGACGTCTTTTATATTTTAGCTGCAATCTCAATCCAGGCAGGATGAAAATCACGGCTCAAAACAAATTAACAGATAAAAGCAAAGAACAAAGAAAATTACAGCACAGAAACAGGCCCTTCAGCCCTCCAAGCCTGCACCAACCATACTGCCCAACTGAACTAAAACTCCCTACTCTTCCAAGCACCACATACCTCTATTCCCATGCTATTCATGTATTGGTCCAGACGTTCCTTGAAAGTCACTTTCATATTTGCTTCCACTACTACTCCTGGCAGCGAGTCCCAGGCACCCACCATTCTCTGTATAAAAAACTTGTCTCTTCTATCTGCAGCTATCTACTGATATATATGAGGGACTGAGAACTGTGCATGATTGTGATGCCCAGAAATTAATATTTGGGGATTCATTGATAACAATGAATGAAGGGGAAGTAAATGATAAAGGGGAGGTAATCAGGATCTCTCTTACTGAAGATGGTCACTATCTGACACCCGTTTGGTGCAAATGTTACACACCACTTCTTGGGCAAATTTGAACATTGCCCAGATCTTATAAATGTGGGCATGCACTGTTTCAAATTCTAAGGAAAAATGGGATTCCTGACAGAGTGGGCCTGACAGAACAAACCCTGAGTGTCAGTGAGCAGGTTATTGCTAGGTAAGTGCTACTTGATCACAGTGCACATGAAACCTCCCATCACCTTGCTCTTGATCAGGAGTAGATTGAAAATGTGGTAATTGGCCAGGTTCAATTTTTCCTGCTTTATTTGGACAGGACCTTTATGGGCAATTTTCCACAATGCAGGAAAGATACCAGTATTGTCTGTGCCCCACAATACTTTGATTAAGGATATTTCTAGTTCTGGAGCATAATTCTTTAGCTCAATTATCTGGATATTTACAGGCCTCATGGCCTTTCCTGTATTCAGTGATTTCAGCCCTGGAGGAGATGACAGGATGTAGAGATGCTGGCATTGGACTGGGGTAAACACAGTAAGAAGTCTGCAACACCAGTTTTAAATCCAACCGATTTATTTGATAGTAAACTCGCAAGCTTTCAGCTTTATAGCCTTTGTCAGGCAAATGAGGTGTTCTGGTCTCCAAAAGCACACATATCAGCATAGACAGTTTACAGATTACTGATTAGAATGCCAATCTTTACACCTAACCTGCTATTCAAGTCTTAAAGTGGCTAACAATGTAAGTGGAAGGAGTACTGAGCACAGGTTAGAGAAATGTGTATTGTCTCCAGACAGCACAGTAAGTGAGGTTTTTTGCTAACCCAGGCAAGTCATGAGAGTTACAGATAGTGTGACAAGAAGCCAAAATCCCTGTTAAGACCGTCGTCATGTGTGCGGAACTTGGCTATCAGTCTCTGCTCAGCAGCTCTGTGCTGTCGTGTGTCATGAAGGCCCCCTGGAAGAACGTTTACCCGAAGGTCAGAGGCCAAATGCCCGTGACTGCTGAAGAGTTCGCCAACAGGAAGGGAACAATTTTGCCCGGTGATTGTCGAGCAATGTTCATTCATCCACTGTCGTAGTGTCTGCATGGTCTCCCCAATGTACCATGCTTCGGGACATCCTTTCTTCCGTTGCAAGAAAGGATGTCCCGAAGCATGGTACATTGGGGAGACCATACACGTAGATGAATGAATGTCGACAGCGGATGAATGAACATCGCTCGACAATCACCAGGCAAAACTGTTCCCTTCCTGTTGGCGAATATTTCAGCGGTCACAGGCATTCGGCCTCCGACCTTTGGGTAAACGTTCTTCAAGGGGTCCTTCATGTCACACAACAGCGCAGAGCTGCTGAGCAGAGACTGATAGCCAAGTTCCGCACACATGAGGACAGTCTTAACAGGGATCTTGGCTTCATGTCACACTATCTGTAACCCCCATGACTTGCCTGGGTTAGCAAAAAACCTCACTTACTGTGATGTCTGGAGACAATACAAATCTCTCAAACCTGTGCTCAGTGCTCCTTCCATGAACATTGTTAGCCACTTTAAGACTTGAATAGCAGGTTAGGTGTAAAGATTGGCATTCTAATCAGTGATCTGTAAACTGTCTGTGCTGATATGTGTGCTTTTGGAGACCAGAACACCTCATTCGCCTGACAAAGGCTATAAAGCCGAAAGCTTGCGAGTTTACTATCAAATAAATCGGTTGGATTTAAAACTGGTGTTGCAGACTTCTTACGGAGAAGACAGGACCAGGCTATTGAGTTGGATGATCAGCCATGATCATCATGCATGGCAGAATGGACTCAAAGTGCCAAATGACTGACTCCTGCTCTTATTTTCTACTTTTTAATATCATGTGGAGTGAATCATTTTAGCTGAAGATTATAATATTCTTGAACTCGTTGTGCTAAAACGAAATTTTACGGTGTTGAGGTAAAGATAAAGGACTGAAAAACATCTTACAGCAGCTTCATCTTGCCATGAGGTCTACAAGGAAGAGCATTACTTCCTAAGATGATGTACATAGGGGGCGATCCTGTCAGCTTGTCATGCTAGGGGTCCTTGCTCACGAGGGGGGCTGCCGAATGCTGATGGGGAGGGGGAAGAAATCGTGATCGGGGGTGGAGGGATGTTTGATTCTGGGGATGTGAGGATCTTCCAATGCACTATGAACTATTGCATATAATCCCAAAACACTGAGCTTTCTTCCTCAAATCTCTCCATCAATCTGTTTCTCCTCCTTTAAGACATCACTTAAAACATATTCTTTCAAACACATCACCTGCCCTAACGTCTCCTTCTTCAGTTATGTGTTGATTGCAGTCTCATCACTCTCCTGTGAAGTGTGTTGGAAGGTTGTAATTTATTATAAAGATGCTATACAAATTCAACTTGTTTTTAAATAATGTATATACTTGCCTTGTTGCAGCGAAAATGTGCATTATTTTAAATTATGCATCTGTTACTTTCCAATCTCAGTACTAAGTGTTAACTGCTTCCAAAGAGTGATCCCTAACTTTTCACGATGTGCCGTGCACTCCAGTGTAAATGGATTGTGCAAAAATGAAAAGTAAAATGGTCAGCCTGCAGCGAAGTACCTTTTCTTCTCAAATAATTCAGTGTCCCTTTTATTCTGCTAAAAAAACAAAACCAATAACTGCTACAGGCAACAATTTCAATTGAACAGCATTGCAATATGCAAACCATTCCGGTAAAGGAAACCAGAAAGACCAAATGACAAATTCATCGGCTGAAATATATCCCATTAAATATGAACACGTGGCTGCTTCTTACAAAAAGGTCACATAACAAGAATTTTAAAAGCAAAATATTGCAGATGCTAGAAATCTGAACTAAAAACAGAAAATGTTGGATAAACTCAGCAGGTCTGACAGCATCTGCGGAGAGAGAAACACAGTTAATGTTTTGAATCCATATGATCCTTCTCAGTAAAAGGGACATATAAGCCAGGATTTGACTGGCCTACCCATCACAGGAAGCACTGCAGATGAGGGGCAAAGCATGGGAAGATCTGTTGACCTTAGGCAGGATTTTATGGTTTCGAGAGGCTGTAAAATCCTCAAAGTATCAACTATGTTCTTTTCTCCACAGCTGCTGCCAGATCTGCTGAGTTTATCCAGCATTTTTTGCTTTTAACTGGTTTAACTGAACTAAAGCCAAAACAGTGCTTTCTTTTCTTTATTTTTCAGAAATATGTTCACATTTTTCCATAGTTCTTTTTATTCTTTCACTGGCATGCTGATACCAATTGTTAATTTTTTGTTTCACAAAAAAGGTTTCTTCTTAAGTGGAATGGTAATGGTCATGTCATGCAACCATTTCCCGAAACCTCTGTTTTGAAATTGCTACCAAACTCAACAAGAGAAAATATCAAGTAAGAAAAACACTGACTGAATATTAATTGCAATTGCAGCTAACAATGGGGAAGGTTTTAAAAATTGGAAAATATTGAATACTGATTCAGAACAATGATATCCATGTTTCTACAGTAATGGTTTGTTATTTTTTATGAAATTCAATTTTTAGATATAGCGAATAATGCTGTAGTTTACTAGCATGAAGGTCAATTGTCTTAAGAGAAGCTGCAGAAATTCCACTCATTACACTCCATGTAGAATTTCCAGTGTTGATCCATAAGGTGACATGGCAAGAATTCTTCATTTCTTATGAGGAGAATCTCACGAAGCTGCAGAAAAGTGCTGCTGGATTTCTCTTTCGGAACATTGGGAATGGGTTCTGCATAGGTTTAAATAAAAAATATTTACACCTACAATTTGGTTTGAAAGATAACAGAAGTCAAAGGTGTGGAAATCACATAGATAAATAATAATTCTTTAAACTACAAATAACTACATTTCTCCTATATGCCTTGGGTACGCTTGCTAGTGCAATCACATCCTTTCTTTAAGATAACAACCAGAACTGTTGCATCCTAGCTGTGGTCCACTTACTGTTGTACACATTTCAAGCATATCCTTTCTGTGCTTATATTCTCTGGGCTGGATTTTTTTTTGGGATCAGGATCCTGATGTCAGGGTCAAATGTGGATCCCAATTTCACATTGCACTGGGAGTAGTCACCCAAGAACCATTTTTGGCAAACAAGCCAATTCATGGCCAATGACACACACACACTCTCCATTTATGGATGATTGGTGGGTTCCTGAGGGTGAATTGGAGACACCCCCGTAGCAATGATGGGGACAACACAGTGAAGGCATCCATAGGACAGACAAAGAGATCGCTGCTAAGAGCTGACCTCCACGGCGGTTGTGGTGTGAGTTCCCTAGCAGGGTGAAGCACTGTCCTACTCCATTCCCTCCCACCAGCTCACACTAGGATGCTGCCTGCTTTTACTGATAATTGAAGATCTCAGTTGGCTTGGGACAGTGACATTGATAGTCCCTGAATGATCTCAGTTGACTACCAGCTGCTTGCAGGTGGATAACCAATCCAGTCCAACCAGACCTTCTGACTGGAACCAATAGTCTCAATCCCATTAGCCTTTGAAATTTCTCCCTATGTGTCGACTAATAAAGAGCCCACTCTTGCCTTCTGTGCATATGCTGAGGGGGCTCAAAATTGAGAAGTTACAATTCTCACCAATGATTTTGTGATTTGGGATGTTCTCCACTCCTTACTGGCATCATAATGGAAGTGAACCTGCTTCACATGCATTTCAATAGACTTTAATATAATTAACCCATCCCCTTGCCAGATATAGACCACCCAACATATATTGGCACTGCAGTAATGTGACTTCACATCTCTTGTGACTTCACAAGCCTCTTAATGATATACAACAAGTTCACCCAGAAATAAATCTGGTGCTAAGAATTGGCACAAGTTGGCACTGTCAGATTGGCATCAGTTCCAAACTGTACCAAGGGTCAGATCATAGTGGGACCTCTTGGGAAATTTATTTAATGTGGTGGTGGCTGGGAGTGGATGAAGGAACTATGTATGCCGGCAATAGCTGTTGAGAGGGGACAGGGTGGAGGTGAGTGTTGGCTCAGACTGTGGGGAGGGTTTCAAAGGAAATGGCTGTTAATTTTCACAATGACAACCATCAGGGAAGTGAGAAGGGGAATCCCAAGACCTCCATGGTGGGCTGGGGGACAGGGTGGTAAAGTTTACTCAGATTATGATTGGAGCATCCTTTAAAGATGGTGCTCTGTGCAGCCGGGTTTTACAGGCCCCGTCAACCCCATGCAACGGTATAAAACACGCCACCTTGATTTCTTTTGGTGCAGTGTCATAAGATCAGGAGAGAAAGTCAGCGTGTTAGAAAAACACATTTATTTTCTTGCCAGAAACAACACACTGCCATTTTTTTGATAAGATTTAGTCCATCATGTGTTCCTTCTTAATCTCCTTGTCTGCCTATCTTTCTACTTTCAGGGATCCACAGACATGCAATCCAAAGTCCCTCCATTTCTTTGTAATTCTTAATATTCCACTACTTATTATTTAATTCCATGCCTTGTTTGCCCTTATTGAACACACATCTCAAACTTCTATCCACTGAATTCCATTTGCCATTTTTTTGGTCACATGATCTGTCCATTGATGTCTTCCTGCAATTAACAGCTTCCCTCCTCACTCTCAGAGACACAGCCAATCTTTGTACCTTCTGCAAACCTCTTAATCATATACCCAGCTTTTAAGTCAAATAACTAATACATACGATGAGAAGTAAAGAATTTGAGCCCTGAAGCACCCCGCTAGAAGCAGCCCTTCAGCCACAAATACATGCATCATTCATTATTAGCACGGTGGCACAGTGGTTAGCACTGTTGCCTTTCAGCACCGGGGACTGGGTTCAATTCATGGCTTGGGTTACTGTTGGTGTGAAGACTGCATATTCTCCCCATGTCTATGTGGGTTTCCTTGGGGTGTTCGGTTTCCTCCCACAGTCCAAAAGACGTGCTGGTTAGATGCATTGGCCATGCTAAATTCTCCCTCACTGTACCTGAACAGGCGTCAGAGTGTGGCAATTAGGGGAATTTCACAGGAACTTCATTGCATTGTTAATGTAAGCCTTACTTGTGACACTAATAAATAAACTAAATTATTTTTTATTTCCTGCCACTGAACTAATTTTGGATTTGACTTGCCACTTTCCTCAGGATGTCATCAGTTCTCCACAGGGGGAGGGTAGCATTCTAACAATGCTACTGGACTAGTATTCCTGATGCCCACCCTCATGCCCTGGGAGTGTGGGTTCAAATCCCACTTTAGCAGGGCATGGAATTTAATTGTAATAAATTCAGAATTAGAAACTATTCTGAGTAATGATGGCCAGGAAACAATTGAATTCTTAGACACCAATGCATTTTTCAGATAACAATTTAAACACCTTCCAGCTTTTAAGTGTACACTGTCAGCTCTAGTTTGGCTTTGTGGAGAAGACATCATTTTTCCTGCTCTCTTCCTTCACCGCCAATCAGTGAATTAAGAATAGCAGCTTGACCAGATCATACAGATGAGACTCAATCATGAAAATGGATCAGGCCTACTGGATGGATTTAGCAAATACTGCACCCGCAACCCTCATGTCAGTATCAAATATCACCCTATTCTCTCTTTGGACACTGTTAAGCCAACCTTGATGCCCCCACTGGAACAGAGTATGGCTCACTCAGCTTGGAAAGTAGTTTCCACATGAATGCCAGATCCCTGTCCAGCAGTGGAAAATTTTGGTGTTGGATGCTCCTGTTGTCCTTCCCAGCTAAAATGTTTCCCCAAAGGTTACATTTTTAAATTCTTTAATAGGATGTGAGCATCACTGCCTAGGCCTGCATTTATTTCCCATTCCTAATTGCCCTTGAGAAGGTAGTCAGCTGTATTCTTTAACCACTGTATTTGGTGTAGGTACACCATAGTGCTGTTAGGAATGGAGTTCCAGGATTTTCACCCAATGACAGTGAAGGAACAGCGATATATTTCCTCTGGTTTATTATTGAAATTGGCTGGTCTGCAGAGCTTTGATCAGATCTCTTGGCTGTGAGCTCTGACTAGTGCTTGCTGTTTCTACTGTTTGGCATGCTTATAGTTCTGTGTTACAGCTTCACCAGATTGACACTTCATATTTAGGTATGCCTGGTGCTGCTCCTGGCATGTTCTCCTGAATTTCTCACTGAAGTAGTTTTGAGCCCCTGCTTTGGTGGGAATGAATAGAGTGAGGGGAAGGCCAGGCTACAGATTTGGGTTTAATATAGTTTAGCTGCTGAAAGCTCAGAGTCTTGTGGAGGTTCAGTTTGGCATTGCTAAATCTGTTCTGAATTCATTCTATTTAGCACTGTGCTAGTGCCACACAACAGAATAGAAAGTATCCTCAATGAGGAGATGGGACTTCGCCTCCCAAGAACTGTGTGATGATCATTCCTACCAATACTGTCATGATTATATGCTTATGGACTGCATGGTAGCACAATGGTTAGCACTGCTGTTTCGCAGTGCCAGGGACCTGGGTTCAATTCCAGCCTCAGGTCGCTGTCTGTGTTGAGTTTTCACATTCTCCCCATGTCTGTGTGGGTTTCCTCCAGGGACTCCAGTTTCCTCCCACAGTCCAAATATGTGCGGATTAAATTGATTGGCCATGCTAAATTGCTGCTTAATGTCAGGGGAATAGAAGGGTGAATATGTGGGATTACGGGGATAGGACATGACCTGGGTGGGATTTTGTTGGTGCAGGCTCAATGGACTAAATGGCCTCTTCAGCACCATACATCCTAAGATTCTATGATCAGATGCATTTGCAACAGGGAGATTGGTGAGCGTAAAGTCAAGTAGGATTTTCCTTTTTGTTGGTTCTCTCACTGCCTGTTTCAGGCGCAGTCTGGCACATATTATTGTGGGGTGATGGGTACAGTTCAGTTATTTGAAGAAATCTTCTTAGTCAAATGTAAGTTAACTGAAGGTCTTTCTGTCTCTTAAAACTATACAGTAAAGAGTACAAACTAAAAACTATCTCCATGCTGGCCAGTACACATGGCTCTGTCCAATCCTTAACTGACCCTGAGTATGGGTCGTGTGGTCTCTTGAATCACTATGTAGGGCAGCATTGTACTCAGTTCCACTTTAACCCTCTTAAACTACACATATGTCCTTCAGGACTTGGCAGCTCGGTCAGTTGTGGCTCTTGATCCACTATTGGTGATGTCGCCCCTCTATAGTTCTGTGTGCTTGCAACCTGCAATGCTTCATTCCAGTGGTGTTCAACATGGAGTGGTACTAATTCATCATTCGAGGGAGGGTAGTCAGTGCTAATCAGCAGATTTTATCGTCCGTGTAAGCTGATGCCAAGAGACTTCATAAAGTCTGAAGCCAAGGTTGAGGATGCCAAAGGCAACACTCTCCTGACTGTATCCTCTGTTCTACCACCTCTGGAGGGTCTGCTCTGCCAATGGAACAAGAAATAGCCAGAGCTGGTGATGGTGTTGTCTGAAGCACTGGCCAAAATATATAATTCAGTTAGTATGGTTATGTCAGGCTAGTGCTTGACTAATCCGTGTGACACCTCTCCCTACAAGGCAGTCTGCCTGGTTTTATTCCTTTTTGACTTTTTGATGCAGCTTGGTAAAACTGAGTGCCTTGCTAAACCATTATAAGGAGGAGTTAAGTGTCAACCACATTGGGTGGATTTGGAGTCACATGTAGGCTACAACAAGTAAAGATAGCAAATTTCCTTCATTTCAGGATATTAATGAACCAGATGTGTTTTTATGGCAATGTGGTAGTATCATTGTCACCATTACCAAAATTAACTTCTAAAAAATTCTATTTTTATTAAATAAAATTGAATTCCATCAGCTGCCATGGTAGAACCTGAACCTATATCCACCTGAACCCAGAGAATTAGCTTGCGCCTCAGAATTACTAATTCTGTAACATTACCGTCACAATACCCCACAACACTGTTCCCTCTTTAGCAATGCTGTCAGTTGTGCTATCTCACTGAAGCAATGCTAAAGACATATCAATAATGGGTGAAGAATGTAGATTTGGAATCCAAAACCCATCAGACTTTTCATTTGAATTGTTGCAGTTATTGTTACTGATACAAACTTCAAACTGTACTCTCATTTGGATAATTGTGAACTTGTCTGTCCACATCAGGAATATTGGAAAGGGACTTTAATCTAAATCAGTTTTTCTCAAGAGAGAAGGTTAATGAGAAAAAATAAACATAGAATCCGTACAGTGCAGAAGAAGGCCGTTCGGCCCATCAAGCCTGCATTGACAATCCCACCCAGGCGCTATCCCTGTATTCTCAAACGTTTACCCTGTTAATTCCCCTAACACTATGGGGGAAATTTAACATGGTCAATGTTAAACATGGTCAGGAAACTGAGGCACCCAGATGAAATCCACGCAGACATGAGAAGAACATGCAGACTCCGCACAGACAGTGACCTAAGGCAAGAGTTGAACCCGGGTCCCTGGTGCTGTGAGACAGCAGTGCTAACCACTGTGCCACCATGCTGCCCAGAGAGAACAAAAGGCTTTCTAATGTATTATGATAAAAAAAAAGAAACCTATCAACTGGAAGATAAGTCAAAATAACAGCATAGAATAAGTTATTTGCTGTTTGCTTATTCATATAAACCAACCTCTGGAAATTCCACATTGTGGGGGCATTGAGGATGCTTTAGCTGTTAATGTGGTTGATTGTGAAATAGGCTGTGTATCTGGAGGCTTGGACGATGATTTAATTATCGAGCAGTACTCTGAAAGTTCTTTTTGTCTGTATGTAACCTGAAAAGTAAACAAATTCATCCAATGCATCACTTTGAAATGAAAAAGCTTCTTTTCCCTGCAATGAGATTTCCAACCTCCACATGAACAAAATGACCATATTTTTGTAACTCAGAGAAAAACAATCCAGATGTGGTTATGCATTTTTTTTTGAGGATCCAAACAATTCCAATCAAGGGAAATGAGCAAAGAAAACTCTCCAGTTATAAGACACCTTCAACATTAACCCTTTTACAATTCCTAGGCGGTTAAATTTTTGCTGACAATCAATATTTCATTTATTCGACTAAGCAGAATGCAAAAGTTTTGAAAAATGGCAAAACAATGATCTGAGAAAGCCAATTTCACTGACCAAGACATGGATGCTTTGAGCTCAATTTTAACTGAGAGCAGCTCCTGGATAAGCAACAGCAGAATCATAGAATCCTTATAGTCCAAAAGGAGGTCCTATTGAGCCTGAACTGACAACAGTCCCACCTAGGCCTATCCCCATTACCCCACGTATTTACCCTGCTAATCTCTATTACACCGATGGAGCATTTAGCATGGCCAATACACCCAACCTGCACATCTTTGGAGTGTGGGAGGAAATGGGAGCACTCGGAAGAAACACATGCAGGCACGGGTAGCAAGTGTAAACTGTACCCAAGTGGTCACTCAAGGCCTGAATTGAACCACTGTGCCACTGTGGCCACTGAAGGGCATGTGGAACACCTAAATTTCAGACTCAAGATTTTTTAATTGCTGGGGCTCATATAAATGTTATCAAGCAATGTTCTATCTGGATTTAAGAAGATACAAAGCAGCCAAGTAGGTGATCATTTGGTCCCCCAGTTAGTGACGTGGAAGTACATCAATGAAAGAAGCTCCCGACTACTGTAGGGGGTATCTCATCTGCCTGGAAAACTCTGCAGGTTAAAATCAGAAATGGTCATAATCTGAATGGGTAAGTGACATGTTGATTTTTAACTGCCCACCATCCGGTTTCTGCAATGACAGGTAGGATTAAATTCAAACTAGCAAGTCTTTTACTTTGATCTTTTGGCAGCTATCTGACCTTTGACTTTGAAATATGCCAAAGCCCTTTGACTTTGAAATATGATGCATTGCAAATTTTTCAACTGCCTATTTTTTAAGTACATTGAAGAATAAGCCAAGGCTATTCCTTGACTATAGTTGATCAAATGATCAAAGTAATTTTGCTCAATGTAGTTTGTATTCCTAAATTACCTTGCTCCATGCAAATTTTTTGCTGACTGGTATTTGGTCTCCCAAAAGCACTTTTATCCAATGCACGGGATTGCGATGAATCACTCCATCTTTGCTTCTAATTAAACCAGAAGTCAGTAATTCAGCTTTATAACAAGTTCCCTATGGATGAGGAGCAAATATTTCTCATTATCTGGAAGTTCTATTAAAACAAAGCAGAATGCAAATATCTGATATGTGACTCTCACTAACAGATGCACTATAGAAAGCATTCTTTCTGGTTGTATCACAGCTTGGTATGACTCCTGCTCTGCCCAAGACCATAAGAAACTACAAAACGTCATGAATGTAGCCCAATATATCACCCAAACCAGCTTCCCATGCTTCAGCAAAGCATTCAGCATATTGAAGGACCCTATGCACCCTGGATATTCTCTCTTTCACCTTTTTTCGTCAGGAAAAAAATACAAAAATCTGGGGACACGTACCAACAGACTCAAGAATAACTTCTTTCCTGCTGCCATCAGACTTTTAAATGGACCTATCTTTCTATACATCTTCGCTATAACTGTAACACTATATTCTGCAGCCTCTTGTTTCCTTCACTATGTACGGTATGCTTTGTCCATATAGTGTGCTAGTAACAATATTTTTTCACTGTATGCTAATACATACAACAATAATCAAATCAAATTCAAATCGAAATTTAATCACTGTGCATGATTGTGAAATTATACACATCTTATACTTCTTCCTAAATGGTAGCCAAGTAAAGCATATGGCACGCATTTTACTTTTGGAAAGAAATTATGAACAATTTTTTTTTCAGACTGGGGAGAAGTGTACAATGGGACCCCATGGGTATTAGCTCCTTTCAACGGGGCCCCATGGATATTAGTACCATTGCTTTTCTTGTTATACATAAATGACCAGGGTTTGGTATCAGAATAACAATTTAGAAATTTATAGATAATACAAGATTTGGCAATGCTGTGAATAACAAGGTGAATAATAGGAGACTTCAGAAAAACATAGACAGACTGGTAAGTAAACAAACAGAATTTAATGCAGATAAGTGCAAAGTGATGTATTTCAGGAGGAACAATATGAAGAGGAGGTAGCATAGTCTTGTATAATCTAAATGAGGGGCTGCAACAGTTTAAATTTCAAACAATGGTTGGCAATTAACTGTTGGTCTCCATGGCAACACCTCTACCACTCAGAGCCAATTTATCAACCAATCAGCACTCTCTTCTCATAGAGTACAAAGTTGCTGATCCACTAACATTAGTATTCTTGTCCTGGTGAGTGCAAATGAAAAACTTCGAGAAAATAGTTTTTTTTTGTAATACTCATGTTCTTACTATCAAACCACAAATCATATGATTGGGCCTCAACTGGAGCATTTTGTACAATTCTGAGAGCTACATTTTTCTAAGGAGCTGAAAGCCCTATGGAGGTTAAAGGGGGGATCTACCAAGATTACACTAGGGATAAGGTGCTTTAGAACATAGAACATAGAACATAGAACAATACAGCACAAACAGGCCCTTCGGCCCACGAGTTGCACCGATCACATCTACCAATCCACAGACCTA
Source organism: Sphyrna mokarran (assembly GCA_024679065.1). NCBI lineage: Eukaryota > Metazoa > Chordata > Chondrichthyes > Carcharhiniformes > Carcharhinidae > Sphyrna > Sphyrna mokarran. Next base: position 34,563,534 of record JAGIQG010000006.1, on the reverse strand, counting down.
TCTATAACCGCCTATCCTATTCTTTTCCATATACTCATCCAGAAGTCTCTTAAAAGACCCCAGTGAGTTTGCCTCAACAACGTCCGACGGCAGTCGGTTCCATTCACTCACCACCCTCTGAGTGAAAAACCTACCCCTGACATCTCCTTTGTATTTGCTTCCCTGCACCTTAAATCTGTGTCCTCTCGTATTGACCATTTCCGCTCGGGGAAATAGTCTCTGAGAGTCCACCCTATCTATTCCTCTCAACATTTTATAAACCACTATCAGGTCGCCTCTCAACCTACGTCTCTCCACTGAGAAGAGTCCCAGCTCCCTCAATCTATCTTCATAAGGCCTGCCTCCCAATCCAGACAGCATCCTTGTAAATCTCCTCTGAACTCTCTCAATAGCCTCTACATCCTTCCTATAATGAAGCGACCAGAACTGCGCACAATATTCCAACTGGGGAGGTGTATAAACCTGTAGTACAACCTCCAGATCACTTTCCAGCGTGAATACCGAGGCAAAGTACTTGTTAAGCACCTCTGCTATTTCTTCCGGATTCACACAGGCTTTTCCCCCTTCACCTTTTATAGGCCCTATCCCTTCTCTTCTCATCCTTTTACTTTTCACATATTTGTAGAAGGCCTTGGGATTCTCCTTAATCTTCCAAGCCTTATGCCTTCTCATGACTCCTTCTGGCTTTCCTAATTTCCTTTTTAAGTTCCTTTCTACACACCTTATACTCCTCTAGATCCCTAACATCCCCTAGCTCTCTGAACCTTTTATATACCATTTTTTTCTTCCTAACTAGGTTCACCACTACCTTCGTGCGCCACGGTTCCCGCGTCCTACCTGAACCTTCTTGACTCCTCGGGACGTTGTCTTGCAGTGCCCTAGACAAACATTCCTTGAAAAACCTTCTGTACTCTTCCCCAAGAACACCTCCTTCCAGTTTATGCGTCCAATTACCTGCCTAATGTTTTCATATTTTCCCTTACTCCAGACATATACCTTCCTAGCCTGCCTGATCCTATCTCTTTCCATCGCTATCGTGAAAGAGATAGAATTATGATCCCCATTCCCAAGATGCTCACCTACCGTGAGATCCGACACCTGCCCTGGCTCATTAGCAAGCACCAGGTCAAGTACAGCCTCTCCTCTCGTAGGCTTTTCCACGTACTGTGTCAGGAAACCTTCCTGAACACACCTAACAAACTCCACACCATCCAAACCCCTTACCCTTGGGATATTCCAGTCGATGTTTGGGAAATTGAAATCTCCCATCACGACAACCCTGTTATTTCTACATCTGTCTAGGATCTGTTTCCCTATCTGCACTGCAAGTTCCCTGCCGCTGTTGGGCGGCCTATAGAATACACCCAACAAAGTTATCGAGCCTTTCCTAACTTCCACCCACAGAGACTCCGTAGACAATCCCTCCCCATCTTCCACTTCTCTACAGCCATGACACTGTTCCTGATCAAGGGCTGCCACACCACCTCCTCTTTTGCTTCCAACCCTGTCCCTCCTGAAGCACCTGAATCCCGGCACCTGAAGTACCCAGTCCTGGCCCTGAGACAACCAAGTCTCTGTAATGGCCACCACATCACACTCCCAAGCAGCAATCCACGCCCTAAGCTCATCTACCTTATTTACTACACTCCTGGCATTAAAATAGACACACCGCAGCCCCTCAGTCAGGGTATTTTCCTTTTCCACCACCTGCCTAACCCCCCTCTCAGAGTGCCTACAGTCCTTCCCTACCTGGGAACTAACCTCCTTATTCACTGTCCCATCGGTATTCCCACCCCCCAGCTTTTCTAGTTTAAAGACTCCCTTTGTTATGTGGAGAGACTGGAGAAGGCCATTGTTCACATTAGACAAAAGAAGTTTAAAGGGAAACATGGTGGAGGCATTCAAAATTATGAGGAGTTTTGATGGAACAAATAGAGTTCAACTGTTTACATTGGTCAAATTGGTCACTACCCCAAAGTCATAGAGTTAAAATAATTTACAAAAAAATCAAATGGAAATCAGAAATTTTTTCATAAAGATTTTGAACATTAAAAATTATCTGCTCTCAGAAAGTAAGCAATCTGGGATCTTAATTGAGAGGATATAGATGTGAGGCAGGATTTTATCACCCCTCCCACCACAGTAATTGGAATGGGTGAGGGGTGGATCATGGAAAGGTCCGTTGACCTCAATTTAGGGATGAGCTGAAATAGGGATGAAGTGAAATAGATTTAAAACAGAGAGCACCTGTGGGAGCGAAATGTGCATGTGCCAAAGTATTGTCGAGCATAAAGACATCAGGTCATACTCCAAGATTCACAATACCAGTCTAAGATAATACACTTAGCAAACAGGTTTGGAAATAGAGTCCACCAAGATAATCAGCTGGTTATATTCATTAAAAAGGCAATTAGCTGCCGTAATACTGCAAAATGGAATAAAACATTTTCAGAATGGGATTTACACCGACTGTGTTTCTCACTATTTTCATTAGATAGACCATAATACTGGGTTGCCTGAGGGAAGAGTTACATCTTGGTTGCTCATTATTCTTTGGTCACTGAAAGGACTTCATTGGAAGTAGTCGTATACTGACATCAGCAGAGAGATGCTAAAGAGGCCAGAGTGCTTTTTTAAATTATAGACCATGATCTCAATCAGCATCATGGCCAACAAATCCAATGCCAAATATCCTGCCCTATTGTTCTCATTGAGTGAGGTACTCTCAGTCTGCAGCTCAGATCCTGCCCAGCACCCAACTGACATCATATACTGCGTCTCTGGGAGGTGGACTCAGAGGTGTGAGTACCAGCCATCTCTGGGTCAGCCGGTCCTATGGTGGCAGCATGCATTATTCAACCCCATGAGAATTTTATTAACAGAGGGTCGTGAGATTGTAGAAAGCATTATTGAAGTTAGTGGTTGAAGCAGACATTATGTCAACATTTAAGAATATTTTCGATAGGTAATTGAAGGAAAGAGGAAAAATAAGATGTGGAAAGATAACAGGTATATGGGATTAAAGAAGTTACTCATGTGAAAGATAAATAGCAATTCGTTAGGTCAAAAGGCTTGTGTCCATGCTTGAATTTCAAAACAATTCTAAGATCTTATTTTGAATTATTTGGCTAGTTTGAAAGATAATGATGAAATTTCTTGTCCCTTCATTAGAAATCATAAAAGCACTACAGTGCTGATGGAGGCTTTTAAGCCCATCGAGCCTGCACCGACAACAATCCCACTTAGACCCTATCCCCAGCACCCCACATATTTACGTCACTAATCCCTCTAATCTGCACATCCTTGAACTCTAAGGGGCAATTTAGCATGGCGAATGCACCTAACCCGCACATCTTTGGCCTGTGGGAGGAAACCGGAACATCTGGAGGAAACCCGCACAAATATGGTGAGAATGTGCAAACTCCGCACAGACAGTGACTCAAGCTGTGATTCGAACCCAGGTCCCTGGAGATGTGAAGTAGCAGTGCTAACCACTGTACCACCGTGCTGCTTCAATGGTAAACTATAATTGGTAAAATTCATTGGTAAATTCATTTTTGTAAAAAGGTCCATTTCAATTCTAAGAAATCAGTGCAAGAAAATTCTGAAGCAGTATACAATGCTCAGACTTGCTGCACTGTGTAAATGCCAGCAAAAATGAATACAGTCTATGTTTAAACATGGGATGTGGAAATGACTGCCAATAAAAGTTATTTATTTGTTTAATTACAACTTTTGCTGATACATATAAAACTCTTCAGAATTGGTCTCATCCCCCTGGCAGAGGGAGAGCAGTTCCATGGAATTTCCTGGCTTTTGAACTTTAGGATTTGTATCCAGAATTGGGGGGAGGGGGGGCATTGAGCCAAGACCTTAAAAATTAAATTTCTTTCTAGCAGATCCAGTGCATACGTCAGGTCAAAAATTTTCTTCCAGACACAAGAACCCACAAAGTAGGTTTTCAGCTTGCTATAGTATACACTAGCTATTTGTACTAAGGCAGAAGAAGTTGCGCAGACCAGGGTGAAAGAGAAGTAAATCAGACACATGAAAGGTTTAAAACTGACAAAGAGGAGTTATTAGACAGGCTGTCTGTACTTAAAAATTAATAACGCATCGATATCTAAACCCGAGGATGCTTAGGGAAGTGAATTTATGGAGGAACAGGCCATAATTTTCCAGTCTTCCTTAGATTCAGAATGGTTCTATGGATGAGAAACTTCAGGTAAGATGATAGATTGACAGGGTTGGGACTGTTCTCCTTGGAGAGAAGAAGGTGAAGAAAAGATTTGATGGAGAGATGTTCAAAAGCATGAGGGTGCTGGACAGAGTAGATAGGAGGAAACTGTTCCTGCTCTTAAAAGGTTCAAGAGTGACAAGGTTCAGGTTTAAACTAATTTGCAAAAGAAGTAAATGTGATGTGAAAAAGTGTGAGGTTATCCACTTTGGTAAGAATAATGGTAAGAAGGATTACTATTTAAATGGAGAAAAGCTGCAGCATGCAACGGTGCAGAGAGACCTGGGGGTTCTTGTGCACGAATCGCAAAAACACAGTATGCAGGTGATTAAGAAAGCGAATGCAATGTTGGCCTTTATAGCTAGGGGTATAGAATATAAAAGTAGGGGAGGTTCTGTTGCAGCTGTATAGGGTGCTGGTGAGGCCGCAGCTGGAATACTGTGTGCAGTTTTGGTCGCCGCATTCGAGGAGGATATATTGGCCTTGGAGGGGGTGCAGAGCAGGTTTACTAGGCTGATGCCAGAGATGAAGGAATTGGATTATGAGGAGAGACTGAATAGGCTAGGTTTGTACTCTTTGGAGTTAGAAGGCTGAGAGGGGATCTTATAGAGACGTATAAGATAATGAAGAGGATGGATAGGGCAGAGGTTGAGAGACTCTTCCCAATTAGCAAAGATAGCAGGACTAGAGGGCACAGCTTCAAGATTAAGGGGGGGCGCGGTTCAGATTGAAGTTGCAGAGGGGTTTCGTCACACAAAGGGCAGTGAATCTTTGGAATTCTCTGCCTGATGAGGTGGTGGAGGCTTCCTCACTGAATATGTTCAAGTCAAGACTGGATAGGTTTTTGATTGACAAGGAAATTAAGGGTTACGGGAAGAAAGCGGGAAAGTGGTACTGAACCACTACAGATCAGCCATGATATTATTGAATGGCGGGGCAGGCTCAAAGGGCTGGATGGCCTACTCCTGCTATTTCTTATGTTCTTACGAAAAATATTTTTTTCACGGGACTGGTTTGAGTCTGGAACGCATTGCCTGCTGGTGAAGGCAGGTTCAAATGAAGCATTCAAGAGGGATTAAATGATTATTTAAATATAAACAATTGCAGAGATATGGAGAAAAGTCAGGATAATGGTACTAAGCCATGATGTTCAGTTGGAGAGTTGGTGCAGACATGATAGGCCAAATGGTCTCCGTCTGCACCACAGCAATTCCATGATTCTGTGGTGACCGAAGATTGCAGAATTGCTGATGTTACACTCTTGTTCAAAAAACGGTGTAAAGATAATCCCAGCAACAGAGAAGTGTGAAGCGATTTATTGTGGTAGAAAGAATGTGGAGAGACAATATAAAATAAAAAGTTAAATTCTAAAAGGGGTGCAGAGCAGACGGACCCATGTGTATATGTGCATAAATCATTGATGATTGCAGGACAAGTTGAAAGCATGGTTAATAAAGCATTCTGAGTCCTAGGTGTTATGAATAGTGGCATAGTGTATAAGAGCAAGGATTTTAAATTTGTACAGGTCTGACGACTGGTCATGCCAACTCAAAACATTGGCTCTGTTCTTCTCCACTGATGCTGTCAGACTTGCTGAGATCTGAGATTTTCCAACATTTTCTGCTTTTGTGCAGAGCACAGGTTCAGCCTCAGGTGAAATATTCTGGTGAGTTCTGGGCCTCACAATTTTGGAAGGATATGAAGGCATTAGAGAGAGTGCAGAAAAGATTTATGAGAATGGTTCCATGAAGTAGATAGATTGGAGAAGTTGGAACTATTTTACTCAAAGAAGGAAAGAGTTCACCAAAATTATGAGGAATCTGAACAAAGTAGATAGGGAAAAAACTGTTCCCTCTGGTGTGAGGATCAAGAATGAAAGAAAAAAGAGTTAAGGTAATTGGCAAAAGAAGTAATGGCAACATGAGGAAAAATATTTTCACACAATGAGTGTTTAGGATTTGAAATGCATTGCTTGAATGATTGGTGAAGCAAGGCATTCATGAGGGAATTGGATTGTTATGTGAGAAAAATATAAAACACTAATTAGGCTACAGCTGGAGTTTTGTGTACAGTTCCTCAGGTTTGACCTGAGGAAGGAGCAATGCTCCAAAAGCTCGTGATTCCAAATAAACTTGTTGAACTTTAACCTGATGTTATGAGACTTCTTAATGTGAGTCCACTCCAGTCCAAAGTTGGCATCTCCACATCATGTTTTCCTTAGGACAGAGGAGGCTAAGGGGTGACCTAACTGATTTGTACAAAATTATGAGGGACATAGAGAGTGCAAACAGGAAAGACTTGTTTCCCCTGGCTAAGCAGTCAATTAGTGGGGGCATAGATTTAAGATCATTGGTAAAATGATTAGTGGGGAAGAGGAGAAATGTTTTCACCCTGAGGTTGGTCTGGAATTCATAGCCTAAGTTGGTAGTTGAGGCTGGAACACTCAATTCATTTGAAATGTACCTGAATCTTCATCTGAAATGCTGTAACCTGCAAGGTTCCAGATTGGGTGCTGGAAAATGAGATTAAAATGAGCAGCTAATTTATTTTTTCTCTTCTTTTGGCTGGTGCAGACACACTGGGCTGAATGGTCCATTTTGCGCTGTAACTTTTAGAAGTTGTAAAAAGAAGAATACGCAGGGCCACAGGAAGGAAGGCCTGCGAATAGGTGAATTGCTCCTTTGGAGACACAGCACAGACAGAATAGACCAAAAGGCCTTTTCCTGTGCTTAACCATTCTGTGATTCTGTGAATATCTTTACCTAACAAAAATCTATCAAGCCATTTAGGGTAACAGTTCCATATTTCCACTTCTGAAATTTCCCACCAGGCAGGGGAATAATCAATGTCTTTGCAAGCTATGTAAGAGAGGTACACTTTATACCAAAAAGACTTTCTGCCACAGTATTGCTTTAATGATATACCTGCAGTCTGACTTCCAGAACATCTTTTCCTGGCTGAATCAATCCATGATTGATTAGATCTATTATATGGAGCAGTTTTCTCTGTCCATTTCTTTTATCCTCTGGTGCAGATTCTGAATCCTGTTGTCTCCCAGATGGAGTAGAAGCACTCACTAGGCTGGTATTCTCACTGTTTCTGCTAACCTGATCAGCATTTACCTGCATTGTGCCTTGGTTGTTTGGGTGAACAACATTTAACATAAGCTGGGATATGCCACTCGATCCTATCGTGTTAAACTGTAAAGTCTGCTGTCGATTACCACTCCATTGTGATGTATTTAGCAAGAGAACGCGCTGATGGCTAGACTTCTGTTGTAATATTTTGGGTTGAGCAACATGTGATATGTGCATACTGTTCTTTGGCAGAAATATTATTGTGGGTGTAGCAGCTGATGTTAATTGACTATTTTGACTGTTATGGCTGGTTCCTATCGGATTTGTGTTGGTGACTTCCTTGTGATCAGCACTGGATTTTTCAGTGTTCAACACTGTATAATCATCATTCGTTTCTAAATTATTTTCTGGGTTATTTGTGGATTGTGTAGTATTCAAGAGATCATTCTGGTCATTGCTACTGCTTGCTGTTGAATCTATAATGTCAGTTTGTCTTGCGTCTAATGTTTCTGTTTGAACATGCAATGTGTCTGCAGGAGGTGGCTGCGAAACATTTGCTTTTCTTTGGCTTGGGACAGATTTAGAAGAACTTCCTGTACACATATAGCTGTTGCTACTTGTACCATTAAGTTGGCAAGTGGTAACAGATCTTTCATTGCTACATTCAGCTGTATTTTCCTGAAGAACATCCTGTCTATTTGCATCCTGACTGGCAGCAAAACCCATCTTGTCCTGACCCAAACTACTATGTTTTTGTATGAGTTCGCATGCTTCTCCGGAGGTCTCACTGGCAGCATCAACTGTCAGTTCTTCGCTCTGATTCCAAGCTTGTGCCTCACTTGAACTGCAGGCTGTCCTGGTTCTGCTCTCAACTGGAAAAGTTAAACTTTCAGTCGGCTTTGCTGAGTTATTTTTCTGCATCTGTTGCTGTTTTAATTTGTATTCTTGCAACTTCTGATCTAGTGTTCTGCGCTTCTGGAGCAGGTTTAGAAATCTTCTTTGTCGAGAGACCAGAGCTGCTACTTGTTTCTGTAAGGTACCCTGTCTGAATGATCCTGGGGAGACCCTGTCAAATAAAAATGGGGAAAAGTTGACATTTGTTCTATGTGGGATGTAGTCCTTGACAAATGGCAGCATGCATCTTAGAACAAATTACATTATTTGCACTTATTCTGTGAGAGTTCCTTTTACTTCTTTTTTGAGTGAGTTGATTTTAATTTGCTACAGCCCTATGACAGACTTCATTACAAATAAATGCAAAGAATTAGTAGATAAATGTTAATTATTTGATGCTGACGCACTGTCAAGTAGAATAGGTCAGTCGAGGTGTCATGGTTGCCTTGAGTGTTATTCCCTCCAACATTTAAGTCCTAAAACATAACCTTTAGCAAACCAAAACAGTAATTGAACAGATTGTGTTCCAGCAAAGTCACACATGGACTATGTTCTGGAAACATCTCCATTTAAAAAAAAAGTTTAGATTCAGTTTTTAATACCTTACAGAGTTTAGAATATAAAATCAGATTGCATACCACAATGGCCTATGCAGTGCAACATTAGTGTACCTTGAAGAGATGGTTTTTTTCTAAGTCATGTTATCTGAACTTGTAAGCAGACCTTTTTGCTTCAGTTTTTTTCTCATTATGCTGCCAGCTTGACTGGAGATGTCCTTTTATTGCTGCTTAAACAGGGGTTTGTTTATTTTCACTGGAATATTTACGACTCTGAAATATTAAGAAATAAAACTGGTTGGCAGGTCAGGTGATCGGAGTTTTTTTTTTCATTTTCAGTTGGAGTTGCAGGTTTGGGTTTTAGTTTTAGAAGGGACTGCAAGAGAAGAAATCTCTCCCTGGTTTAGGAAATTCTGCAGGTTAGCAAAAAGCCTTCCCGGAGTAGAAAAGTTGTTGGCTTGACCAGAATCTACCTGGGGTTCTGGGAAGCTTTTCTGACTTCAACTGATCTGAGTATGTCAAGATGGCTGCTAGAACTTACAAGACTAAAATTTTCAGTTCTCCAACGAAAGGACTCAATTCCAGTATCATGTGAGCATTAGACTTTGCTGTGTTTCTAATTGATAGAAGTTATTGCTAATTTTCTTATTATACATGTTAATTATATTCTTAAATAAACTTTGTTTGATAAATGCTCTCTAGTGGGCCATTTCAGTCATACCTGAAGTGAAACCTATCATGCTTATCCTAGCCAAATTTAAGATGCAAAACTTATGATCCCGGCATTTTTCATACAACACTTTGGAGTTTCTGGCTTGAACTACAACAGTAGAGACCCATGCCGTGCATCAGTAAGACTGGGGTTCTCTCATATTGTTATCTAATACAGAACATGCTAAAAATTTAATTACTGAGACATATATCAGTACATCACTCTGAGTGGACACGAGACTAACATGTCAGAGAATTATGGAGGAAATAAATGCATTGGATCTGAATGGGAAAAATCACACTACACTTCATATGAATTCATTAATGGCAATTCACATTAAAAGGCACCTGATGATATGCAATGTCTCAAATAATAAAAAGAAATTTAACCTTAAGAATGAATGGGAATTAGGCAAATTATATTAATTGTTTGTAAGAAGTGGGATTTAAAAACTATCATGATAGGAAACAAGCAGTAACTAAGTTCTGTGATTGGGAAAAAATGAGCAATAGGACATGGTGGCAGCTAAAGCTGAGGATTGTACTGTCATTTCTTCAGATGTTGCTTTGGCAATATTAAGATCACATACCTGACTGGAAGATACCATGATGTTAAAAAAGATGATTTTGAAACTTTTTAAAAATTGGAGAAATAGGAATGTTTTTACATACAAGACCATCAAAAATGTGATTGTTGGGCTATCCTAGACTGTTCTTTGACTGAGAACTGGAACCTACTGGGCTACAAGATCCTCCAGCGTACTAATTATGCCCTTGGTTCAATAGAATGTGATAGAAATTTGGGCTCTACTCAGAACCTAAGACAGCACTAATGGAGCAAAGCTGACTGTAACAGGCAACATTGTCTACTGATTTTCCAATCAGGTACAAAAGCAGAAAGATACTGGGTTGAAGATGGCAATGGAGGTGGGACTGGGCCTCAAAAATATCAGCAGCAGGCAACATGGCAATTTCAAGGCAACCAGGAACTTAACAGCAGCAGTGTAACCCCTCCAACTTAGAAACTGTGTAGCAAGAGGATCAAGGACCTCAGGAGGCTAGGAAGGTGGGTGGCAAAACCCTGGCATTTGCCTAGCCCCACACTGATTTTTCTAGCATTCTTTTGCACAATCCTCCTCAGAGCAACACATCTTGCAGTTTCACCTGAACAAACAACACTTACAGTCACCCTCATCGTATTGCCTTCTGACACATATATCTCAGAGAACCTTTTATGATATCAATACAATAAGTTTCTAATATTCATAACTCTCTGCTTTCCCTCCATGCCGTAGTGAAGCTAACAACATGGATATGCAGCTTAATGTGAGTGAAGTGCAAGACAGATGAACTAACTGTCAAGCAATTGGCAATCACCCATTAAGTAGTGAGGGTGCACTTTAAGAAGGCGCTCACATGGCCATATTCACTGTTCACATGCATCTCCAATTTCACTGTTCAAAGCTTTGCCAGTCTGTCAGTTCCTCTGAAGAAGCACTCTTTCTTGTGTATTCCTGGTTGACCTTGGTGAGTTGCTGACAGTTTAGTAAATAAGTTCTCTGACAGTTAAAGCCAGGATGTTGGTTAAAACAGCAGCTAATGACTTATTTATATGTGATGATTAGTTAGCCAGTAGCTCTGAGTGCAGACCCACCCAGGTGAAAACGGGAAATGGACACAATCCTGTTTCATGAACCTTTTTAATGGGCTTAATACTGCGTACACACCCTAACCTACCTCCTCTTTCTCTGTTAAGACTCCCCTTTATCTGTTTGATTATTAATATAGTAAGAAGTCTCACAACAACCAGATTAAAGTTCAACAGGTTATTTGATAGCACGAGCCACTAGCTTTCGGAGTGCTGCCCCTTCATCAGGTGAGTGGGATTTCAGTTCACAAACAGGGCATATAAATACACAAACACAATTTACAAAATAATGGTAATCAAGTCTTAAAGGTACAGACAATGTGAGTGGAGAGGGGGTTAATCACAGGTTAAAGAGATGTGTAATGTCTCCAGCCAGGACAACTAGTGAGATATTGCAAGCCCAGGCAAGTTGTGGGGGTTACAGATAATGTGACTTGAACCAAAGACCTTGGTTGAGGCTGTCCTCATATGTGCAGAACTTGGCTATCAGTTTCTGCTCAGCAACTCTGCATTGTCCTGTATCGTGAAGGCTGCCTTGGAGAATGCTTACCCGAAGATCAGAGGCCAAATGCCTGTGACCGCTGAAGTGTTCCCCAACAGGAAGAGAACATTGTTGCCTGATGATTGCTGAGCAGTGTTCATTCATCTATTGTCATAGTATCTGCATGGTCACCCCAATGTACCATGGCTTAGGATAGCTTTTCCTACAGCATATCAAGTAGAAAATATTGGTTGAGTTGCAAGTGTATGGACCGTGTACCTGGTGGATGGAGTTTTCACGTGAGATGATGGCATCCATGTCAATGATCCAGCACGTCTTGCAGGGGTTGCTGTGGCAGGGTTGTGTGGTGTCGTGCTCACTGTTCTCCTGAAGACTGGGTAGTTTGCTGTGGACAATGGTCTGTTTGAGCTTGTGTAGTTGTTTGAAGGCAAGACAAGGGGTGCAGGGATGGCCTTGGCAAGATGTTCATCTTCATCAATGACGTGTTGAAGGCTCCAGAGAAGATGCCATAGCTTCTCTGCTCTGGGGAAGTACTGGACAATGAAGGGTACTCTGTCTGCCATGTCTTCTGAGGAGTTTGGTGTAGTTTTTCACTGTGGCGCATCGGAACTGTCGATCAATGAGTCGTGTGCCATATCCTATTCTTATGAGGTTATCTTTCAGCGTTTGGAGGTGTCTATTGCGATCCTCCTCATCTGAGCAGATCCTGTGTATATAGAGGGCTTGTCTATAGGGGATGGCTTCTTTAATGTGTTTAGGGTGGAAGCTGGAGAAATGGAGCATTGTGAGGTTATCCATAAGCTTGCAGTATAGTGAGGTGCGAGGTGACCGTCCTTGATGGAGATGCATGTGTCCAAGAATGTAACCGAGTCCGACGAATAGTCCATGTTGAGTTTGATGGTCGGACGTCATCATATAGTTGTTTCAGTGATTGTTCAAAGGTTCATCTCACAAGACAGCCCCAAAATCACCCAAGCACAACCCAACAGCATTCGCGCACTGAGACCAACCAGAACATTGTCATCAAATCAGCAAACAAAGGAGGTGTCATCATCATATTGAACAGAACAGAATACTGCAAAGAAATATACCAACAACTGAACAATGAGGAATGCTACAGAGAGTTACCCACTGATCCAACCCAAAGAACACACCTGTCAACTCAACAGACTGATCAAGATATTTGATCCAGACCTTCAGAGCACTTTCCATACACTCATCCTACGTATTCCTCACATTAGAGATCTCTACTGCCTCCCAAAGATACACAAGGCAAACACACCCAGCCATCCCATCATATCCGGCAATGGAACCCTGTGCAAGAACCTCTCCAGTTAATCAAGGGCATCCTGAAACTCATTGTACAAGGAACGTCCAGTTTTTGTTGCGACACCAGGGACTTCCTACAGAAACTCAGCACACGTAGAGCAGTTGAACCAGGAGCACTCCTCGTCACAATGGATGTCTCGGCACTCTATGTTCAGCATTCCTCACAATGATGGCATTGCTGCAACTGCCTCAGTATTCAATGCTGACAACTGCCAATCTCCAGATGCAATTTTACAACTCATCTGCTTCATCCTGGACCATAATGTTCTCACCTTCAACAAATAGTTCTTCATCCAGATACACGGAGCAACCATGAGGACCAAATTCGCACCTCATTATGCCAACATCTTGATGCACAGATTTGAGCATGATCTCTTCACTGCACAATATCTTCAACTGATGCTATATACTAGGTACATCAATGACATCTTCTTCCTTCGGACTCATGGTGAATAATCATGGAAACAACTATATGATGACATCAACAAGTTCTATCCCATCATCAGACTCACCATGGACTACTCTCCGGAATCAACTGAATTCTTGGACACAGGCATCTCCTTGACTGTCCTTGATGCATCTCCATCAAGGATGGTCACCTCAGCACTTCACTGTACCACAAACCAATGGATAACCTCATGATGCTCCAACTCTCCAGCTTCCACTCTGAAAAAGTTGAAGAAGTCATCCCCTAAGGACAAGCCCTCCATGTACAAAGAATCCGTCCAGATGAAGAGAATCACATCAGACACCTCCAGAAGCTTAAAGATGCCCTCCTAAGAACAGGATATGGCACTCAACTCATCAATCGACAGTTTCAATGCGCCACAACGAAAAACCACACTGACCTCCTCAGAAGACATGGCGGACAGAGTACCACTTGTCATTGAGTAAGTCACTGGAACAGAGAAGCTACGACATCTTTTCCAGAGCCTTCATTGATGAAGATGAATATCTTGCCAAGGCCATCACCACACCCCTTATCTTGCCTTCAAACAACCGCACAACTTCAAACAGACCTTTGTCTGCAATAAACTACCCAACCTTCAGGAAAACAGTGAGCACGAGACTAGCAAACCTTGCCACAGCAACCTCTGCAAGACATGCCGGATCATCAACACGGATGCCATCAGCTCACGTGAGAACACTATCCACCAGGTACACAGTGCATACATTGCAACTCAGCCAACATTGTCTATCTGATATGCTGCAGGAAAGGATGTTCCGAGGCATGGTTCATTGGGGAGACCACGCAGATGCTATGATAACGGATGAATGAACACTGCTTGACAATCATCAGGCAAGAGTGTTCTCTTACAGTTGGCAAACACTTCAGCAGTCACGAGCATTCGGCCTCTGATCTTCGGGTAAGCATTCTGCAAGGCGGCCTTCACAACACTCGACAATGCAGAGTCACTCAGCAGAGACTGATAGCCAAATTCTGCACACATGAGGAGGGCCTCAACTGGAATCATGGATTCATGTCACACTATGTGTAATCCCCACAACTTGCCTGGGCTTGCAAAATCTCACTAACTATCCTGGCTGGAGACAATACACATCTCTTTAACGTGTGCTTAACCCTCTCTCCACTCACACTGTTTGTTCCTTTAAGACTTGATTACCTGTAAAGTCTCACATTCCACCACCACTTTGTAAATTGAGTTTGTGTCTTTTTATACCCTGTTTGTGAACTAAAATGCCACTCATTTGATGAAGAGGCAGCACTCCGAAAGCAATGGCTTGTGCTACCAAATAAACCTTTTGGACTTTAACCTGGTGTTGTGAGATTTCTTACTGTATTTAACCCAATCCAATGCCGGCATCTCCACATCATGATTATTAATGCCCTCAGGTCCTGAGAATTCTATCCAATTTAGACAGTAAACAATAGAATGTGAGCGCTCGCTGAATTCTTTCAGGTGAAAATTGTATTCTACTTATGTGCACAATATGCTATTTGGAAACTGACTAACATTTCAGTCCTTGTTGGTGTTAATATAATTTTTTTCACAGTCGGTATTTTATGCTGTTGTTTACAGTTTGTATTACTAAACATTAGGAGACTGACAGATCTGAGAGCTGTCAGTGGGAAGAAAATGTTGGTAAAAATATTGATTTATAAAATAATAGCTTAGAAAATGGAATTATATACAGGGTAGAAGCAAAATATAATTATATTACTGGAGAAAGAATAGAAGTGATACACTTGTCTCCAATTTCGTTCGAAAATCCAGCATATTCATTTGAAATGTAATTTGCTCCCTGTAAGTGCTTTTTTCTTGCAGCCATTTACCCTTTCCAAGGCATTAGCAATGCACAATGGTATCTTTTCATGCACAAGATAACAAATTTATAATTCAATCATGTTATCAAACAATAAGATGTATTTATTGGATAGTTTTACACCGATTATAACCTCTGGTGTGTTGAATCAGCTCCATTCCATCTTACAGAGTCATGTAGCAATACAGTATGGAAACAGGCCCTTCAGCCCAACCAGTCCATGCTGACCATTGTGCTCTCCCAGCTAGTCCCGACTGCCTGTGTTTCGCCTGTATCTCTCTAATACTTTCCCATTCATATACTTATCCAAATGCTTTTTAAGTGTTGTTATTGTAAATGTTGCTATCTTATCACCAATATGTATTTTTCATTCTTACCTTTTCTTATGTTAGCCATTAAACTCCACAAGAAAATGAATATTAGCATTTCTGGTGCAGAGGTTTGAGGATCACAACATGAATCAGGCACCCACACATAGTCAGCGCACCTAATAAAACAGGCAGGAAGCGCACTGGTGTACTCCTGAATAGATTCATAAAATCTATCATCATATTTTTAGAGTATTTATTTCTATAGTTTGTGTCTTACCGAAATTTTTTAGCAAGTTCTTCCTTTTCGGCTTTATGTTTTTGAAGTATTTCATTTAGAACTTCCTGCACTTGTGACAATTCCAGTTCAAACTGAGCTGTTCAAAGAAAAACATACTGGATTGGATTATTCAATGTGATGGGATCTATATTACATTTAGCTGACATGTATCTATTCTATATCATTGTGATAAGAACCCATTAAAAGTGTTCAACCTTATCAGCTCATTTTGATATAGAATTGAAATGTTGGATTAGTAAGCTTTTTATAATCTTCCCCAAAAAATCCAAGAATGATTGCAAACAGGAAAGTTTTCAAAGCAGATGAAAAGGAAAGCCAAGTAAATATTGGTAATCTGTCCAGCAGATCGCTGAAAAGCTAGGGGACTATTTCACAGAGGCACACAGCATCATCCTAGGCAGTTGTTAGCTCCAAGTATACGCACAGAATACCACACTTCAGTATAGCACATTTGATGCAGAATTATTCAGCCACTGAAACAATGGCACCCCAATCTCCTGTTTCCATCACAAGAGGCATATACCAGCATCAGCCATACTTTGCAGTGCAACTGGAGTAAAAGTAAAGTTAAAAAAGTAAAATGTCATTAAATGTCCAAGTTGTTAGATGCACCATAGTTGGAGGTGGTCATTGCCTGGAATTTCAATGACACAAATGTTACTTGCCACTTATTAAACCCAGGCTGAAACTTCTTCAAGTCTTGCTGTATGCAGCATAGACAACTTCCTTACCTGAGGAATATAATTTCTAACACCATGCAATTATGAGTAAAAGGCCCACTTCTAAACCTATAATGAAAGGAAGATTGTTGGTGCCACATCTGGCACCAACTTTGATGTCAGGATATAATCATTCTTACGCATTTGTGGAATTCAGTTCTGTTGTTCATTTTTGGACAGGGGCTGAAATGAGATTTGGAGCTGAGTGGTCTTTTTAGATCGTAGAAATAGAAACCTTGCAGTGTATAAGAAGGCCATTCCACCTATCAAGTAAGCACCAATAACAATCCCACCCAGGCCTTATCCCCATAACTCTACATATTTACACTGCCAAGGCCTAATCTGTGCATCCCAGGGCAGTAAGGGGCAATTTACCACAGCTAACATCATTGGACTGTGGAAGGAAACTGCAACACCCGGAGGAAACCCACCCAGACACGGGGAAAACGTGCAAACTCCACACAAAGTAAAAGTTAAAGTTTATTTATTAGTCACAAATAAGGCTTACGTTAACATTGCAATGAAGTTACTATGAATTCCCCTAATCACCACACTCTGGCGTCTCTCAGGCCAGTGCACCTAACCAGCACATCTTTCAGACTGTGGGGGGAAACTGGAGCACCCGGAGGAAACCTACACAGACATGGGGAGAACGTGCAAACTTGACACAGACAGTGACCCACGCCGGGAATCAAACCCAGGTCCCTGGCTCTGTGAGGCAGCAGAGGTAACCAGTGTGCCACCATCATTGAAAAGCGCACAGGGGTCCCTAACTAAGTCCTAAACATTCAAAAATTGTCACAACCAAAACCAGCTGCAGATGTGACAGAAATAATGGAAGAAACCTGATAAAATAGTATAAAGTTCAAAATCTTTTTAAAGGTGGATGCTGAACATATCCTCGATGTCACGATCTTTTTAACTGACAACTCAATGACTTTGTAGTGCAGAGAAGGTTCACTAGGTTAGTTCCTGGGATAAAGGGAGCGGTCTCATCGTGAAAGATTGAGCAGGTTGGCCAATTGCACATGGGAGTTGAGAAGAATGTGAGGTGATTTTATTGAAACATGGAAGATTCTGAGGGGGCTTGATAAGGTAGATACTGAGAGAATGTTTCCTTTGCGGAAGTTAACAAGAACTAGAGAGCACGGTTTCAAAATATGGGGTGTCCCAATTAAGACGGCGGTGAGGAAAAATTATTCCTCTGGGAGAGTTGTTGATCTGGAGGAAGGCAATTGGAGAGTTTAGTTAAGGCCACATTCATCAGCTATGCTCTTATGTCTGACAACTCTGTTAGAGTTCTTTGAGGGGGTAACAAAGAAGTTAGATAAAGGAAAATTAGTGGACATGATTTATTTCGATTTCCAGAAGGTCTTTGACGAGGTGCTGCATAGCACACCGTTAAATAAGTGCCCATGGTGTTAAGGGTAAGATCCTGGCATGGTTATCAGATCCCATCTGAAGTATCGTGAACAGTTTTGGGCCCCATATATAAGGAAGGATGTGCTGGCCTTGGAAAGGGGCCAGAGAAGGTTCATTAGAATGAAGCCTGGAGTGAAGAGTCTATGAGGAATGCCTGAGAACTCTGAGTCCCTACTTATTGGAGTTTAGAAGAATGAGGGGGGATCTTATTGAAAGTTACAGGATACTACGAGGCCTGGATTGAGTGGATAGAGTGGAATTGAGAAGACATTTCCACTAGTAGGAAAAACAAGAACCAGAAGGCACAACCTCAGGCTAAAGGGACAAGCCTTTAAAACAGTGATGAGGAGGAATTTCTTCAGCCACAGAGTGGGGAATCTGTTCCACAGAAGGCTGTGGAGCCAGATCATTTAGTGTCTTTAAGACAGAGATTGATAGGTTCTTGATTAATAATGGGATCAGGGATTATGGGGAAAAGACAAGAGAATGGGGATGAGAAAAATATCAGCTATGACTGAATGGCAGAGCAGACTCAATGGACCAAGTTGCCTAATTCTACTTCTACCTCTATGGTCTTATTGAATGGCAGACCAGGTTCAAAGAACCTCCAGAGCAGGTCTACTCCTGATCATAATCTTAATTTCTATGTTTGCATGGTGAGATTATTATACTTCTTTTGGCATAGTTTTGCCAAAAATGCTGAGCAGCCAAAATCATCACTACACTTTCAGATTAAGAAAAATGGGATGAAGAAGATCAAGCTTTGGTTAATTATGAAGAACCGATCGCTATGCAAAGGATGATCAACAGCTGAAATGGATTATTAGAAAAGATGGCTGAAATTAGAACATTGACTGAATTTATTTGAATATAGCTGAGTATGGAGGGGAATTGGCATTCCTGGACAATGAGAGCTGAAAGTCATGTTCATTTAAACTAGCCTTGTGATATGGTGAAATTTTTTATACTTGAATCACCAATGATGAATGCTGGAGTCCAAAAAATCTGTGATCCTGGTGGAGCAATGGAAGGGAGAAACGGAGTTTGGATCCACCATGTTTTCATCCTATTTACACTAACCAGGAAATTGTGCTCAGGTGAAAAACACTTTGGCCATTTGTTCAGATGTCACATACCACCCAGGCAATTCTGATATAAGTGCCCGATAGTTCTAATGGGATTTAAATTTGATGAGGCTCATTCTGAGCTAAGGGAAATGCCTAAAAGTAAACTATCCACAGCTGTGTGGAATTTGTACATTCTCCCTGTGTCTGTGTGGGTTTCCTCTGGGTGCTCCAGTTGTCTCCCACTGTCCAAAGATGTGTGTTTTTGGTGGATTGGCCATGCTAAACTGCCCTTTAATGTCAGGAGTCTAGCTGGGGTAAGTGCATCGTTTACGGAGATAGGGTTTGGGTGAGATTGTGGTCAGTGCAGACTTGATGGGCTGAGTGGCTTTTTTCTGCACTGTAGGATTCTATGATTTTATGATTCTATAATTCATAGGGATCAATTACAATTCCCAAAGGAATTGATAGTCATTGCAGCAATATTTCACAGTAGCAGTCCAGTTGAGAAATTTAAAAAGACTCCTGCTGACTCAAGCTAATCCAACTCTGCCTCTCTTACAGTGCATGTGGCTCTGTACTTCAGAGCCTCCACAGACCAGTTGCGCAAATACTAGTGTTGGTATTTAACCCTATTATTTAAATGACGCTGCCCCCCGCTTCCCCCGCCATCCTGGATTGAGATTGCATCACTAGAATGTTACACTGACTGAAGGAAATTCCAACCAATGCACTTGTGATAAGTGTCACAAAACTAGTTCCCCACAAAACCTTTCCAGTTATTTTTCTCTCTGCTTTAAAGAATGCAGTACCTTTTGAAGCAGAAAATCAAAGTGCATGATCACGACCAGAAATTCCTGTTAATAATCTCAAGCAAAGGGAAATAAATCAAATTCCAGCTGCAGGTTACAGGGAATCCAATTCAATAATCAACAATACATGCATTTACTTGGCCACAATAAACATTCCAAATATTGTTACGCTGCGTTACCTCCGCACCTGACCTTGATAATTGTGGCAAATTTCTTGAGCCACTTTTCTGTTGCTGGTGAGGATGCTGGGGGAGAGTGGAGGAATGGTGGAGGAGCAATGCAATGGTTAATTGGAGAATCAAACGTTTCAAACACCTATGTTTGTTTTTGCTTGCAATATGTCAACAATCTTAGTTAGGCTAATTGCAATGGATCTGAGTATGTTGTACTGATTTCAATGGCAGCTTTCGAAAACTATGACCTTTTGCAGCCTGGATTTTTTCAGAAGCTTGGAGTTCCTTATGTTAATCGGTACATGATGGAGGTGCAAAGCAGGGTAACTGACAGAAGGTTATCAAGATGTATTTAAAACACAATTCAAAATCTTAATGTCTAAATTGCATCTTAATGTCTAAATTGCAATCTATGGAACCACAAGACATCCTATCTTGCCCCAAAAGTCTAAATAACTCAATTGTAAACATGGGGGTACAAGATATGCCCCTTTCCAAAGTCCTTCTACCTAGCTATAGCTTTCACCAGCTATGTTTCCAAGTGATGTCATGATCAAGTCATACCTTGGAAAAATCCCTACTCCTCTGGCATCTGCCATTTCTTCAAACACCATAACTTGGCCCACTCTGTTCATCACTCGTTTAAAATTATCATTCTACGCCAATTCCCATGCTTCTTCCTGAGATAGCCTCCATTCATGCATCCTTTTGCAACTGTATTCAACATCACTCATTATGACATCCAACTCAGCTGCCTTACACTCTCTTCTTTTCACTACCCTCTTAGTCTCTCTAAGCCTCTCCCTCCATATAAATTCTCCAATTGGTCACCTCCCTCAAATCCCAAACATTGCCAGCTAACATTGTCTCTTGATCAAATAATTCTATTTGATATCCAGTTTTTTCTCTCTAATACTATCACAAACATTGCTTAGTCATTCCAATTCCTCTTCTTTCTACGTCTATTCCTGGAAAAATTCTCTCAACCAAGTTACTCACGACTCCAGTTTTAATCTTTGGTCATTCACTCATCAAGATGATTTGCTCGACCATGTTGTGATTCTACCCCGTGATGCCTTCGTCTCCCCTCATGGCTTATTGCCCTAGTGCCACCTGCGACTTCACTCCCATAAGGCCAAGAGCAGCAGGTTTGTTGGTTTATTCAAACAAGAACAGATCTATTTCTCTCAGCTCATCCTCATCTATCACTCATGGATTATTCAGGAGAGCAAAGATAACTTGCAGCTTCTTTTTGTCCCTATATCATGATATCGTTTTTCCCTGACTATCAAGTGTGAGATTCATGGAATTCTTGGTCATCAATATGGAGATCCTATATATGAGTTTCTACTCATCCCCAAGTCAAACCTTTACCTTGTGATACTCTGTGCTATCCCTGACCACACATCTCTAATTCGATTCTCCCTCATGTCCTTTCTAAAGTCATCTTATTCTTGTTCTACTAATTCCGATTCTGGTAGACTATCTTCCTTTCCTGGCCATCATGTTAACTGATATTGGTAACTATTAGCTGTACCTACACCAGATCAACTGCTGCAATTCACAAAGGCAATGCAACACCAACTTCTCAAGGGCAATTTGGGGATGGGCAATAAGTGCTGATCTAGCAAGTGCTGCCTAAATCTCATGAAAGAAATAGTAAAACTATATATTATTACGGATTCCCTCTTCTCAAGCACTGCACCCAGCCCTTTCAAATTATTATCATCATATGTTTTCTCAAAAAAGCCATTCCTGATTCCTTGGACCTCACAAGCTACTGATCCTTCTTTAATTTCCCTTTCCTCTCCAAAGTCTATATAATGCCCTCCACCATCATGGTACCAAAGCCAAGAATAACATTCTCTTCGAGTAGAGTGCTTTATCCTTCCTTGTCCAGCTTGACTTTCCTGCAGCTTTTGTACAATCAATTACACAATTTTCAATTATATAGTGCCTTTTCTGACCTTTTACAAACCTTGCTACCTGTAGATTATACAGATTACTAACCTGCATGTTCAGGCTCCTTCAGTTTGCAATTCATCAGTCTTTTTTGCTTCATTTCTATTTCATTCAACATTATTGTAATTGACTCATGCTGTAAAATATACTGAAATAACAAATGAGCATCTTTGTTCACGACTATAGACATTACATAAGAATTGTACTCCTTACTTGATTACTTCAAATAGTTCAGGTTTGTAAAGCATTTAATGTACTTTCTGTGGCACTTACAGAATGCGAATTCTCTGAATCCTTTGCATTTGGTAAAGTTGGTGGAGTTGGCTTACCACCACAAGAGGGACGACTGTCATTTGAAGAACCTGAAAAATACATATCATGTGTCTATTTGGAGAGACATCAAACCTAAATTTACCAAACAGTAGTTTTAGTTTTCTTGACAGAAGGGGCTGGATTCTTGCTGGGATCTAACTTGATATTGCAGCAGCACCTTTTGCAATGCGATATTTATATACAATATCTATTTTAAAACTTTTTAAGAAGTAGTTATTAGTGTCACAAGAAGGCTTATATTAACATTGCAATGAAGTCACTGTGAAAATCCCCTGGTCACCAATTCTGGCATCTGTTTGGGTACACTGAGGGAGAATTTAGCATGGCCAATGCACCTGACCAGCATGTCTTTCGGACTGTGGGACGAAACAGGACCATCTAGGGGAAACTCACGCAGACAGGGGAAGAACATGCAGACTCCATATAGACAATGACCCAAGTCAGGAATCGAAACCAAATTCAAAATCCATTTGAACCCAATTCATGGACCCCATAAGAGAGACAAACAAGATCCAAGCTGACAACATAAGACATTTCACCCCATTTCGGGTATGACCTGATGCTTCATCTTAGCCAAAAGACTCAGAAGTGATATTTATATACAGTACCATGACAGGGAAAAAAAAAGTTCAAATCACACTGATAGTGGGATGAAATGTCTTATCAGCTTGGACCTTGTTTGTCCTTCTTATGGGGACCATGAGTTGGATTTAAATGGATTTTGAATTTGGTTTCGGAGCAAGTAAGGAATGGATTTGGATTTGCCCAGTCCACTCTGAGTATTGGAATTTAAATTCAATTGGGGCAGCACGATAGCTGACAAGTTGTTCCACAGGAATGGAATAAACATTCTGATGAAAGAAAGGTCATTGACTTGAAGTTAACTTTCATTCTCTCTCCACGGATGCTGTCAGACTTGCTCAGTATTTCCAGCTTTTTCTATTTTTTAGATTGCCTACCCAGAGCCTGGTTCATGTTCCAGATTGGACGTGTTTAATTACCTCAGGCTTGGTGACAGCTGACAAAGTTTTAAAGGCGTGTGAGCAATGATATCAGAATGTATTGCCAAATCTATTTGGGCATATTCCAGGAGGTTGCATGGCATGATTTCCCGCATGCAGTTATCATTCTAAATGCTTGCCAGCACAAAGCTGGTTAGAAAGATGTGTGATTTGTTTATCCTGTGTTTTAACTCCTTCCTTATTGTCAATTACAACAGGGCCATTGCTAGAGGTTTTTTTAAAGGAGAGGAAAAATAAGTTCTGAGTCTTAATGTCATTCACTTCTTTTGCCACTTTACAACAGGGATCTAACACCTGACGATGCAATGTCAAGCCCATAGAAGTTATGGAGTTCCTCAATATAGAGTGGCAATGGTTGCTAACTATGAAATTGCTTTGTGCAGCAACTAATCTTTATTTCACACATTCACACGGAGTGTAGGGAGTAAAAAGCATAATATAATAAATCATATTAAAACAGGCTTTAACACCATTATTCCTACAAGAGTCATCTCCAAACTTCGTGGCATAGGGCTCAGTTCCTCCCTCTGCGACTGGATCCTAGATGTCCTAATGCACAGACTACAGTCAGTAAGGCTAGGCAACAACATCCCCTCCGCAATCATCCTCAAATCCGGTGCTTCGCAAGGCTGTGTCCTCAGCCCCTTACTGTACTCCTTACATATCTCTGACCATGTGGCCAAATTCCTCTCCAATTCGATTTTCAAGTTTGCTGGTGACACCACTATTGTGGGTCAGATCTCAAACAATGATGAGACAAAGTACAGAAAAGAGATAGAAAATTTGGTGAGTTGGTCCAACAACAATAATGTCTCCCTCAATGTTAACAAAACAAAAAAGGCAGTCATTGACTTCAGGAAGCCCAGTGGAGGCCATGCCCCTGATAATATCACTGGGGATAAACTGGAGATGGTTGAGAGCTTCAAGTTTTTAGGGATGCAGATCACCAACAACCTATTCTGATCCCTCCATGCAGATACTATAGTTAAGCAAGCCCACCAATACCTCTGTTTTTTCAGAAAACTAAGGAAATTTGGCATGTCTGCTACAGCTCACACCAACTTGAACAGATGCACCACAGAAAACATTCTTTCACAGCTTGGTATGGCTCCTGTTTTGCCCAAGACCATAAGAAACTACACAGGGTGATGAATGAAGCTCAATCTAAAACTCAAACCAGCCTCCCGTCCATTGATACTGTCTACACTTCCGCTGCCTTGTAAAAGCAGCCAGCATAATTAAGGACACCATACACCCTGTCCATACCCTTTTTCATCTTCTTCCATCAGGAAAAAGATACAAAAGTCTGAGGTCTCGTACTAACCGACTCAAGAACAGTTTCTTTATTGCTGCCATCAGTCTTTTGAATGGAGGGCTACTTTGCATTAAGTTGACTTTTCTCCGCACCCTGTCTATGACTATGACACTACATTCTGCACTCTCTCCTTTCCTTCTCTATATATGATATGCTTTGCCTGTATAGTGTGCAAGAAATAATACTTTTCACTGTATACTAATAAATGTAACAATAATAAATCAAATCAAAATCAAGTGAAATGAAAATTGGGGCATATTAAAGGGTAAAATAATAGACTTTAACAGTAAAATACAAGCTTTTAAAAAGTCTGTTTTTTTAATATTGGCAATGTTTAAACTTTCTTCTGATGGAATGAGACATCACTGCTAAATGCTAAAAGTACTCTTTCAGGGACAGATTGTTCAGTGGTAATTATGATTTAGTGCATCATTACAAACTCGGTTACTCCTGATTGAACAAAGCCTCACTTCTTCATTAGTTTTTACAGCCAGAATGGTGGGTAATTAGGGGAAGTTCATGTTAAATCAGTGATTTTGTGTTGATTCCGTCTGTGAATATTGAAAAGCTCGTCTGCTGAGAAGTAGAGTCTCTCTGACAGCAACTTCTGAATCTTCTCCTTTAGCTGCACGTGTACCAGCTCCAGAAGTCAGTTTGACCCAATAATAACTGTAAGAAGACATTACAAATTCTGGACTATATCTTTTCCCTCCTCTTCATGTTGAAATTAAATCATCCTTTCTTCCATGATCGTCAACCTATTCCAGTGACCCTATAGAGTATTCTTTCCAATCTTGGGGGTCTATGATATCAGAGGTGCTTGACCATTCTCTGAAGGAACATGTGCTGATTGTCCCTTTAAAGGCAACATAGCAGAGTAAGGGTTACATGACCTGGGTGACCAATCTGGATTCAGAATGTGGAATTACCCCACAATTAGAAAGATTCGTAGGCAGAAACATTTTGGGAACTAGTTACAACCATGAGACTGCTGTATAATTCTTCTTAATAAATACCTTGTGTGTTCAATAATGAAATCTGTGGAACTGCATCTTTACAGGACTTGAGCTAATGAGAGACCAGACCCCAGAACCAGGCTGGAAGGAGTCTGAGCTTCTTAAGAAGCTGTCTAATCAGTCAACAAAGTCAAACAATACTGCAGCGTTCACAGAGCTAACCACTCACACCACTGTTTATTACAATGTCTTGACATCTAGCTGGATGACCCCATACAAACTAAGCTAGGGCTGGATTCCTCCATGTTCTGTGCTTTAGGGCTCTCTGATAGGCTGTTCAAAAGGTCCTGGCTTATTAGGATCAGTCTTTCAATTTAGGCTGTGCTCTCAAGGTCATCTTCTCTACCCTCTTAAGCAAAACTAGTGTATGAACTCTCCCTCAGGCTAACTGCTCCTGGACCATTCCATTATCCTGCCATACCAGTACCAGGTGAATCGCCCAATGCAGACATGACTGGCCTGTGCTCTGCTGTACGTGTAGCAAGGTTACTTGGCACAGTTGAATCTTCGGTAATGCTTTCTGTTGCCTCCTCATCCTCCTGATTCTCCAAGTTTTGCTGATCTGAAAGGTAAGAGAGGGACAGGGGTGAGGCTGTAGACTGAAGGTCAACCAGAGATGCATGAACAGCAGTTGGAAGCAGCTGCATTTTGCCATGCCTGACGTGTGGGGATGCGATTTCAGTGAAGGAAAAGAGGGAAAGATTGCAAAGAATTCAACGGGATACTTCCTCCAGCCAGCCGCTTAGGCTGCCCCCATCCTCACAATCTCCATGACCTCCTCCTTGAACAGGGAGAGGATCTGAATAGATGATATTCTGCAGCTTTCCCACAGCCAATGCGAATCTCCCTTTAGAAAGAACTGTCTGTTTTTTAAATAGCAGCTGAATGACTGCCAATAAACAGCAGGGCTTCTGCTGGCAATCCCTGTGTTTAATTATAACGAGTGTTCTCAATTAATTTCATTCTCTTTCCCTGCTCACACAAGTAGGTTCTTTCTGCCAGTATCTGTACCCCAATATTTGCTTCCATTTATTTTTAAGTGCAAAAATGTCTTTAAATTTGAGCTGCTAGCCAGATCCATCAGACTAACAGCTGGCTCTATAGAAAGGCTATTCTGGGATATTATACAATTATTTCAATATGAAATACAGCACTGTTACTTAGGGTTGCCAATTCTGACTGGGCATGTTCCTTAATGTTCCCTGAGATGATCTTAGGCTTCCAACTTCTCCACCCAGTCAAACTGACTTCCCCCCTGCCCAATATTCATAAAAGCCATAAACACGACTCACAAACATTAAGGGCATTTAAATGGCCATTGGATAAGCATATGAATGATATTGTAATAGTGTAGATTAGATGGGCTTTAGATTGGTTTCACAGGCAGTGCAACATCAAAGGCTGAAGGGCCTGTACTGCGCTATAATGTTCTATGTTCTATGAACAGTATGCTTTGTTTGTATAGCACACAAGAAACAATATTTTTCAATTTATACCAATACATGTGATAGTAACAAATCAAATCAAAATAAAATCAAACCAGGATCTCGGCAGAGCCTTTTGAAACATGCACTTCGTTATTGATTAAGCCACTGGAGGACAAACCTACAACTGGCTGTCGTTCTTCAAGGACAGTCATCTTGCTATTACAATGGGTCTCAAGTAGGTCTTTAATCTTATCGTCAATGAGTTCGTCAAAAGCATTCTTTCCATCTCCACTCTTCTGCATAGGGTCAGCTCCATACTGAAGTAGGAGTTTCACAGCCTAAAAAGATATAATACATCACCATGAGGACTCTTTTAGCTAAAATGCCAACATCTTGGGCTAAGATCATTTTGTAACAACTTCATTTCCACACTTATGGGGTCAAATTCAACCTTTGAAACTATCAAGTTATGATCCTAGTCCTGGGAATTACTGGTCGCAGAAAGGAATGTGTTTTGTTTATGATAGATGAGTTTCTGTGAGTGGAACAGCATAATAGCACAATGGTTAGCACTGCTGCTTCACTGCGCCAGGGACCCGAGTTTGATTCCCGGCTTGGGTCACTGTCTGTTGTGGAGTCTGCATGTTCTCCCATGTCTGCGTGGGTTTCTTCTAGATGCTCTAGTTTTCTCCCACAGTCTGAAAGATGTGCTGTTTCGGTGCATTGACCAAATGGACTGTGGCAACAAGGGAATTTCACAGTCATTTCTTTGCAGTGTTAATGTAAACCTACTTGTAACTAATAAATAGATTTTAACTTTAAACTTTAGTTGTGGCAATTTTTGTGTCTTTCTGTGAGTGGCAATGGGTAGTTGGAGCACAGCTGGGAACCAGGCATCCACTTGCAATAGAAGGCCCACTGCAATGACCAGATAAACAGGAACTACAGCATTGGGCCTACTGTCGAATAAAGCCCCCAATTGGAAAGCTGCTGACTAATCACAGGCCAGCAGCTCTCAAGCACTGGCAATACCACTATGCATACTAGAGCCTTCAACAGGGATCATCGCTGGATCCCTGAGAGGGAGATAAATGGGCAAGATAGTGATCATGGGGAGGGGGTGGGGCCACTGAGGGCTGAGCAGGGAATGGGGGAAACTTTAGTCGGCAACATCTTTCCATCAGGTTCCTTATTTGGGACCAGAGTATCTGTGAATAAGGGAGCCCAGTTAGGAAACTAGCAACCCCAGCAGGTTCTGATGGGTGGTTTTCTGAAGCACGGGAGATCTGTGTGAATCTCATGTAATCCATGAGCCACCATTAAATCTGGCAAGCTCAGGGACAATTGGATTTAAATGACTCATTAATGAGTCTAATTGCGATCCTGCCACAAGTGGATGAGATTCCCATGTTGGCCCCTTCCCACCATTCACTTAGTGCAGGACAGTTTTTCTAACATCAGGAGTTAGAACGTGCAGCCTTCTGTGTAATTTTCTGGACTTATCCGCCAGCTTACCCACCCCAGCAGTATCTGCTAAATTCCACCCTGTATGGAGTTGTTATTTTGCATGCGTTTTGACCAGAAACGGGAGGATTAAATGCTTGTCACTGGCCTTCAGTCAAATATTTGTTCACCTACCCCCATATACATCAGAAAGGCAAGAAGTCTGTGTTCATGGAGCACACCCACTTTACCTCAGTGCCAACAAAATAAATTGTTTTTGGACAAGACTCCAACCACTGATTCTCAGAAACGAATGATCTATAATTCTTCTGCCTATGAAACCGGAGGCATTCATCACAGAAAGCAATAATCAATAATGTTTTATCTTGAAAATAGCCACTTATTAATTTGGTTAATTTTATACAAGGTTTTATTTGAAGTTACTTAATTCTACTTTCCATCACCGCACATGAATCATCTCGATGATGGTTGAAAAGAGCACTGACAAAAGTATTAACCACAATGGCGCCGTTGTTAACTTTGAGGTTTATTCTGTCATGGGTGTCTGATATCACACAAAGAAACTTGAAGGAATCTCAGTACATTTGTCCAGTATTTTAGCACAGCCATCTCATTATAACTTTGCCACTGGGTTTGGGGCTGATTGTACGACAGACGAAGAGTTACTAATACACGACACAATTCAACTCCAGCACCAACTCCAAAGATGCATTCCAAGAGGTGAGAAGGTACAGTATATAGATTAGAGGGAGGCGATAGGCTAGTAGTATTATCACTAAACTATAAATCCAGAAACTCAGCTAACATTCTGAGGATCCATGTTTGAATCTTGCCGATAAAGAATATCTGGACTTAAAATCTACTGATAACCGTGAAACCATTGTCGATTGTCGGAAAAATCCATTTGGTTCATTAGTGTTCTTTAGGGAAGAAAATCTGCCATCCTTACCCAGTCTGGCTGACATGTGAGTCCAGAACCAACAGCAATGTGGTTGACTCTTAACTTCTCTTGGGGAACTAGGGATGGGAAATAAATGCTGGCCAGCCAGTGACACTCATGTCCCACAAATGATTTTAAAAAAGATCAGCAATTGGAGAAAATGGACTCAGGTGAGGTGGGCCAGGATGTTGATAACAGCAAGATTGTGCCACATTCTTGACTTCAGGAAAAACTGTAATAATTTAATCTAATCAGGAAAGGTGAGTAATGTTTCACTTCACTTTCAACCTATTGTATATATCACTGCTGCAACCTCCACTCTCAGCCAATTCATCAAGCTAAGTCTATCACATCACATCTTGCAAGCATGGTAAGAAGTCTTACAACACCAGATTAAAGTCCAACAAGTTTTCGGAGCACTGCTTCTTCATCAGGTGAATGGGAGTTGGGTTCACAAACAGGGCATATATAACACAAACTCAATTACAAGTTAATGGATGGAATGTGAGTCTTAGAACATAGAACATAGAACATAGAACAATACAGCACAGAACAGGCCCTTCGGCCTTCGATGTTGTGCCGACCAAAATAAAAAGCAATGCCCCTCCAAACTAAACCATTCCCTTCTCTTCCATATACTTATCAATTAACCTCTTAAACGCCACCAAACTTGGCGCATCTACAACAGCTGCAGGCAGGGCATTCCACTCCCTAATCACTCTTTGAGTAAAGAACCTACCTCTGATATCCGTCCTATAACTCATACCCCTTAATTTAAAGCTGTGTCCCCTCGTGCTAGCTTTCTCCATCCTAGGAAAAAGGCTATCACTGTCCACCCTATCTAAACCTCTAATCATCTTATATGCTTCAATAAGATCCCCCCTTAGCCGCCTCCTTTCTAACGAAAACAACCTCAAATCCTTCAACCTCTCTTCATAGGACCTGCCCTCCATACCAGGCAACATCCTGGTAAACCTCCTCTGTACCCTCTCCAATGCCTCCACATCTTTCTTATAATGTGGGGACCAGAACTGCACACAATACTCCAAGTGCGGCCGCACTAGAGTTTTGTACAGTTGCAACATGATGCTGCGGCTCCTAAATTCAATCCCCCTACCAATAAAAGCTAAGACTCCATATGCCTTCTTAACAACTTTATCCACTTGACTGCCTACTTTCAGGGATCTATTGACACATACACCAAGATCCTTCTGTTCCTCAACACTATTAAGAGCCCTACCATTAGCCCTATACTCTACACATTTATTGTTCCTGCGTTAATGTAATGTAAGCCTACTTGTGACACTAATAAGTAAACTTTACAAAGTTAATGAATAGAGAGTATTGGAGAGCTCCTTTGAGCTGGCAGCCTGGAAGGAGCAAGACACATGGGAGTAAATTTTCAGGTAATCAAGTCTTTACAGGTACAGACAATATGAATGGAGGAAGGGTTAATCACAGGTTAAAACGGATGTGAATTGTCTCAAGGGAGGACAGTTAGTGAGATTTTGCAAGCTCAGGCAAGTCGTGGAGATTACAAATAGTGTGACATGAACCCAAGATCCCGCATGGAATTTAGCTATCAACTTGGCACACGACTTGGTTGTAAAACGTTAGGAGGAAGACAGACATTTGAAAGTGGTGCTTCACAGAGCATTTAGGTAGCAATTCTCCAACTGCAATGTCTGCACTTTAGAAAGCCATTGAAATCTGCCACTTGCTGTTGCCACAACTGCAAATTCTGAGCAAAGATTGCCTTGCCCGTGACCATGCAATTAACTTAATGGGCGGAATTTCTGGATTTTCATCTGAGGTCAACAGACTTTTAAATAGTCCATCAAATTTTTCATCCCTCTTGTTATTATTCCTGCGGCAGGCAGTTCAGGAAAATTTACTCCCATGTGTCTTGCTCCTTCCAGGCTGCCAGCTCAAAGGAGCTCTCCAATACTCTCTATTCATTAACTTTGTAAAGTTTACTTATTAGTGTCACAAGTAGGCTTACATTAACACTGCAATGAAGTTACTGTGAAAATTCCCTAGTCGCCACATTCAGGTGCCTGTTCCGGTACACCGAAGGAGAATTTAGCATGGTTAATGCACTTAACGAGCACTTCTTTTAGACTGTGGGAGGAAATTGGAGCACCCAGAGGAAATGCAAGCAGACACAGGGAGAATGCGCAGACTCCGCACAGACAGTGATCCAAGCTAGGAATCAAACCTAGGTACCTGGTCCTGATGCTAACCACTATGCCACTGTGCTGCACCTAACAGCTAACTATACTTTATTCTTTCTTGCCAGAGAGATGCAGGCAGAGTGAACATGTGGCTGCATTAGGAATGCAGGCTTCCCCAAGATACAGAGTATCATTGAGTGCACGCACTTCCTCAATGTACAGTTGGTGTATGACAAAATGTATGTTGATGCTGTGCCGTAAGAAGTCCAATGTCTAAACAAGTGGTGAGGGTCAGTTATTGCATCTCCATTAGCTATAATCTGACAACTGCACCACTAGCCACGAGCAATGCTCGAATCACTACCTGCCTGACTGGCACAGAACTGGAATGAGTTTTCCATGGACTGCGTAGCCAGACTGCAGCTGATTAGGTTGCACCCCCTCTTCTATTTTGCTTTCTTCTGACACTTTCTCTTCCTCGCCTTCCTATTCTGAAGTTGCTGTAGGTGTGAAGGGCTGTCCAAATATGATGGTTATGCAGCGTGCAGTGAAGAATTTATCACTTCATCCACTAACTACTTTCATCTTAATATATAGTAGGTCCACTCAAAGTCTGACGGCAACAGAGAAAAAGCTGTTTTCCTCATTCTCCTGAGAAAGTAGCGGGTTTTCTTAACTATATTGATTTGGAGGGACCAGGACAGGTTGTTAGTGATCTGAACTTGGAACTTGAAGCTCTCAACCATTTCCACTTCATCCTGATGATGTATCTTGAGAGATTACTATCAAATAAACTGGCTGGACTCTAACCTGGTGTTGTGAGACTTCTTATTGCCACTACTGCATAGTCAGGGAAACCTGAGAATGCACTGCTAAATTCGAAAATTGGTTGAAATTTCTGTATAATTGAGTGGTTAACATATTTAAACTTGCCTTGCTGAAGGATATTACGTGGAAGCAGCTAAAAGCAACCAAGTTATACTTGGAAGGTGACACATTGGAGCACATTCTTGGCCTGCTTAACACACCCTTTCCACATCCAAACCCACACACCGTTCCAGTTTAAAACCTCACACTCAGCCCTTAATGCTGCCATTTGAAACTGTGTGCCTTTTGTTTGAAACATTAGCAGGATCAGGGCATCACATTTTCTCAGGAGTGCCAACAAACATTCCAAAGACTGACAGAAGTCCCTGGGAATCCACTGGTTGTACTGTGTGCCAGCTGATTTAGGGGCTTTTTTGTGCTAACCTTTGTTAAGGGCAGAAATTCCTTGTCCTTATGCATGGATACTATTCAGGAATGAAGACTCTCTGTACTGGTGCTTCCTCCTTCTCCCTAATGTCAGTTGGATCTAGCACAGGACGGAGTTTGATTTGTGCAACGACTTTAATCAGGCAACTGAGGTTGGCCTGAAAGAATAGGAATTCCCTGATTAAAGGCCAAATTTGATGAGTCAATCAGGGAGCCACTTGCTTTGTAGTTAACCAGGAGTGTCAGCTCCTCTGGAACTCCTAGTGCAGGCTGCTAACAGAAAGAACTCTGTATTCTAGTGTCAGACTTATAAATAAAGGGGTTTTGGTGAAGGGACTTCTGCCTCCAAGGACTTATTACAGGATTGGTTTGACCTAGTGACACATTAGCCTTCAGATGTGCACAAGTTATCCCCTGTGGAGAGAGTAGGGTTACCTTTGGACTGTGGTTGGCAAGAAAAGTGGCTCAATATTCATAAGCTGCAATGTCTGAGCTGTCTATGGAGGCAGAATGGGTGTCAGAGCACATGAAAGGCTAATGAGTCCGAAGATCCAATTTCAGGCTGGCCTCAGGTTGTTCAGCTCAGGAAAGCAAATTCCATTGTGTATTCTCTTTTTATTAAATTTCATAATTTATTATTTGTTACATTAATATTTTAACAGGTACTCTTGTGACTTGAAAAACTGGAAAAATTAGAATGAAAATTCCCTCAGGCCAGTTTCAGAGGCTTAAATGGGCTTGCCACAACACGCCTCAGGCCTCATTAACACCACTCCAAGACCTCATGAACACTATTCTGAAGAGCTGCCATTTCCTGCAACAGAAGCCAACTTGTTTTAAAGAGAAGAATGTCACACCACTTACCTTAGTGGTTGCAGCCTCAAGAGGAAATGGGATTGTGGCAATCGCAAGGATTGTGAAGTTGGAGAAACATTCTTGTTTCTCCTGGTTCCACAAGAACGTTTGAAAATCCTTTGTTAAAAAAACTAAATTTTGGTAACAGTCAGTTATAAAGAGGCACAATACCTCATAATAAGACCCGCTGACTGCATCATGCAGTGGTGACATCCCATTCATTCCTCGGCTGTTCACATCAGCACCGGCTTTTAACAATTCTTCAATCACATCAGTAAAGCCTCTGTTACAAGCTTCATGAAGCGCTGTCCAACCTTGGGAGAAAATTGCAGAATATACAAAATAAGATACTGCCAAAGCTGTAGTGCATATCATAGAATCTCTACAGTGCAGAAGGAGGCCATTCAGCCCATCATGCCTGCATCGACAACAATCCCACCCAAGCCTTATCCCCCAACCCCACACATTTAATCTGCTAATTCCCCTGACACAAAGGGCAGCAATTTAGCTTGGGCAATCAACCTAACTCACACACCTTTGGAATGTGGGAGAAAACTGGAGCATCTGGAGGAAACCCACGCAGACACGGAGAGAACATGTAAATTCCATGTGGACAATGGCCCAAGGCCAGAATTGAACCCAGATCCCTGGTGCTGTGAGATAGCAGCACTAAGCACTGTATCACCATGCTGCATTTCTATGCAGTTTAAACTCACAGCATGACTTACCATCCCTGGCCTGACGTAACTTTTTGTGTGTTGCAGTCAGTAGGGAGATACACACTGGGACAGATGACTGCATTATGATCAGTTGCACCACTATTGCACCAACCTGGTGCCCTCAGTACTGATTCTGATGAATTCTGTAAGATCAGCTCCGCCCCCGGAGTCAGAAAATGCAATACCTGCCTAAATTTGGGGATGAGATGGAGGTGGTGGAAGGACACTCTGCGTGGAGGCTGCGGGTATCCTTCTTCCATTTTTAAGTGTTTTTTTTTAATGTTTAAGAGTCTGCAATTGGATCTTCTAAAAGCCTGTCTGCCAATCAGACAGGAGACGAGCCAATCAGGGAGCAAAAGACAAACACTTAAAAAACATTAGATTGCAATCCCATTACTGATCTGCATTTTCTTTGCAGAAATTCTCAAAGAAATGACCAGTATTCTTGGAAATAAGGAAAACCTGATGACAATGTTTAAACTGTGCTACCGGCATATGAAATATTTGTTAACTATTAGTGTTATCATTGGGAAAACCTAATAATTACATTTTTCTTACCGGCCTCTCTGGCTGCAATGGCTGGATTGCTGCTGGTGCCTATAGGTACCATTGTCATCTCGATCTTCAATGCTTTGTTGCTGTACCTCTATTTATTTTTACATGACATTATTCTGTAACAATTTGTCACCGCCTTCTTTGAGGTTATCATAGGCCATCCCCAACAAATAGCCCAGATCCAGAGCATTTCCTCTAACATCCTGGTTAGCTGCTCAATGAAGTTCTGGTATTTACTCTGTGTCTATCTAATCTGTTATCTGCTAAGGGACAAAGGGCCAACAGGTCTACTCTTCAACTGTTACGATTTAGACTCTCCCAGATACTTATTTATGCTCAATATGTATCCCTTGCCAAACTAGCCTAATTTAAAGTGACCATTGCCACAGAGGATACCAGTAATGTTAAAGTTGAGATTGATAAGACTTTTGTGAGGCAAATTTATAGAGCCAAGGCAGCTGGTTACAGTTAGATTAGAGTCAGCATGACTGTATGTGCAATATTAATGACTTGAGGAATAGGGTTAGAAGTAGACTATATGTTATGTGCTGCGGCACGGCCAGTTTAGAAACACCAGGGTGCCAGGAGGAATGCCAGGTTAGTATTGCCAAGGGGCAGAGTGTGTAGGGGGACGGTGCTTTGGTGACCCTGTAGCAGGTTGTTGTTCACTTGTGGGGAGGGAGCCTTATTCCCCAATGCCAGTGATGACGGATAGAAAGCCCATGCTCCGATGACTCAATGCCAGTGAGGAATATGGGTGAGGAGGGGGGTTGATGGAGGGTCACTCTGATGCCTGTGTGGTTTGTGGAGAAGGGCATGGTAGGATGATCCAAACATTTAATGGTAGGGGTGGAAGGGCTGAGGTTGCCTTTCTATGGTCAAGGCTTAGAGGTGTTCCCCTTCTCTTGGATGGGTTACAATGTCCATGGGGTGGGGAACTGTTGCTTTACTTTGAATTCTATTAAAAATGGAACCCAGATTTTGCTGGCATCTTTGGGACCAGCACATCTCTTCATGATGCAAACCACCCAACCTCCCAAAAAATTGTCTATTTTTGTTGGATTGTGATTCAGACTGTACAACCTATCTGATACGAATCACACTGTGTTTCCTATTGGAGATCACACTTAAAAATGTTTTGGGAGGAATGCACCTACCATCATTTTATCTAATTTTATATCATCTGTGCCAAATAATAGGCACTCCAATATCTTCATTGTTCTTCTTAAATAAAAGCTTATAAGAGGCTTTGTGTGAGAAATGAACACACAGAGCTTTTTACTTATTTCTGACTTTAATAGCCATACAGTCAAATAGGAAACCTACAGAACATGGGCCGCCAGCTGAAATAATCAATGCAGAAGGTTTGGGAGTATCATTTAAGAATAAACATTGGTGAATGAAGATGAATTAAGAATGGAACCGCCAAAAGTACCCTTGTGAATGACATAAAGTGCATCTTAAGAGCTGAAAGAAACAAAGTCCTCATTTCTGATGGAATTGCATTGGAGAGACTAAGATCTAGAGTTTCACACAACATGCTGCTCAAGGACTGGGGCTTATAAGATATTAGATTGATTAATATTGACAAGTACAGTGTAGCTTTCCATTCCACAAAAGGCAACAACAGAGATGCTTCATTTGTGTGTAGTGGAAGAAATTCAGGAAACGCTGAGAAGCAGCTGATAATATCAGAGCAAATAAATACAAATTTTCTTTACCAATAATATCAAGAGTTAATCTGAATGCAAAAGCTTGTAAAATAATTATTTTCAAAAAGCAGCAAACCTGCATTGTCCTTGATATTTACATGGATTCCAGCTGCAATCAGAGATCTTACAGAAGATAAATCTCCTTTCTTTGCAGCAAGAATAAGGCGAGTCTCTCCTTTGCTATTTTTCTTGTTCAAAGCACTTAATTTAGGAATATCAGAACGAGAAGCTGGCATAATGACACTAGATATTAGGTAGCCTGTTACAGTGGAAGACAAGAAAAGAAAGTTTGTTTGTAACCCTGAAATTCTGTCTTCAATATTGTGTTGGTTTCCAGTATTCTGAATCAAAGATATCTAATGCATTTAACACTTACTGGGGTAGGAATTAGACCTTGTGGAGCCAATAACGGCTTCCTCTTTACCAAGCCAACATGAAAAATTCGAAACTGTCAAGGTTAGAAGAGTACTGGGGCACCAGATCAATCTAATGAAGTAAGGGAGAATTTGTCAAATTCAGGCACTTCAAGGGAAGCCACAGGAATGTTACAATAGTATTTTTTGGATGGAACTGAAAAACTGGGACTAAAGGGATCAGGGATATGGGGGGAAACCAGGGTCAGATACTGAATTTAATGGTTAGCCATGATCAAAATCAATGGCAAAGCAGGCGCAAAGGGTCAAATGGCCTACTCTTGCTTCTATTTCCTATGTTTCTATGTAACTGAAAGGGCCTGAAGGTTTTTCATGTTGGTTTGGTAAAGAGGTCACTGTTATTGGCTCCATAAGGTCTCAGGTTTGAGGTCATTGAGAAACAATAGATGAAGTTTGGTGAACTGGAATTGAAAATGGCCAAATCAAGGTTAGATTACACAAATCCTCCAGAAATAAAGTATAATAACAGAAGACAAAAGGGATTTCCACCATTTGTTGAGGTAACTATGTAGGTGCAGCCTCTGACAAACATGCAGCTCTCTCACTTTCACACCTGATCATGGTCACATCCAATTAGAACAGTCCACTTATCACCTTGACAAGTGATGAAGCACTGACAGCAGATGGAATGACTCATTGGAGAATTCAACTCAGGAGAACATAACTGAGATAAACATACATACCATGCTGCAACTTTTAACACCACTCTGCAATGCAACAAAAGTTTTGTATCTTTAGGAGGCACCTGGAATTTTGATGGTTCGTTGTCTTTTGGATCGCCTTGTTCCCTGGTCTTTGCTTTCCATATTTGCACTTACTTCTGCAGAGTGAACTCTGTGCATTCCTTCAGTCATGTGCAGTGTAGTCATTTTATCATCATTGCTTCCTGTTTGAGCCACATGAGTAGGGTTATTTTTAATGATGTCTTGTGCTGGAATGCTGCATTGGCTATTTGTAATGCTGTCCCTGGCTTCATTTGCATTTATTTCTTTACCAGTTTCTATGTTAATTTCTGTGTACAAGGGGTCTGCAACATTTATATTATCAGTAGATGGTACAATTGTAATAGTATTATATTCATCCATACAAGTTTGAGGGTCCGAATGCAAATTTGCAGTTACAGGTTTAGGCTTGTAACCCAAGACAGGGCCACAAACCAGATCACTGTTAATAGATTGATCAGTCACACTCGTAACTTCTTTGGGTTTTTTCCCTGAGGCGACTGTTTCCTGTCTCACTGTCACTGTAAAGTCTCCACTGGAAATCACATTATTGCTAAACTTATATTCTGCAGTCACGTTATCAGGTCCTTCAAAATCTGTTGCTGTCAGACAATTGGTCTCATGCTGTGAGTAAACATGTTCTGAGATTATAGGTACAAATGGCTCCTGCCCAGATTTGTGATCAGAAATCACTGGGTAACAATATCCATGTTCCAAGACAACAGAATATTCCACATTGCAGTCAGAACCCTTTTCTATGGTTTTATTCTTCATGGCTTTACATTGCTTAATTTCACCATTTTGAAATTGTTCACCCATCATACTAAGTTCAGCAGCGCCACTATAAACATCTGTGCTTGACATGTGTTCAGCAGCGTTCAAAACTTCTGTGGAGCCAAGGTGATCAGGAAAAAGACTTTTACTAGTTTCCAGTGAAGTCATATGGCTGATGGTATTTTCCTTAATATTGTTTCCTGTGTCTGTTTGATCATGTGTATTCATTACAATTTCTGCATTTATATTACAAATGGCCTTTACACTCATCAAGTTGTCACTGGCTTGTGTTTTTGATGGTGTTTGTTGTGAATGTTTTGAGTAACTTTCGAGTTGTGTTGATTGCTCATTATCATCACTTGCATTCTGCACTGCCCTTGCATCTAACCCAGAATATGTCATGCCATTGACACTAGATTTGTTACCCACACTTTTTGATGTGTTCACTGTGGAAAATTTGCTAGCTGACTTAGTTTCTGTATTTGGAGTAGTCAATTGATTTGCAGTGAGTCCCACAGTCCTCTCTTTACTGTTCAGAGTAGCTCTCCTCATACCTTTACTCACAGCAGCACAGGGTTCAGATGTTAACATAATTTGCAGGGAGAAT
This sequence comes from Sphyrna mokarran, assembly GCA_024679065.1. Taxonomy (NCBI): domain Eukaryota; kingdom Metazoa; phylum Chordata; class Chondrichthyes; order Carcharhiniformes; family Carcharhinidae; genus Sphyrna; species Sphyrna mokarran. The sequence goes on along the minus strand of JAGIQG010000006.1, from coordinate 34,524,209 downwards.
TCAGTACTGGGTTCTCCAGATATTTTTTCAGCTTGGCCCAAAGATCCACACGTTGAATTTCGGATCTTTGTGGATCGTCTCAGTGATGTTGAAGCTTCAGTTGTATTATCACCAGCTGCGACAGTCTGAGATCTAAAATTACATCTGGCAGACTTGGCCTTGGTCGCTATCATTGTTACAGAGGCAGTTTTGGCCTGAATTTCATCCTTGTCTGCAGATTGAGGATCACAGTTGAAAGGATTAGATTGTATGTTCTGTTGTTCTGAATGACTACCAAACTGAGATTGTAATTTCACCATGGAACGAGTAATAATCTTTCTCTGAGGCTGTCCCACATCTACAGACTTGGCCTTATTGTCCCTGACATTATCAGCAGCTGTTGCATTTTGGGTCTTTTTACTGGACTGTGCATCACTTGCTGTTTGATGTGTACTTACTGTTTTTCGCCTAAGGGCCAATGCTGTGTCAAAATTACCTCTCAGTGCACCTGTTTTAGAAATCATGCACACCTAGAATTGAAGGCAACAGAAAATAAATGTAATTTTAATAAGCAATACAAATTAGCAATCACAGTAATCGCTTCTCATAATTGAGTTCCCTTGCCATGAACGAATAAAAATCAATGTTCAGACTCTGAGATAAGTGTGTGGCAGCTGACAGGTATGGTTCTTGAGTCTACAGCACCTTTGCAGTTCCTTGTTTCTTTTCAAGGCATCTAATGTAAGTTACCTTCATTCGGATCTGAGGCAGATCCCAACTAAGGAACAAGAAACTGGCCAGCACTTCCACTTTCAGAACGGAACAGACTTCATCTCTGGTAACAATAGGGAAGAGAATAAAGAGGCACAGCAATTCCAGACAATGGATTTACAGGGTATGTTAGTTGCCATTAGGCCACCCATCCAATAGATCAATGGGTATATTTTTATGGCCTCAGTGAAATGACACCAGTTGAAGTTTAACCTGCCTGATTTTATCATCTCCTAGGATAGGAGCATGCAGGTCCCTGGCCTGTACTTGGGAAGTAGAGGGTTTTGAACTTTTGACATGGACGCTTTAGCATTCGCTCTTGAGAACAACGAACTAGAATCTATAAGATGGGAACTGTCGGGGTGATGCTCAGCCAGAGCAGTGAGATGGAGAAAGAAATAGACTTTGTACCCTGGATTGGCAGGGTGAATACTTGATAAAATAACAGAAAGAATTAAAGTATCAACAGTAAGGAAAAGATAACTTCATAAACAGTCAGTGCAATCAAAACAAGCAAACTACAGGATCAGTAGCCTACCAAAAAACCGGTCATTTCTAATAAGACACCATTTGATCACAGACGTCTGTGCTCTAATACTCAGCTTAAATAAATTCAGAACTTGTTTATTTCTCCAGCTGACTGACAGCAAAGGTAAGGAAGAATAACGAGGAGCGAGGAAGAGAGTTGCTTTGTTGAAATGAAAGAAATGAATTTTACCCAGCAATGGGCTGTCAGAAGAAATGATATAAATCATAAAGCTGCAGTGAGTTTCAGAAGCAGCATTCAAGGATGGTGTTGACTTCAAGGCTGTGATGGTGCACTCCGGGCCGCAATTGTTCCACACTCAGTTATTTTTGGGAGAGAGGCGAGTTGCGTGCTGGTTCTGGGAGAGGAGGGGCATAAATATGTCAGTGAGTCCGGCTGCAAAGCATTCGGGCACCATTTTGAAAGGGTGCCCTGATTTCACAGTGCACTGAGAGATCCACCCTTACCTCTCCCATGGATATTGAGGAATCCTGATTCACGTGTTTCCCCATCCCCTCCCAATGCATCAGTGCATCGGGACTCTCCCCCTCATGGTCCATAACACGCCCCACCTTCAGGCCCGACCCATTCACGAACCCTCTCTCATAACTCTTCATAGCATATTCCATCATACCTTGCACTCAGGCCTTCTTACTACCCAGGCTCTAGCCCCACACAAGCTATACTTCCATTCAGGCCCCATCCCATTGTCACTGCCCCTGGCAGTGTCCAAATGGTTGGTGGCATCACCAGGTAGGCACTGCCAGGTAAACACAATGGCCCGGTGGTTACACTGTTGCCTAACAGTGCCAGGGACCTGGGCCTGCAGGGAGGGATCTTAATGAGACGGGGCCTGAAGAGAAGGCAGGTAATGAGGAGCGACCTACTCTCCTTTGGGGATCGCCTGGGCAGCGATTGGCTGGGGAAGAGGGGGGAGTAGTGGGGGGGCGAATGGGTAGCAACCTACTGGGGTGGAGGAATACAGGGCTGTGATCAGCCTGAGTGATGGTGCACAGTGGTATTAATTACTTGGTAGGGGTGGGGAATTGGGAGCAGCAATAAGCCGGGGTAGGAATACATTGTAGCAACTGATCAGGGCTGGTTTGCAATCAGAGGGCTATGATTGGTGGGGAGGATTGCAATGGGGGGGAGGGCAATGTCCAGAGTGGTGGGGGGGTGGGGTAGGGGCAGGGGCTGGTGGACAGAGTAACAGATTCCCAGTGCACTGTGTACACTTTTCACTGCACCCATGTGCAATAGCGCCCTCTAGCAGTCACCAGCATAAATAGACTCTGTCCACTCTCCCTACTGGCGAGAATCACACATCGCCTTGTTTCTTTTCTAAGTACCATAAGACTGTGGCTGGAAGCTTGCCAAAAATGTAAGTGCAATTCTCTCCCATTTTCATACTTGTTTGGTACTTAGAATGTTTTTTGCTAAGATCACCCCTGTTTAGATTTTTGGGTCCATTATTAAAAAAACCATGCAGAGTTCCAAGAACAAAACGAATCATGCAAGATGGACCATCTCAGTTTTATGACCTTTTCATAGTCCATGAGAAAGCGTCAGCTTTGACTATACTTTTCTGAAGATTGCACTTAGAATAAGCATCACAATAGTTGAATATAGGCATATACAGACAGTTGCAGCAGTCACAGAGGGGTCATAGAGTTCACTAACTGTTAATCATCATGATAATCTCCTCGATTAATTCTAGTCCCAATGAAACCAGAGCCTCCTTGCCAGTGTGTCAAAATTCAGCTTTTTTTAAATAGTAAAGCTATGAAAGGCACAGCAGGTTGTAACCATTGATGATATATGATCTGGAGCACATTGAAGAAGCCTCAACAATCAATCTCATTGATTGGGAGAACCTCCACAGAAATTTAAACACAAGAACATACACTATAAATCCTCATAATATCTAGTAGTGATATCTAGGTCTTAGGTTATAGCTTGTTGTGACGCTTCACCTGTTAGGTTTCCTTTGAAATAATTTTACTGCTTTTCTTTACGTACTTCCCTCCATTGAGTTTTTGTTTTGTTTTTTATTTTCGCTTGGTAATTAGTTTTAACATAATTTTATACAACATCCCTCGAGTCTTTTGTTCAACTACCTTAGTTACATTGATTTATCTTGCTTATTCCCTTTATTTTCATTGCCAAGTTTGCAATGAAAACAATGTTTCAAGCTACTGATATTTTAATTTATTTAATCCAGAGTTACAAGGTGCTTACATCGAGAAGGCAGACAGAGTCATGGAAGCTGGCATCCAGTGTAGGAGAACATATTGTGGGGAATGGCACTCAGTAGAAGCAGCATTGGAGGAGCAGCCAGGTAGTAAAGCGATGTGATGTCTGATACTGGAAATCAATCTAATGGCATAGCAACAGCAAACGAACCAAGGCTTTCAAATAAGAGAATGAAGTCTAGAAGTGGGACTCAAGTGGTTCCAAGAACATGCATGAAGTAGTCAGAACTGAAATACAGTGAGTGAAGAGAGGGAATGAAGTGCTTGAATTCCTTGCACTTCAGAAAGTCCTCAACTTTGCAAATTCGAGTTACAACAAATGTCATTTACAATGTATATAAATTGACACCCTGTTTCAATTTTACAAGATTAGCCATGATGTAGAAATGTCAGCGTTCGACTGAGGAGGGCACGAGCTTTTGGACCGCTGCTCCTTCATCAGGTGAGCATCGCTCACCTGATGAAGAAGCAACGTTCTGAAAGCTCATGATTCCCAATATACCTGTTGGACTTTAACCTGGTGGTGTGAGACTTCTTACTGACTTTATAACGCCAGTTCTGACTTTATGATACAATGCCAGTGAACTATTTGTCTTTTATCAATTGTTATCTTCCTTCATGTTCCACCTTTCACAACTATAGGAAGGGAATATCATTTCTCAGATATAGTACAGAAATGTTTTGAAAGTGTAGGCATTATTATAACATGGGAAAAACACTACTGTAAGGCAATTATCCTGAAGCAAGATCTCAAAAACTCATCATTATTCAGTGAAAATAGGGTATTGCACTTTAGTTCCCAGAAACAATCCCCCATCTGTAATATTGTTCCTGTGGGAAAACCTGTTCCAATTTCAACTTACAACAATTGGGAACCAATTGTGTCATTGGCCTAAGGAGTAAGGACTGTCTGCAACTGCATAACTACACTGGATAGTTCCCCTTGCCTTAACAGTAAAGTGTACTGCCATTCAGCACTTTCACAAATGATGCAATCACTCAGTATTTCACCCCACAGACCTTCCAGCACCCAGTATAAATGCCTTATCATTTAATCACCGGACAATGATAGGAACCAGAATTAGACACCTCTAACTATTCATGTCCTTTATCAGTTTTGTGAAACAGTGGCCACGATTCTCCCATTGCGACCCATAACTTTTCTGTCAGGCGCGATGGGAATCGCGGGTCTGCAGCCTTGAATAGGGATATGCGCATGCACCAGGAACGCATGCACATCTCCCAGAGCCTGTGAAGAATTCCTGGTCAGACCAAGGTGGAAACCGACGGGAAGGCAGGTCATCATTCAAACATTTCCCACGAATATTTTAAGTATGTATATTTGTTAATTATCGGGACCTTTCAGGTACCAGCCCTCTGGGTTTTTTATGAGATTCCCAACTGGAATCTCTTCAGTAGACAGTGTGCGGAGATTCAGGTGAGAAGCTGACCTGACAAACAGTCCAGATTTAGGATAGTTTTCCTGCCAATTCAGCACTTCTGGGAGAATCATCCCACGTAGTTCTAGAAACTCATGACTTTTTATTCTTTGGATGTCTATGCTCATGTTAGAATGGCTTGCTGGTAAGCCATGTCCTTTGGAACTAGTATTATGCATGCAGAGACTGGAAATGGTTGAAATGGAAAGGAACAAGTTCTAACAAGATCAAAATGTAAGCTCCACAGCATAATAGAAGCTTCACCTCTGTCAAAATATAGGCTGCACATCCAACAGGATCTTAGCAATTTTATGGATAATGATATGAATGACTTAAGTTTAATGCTTATAAATGTTGGTTTAAAGATTAGTTATTAGTCACAAGTAGGCTTACATTCACACTGCAGTTGAAGTTACTATGAAAGTCACCACACTCCGATGCCTTGTTCGGCTATGCTGAAGGAGCATGGCCAATACACCTAGCCAGCACATCTTTCAGATTGTGGGAGAAAACTGAAGCAGCCAGAGGAAACCAACACAGACACAAGGAGAATGTGCAGAGTCCTGTACATCCGTGTGGGGGAGTCACCCAAGCCAGGAGTCAAACGTGGGTCCCTGGCACTGTGAGGAGCATTGCTAACCACTGTGCGAGCAAGCTGTCCATTGGTGCAGAATTATATGAGTTCCACCAAATTTTCTGCTTTAACTTTGAACAGAATGACCAAAGAAGCATCATGACTATTTAATCTAATTTCAAGTTTTTATAGTTGGCTGGCAGAGGAAGCAATATAGCCACTGAAACAAGGAAGAAAATGATTGTCAGAGACACTTAATTGGTCGGCTTTGTGCGACTGATAGTTTCTGATTGCTAGCTTTCTTTCCTTGTCAACATTTCAACAACATGGCCAAGCTCACACAGTGTCATTCCAGCCAATCAGAAAATGTGATATCAAGTTCACAGAAGAACTGGAGATGCACTTCATGCAAGACATTCAATTATCTAAGGTATTGTAAAGTAAAGCTTTATAGAACTGAGGGAAAGAGAAAACACTGCCAGTGTTCTTACCTTTTCATCAGGAGTTCAATTGTGAAAATGGTTCAAAGATTATAATGAACGTCTCACTGTTTTTCCATTTCAAACTGTGTTCCCCAGATTGCAAGATAATGTTCATTGGTGCTTACCTCAGATGTTCCATTGTCCATTGTATTTTTAAGATCCACACTTTTTGCAACTTGGCTGTTACCATGATCTTTGACAGTAGCTACAAAAACAAGAAGAAGTTGATAAAGTATCTCCTGTGCACCATGGCTGAATTTTAACAGGTCCATTATAGGTGGGAAAGTAGTTTGGTAGACTCATAAATATGGCTGGTGGTGAGAAAGGCCCTCCCCATCAGATCCTTTTTTAATACATCTAGGATTTCACTTGTCTGTACATTGCTTTGAAGTAACTGTGGGAAAGAGACTGTTGTCCGCCTCTTTGTGGAATATGCATTTGCAAAGAAGGTTTGGAGAGAGATGAGGTGGTTTTTGTCAAGGTTCAGTCCTAGCAGCTCCATAACTCTGTGCTTAATGGGCTGTTTAGAGGGATGAACTCTCAGACAAACATCAGCTGATGCTGGTGGATCATCAGCTGTATGGAAGATATTCCCTTCGACTGCCCAAAATTTGTTGGTCTTCCAGTACAAGGAGTTGTCCCGGACTAAATGTTGCAGACCAGCATATTCCAAAGCCCAGGGCCCAGGATTACGGGAGGCTATGGCCTAGTGGTATGATCCCTAAAGTATTAATTCAGAAACTCAGTTAATGTTTAGGGAACCCAGGTTCAAATCCTGTCACGGCAGACGGAGGAATTCAAATTCAATTAAAAAAATCTGGAATTAAAAATCTACTGATGTCCATAAAACCATTGTCAATTGTTAGAAAAATCTGGTTCATTAATGTGCTTTAGGGAAGGAAATCTGCCATCCTTACCTGGTATGGCCTACATGTGACTCCAGAGCCAAAGCAATGTAGTTGTCTCTTAACTGCCCATGAGCAATTAGAGATGGGCAGTAAATGCTGGCCCAGCCAGCAACACCCATGTCCTATGAATGAATAAAAAAAAATTAAAGCTTCAGGCAGCTTCTGCAGAGGTGCAATGGGTAAGGTCGCTGTCTAAGACCTTTCAACCACAGTGAACTGAAGGGAGTAGAACTTCATCGGGCTGGATGACTCATTGAATCCATACAGAAAATATTGCTTGTATCTCAGTTGTACTGAAGCACCTTGGAGTGCAACCTGTTCTATGTAGACAACCTTTAAATACCTTTGCAACATTGTGAAATGTCTGTAACGTTTCTTTGACTGTATTGAACCATCTCAATGTTAGTTGATATGCATAAAGAACCTGAATATTATTGCATTTTGTGTGAAGGCCATTTTGGTATGTTTGTAACTTTCTCACAGATTTCTTTGAATTAAGTACATTTTTGGAAAAAAAAAAATAAAAATAAACAAGAGCCCCGAGCATCAATAATGTGCTGTCTGCCTGCTGGCCCCTGCCCCCACCACAATTGAACACAACTGCCTGCTGGCCCCTGCCCCCACACAACTGAACACCACAACATTTGCTCAAATGCTGCCTTGAAAGCAAGGACAGTCAGTCTCACCTTATCTTTTGGAGTGCTGTTCTTTTGTCCATGTTTGAACCAAAGCTGTAATGAGTTCAGAGGCTGAGTACGCTGCTGGAACCCAAACTGAGTGTCAGTGAACAGGTTATTATTAAGCAAGTGTCACTTGATTGCACTGTTGATGACCCCTTGCATCACTTCAGTGACGATCGAGAGTATATTGATGAGGCAATAATTGGTCGGATTGAATTTGTTTTGTTTTTTGAATTTAGGACATACCTGGGAAATTTTCTCACCCTTTGGACAGAATTTTCCAATTTTTCACCAAAGTGGCAGGAGAAACAGTGGAAGCCACCAATCCCAACAGCAGCTTTCACCAACATAGATTTTGGCTGATATCTGGAAGAAAGTGAAGGGGAGGTGACAAGGGATGCACCTATTCCCCATGCAAACTCCCCAGTGCAACACCTCCCCTGCAAGGAATTCTCCCCAGCATTGCCCCCTGACTCTGCCCAGTGCCAGGGGACAATGCTCAGGTGTGACACTATTCCCCCCGAGCAATGCACTCACCTGAACTTCTCTGGCAGATTCTGCTCACCAGGACCATACTGTGGGTGACCTGTTGTAATTCAAGGCAATGCGATTGGATTTTACAAGGGGAGAATTATCAGGCCTAATAATGAGATGTAACTTTATTGGAATGAGCTTTCCAATGTTGAACACAAGGATTCCTATTACATCATGGCAGGGGTTGGGGACAATCATGATGGGCAATACGGCCAGTGTAAATTGTGCTTTTGGCGATACTTTGTGCTCCAGTTCCATGACCACTGTAAACAAGAGCACAAAACCCCAGCCTTTGTATTCAAATCCTCTAGATATAAGGCTCGAGTAGAACAAACAGGAAAGTATAGAGCACATTTTTCATCGTGGTGCCCTTAGTATGGATGCTACTTGTTTCATGAGGCCTTGGAAAAGTATGTGCTGGAAGAAGGACTGAAAATTTGCAATTCAGTTTCAGCTGAGTTGTTGGGCTGAATTTACTCACAGACTTAGGGACTCTGAACATGGATTCAAATGGTCCATATTGTTCCTGGAGATGGACTCCCAATTGGGCACCTTCACCTCACCCTTCCATTAATAATAACCAGCAGGGTTTTAATGCTGCCTGTCCTATCATAAGGCCGGCAGTTCCCTAGCCTTGGCAACTGGACCAAAAAAGGTAGGCATGGCTGAGTCGGCTGACAGATGGTGAGGGCATTGCTCCAATGGAAGTGATGTTGGAGGTGTGGATCAAGGTCAGAGATCATAAGGGCTGAAACCATGTGGTGTCCTATAAGTAGAAGGATGAACTTCCCAAATAAATTGCTTGGGCTACAAGTGGAGTCTCTGCCTTCAATGGCCCTGGCACCCTTGAACCTGCCACAGAAAGTCACCTCCAATGCGATGGTGACCTCTGCACACAATGAGGGTGGGGGCTGTGCCAGCAATGACAAAATGCCGGTGCAGATGCAAATTTGCCTGGGACATTTATTATCTTGATTAGGTGTTCCACCTCCATGAGACAAGCAGTCAATCTGTGTTCCCACTTGCCTGTGGGGAACATTGCCTGGGCAAGAATCCATCGAGCAATTATCCTGACATGACTCCCCACCAATCCCTCAACACCCTGTCTCCAAACCTGTCACTACAGTGTTGGGAAAATCCAGCCCAATGAGAGGATTACGTGTAGGCTTTACAGAAAAAATTGTAAAATAACAGCAGCTGCCCTAAATTGAAAGGAACTTTCAATCTTGGACTTCTGTATCTGTCTCCCTACCTGTGCATTAACTTCCTTTGATTTGACTCCTTGTTGTTCTGAAGCTGAATCAGACATATAACTTGATCTTAAGCCTTTCACCATGCCTATGTAAAAGTGGTTCATTGAAGGGGTCCAACTATATATTGGTCTAGAATTTACCTTTCTTTCTTGTGGGAAATAACTGACCTCTGTTACATATTTTCTATGCTAGTATGGTTAAAAAGTGCAACTCACCATATAAGGGATGATAGTCACATATGCTCAATGAAGTACAGAGCACATCCATACCTGTTTGTTTTTTTTGATAGCTTTTGATTAATCTCTTCATTTGGATTTCTGTTTTCTCTTGCAATGCACATTCACCAAATTCATTCTTTTCAAAGGGATTAGCTCCGTGCTGCATCAGCAACCTTACCACCTATGGGTATAGCAGATAATTAAAACCGGAATGCCTGGCTATTCCTGCAGACCAGCAGCAAAGGACTTATTTCTGACAATAAGTTTGTTTATCTATCAAGCTGTTCATTTTCTACTATTCTCTGGTAACCACCAGATTTCAGGTTCCAATTAGGTCAGCTACAAACTAATAACAGTGCCGTTATTAAGCCACAAAGGAGTAAGTTTGCAAAAAGGAAAGTATTTCTTCTGGGATCTTCGTGAATGTTTTAAACATAAAACTGGATACTTTATGTACATCAGTGCTTTCCACTGCATTTTATTTAAACATAAATAAGATATGTGCTTCAAATTAATGGGGATTAATAGTAAATAGTAAAAGTATTGTTTCATCCTTTAAGTTATATTGGGAGGGTGAACAATCTAAGTATCAATACTGCAAGGATAGGCAGGGTCAGGGTGAGGGCATGTAATTAATATGGGGCGAGAAGATCCCTGTGTCATTATGAGTTACTCTTGGGCACTGGGTTGTTGCAGTTATCCCCATACACATCAAACATTGATTCTAATTAACTATCCACTTAAAGGATGTGAATTATAATTTGGAGAACTTGGTCATTGATACTTCACAATGGATAATACCTCAAAGTGTCCATTATTCACTGCATCCTGCAGGGGAGTCACGCCATTCAACCCCTTACAATCAACATCTGCACCGGCTGATAACAGTAACTCCACAGCGTCGTGGAAACCTTTACTGCTGGCTTCATGCAGAGCTGTCCAACCTAAATGAATATTTCACAGACAAATAGCAAGATGTCACAATCCAGGTCTATGCTCCTATCAACCATGAAACTAGGTTGAGACCATAAAGGTTAGAGAAATCAATTCAGCAATCACAATGGCAACACCACAATTAAAATTCTCTTCTGAAATGAGGTGGTGAAAGCGTATTCAGGTAGACTGGAAGTGATGAATTTGCTAAAATTTCTTAAGCATGTTTGCTGCTTTATTTGTTGGCTGCTGCACAAGAGTTTCTCCCTCAACTTGCATTTGCAACAAGCATTGACAGCCACCATCGCTACACTCTCCCCCCTGCCCCAAGTTGGAAAGCTTCCAGTCCAGATGATACCAATTGATAGGTCATCTTGGATGAGGTGGATTAGGTAAATGGTGAACAAGGTGGCAGTGATCACAGAACCCAGTCCAGATACAAAAGGAGTCAGTTTCAAATCCTCCACTCAGGACGGTAGTGGTGACAAACTTCAATGGACAGCCGAAGCCTTGGAGGACAATGCAAAAAGCTTCCAAATTTAAAGAATCAAAATAAATACCTTGATCAGGTCAATGAATGCAAGGAAGAGTTCTTGGCTTTGCTCCCAGCATTTACCTTGGATCTACCTAGCTGCAAGGGCCATGTTCCCAGTACCCCAGGATGGTCAGAAGTCACACTGGGTTTCTGGGAAGATCTCCTAAGCAACAGGATGCAGGCAGTTCAGAGAATGCAGACCAAGACTTTAACCAGGATGGGCCGGAGGAAAATCTGTCTGTGGTTTTTGCAATTAGATTTATCACTCTTCTTGTGGATAGCAATGAATGTCAGGATTTTTAAAATCCTAGGGATCCTAGGGCAACATGGTGGCACAGTGGTTAGCATTGCTATCTCACAGTGTCAGGGTCCTGAGTTCAATTCCTGGCTTGGGTCACTGTCTGTGTGGAGTCTGCATGTTCTCCCCATGTCTGCGTGGATTTCCTCCGGGTGCTCCTGTTTCCTCTCACAGTCCGAAAGACATGCTGGTTAAGCACATTGGCCATGTTAAGTTCTCCCTCAGTGTCTCCAAACAGGCAGTGGAGTGTAGCAACTGGGGGGATTTTCAAAGTAATTTCATTGCAGCATTAATGTAAACCTACTTGTGACATTAATAAACAACCTTAAACTTAGGGAGAGTCCTCTTCATCCCAGAGATAAAGGATGAACTAACAGTTGGAGTCATAACATGAGCTGATAGCTGCTGGCATAATAGATCGCTGTGGATAGAATTTCATTCATAATCCTACCCCACCCACGGCCCCATTTTGCAAAGTTCCCACCTGCAATATCCAGCAGTTCAATCTTTTACACAAAAACAGTGAATCCCAGAGCATTGTTGGTCAGGAGCAGCAGTCTTTTTGACGATATTTGACAGCAAACATTGTTATCATCCAGCAGCTGGTAAATGCCATATTAGCCAAATCCCAAAGGGAAATTTGGCAAGCTTATCACAACTTTTCTTTTTGTATTTTGACCAAGAAAAAATGTATGCACTGAAGTCAGAAACCACAGGTTCTGACCATACTTTTGGACATTTTAAATATCAAATTAAACATTTATTAACAAAAGCAATTTCCCTGGATTTGAGTCCAGGAAAAAATTAATCATGATCTGATTGAATAATGGACCAGGCTCATTAACATAATCCATATGTATCTATGTTCCTAAATTGTCTTTTTCCTCTTTCATACTGATCCCATTATCCTTATCCCCCACTGAAACATACCTTTCCCATAATATGAAAATATTTCATGTTCTTCTTATTTTGCCAAATAAAATTGAAAAACATTATTTATTTATGACCTTTTCTCAGTTGTAAACCCCTTTTGTAATTTTTTTTGAAACCTAACATCTAAAATTGCAACCCAATGATCTTCAGTTTAATTAAATTAATCACATACATTCACACATGCATACACACACACACACATATATATATATATATATATATATACATATATATATCACACACACATACATACCTGTTTCATAGATTAACACAATAAACCCCAAAACTATTAAAAATAATAGCATCTTTCTTCATAATATGACAAATGGGTTGCGTGCAAAACAGTGGCTACCAAATACAGACAGGTAACCTGTTGGAGGAATACAGTTTACACGTATAATCTGGAAGATATACAGTAACAGTACAAAGATAATGGAATAGTCTATATTATTGATTGTTTTTCTTTCTTCCATCCTCTCTGGAAGAGACTGTGTTTATAATTGGATTCATTGTTACTTTCCAATCAAATCAGAAACCATGCATGGCATTTCAGCTCAATTAAAGCTTGCTTCTTAGGTTTGAAAATTGTTTTCAGCCTTCAATTTTTAAAAGTGAAGAAATATTCCTTACCCGCATAATCTGGCACGTTTACATTGATACCTGCTTGAAGGAGAGCCTGAAGCAGATTTACATTCCCGTGCAATGCTGCTTTGTGCAACTTTGTCTCTCCATAAATGTTCCTCCTACGCATATTGAGGTGACACTTTTGGATGGCAGAGCGGTTATAGGCAGATCGAGTCAGGATACGTTCACCACCTGATAAAAATGATAAGAAAAATTAGAAGTAACAGTATTTTATACAGTTTAAAAACTAAACTATTGATGAAACTAGATTAAAGTGTACAGTCGTCCATCCCTCAGTGCAAGCATGCTTCCTCCTAAGGTGCACACATAGAGAGGGTGACACTTTAAATATTCAAAAATGCCATTATTTTAAAATAAGGGTCATATGCTAATTGTAGAACCTTATGAAACTGGTCTGCCACAGCACTGAAATGCAACATAATAAACTTATGAAGTATATCATGCTGATAAAATTCAGTAAAGCTCTGTAGGAATGCTAAATAAAGGGCCCAAATCTCCATATATGTTAATTGTAGGCTTGTCTGTTAGGATGCTGGTCAATTTCTAGATCTGTTTTTTGATAGTTACTCCTCCATTCCACTACTAACTTGCAAGCTCTGAGAATTAGCTTTTGCTGGAAAGCTTGTCAACCTTGCAAATATTTTACTCATAAGTGGTCAGAAAAGAGAGAGAGGGAGATCAGCCCCAAGGAGCAGTATGAGAAGTGGATGGTGAAAGGGCAGCACTGTGCAGGAGGTCAAACAGAATAACAGTTCTTATCCTGTAAGAAACTGCAATTCTAAGTCACTTTTTTCCCATTATTCAAGTGACATTCATTAAGGTACTTTTGATTAAATTTGACTAAAATTCAATTGCATTGCTTAATTTAGCATCAGCAGTAAGTTAACGATCCATAGAATTGAAAATGATACATGATCAGCTCAGCATTGACTTTACAGTTAATCCTCCTCAATCTACCACAATCAGTAAGAATAGGCAACAACACCTCCTCTACCATCTTCAACACTGGTGTCCCAAAAGGCTGGATTCTCAGCCCTCTACTATACTTCTTAAACAGCTATGACTGTGAGCCAAATTCCTCTCCAACTCATCTTCAAGTTTGCTGATGACACCACAGTAGTGGATCGGATCTCAAACAATGATGAGACAGAGTGCAGGAATGAGAGATAAATCTGGTGAATTAATGCGGCGACAATAATCTCTCCCTCAATGTAACAAAACAAAGGAGAATGTCATTGACTTCAGGAAGCATAGAGGAGAACATGTCCCTGTCTACATTAATGGGAATTTACTTCATCCCTATTAATGTAGGGTTGAGAACTTCAAGTTTTAGCTGTCCAGATCAACAACCTGTCCTTGTCAGCCCCATGCCAACATTATAGCTAAGAAAGCCCACCAATGCCTCTATCTTCTCAGAAAACTAAGGAAATTTGGCATGTCAGCTACAACTCTTACCAACATGTACAGATAAAACATAAAAAGCATTCTTTCTGGTTGTATCACAGCTTGGTATGGCTCCTGCTCTGCCTAAGACCACACGGAACTACAAAGGTCGTGAATGTGGCCCAATCTACCATGCAAACTAGCCTCCTATCCATTGACTCTGTCTATACTTCCCACTGCCTTGGCAAAACAACCAGCATAATTAAGGACCCCATGCAACTCGGATATTCTCTCTTCTACCTATTCTGTCAGGAAAAAGATAGCTTTGAAGACATGTACCAACTGACACAAGGCAGCTTCTTCTCTGCTGCCATCAGACTTTTGAATAAAAGTATTAAGTTGATCTTTCTCTATACCCAGCTATAATTTGACACTACATTCTGCACTGTCTCATTTCCTTCTCTATGAATGGTATGCTTTGTCTGTATAGCATGCAAGGAACAATACTTTCCTTGTATATTAATATGTATGTTAATACATGTAACAATAATATATCAAATCAACCTGTTTGCAAAAGAATGAATACAACTTTTTTTTGGGAGATTAGGGGAATTCAGTTGTCTTACAACAACTTGTATTCCTATAGTGCCTTTAATATTGGAACAGCTCAAGGCACTTTACATAAGCATTATCAACCAAAATTTGACACTGCGTCACAGAAAGATATTGGGACACATCAGATAGGTGTTAAGGAAAAGTTTAAATGTAACAAAGAAGTGCAGGGGAGAAAGGATTAGTGAGAGGGTTCCAAAGTTCTTCAGCTGCTGAAAACGCTTCTGCTAATGCTGCAAAGGTTAAAATCAGCAATGTACAAAAGGGTTGGAGCAGCAGAGATAGATATTTCAGATGGCAGGAGGAGGTTACAAAGATAAGGAAGGCCAAGGCTGGCTTTGGACAGATTTGAAAACAAGGCTGAGAATCTAAACATTGCCTGAGATTGTTAACCTGAAGTCAACATAAATCAGTAAGCAGACAATGTTACGGATTTGTGTCTGTAAATGATATTTAGGTATAGCACCGTTATACTCACCAGGTTCTGTTGCATTCCTATCATTTCTATCCTGGCTTTGGGTATGACAATGCGTGCTCTTTTTGTCTTTAACTCTTGAACTCTGATGTGAATTCACTGTAGATATTACCGTATGTTGTGAGATTCCTTGTCGATTTTCTGTTTCTGTATTAACTGTGTTTTCCCTTTTTTTCTTATCACCATCCTGACTAAGCAAAGCAGTTGCCCTGAATTAAAAAAAAACCTGATTACAATAAGTATTGTCATGCTCTTTCTTATTATAGTTCCCAAGCCAGATGATCAGATTGTTTTTCCTCTCTGGATACACATTAGATGCTTGAAAAGTGCAGCATACCTGGACTTGTCAGTCAAAAAACACAATAAAAAGTCTTACAACACCAAGTTAAAGTCCAACAGATTTATTTGGTAGCAAACACCACTAGTTTTTGGAGCACTTGCTGCTCCTTCATCAGCTAAGTGGGAGTTCTTTTCACAAACAGGGCATATAAAGGCACAAACTCCATTTACAGAATGATGATTGAAATGTGAATCTTTACATTTACAATGTGAATGTGTAATCAAGTCTTAAAGATACAGACAATGTAAGTGAAAAGAGCATTAAGCACAAATTAAAGAGATTGTCTCCAGACAAGACAGTGAGATTTTGCAAGTCCAGGCAAGTCATGGGGGTGACAGATAGTGTGACATAAACCCCAGATCCTGGTTGAGGCCATTATCAGTCTTTGCTCAGTGACTCTGCGCTATTGTGTGTTGTGAAGAAAACACAGCAGGAAGCAGGAGTGCAGCTACAACATCAGAGACTTGCAGCTGTTATGCTATTTTATTTTGTTTAAATTAGTATTAGTTTGTGATAAAATAATTCTGACCACACACTTAATCTACTAAAATACATTGTCTTTGACACTTAATTATGCAATACCCAGTTTAGAAGCATATGAGTGCTTCATGATTTTTTTAAAAAACCATTCATGAGATGTGACCATCAATGTCTCGGTCGGCATTTATTGCCCATCCTTTATTGTCCTTGATCTGAGAGGCTTGCTAGACTATTTTGGAGGGTATTTTAGATTTAGCCACATTGCTGTGGATCTGGAGTCACATGTAGGCCAGACCAGATAAAGTTAATCGATTTCCTTTCCTCAAGAACAACTGTGAACCAGATGGTTATTTTATGGTAATCGCCAATGGTCATCATTAGACTCTTAATTCCAGATTTTTTATTGAATTAAAATTCCACCACCTGCCATGGGTGGATTTGAACTGGAGTCCCCAGAGCATTATTCTGGTCTTTGCATTATTAGTCTAGTGATAATACCACAATGCTACCCAATGATCTAATATGGCCAGCGACATGGGCGTGCTCACTCTGTGATGGAAGTGAGTTACCGACCAATTTAGATCATGCTCCTCCAAGAGTAATTCAGAATCATGTAAAAAGCTCAAATGCCACACGAGCTACAAATAGATGAATTAGGAACAGGAGGATGCCATTCACCCCACAAGCCTGCTCCAGCATTCAATAAATCATGGCTGATCTGATTGTAACTTCCCATCTACCTCTTTGTTTCTCAAGAATCTATCTAACTCTGCCTTAAAAACGTTCACATACTCTGCTACTTCTTTCTGAGGAAGAAGTTCCAAAGACTCGCTACCACCTGGGCCTCACCTATGTGTGAAATGAATGACCCCTTATTTTTAAACAGTGACATCAAGTCTGGGGACAGCACAGAGGCACAGTGGTTAGCACTACTGCCTCACAGCACCAGGGACTCAGGTTCGATTCCCGGCTTGGGTACTGTCTGTGTGGAGTTTGCATGTTCTCCCCATGTCTGCATGGGTTTCCTCTGGGTGCTCTGGTTTTCTTCCACTATCCAGAAGACATGCTGGTTAAGTGCATTGACCCAAACAAGCTCCAGAGTGTGGTGACTAGGGGATTTTCACAATAACTTCATTGCAGTCTTAATATAAGCCTTATTTGTGACTAATAAATAAACTTAAACAAGTCCTCTTCCACAAGAGGGAATATTAGAGAAATCGTAGAAACCCTACAGTGCAGAAAGAGGCCATTCAGCCCACTGAGTCACACCGACTACAATCCCATCCAAGCCTGACTCCATATCCTACCCACTAATCCCTCTAACCTAGGCATCTCAGGACACTAAGGGGCAATTCCTTTTTTACATGGCCAATCAACCTAATCCACAGATCTTTGGACTATGGGAGGAAACTGGAGACCCAAAGGGACCCACACAAACATGAGAAGAATGTGCATACTCCATACAGTGACCCGAGCCAGGAATCGAACTCAGGTTCCTGGAGCTGTGAAGTGTCAGTGCTAACCACTGTGCTACCATGCCACCCCTTCTCTTCACATCCATGCTGTCAAGACTGCTCAGAATCTTAAAGGTTTCAATCAAGTCTTATTCTTTGAAAGTTGACTGGATATAAGACTAACCAGCAACCTTTCCTGATAAGATAAATCTGCTCATTCCTTGCAGCAGCCTTAAATACAGCAGGCAGTACTGTACACAATATTCCAGCAATTGTCTCACCAATACCTTGCAAAACTGAAGCATAACTTCCCTACTTTTATATTCAATTTCCCTCACAATAAACAATAACATTCTATTAGCTTTTCTGATTACTTCGTTTATTTTAACATTATGTGATAATGTTTAAACGAGGCTCATTATATGAGTCTTTTATTAAATTGGGTTGCACCAGTGCCTGACTGTCCACAGTTTAAACTCATTCTGTAAATCAAGGCACCAGCACAGATGCTATTTAAAAGGCTCATGCCTCCAAATTCAGCAAGTCTGACAGCATCTGTGGAGAGAGAATATAGTGTTAGTGTCTTGTGTCTGGATGACCAACAGCTCCTCTTAGTATCAGGGAGATTAGCAAAGCTGGAGCTTGGCTGGAATTGTTATTGGTGCAGGCTTGAAGGGCCGAATGACCTCCTTCTGAACTGTGAGGATTCTATCTTCTATGACATCTCCCAGTTTGTTGTGACAGACTATTTAAGAGGCACAGTTCAGCGCAAGTATCCAGATTAGTGGCTACGCGCCATATACTGCATAACAAAATACCAACCTTAACAACACCTAAAAACAGCAAAAGGAAAGAGCAATAATGCCACAAAATGGATGATGCATGAATCAATCTGAGGACAAGGCTTCAAGAGCAGTCCTTCAAGAAGCAAATTTTGAATCTCCTGGTACAATAGAGCTGGAGTTCTCGTTAATATTTTATTATATTTTAAATAACTGTTTTAGGCAATTGTTTTTCTGATTCTCAACAACTTTCAAAAAATGAGAACGGAATTGAAATAGGAACATTGAAGTTTTCATTACAACTAACACAGAGTGATTGACCAACAATACCTCAAGTACTTTGGGAGGTTATGCCCAATTAGTTTTGACTCTAGTATGTCAAATATAGAACACGTTCAACAGAAAGAAACATGCAATCATTAAATCAAGATGCACCATGCTTCAGAATCTAGCCTCGGAAATACAGCAAAGGGGGTGAGCCCAGTCATAGTAACTCAAAGAAAAAGAATTTCAACTTTTAAACTATTAATATAAATCTGGCCATGTTTTCCAGAGCTTGAACTGATCAGAAGTAGTAAACATGCAATGCCTGTCACTAAACCCTCTATCCCAGTGTAGGCTCCTTCAACACCACCTTTCAAACCTGTGATCTCTACTACTCACAAGAATAAGGGCAGCAAGCGCACTGCATAGCTGAGGTCTTCTAATCATTACCATCAGTGGGATCTTCCAGTCCCAAATGGTGATGCCCTCCACCATGGGATTGCTGGGGGAATACAGTGCGAATAATAGGAAACCCTGTTGGAAGCAGAAGAACCTGCTGCTGGCCAACGGCAAACACCTCCACCGCCACAAAACACACTGTGGAAAATCCTGCCCAATGTCGGAAACAATCCTGCCTTGGAACTATATTGCATTTCTTCATTGTTGCTCAACCAGAATCCTAGAATGCTCACCTGAATAGCACTGCATGTACAAATAAAACAGCAATGCACAGACCATGCATATGGTTAGACAAGAGGGACTGTAGCAGTCCAACACCTTCTTAGACACAATTAGAGATGAGCAAGAAATTCTGCGCTTGCCAGCAACGTCCATATCCCATGAAGGAATAAAAAAAAGTCCCTTATACATCATTTGGTTTATTATTGAAAATTAGTCTTTGCTTAAGATCCAGTTCCACTCCTTCCACTCGACTTGGCTATTTGCATATCTACTTTCAGTAGCATAATCATCAAGTTTAAGGGCAAATAGCACTAACAGGCAACTAATGGAGGCTTTTTTGCAAAGCAACATGTAACACCACAAGTAACTCTCACCTGTTCCTGGCTTTTATGCAATCCTGGATGCGTTTCAGTGGTTGTCTGGATTGCATTTGGTTGTTCAATGGCTGAAAACTAGAGTTATTATTAATTTTGGAATTCTGTGCATTATTAAATGGTGCTTTCTTATTGTGTGTTTGCAGATTGTTGGGTGCTTCATTATTCGTGAAAGTTGTTTTTGAGTTTTGCGAACGTGGTATACTTTTTCTTCCAGCACATGACAGCTGTTTGTCTAATAAGTCCTCACATACAGGAGACATTACTTTTCTCTTTTTATCTGCTGATTCTTCATTAAAATGTAAGCGTTGTGTTCTCGAAGCAGAGCACTCACAGCAGCAATAGGTAAAGTGTTTTCCATCTCTTTTCCTGCTTGATTTTCGTAATGTAGTAGATTCAGTTAATTTATTCTTTTGGGCAGAGGTTATCAAACTTATGTCTGTCGTACTAGGAACTTGTCCTTTTACTAACTTGTCTGTTGTCTCACATTTAGAAGCCTCCGTCTCGATTTCACTATTATTTGGAAACTGTGGAAGAAATAAAACAAACAAATTTATCGCAGGATTTACTTTCCTTGAGCAGCTGAATATCCAACAAGAGAAGTAATTGCACAACATGTTTCCAATGTAACATACCCACTGCCTGGCCATCAAGACTCCTTGGGTGAAATCTTACCAAAAAAATGGCAGAGTGTTACTTCCAGTGAGAAAAACTACTTGTTATTCTCCAGAGAAACATGATAGCTCTCCTCTCCAGAATTTATCATACTCTGCCACAAAAAAGCTTCATGCCGGCATATAGAAGTAGAGTGAATATAGAAGGGCAAGGCTTTGACATGCCACAAAGCTTGATCTTTTTTAAAGAGTGCCCCATTCAGATCAAAAAAAAACCTCCCTTCACCCCAACATGGAGGTAAAGTAAAGTAAGATTTATTTATTAGTCACAAGTAAGGCTTACATCAATGCTACAAACAAGTTACTATGTAATTCCCCTAGTTGCCACACTCCTGAAACTTTTCAGATCAGTACATCTTTAGGCTATGGGAGAAAACCAGGCCAGCCAGAGGAAACTCACAGAGGCATGGGGAGAACATGCAGATACAGACAGTGACCCAAACCAGGAATCAAACCCAAGTCCTTAGAGCTGTGAGGCAGCAGTGCTAACCACTATGCTACCCTGCCACACCAATTCTCAGGGGCTCCTCCACCCACCACACACAGGGGTGGCACCACTCCCACATCACCCTAAACATTGGACCCCTTTTCCTCTCTAAAAGTCTGTGCCAGGACCCTCCACCATTCTTCCCCCCCACAAACTTGGACCCTTGCTCCCAACCTCCAGCCATTGCCAGCATTCCCAGATCCCATATCCGCTCCACCCTAACACAATAAGTGAATCCCCCATCCCACATGAGCCTCCCAATGGGGTCTGTCTGACACTGCCCCCAGCACAGGTTGGCACTGCTAGGAGTTTCATGGTGCAGTTTGGCATTGTCAATATGGGCCTCTAAGCAGTGCCAGAAGCACCATCTGGCCATGACCCTCTCCCATGTGAGCTATGCTCATCTTTATGCCCCCAGGGGATCTCCACAATAAGTTCATGTCTGGACGAATCTGTTGTGAACCTCGCCAACAATGTCACATCGGCAATGTTTGAAATTACAGTCAAGTGTCAATATATGGCAGGGGGTGTTTAATTATTTGCTAATGTATTGAAATGTATTTCAATCAGGTTCACACTCATTGTGAATGTGAACCTGGTTACATTGCTGCTGAGAGATATTAAAAATTGAAAGTCGTGATCTTGCCACAGAGTTCCACAACTTCCAAGTTTCGCCAGATCTGAGTCTCTGCTACCATTCCCTCAGATGGCAAGAATGGGCTCAAGATCCTGCTTCTTATTTCCACCTTTCCAATGTTGCCTACTTCCATCTTTACCTTAACAGTTCCCTGCTGAATACCTGATACATCTTTGTCACCTCCAGTTATGAATATTCTAATGTTCTTCACCACTCTCTATAAATTCCCACTTAAAAAAGCCTTGGCCACTCATAACTTATACCACATTCAGTCCCACTCATTCTTGTCTTCATAGACCTACACTGACATCCTACTACGTGACCCATGACATTTTAAATTCTCACTTGTTACTTATAAATCATTCCACAGTCTGCCCTCATGCATCTAATTCTAACTCAATTAACTGAATGCTCCATTCCTTTGGTGTTGGCTTTCCATACATTCTGTCCTCCTTCACCCACACAGAGCCCACAGACCCTTAATTCTATTTTTTTATAACTCCAAGGTTAAGAGGGAGGGAAATATAAGAAGCAGATAGGAAAATCAAGAAAACATTTTAAAATGTAAAATTTAACATTATTTCAATCTTCGCCTGAAGGAATAAATTTAAGTGGTTCAACTTCTGGGCGGGAGAAATTGGGCTTTAATGTTTGAGCTCCCCAACATAAGAAGATGCACTAGAAAATCTCCTTTGTTGTATTGTATTTGCCTAGAACACAAACTTCCTCTGGGCAATTGCCCTGCCCTTGGAGAAATTCTAAAATACAATTTAAATGATTAACTTTGGACGGTTCTAGTTGTGTCACACAAACAGTTACTCACAAAAAGTTAGAATTAAAACCTTTCTAACTTCTAGATAGCTATCGTAAAGGCCGAGACTGACATCTCTCCCTCCCAATTAATCTGAATTTATATCTGTTCACTAAAAAGGTTATTTTGCTTACCAGGTTCAGATTGCTCTGACAAACTTAATGGACAATTAAAGTATAAACCCAAAAAAAATCTTTAAAATATGGGAAGGCTAAGGGTGAGATGTTATTTATGCAAAAGATATGGCAAAATAGCATAAGCCAACCAACAAGTTCTGGACATTCAGAATTCCTACTTACCTGGTAATCCTCTAAATTATGTTAGTGAATTGCACATTAATAACACTGAACATTTTTAATACAAACTTACTTTCACAGGAAAATCCAAGCCACGCACAAACTGCCTGCTTTAAAAAGTCCTGCAAAATAATTTAAAGGTACAACTGGCTGAAATGAAGCAGCCAATCCCAACATAAGAGATTAGAGGGCATATTGGAGGCAGCAGATAGGAAATTATAGGCTGGTTAGCCTGACTTCAGTCATTGGATTTTAGAGTCCATTATTAAAGATGAGATCACGGAGTACTTCGAAGTGCATGATAAAACAGGACTGAATCAGAACGGCTTCGTCAAGGGGAGGTCATGTCTTCATCTCCAGAAGGCTTTTGACAAGGTGACACATAGGAGACTATTGAATAAGAGTCCATGGTTTTCAGGATAAGATCCTGGCATGGATAGAGGATTGGCTGACTGGCAGAAGGCAAAGAGCATAAAGAGGTCTTTTTCAGAATGGCAGCTGGTGACTAGTGGTGTGCCTCAGGAGTCAATGCAGGGACCACAACTTTTCACAATATACACTAACGATTTGGAAGAAGGAACTGAAGGCATGTTGCTAAGTTTGCACATGATACAAAGATATGTAGAGGGACATTGACAAAGCAAGGGGGCTGCAGAAGGACTTGGACAAACTAGGAGAATGGGCAAAGGAGTGGCAGATGGAATACAATGTGGAAAAGTGTGAGGTTATGCACTTTGGAAAGCATGGAGGCATGGACTATTTTCTAAATGGGAAATCTTAAGAAATCAGAAGCACAAAGGGGCTTAGGAGTCCTTGTTCAAGACTTTCTTAAAGTTAACATGCAGGTTCAGTTGGCAGTTAGAAAGGCAAATGTAACATTAGCGTTCATGTCAAGAGGGCTAGAGCAGGGATGTATTTCTGAGGCTGTATAAGGCTCTGCTCAGACACCATTTGGAGTATTGTGAGCAGTTTTGGGCCCATATCTAGGGAAGGATGTGCTGGCTTTCGAAAGATCCCAGAGGAGGTTCACAAGAATGATTCCTGACAAAAAAGAGCTTGCTGTATGAGGAACAGTTGAGGACTCTGGGTCAGTACTCATTGGAGTTTAGAAGGATGAAGGGGGATCTTATTGAAACTCACAGGACATTGTGAAGCCTGGATAGAGTGAATGTGGAGAGGATGTTTTCACCAATAAAGAAAGCTAGAACCAGAGGCCACAACCTCACCTAAAGGGACGATCCTTTAAAACAGAGGTGAGAAGGAATTTGTTTAGCCAGAGACTGGTGAATCTGTGGAACTCTTTGCCATAGAAGGCTGTGGAGGCCAGGTCACTGAGTGTTTTTAAGAGATAGATAGGTTCTTGGTTAATAAGGGTATCAGGGGTTATGGGGAAAAGGCAGAAGAATGGGGATAAGAAAAATATCAGTCATGATTGAATGGCGGAGCAGGCTCGGCAGGCTGAGTGGCCTAATTCTGCTCCTATGTCTTATGGTCTTATGGATACTGGACTCAACCCAATGGTTAGTTGCAACAGAAAAAGAAGTCTGCATTATAATATTCTAAATTACTAGGCTACTGCCATTATGAAGAAACACTGATATACTTTTATCAGATGAGTATCAAATTATTCGGGCATTGTATTATCACCAGGTGTCCAGTATTGTGAAGTTGACAAAGGAGATTCCTTACAAAGAATGATGGACAAATGTGATACCATCTTGTTACTTAGAGCCAAGTGCTCTCACAAAGCAATGAAACATAGCCTATACGATGACTGCTAATATTTTAATATACTAGAAAATCTCCCATGCTTGTGGTCTGTTAGTTGATACGCTAAAGTTACAGTCTATTTATTAGTCACAAATAAGGCTTACATTAACATTGCAATGAAATTCCTGTGCAAGTGATTAAGCCATATGAGAGTTTCAAACAGGATCACTGACTTAGTCAAGTTTTATTTTTATTAACTAGTATCATGTCATTTTTATTGGTACTCTGGGGATCGATTTCCAAAAGGAGCCGGAGGACACTGGGAACACATTGCAAAAAACAATTCACAAAGATAATATCAGAACAGAGAGTTTATCCTTACCAAGAAAGAATGAGCAGGTTGAAGCTTTTAAGATAAGAAAAGAGAAGGCTGAAAAGTTACCTAACAAGCTGCTAAAATTATGGAAGACCATGATAAGGAAAAAACAAGATGTTTACAGTGTGGGCAGACCAAAACTAGTGGATGTGAATGTAAGATGGTCACCAATAAAGAAAATAGAGAACTCAGCTGAAACTTACTTATTCAGAGATTTGGAAGATTATGAGTCTGAATTCTCCAGCCATTCACCCGACGGGATTCTCTGGTTCTGCCAGCAGTGCACCCCTGCCTGCAAATTTTTCATCGACATGGGGTAATGTCAATGGGAATTCCCATTGATAGCAGCGGGACTAGAGAATCCCACCGCTAACAAACAATGCATGAACCCCTGATGGCTGGAAACACAAGCTGGCAGTGAAAATGAGGTGGTGCCAATTTGGCAGTACCAACTTGTGCTGAGGCAATGACAGGGGCTGGCCCTACGGGGACCCCATTGGGCCTCATTGACCTCTGTGGGGTGGTCAATGCCTGTGAAAGGGGATGGTGATGCCTGAGAAAGGGGGGCAGGTGACAGCAGTCAGGGGGAAGAGTGCCTGCAATATGCCATCGTGGTGGGGGCAGGATACCTCTGTAGTTGGGGGGTGATTACCCCTCACGTGTGTGGGAGTATCTCCGCATCCATGGAGGACGGGGTGAGGGGAATGTAATTCAGCACTGATTAGGGTACCCTTTAAAGATGGTGCCCTGGTCTCTGTGGAGTTGGCCTTGCCAGCTCTATCAGGCTCTAACCCACCAGAATGATGGCATTATTCACACCCCAAATTTTCTGTGCTCTGAGTGACCGAAAATCTCATCTGAAAACATGACTGTGTGTCTGGAGAGATTCACACCAATTTTCAGTCAGAGCCTGGCACTCTGACAAATTATAATAAAATTCCGCAATGTATATTTATCTCTTTTATGAACTTTCAGGCTGAAAACACACTGCAAGATAAAATACTAGATTTTTACAGTTTGAGTTAGGTACTTACCTGCCAGTAAAAATTCCAATGGTACCATTGCACCAATGGAAATATGGAGGGACTTCAGCCTAATAATCTGCTCCTACAAGAACCCTGCCAGCAAACTCCATGGTTGGCATCATTAACTTTGTAGTAGCAGTGCCAGTAACACCACCCATCCAGGACCGGAAATAGAGCACTGAAGAAGTAACTTGCCACTCCACACAGGTCAAAGCTCATCTAAAGTCAAAGAAAACATGATGGTTTCTTTGTAACATGGTGCTGGCGGGTCCAGAATGGAGCTGGAGTCATTGAACGTTCAGTACTTGCCTAGTGAAGTGTACATACATGTCAGAATGGCATTAATTTCTTCGCTCTCACCACTCCTGATTTCGGGCTGTAAGGGATAGCAGAAAAAAAATCTACTTTCTTCCCTTTCTATTTTGCTGTAGCTAAACAGAAGGGCAGCACTGGGTACTGTTAGGAAAATAAAGTTATTTATATTTGTATTGGTAAACATTAGAAATAAGGTGTAGTTTAGATGAATGCTTCTGTGCCTGGCAGGGTAAAACACATTCATGGTGGACAAAGCTGTGAGTATGTATATGGCCACTGGTTTCTATAATATTGTTGTGGATGTTCACCCAGAGGTGGTTTCAGTTGCACAAGACCCAACTGTGGGACTGGATGGGGAAAGTACAGACATAGTTTCTCAGCCTCTTCCTACACCTATAGAACAAGATCAAATTACACAAGATCAGCCAATGCTTGATGAATCACCAGTGGTATTGCTTACATCATGACACAATCACAAAGTTCCTGGAACACTGTTGTATATAGGTGAGACATTACCTTCATTGTATTTTTGCCTTGATGGGGGGATCAAAACTTAAGGGGGAAAGATGTTACCGAGTGTTGTAGTAGCATCTGTCTAAGTAGATATATTACCGATGGCTTTTAGAGGGTTTGCACATATGTGTGTGACGTCTTCGGCAGCACTGGTTTTTGGGTCTGCATTAGAATGTTCTGCAAGCAAGACATGTGTACTAGTTACTCCGATTTTTGTCATTCTAATGGTTGGCATAGTTATTGCTGTTTGTAAACCTGTTATTTTAGTATATGAAGAAGAAATTTGTGGGGTGATAAATCATGAGGAGGATAGCCTTCGACTACAGGAAGATATAAACAGGCTGGTCAAATAGGCTGATCAGTGGAAAATGAAATTCAATCCAGATAAAAGAACAAAGAACAATACAGCACAGGAAAAGGTCCTTCGGTCCTCCAAGCCTGCACTAATCATGTGTTCCTAACTAAACCATCTGTTTTGTATCCCTCTATTCCCAGTCTGTTCATAAGTCTTAAATGATCCTACCATGTCTACCTCAACCCTCTTGTTGGTAGTGCATTCCATGTCCCCACCACCCTCTGTGTAAAATACGTCCCCTGCATATCTGTATTAAACCTTGCCTCCCTTACCTTGAACTTGTGACCCCCTGTATTTGTCATTTCTGACCTGGGAAAAAGCTTCCAACTGTCACCCTATCTATGCCCTTCATAATTTTATAAACTTCTAATAGATCGCCCATCCATCTTTACAGGGAGAACAACCTTAGTTTACTCAATCTCATCTCGTAGCTAAGACCCGCCACACGAGGCAACATCCTGGTAAACCTTTTCTGTACTCTCTCCAAAGCCTCCATGCCCTTCTGGTAGTGTGGTGACCAGAACTGGATGCAGTATTCCAAATTTGGCCCAACCAATGTTCTATATAATTGCAACATTGTATGCCAACTTTTATATTCTTTGCCCCATCCAATAAAGGCAAGCGTGCCATATGCCTTCTTCATCACCTTTTCCACCTGTGTTGTTACCTTTAAGAATCTGTGGATTTGCACACCCAAATCTCTCTGTGTGTCTACACTCTTGATGGTTTTACCATATATTGTATAGCTCCCCCCTGCATTAGACCTACCAAAATGCATCACTTCACATTTATCTGCATTTCTCCGCCTAATTTTCCAGCCTATCTATATCCTGCTGTTTTTCTCTAACAATATTCATCACTATCTACAACCCAGCAATCTTTGTGTCGTCTGCAAACTTACTAATTAGACCAACTTCATCTTCTTTCAAATCATTTATATATATCACAAACAGCAGAGGTCGCAATACAGAGCCTATGGAACACCACTTATCATAGACCTCTAATCAGAAAAAGACTGCTACCCTCTATCATCTATGGTTAAGCCTGTTCTGTACTCATCTAGCTAGTTTACCTTTGATCCTGTGTGAGGTGATGCACTTGGGCAGGACAGGCAAGGCAAAGTAATACATGATGAATGGAAGTACTGAAGATCAGAGCGATCTTAGTGTGCATGTACCTTAAGTTCATGGTAAGTACATGGAGTTGCGAGGAAGGCTTTGGTGAATGCTTTTCCAGAGTCAACACAAACTTGAGGGGCCAGATTCTATTGTTCCAAAAGCACAAGGTACAGTCTAAATAACCAGGGAACTGGGATAGAAAGAATGCTTCACATGATTGAAGTTAAAAGAGACCAAGTATTGTTGAGAAAGAATAAACAAGATGTTCTGAGTTAAAGAGATAATTGTAATAACTAGATTTAAAGTGGGACAGTACACTTCAGAGGTAGCTGAAATAGATGTTATTTTAATAAGAGTCTGGGAATTGAGAATTAAAGCAGTTGTGAATGGTTTGGACAGCAGTCAAGATAAATAACCCCTGAAGTGGTTGGTGTAAATTCCTGGACTGGATTCACTTTAAAAGTGGAGCTGATTCTTAAATGTCATTTGCAAAACCTAAACTGGACTTAGGAATACAAATTGCAAGGGGTAAGTATTACTATGAGAGAAGGTTTTAAAGCTGTTTTTGGGAGTGGAATTTGGAAACTCTCATGTGACATTCATCTGGGAAGATTCTGACTGGAATTTTACTGGCATGCCTGCCCCAACACCAGGGATGGGCAAGGCTCGGAGAACGGCATTCTCTGTTGGCCTAGGGCATGATCGTACAAAATTCGGAAGAACGTGCCAGTAAAATTCTGCCCTCTGAGGAGAAATTCACAGTTGTACACTTTGGTTCAAAGTGTTTGTATTTGACCACAAGAATTTTGCATAATTAGAAGGGAATTGGTGTGTTCATGAGACCATTACAGCTTAAGATATACTTTGCAATCCATGTTAAGCTTAAAATCTGTGTGAATTGGTTAAAATTAGAAGTGAGTAAAGGAGTATTGTACCATGATGCATTTTGTTTATGATTAATAAATTTTTTCTTCCTGTTGTTAAAATTAGCGGTACTGTGTCTCTGTTCCTTCTTGTTTTATATAAAAAAAGGTTAAGGTCTTTTGAAACGGGATCACTGTAAGATCTTACCGTCCAATCATAATATCAACTGGGATTGTAACAGTATGATGTGGGCTTTAGCAAAATGTTGACCTGAGATTTTATTATAACAAACGTTGACAAACAGAATCCTATAATAAATGTTGATATATATGCAGCTTCATTTCTAAGTGGTGACATTTAAAAAAAAGTAACTCCAAATTATGACACAATTATATGTCTTGTGGATCTCTACCTCAGTATTTGTCTGCTCTTGATGTTCAATTTTGCTTGAAGATTGAGAGCTTGGTTCATAATGTGTTATTTGTGTGAGGTCACCATCATCATCTGGTGTATCATCACCCTGCAGTGTAACTGCTCCAGTGTTGAGTCCTAGGCTAACTTGGGTGGATGAACCAATTGCTGATTCACCATTTGCTGATGGCAATGCTTCAGCGACTGGTGTGATGGACACCATTAATGGCATCTTGTTCAGTGCTGTCAACAACTCCACAGGCAATGCATCCCTTTTTTCTGCCAATGGCCCAACTGTTGTAGAACTATCATTCAGTCCAATCTCAGAATCCATTAAAGGTGGCATATTCACTGGTGTAAGGGAGTTAGTCATAGATTCATTGCTCAATGGCCTCAATAAATTTATCAGTGGTAATTCGCTGTTTCTTGATTGTGAGTTTGTTTTGCGTTCCACATTGTCTTCTGCTACCAAATTCTCTCCCTGAGGTAACATTACCCTTTGTGTCAGTGATCCCCATATTGGCTCTACAGCTGCTTCTGTCTGTGAAGGTAGTGTCTTTGATTTTAATGTTTCCATCATGGGCAATTCACCTGGTCCCAAAGAAGTTGCATGTTTTGAAAATACTGATGACATAGCAGGTGTTGTGTGATCAATTGTTGACAACTCCTCAGCTGATGATATCGTCTTCACTTTTGTTGATGTGTTTGGGATAATAATGGCACCAGTGAGCAGATTTATTTCTGGAGAGTTTTCTTCATCAGAAATTATCTAAGAAAAATTAACATTTTACTTTGATTGCTGACAAAGATGATTGGACAAATTTAACTTAATTCCTCTAGTAGGTAACCCATGGAACAAGGTAAAATGCTGATCTTATATCCTGTCCAATGGAGACAATTTTAACCTTTTCTAGGCGGGAAACTGATTGGACTGTTGGTTTTAGACTCCAGCCTAATTTGCTCTCCATTAAAGTCAATAAGTAATCTTGGGCAGGGTCTAAATTAAGAGTTCCAATTCCTCCTATGAGTTTTCCAACTGACAGGTTAGGTTAAACTTGTCACAACCAAAACATTATTATATATTATATAATGCCTTTTAATGTCAACAGATTCACCTAGGAATTCCGGCCAAATTTTAATAGGGTGGCAAAGGTGAGATTGAAGGTGGACATGCCAGCAATTTGTCGCCAGTGTACCCACCTGGTAACATGTTCCCAGTCTATTTTCTGGGGTCAGCATCAGGTAGTCAAACAGATAAATTAAAGGGCCAATTTAGTGCATTCTTTGTACAACACCTGGATTTTCCAGACAGCAATCATCTCTCTCAGTGCAACTGAAACCTGTTGCTCATAGGAGTTGGAGAGGTGATGCTTCTTGAAAAACAGCCAAGACTGGATATACTGGGTTGCAAGAGTCACAGATAGTGCCAGGACCCATTCCGGAGATATCCCCATCTACAGTGACAGTTCCTAGGTGAGACATATGGCATTACAGTGGCATTACCATTGCTGAATCCCTCACTACCAACATCCTGGGAGTTTCCATTAACTAGACATTGAACTGGTATAGCTATATAAATATGGTGACTACAAAAGCAGATTAAAGGCTGGGAATCCTGTGGCGAGTAACTCACGTCCTGACTCCCCAAAGGCTGTCCATCATCTACAAGGCACACATCAGGAATGGAGTGGAATACTCTTCACTTGCCTGGGTGTGTGCAGTTTCAACAATACCCAAGAAGCTTAACACTACCCAGGACAACACAGCCTGCTTGGACAGCCTTTGGGGAGTCAGGACGTGAGTTACTCGCCACAGGATTCCCAGCCTTTAATCTGCTTTTGTAGTCACCATATTTATATAGCTATACCAGTTCAATGTCTAGTTAATGGAAACTCCCAGGATGTTGGTAGTGAGGGATTCAGCAATGGTAATGCCACTGTAATGCCATATGTCTCACCTAGGAACTGTCACTGTAGATGGGGATATCTCCGGAATGGGTCCTGGCACTATCTGTGACTCTTGCAACCCAGTATATCCAGTCTTGGCTGTTTTTCAAGAAGCATTGCTACCCTCTCCACAAACATTCAATCTCTCCACTAACGAACAGTGGCAGCATTGGATACCAGCTACAAGGTGTATTGCAGGAACTCACAAAGGTTCTTATGCAGCACCATCCAAACTCACAACGAACACGAGCAGCAGATACCTGAGAACACTAACACCTGGAGGTTCCCCTCCAAATCACTCACAATATGGACTTGGAACTATCTCGCTGCATCAGCAGTGCCATTGGGTCAAAATCCTGGAACTCCCTCTTTAACAGCAATCTGGGAGTACCTATACTTCAGGAACTGCAGCAATTCAAAAAGTTAGCTAACCACTGCCTCCTGAAGGGCAAATAG
The DNA here is from genome assembly GCA_024679065.1 of Sphyrna mokarran. Classification (NCBI taxonomy): domain Eukaryota; kingdom Metazoa; phylum Chordata; class Chondrichthyes; order Carcharhiniformes; family Carcharhinidae; genus Sphyrna; species Sphyrna mokarran. The sequence goes on along the minus strand of JAGIQG010000006.1, from coordinate 34,492,410 downwards.
GATGGGCGATAAATGCTGGTCTAGACAGATTATAAATTATTATAAATTAATTCGTAAAAATTCAGGTACATAAACAGGTTTACTATAAATGAATTAACACTAATAGATTAAAAGACATTTATCATATTGTAAGTTTACGTTCAACATTCAGTTTGTTATCAAAAATAATTCACTCACCTGTTCATTAGTGTGTACCGACAGATCATTGTTCGTGTCAACATCCACCATTGTTTCATCTGTATCTTGAGAATTTTCTGAATAATAATATGAATTAAAGTTAATTTGTTAGTCACAACTAAGGCTTACATTAACACTGCAATAAAGTTACTATGAAATTCCCCTAATTGCCACACTCCTGTGCCCAATGCACCTAACCAGCATGTCTTTCAGGAAACCGGAACACTCAGAGGAAACCCACGCAGTCAAAGGGGGACATGCAAACTTCACACAGACAGTGACCCAAGCTGAGAATCGAACCTGGGTCCCTGGTGCTGTGAGGCAGCAGTGCTAACCACTGTGTTACCGTGCTGCCTAACAAAATAGAATTTTAATATTGCTGCTCCAGTATTATTAAAAATACTTGGCAGGGTGGGGAAGGTGACTGCAAAAAAAGTTTTTAAACCAACTCTTCCTTCTAAATATCAGCTTACTAATTGTCAGCAGTACTGGCACATCAAGAGCTGTTCAGACAAGTATTTACACTTCAGTTCGGGGACTAATAGGCACACCTGTGCCTAAACTCAGCTGTTTGTCAGTTAGTCTCCAACAAGCAGGTGCAAGGCACTTCTCAATTGTAAAGTACCATCAATCAAGGCAAAAAGACAGCTTTTAGGCTGGAGTTTTCTGTCCGTACCCAGCGGTGGAATCTTTCAGTCCCGCCAACGCCAAACCCACGCCACAGTTTTCCTGGAAGCTGGGTCTGCATAAAATAGTTAAGTCCTTTGACAGTGGCGGGACTGGAAAATCCTACAACAGGTTGACGTTGGGCCACCACAGAACACCTGGTGGCAAACTTAAAGTTAATTTATTAATCAGAAGTAAGCTTACATTAACACTGCAGTGAAGTTACTGTGAAATTTCCCTAGTCACCGCAGTCTGGTGCCTGCTCAGGTCAATGCATCTAACCAGCACGTCTTTCGGAACGTGGGAGGAAACCAGAGCACCCAGAGGAAACAGAAGCAGAACACAGGGAGAATGTACAAACTATGTACAGACAGTGATCCAAGCCACGATTTGAACCCGAATCTCTTGTGCTGTGAGGTAGCAGTGCTAACCATATGCCATTGTGCCAAAGCATAGAAGTTTGCTCAAGAGCAAAATAGGTAGAGGATTTGGAGGAGACTACGTACCCTGTCGACTACAACAGCAAATGGAGGATTCATAGAGGAATCTAGAAAGGAAAAATATTAAAGCTAAATTCATAAGGAATAAATTGAGCTCTGATGTAGGGTCAACCTGTTTCGAAATGTTGGCTCTATTCTCTCTCCACGGATCCTATTAGACCTGCTGAGATTTTCTAGCATTTTCTGTTTTTGTTTCAAATTCCAGAACCTAGAATCCTGGCTCGAATCCTGGCTCGGGTCACTGTCTGTGTGGAGTTTGCACATTCTCCTTGTGTCTGCGTGAGTTTCCTCTGGGTGCTCCGGTTTCCTTCCACAGTCCAAAGATGTGTGGGTTAGGTTGATTGGCCATTCTAAAATTGCCCCTTAGGGTCCAGGGATGTATACGTTAGGGCGATTAGCAGGTAAATGTGTAGGGAAATGGGGATAGGGCTTGGGTGGGTTTGGAGTCAGTGCAGACTCGATGGGCCGAAGGGCCTGTTTCTGCACTGTAGGGTCCTATGTTCTAACCCTCAGTATTTTGTCTTTATCTTAAGGTATCAGTTGTATTTGGAAGGCTTAAATACTTGTCCTCTCATACTTAAAGTTCTTACTATGTTGAAGCTACTTCAAATTCTTTATTATTGGCCAAAAAATTAGATTAAAAAATGTAAAATAAATAGTTTGGAGCTAATAAATTTGAAAGAAGATTAATGCATGTTAAACAGTGGCAATATATCCATAAGTGGTTGATGTCAACTGCTCTCAAATTATATAGCAATGTTAATACTGTACCATTACAATCATTAAATATTTTAGTATCAAGATTTTGCAAATACTGTTACATTTTTGATGACTGCCATTGAAAATATTCTTGACATTTGATGTATATCATTCAGCATGACAATAATTGCTGAAAATCTTTGTAAGAACTGTATATGTGACTACAGTGTATGCGGTGCAGTAACATCCGATGCAAAAACTGCACTCTTAAATCTGCCCAGGTACATTTGAATCTGGGCAATCACTCATGCAGCTAGAAATCTGTGCTTCTACATATCATTGATGACCACACAAATTTACTCCATCACTTCAAGAAAATTTAATACTGGGAGCCTGAAATAGGAGTAGAATTGACCAAATACTGTTCTGGACTGCTTCAGTGTAGGTAAGCAATTGGCAGCTGTTGCACCTCCACAGATAGCTTGTTCGACGCAGCACATCAACGTGCCAGTATAAGAGATGGATGTGGCACCCAGTCTCTCAGCCAGGGAAGCAAGGCAATACAGCCATACCTCACACTGCTGGCCAAGCTGCTTGTTGTCCATGTGGGCCTCTTTCATGGCGCTCTGGACGAAGGCAACATTTTCAGGGTCCACAATGGCAGAGTAGTGCCCAGCCATGTCACTGTACACACCCTCCCTTCTTCCTCTCAGGTGAGTGCTCCTGCATCATTGTCCTCCCGATTCAATAGGTCCCCTCCCCACCCCACCCCCAGCAAGAATTAGATTATGCAGAGCACAACATACAATCTCTACGAGGGACAGAAATTCTGGTGGATATTGCAGGGCTCAGCTGGAACAATCCAGGCATGTGAACCTCATTTTAATTGAATCTATTATTCTCTCTACCTGCTCCTGATGATATCACAGTGATTGTATTTTTCCTCTGCCTCTGTCTTCGGGTGCCTGAGTAGCATCATGAGCCACCTTTCCCAGGGGTATCCCCTTGTCACCTTGCAACCATCCATCAAAGTAAGCTGGAGCCACCAATAGCCTTAGCATTTGTAAATAGTGCAGTGTGTAGGCAGTATGGGATCTTCCTGGATTCATTCATGGAGTGATACTCCTTCTTACTGGCAAAGGCTCTGGTTGTCCTTCTGGCATCTTGATGGTGATGTGGGTGCAATCAATGGCACCCTGTATGTAGAGGAACCCTACAATAGCCACAAAACCTCTGACTTAGCCTGACTGGATTGGTCCAACCTCAAATGGATGAAGGTCCTTACCTGCCTAAACACAACATCAACCAACCTGATGCAGCTGTGTACAGCTGACTGGGAGACTCCGCAAAGATCACAAACTGATTTTAGGAAGGCGTTTGATAAGGTTCCCCACGGTAGGCTCATGAAGAAGGAGGTGTTGGATAGAAGGAAATTTGGCCAATTGGATAAATAACTGGCTGTATCATAGAAGACAGAGGGTGGTGGTGGAGGGAAAGTTTTCACACTGAAGGCCAGTTACCAGCAATGTACCACAGAGGTCAGTGCTTGGTCCTCTGCTTTTTGTGATTTTTATCAATGACTTGGAAAGAGGGGCTTAAGGATGGGTTAGTAAATTTGCTGACTACACCACGTTTGGTGGAGTAGTAGATGAGGTGGAGGGCTCTTGCAGGCTGCAAAGAGAGAAAGGAGAGCTGGGCCAAAAAATGGCAAATGAAGTTTAACCTTGATAATTGTGAGGTGATTCATTTTCGTAGGACAAACTTGAATGCAGATTACAGGGTCAACAGCAGGATTTTAAAGAACATGGAGGAACAGAGAAATCTTGGGGTTCATATCCAAGATCTCTGAAGGTTCCCCTCCAGAGGATAGAGCCATGAAGAAGGTTTATATTGTGTTGGCATTTATTAACAGGGGTTTGAGTTTAAGAGCTGTGGGGTTATGCTGCAACTATACCAGATGTTGGTGAGATCACATTTGGAATATTGTGTTCAGTTCTGGTCATCTCATTATAAGGAAGATGTGGAAGCATTGGAGAGAGTACAGAAGAGATTTATCAGAATGCTGCCTGGTTTAGAGGGTAGATCTTATGAAGAAAGGTTGAGGGAGCTGGGGCTTTTCTCTTTGGAGCAGAAAAGAATGAGAGGCAACTTAATAGGGGTTTATAAGATGATGAGAGGGATTGATAGAGTGGAAGTGCAGAGATTATTTCCTCGGGTGGATATAGCTGTTACCTGGGGGGAGATACAGGAGGGACGTCCCAGATAGATTCTTTACTCAGACAGTGGTTGGGCTGTGGAGTAGACTGCCTGCTGTGATAATAGAGTTGGACACTTTAGGAACTTTCAAGCGGTTATAGTTATAATTCCAGAATTAGAGACAGGGGATAGCTTGATCTTGGGATTGGACATAGCTCGGCATAACATTGTGGGCCGAAGGGCCTGTACTGTGCTGTAATGTTCTATATTCCTATGCCCCCTGGAAAAACTCAGAGGAATAAAAGTTGAGGGTTACAGTAACCTTAAGAGCCATGGACATTGGGTGTCCACCCACATAGCCCAAACATATAGCATAGGGACATTGGTTTCACCAGAGATGGAGCCTTCTGCAAAACTGGGCCTCTGTCATCTCAAGATAATTGGATCACCCCGGCAGCTATTTAGAGGTGTCTTCTTCGGCCTGTTCTTCTCGCCCTCCCTACTGGCCCTGAACGCCCTGTGTTTGAGTCTCTCCTCTGACTTCCTCTCCCCTCAGCCCCTCTCCTCCATTTCAAGGAGGTGTCCTCTGCAGAGTAAACAATGTCCATCAAGTGATATGCATCACCAAGAGATATTGCCAGGGTGCTGGGGGTATTGCCCAGCTTTGGCCCTCAACCCTTGGGGCCTCAAGGCACCTGTGCATGTCTGACATTGTCATCAGGACTGGTTTACACTTCTAAAACCCAGTAGTGAGTTGTAATGTGACGTTGTCAATGGTAGGTCCAAGATGGACAGATACTACGGCATAAAACCATTTAATTCATTTAAATTTATTAGAATTCATGGAATTCTAATTTCCACATGGGAGTGCTCTCAAAGAAAGATGATATAGAAGACATGCCCATTCAGCACTGATAGTCATGCAATTCCAGGATGATTAAGGTACAGGCAGCGAAACACAAACACATTCCTTCTGTCCTTAGTGCCACACCAATAGACTGAAAGACCTTTGCAATCAGTGCTATCAAATGCAATCTCAGCATTCAGCCTTGCGTGTTTAACCCTCATGATTCAATTGGTCCTGCTCATAGAAAAGGTCAGCAGCACTTCACTGTACTCTGAGAGGTGATAGTCACCGCAACACTGCAGGCACTGCAGCAAAAAACTGCAGTAGTGGAACCTTTAAGCAAAGCAACTTGATGACAATTCAGTAAAAATTTTGACACATCTCCCTTCATAACACAAGGATAGATTCACAAGCCAAGGGAATTCAGGTCAGCTGAACATCCTTGAAGTCACCTAGGTGGATGGCCCTGGGGTCTCCAACTGCTGGTTCTCCTTCCAGCAGTGTGTGGTCACTGATGGATCCTGCCATTACTTATAGCGATGGAGTGCAGGTCAGAGAGCAAATCTGGTGGGACCTGCTAGATCAAGATCTCCAAAATGGTCACCACCCTTGTCAGGACACACATGTCACAGCAACAATAACAGACAGAATGTGGACACACTACTCATTTGCTCTACTCTGTTCATTGCCTCTCACAACCACTATCTGATTTTCTGCCACGTCATTACATCTCCAGCATGTATAACTTGATCATTTCAGAGACTCATCAACAGACTCGCACTCAGTGGGTGCTGAATTTCCAACTGTCCTCTGAGTGCTAGAAACATGATCTGTCACTGCCTCCAACTGCTGTGGAGATGTGTCCGTGATGTATGCCCAGAAATTGACCACGAGTCGACAATGAGATAGGGTCAATTGGTATGCTCAGAGTGAAGGTATCCTTAGGTAGTAGTGATCATAACATGACTGAATTTTACATTCAATTTGAGGGAGAGGAGTGCGTCCAAAACTAGTGTTTTAGACATGAAGGCACGAAAGTGCAGCTAGCTGAAGTGAAGTGGCAAATATAATTAAGATAGAACTCAATAGATGTCAGTAGCAGACATTTGAAGAGATATTTCAGAATTCACAGACCATCACATTCTAATGAGAAAGAAAAATTCCAAAGGGCCCATCATCTGTGGTTAATTAAAAAAGTTAAAGATGGTATTAAACTTAGAGAAAAGATATATTTGTGCAGAGATGAGTAACAGGTCAGAAGATTGGGAAGAATATAAAAAACATCAAAGAATGATGAAAAGATTGGTAAAGAGGGAAGAAACAGAGTACGAGAAAAGCTAGACACTAATATCATGAGAGATAGTAAGAATTTCTAAAGATTCTTAAATATGAAAGGAGCTAAACAATGTGAGTTTTTGTCCGATAGAAAGTATGTCTGGAGAATTTATAATGGAAATCAAGGCTATGGCGGATGAATTAAACAGATAGTTTGCATTTGTCTTCACAGCAGAGGACACCAATAACATTCTAGAGGCAATTCTAAATCAGGTATTGGGGATATTCAGAAACATTAAGGTAGACAAGTCCCCAGGGCCTGATGGGATAAACACCAGAATACTGAGAGAGGCAAAGAAGGAAATTGCTGGGGCCTTGAGAGGAATCTTTGTTTCCTCACTGGTACAGAAGAGGTTCCAGAAGATTGGAGAATAGCCAATGTTGTTTCTTTGTTTAAGAAGGGTAGCAAGGATAATCCAGGCAATTACGGGCTGGTGAGTCTTATGTCAGTGATAGAAAAATTACTGGAGAGGATTCTTTGAGACAAGATTTACTCCCACTTGGAAATAAATGGATGTATTTGCGCGAGGCAACATGGTTTTGTGAAGGGAAGTCATGTCTCACTTGAGTTTCTCAAAAAAGTGATGAAGATCATTGTTAAAGGTAGGGCAGTGGATGTTGTCTACATGGACCTTTGGCAAGGTCCCTCATGGCAGACTGGTACAGAAGGTGAAGTCACATGGGATCAGAGGTGAGCTGGCAAGATGGATACAAAACCAGCTCGGTGATAGAAAAAAGGGTAGCAGCTAAAGGGAAGCTTTTCTGAATGGAGTGTTGTGATTAGTGTCGTTCCTCAAGGATAAGTGCTGGAACCTTTGCTGTGTATAATATATATAAATGATTTGGAGCAAAATGTAACTGATTTGATTGGCAAGTTTGCAGATGACACAAAAGTTGCTGGATTTGCAGGTAGTGATGAGGACCATCAGAGGATACAGCAGGATATAGATTAGTTGGAGACTTGGGCAGAGAGAAGCCAGATGGAGTTTAATCCGGATAAATGTAATGCATTTTGGAAGATCTAATACAGATAAGAAATATACAGTAAATGGCAGAATCCTTAAGAGTATTGATAGATAGAGGGATCTGGGTGTACAGGTATACAGGTCACTGAAACTGACAACATTAGATGGAGAAGGTAATCAAGAAGGCATATGACATGCCTGCCTTCATCAGCTGGGGCATTGAGTTTAAAAGTTGACAAGTCATGTTGCAACTTTAAAGAACCTCAGTTAGTCTGCACTTGGAATATAGTGTTCAATTCTGGTTGCCACACTACCAGAATGATAGGGAGGCTTTGAAAGGATACAGAAAAAAATTATCATGATGTTGCCTGATATGGAGAGTATTAGCTATGAGAGGTTAGAGAAAGTTGATTTGTTCTCATTGTAACGATGAAGGGGGCGACCTGATAGAAGTCTACAAGATTATGACGGGGGGGCATGGATAGTTAGAAGCTTTACCCGAGGGTGGAAGAATCAATTATTAAGGGGCATAAGTTTAAGATCAAAGGGCAAGGTTTAAAGGAGATGTACAAGATTTACATAGAAAGTGGTGGGTGCCTGGAACTTGCAGCTGGGGGAGGTAGTGGAAGCAGATACAATAGTGACTTTTAAGGGGCATTTGAACAAGTATATGAATAGCATGGGAATGGAGGGATACGGTCTCGCGAAGGATAGGCGGCTTTAATTCAGTTGGGTAGCATGGTCGGTGCAGATTTGGAGGGCTGAAGAGCTTGTTTCTGTGCCGTAATTTTCTTTGTTCTTGACATTTCTGAAGCGATTGCCCGATGCACTGATCATCCTTGCTATGGCCTCCCAAATCACCCCAGGATGGCTTCTTAAAGCCATCCTGGGGTATAGTATGTCCTGGCATTGCCACACACCACTGATGAGGGTCTCCTGGAAGTTGTTATTGAACTTTAAGGCAGCTTTCTTCGTTGTCACAGCCACTTGGAAATGTCTTCCTTTTAAGGCTGAGCTGGGGAGAGTGAGGGTGACACCTGGACCTTTGATCCCATTTGGTGACAGCAGGGCAGACAAATCTGTTCCCAACCACGATGTGATTCGAAGAGAAACTTGTCTGTGCATAAATAATGAGTCTCTGAGCATGATTTCCCACCACACTGCCCAATGGGAAACATGTCACTTTGAAAAATTCCACCCATCACATTCAGGGGCAGGACTCAGAACTGGCCTCTCCCACCACAATAGTAAGACTGCCATGACTAAGATCTTTTTAAGCACTATAGTTTACAGCTCCCTAATTAATGGGGACTGGTTGGAACTAAAAAACAGTAGCTAATAGTTAAAATAGTAGCTGGTTAGTCCTTCATTTCTTTAACTAAAGCTGCCCCTGCAGCACTTCCACTACCTGTGGCACAAGAATTTTCTGGACTTGAACCTATATACAGTATGATTTCCAAAATTAAACATCTAATTTATTTGTCTTTAATTCAGCTGTGTAGAAATCAGGATGTACATTTTCATTAAGTTTTTATAAACACTCTCTAATATCTGTTAACCCATATAGTTCTTTGTACCCAAAATTCCTTAGCTTCAGATTTTAAAGCTAAACTGAAAAATGGATAAAAAATGTTTCCAGCTCTGAACTTACAAACATGTGCAATTATAAAGGAGAAATAAAACAGTAAGTAACTTCCACAGTAGAAATGTCTTGACTGTTCACAGTCAGCAGACATCCATTTGTACTCTTTTCTCAAAGAAACAAGCTTAAATATTTAACTGTCAACCCTGTTATCTGTGTTTTGCTGTTAAGTCAGATTTCCTTAATTCAAGTGAATGATAGATACTTCTGACGCACATTTTGTTACAGCTTGATTTTTTTTTTGCTCAAATTCTTAAATATCACAATACTGCCAACAGCCACAACCACCCAAAGTTTTACTCTTTGGATTGTTCATAATTGTTCAGAACATAAGCTCACAATTAAGTATATTTTGTTCATCATTAGCTGCTGGAAGTCAGCACAAACCTTTCATTAGCTCATAGTTGAGAAACACTAGTTGTAGATAAAACCATAAGCAAAGTTTACACTTACAGTTGAAGGAGATTGAGTGGAATTAAACAGCCAAAAGATACATTCAAATGATACAGTGCAATTAGTTAAAAAAGGTGGAGTAGGTTTTCAAGACAGTTATTTTACAATTCTTAAAAATGTATATAAACATAAATCTAGTTTATTATATAAATAATCTTTGCAGGATATATTTCAACATTATAAATAGACAAAAGTCAAATATAGCAGCAGTTAAATGTCATGTCACAACTTGAATGAATGGGTTCATGCAAGTCATCTAAACCCTTAGATTCTGACTTTATTTTGTTAGTTTAGAAATATCTGATGTGCACAAAGTCTTTTCTTCATTGTGCTTTAAGGATAATGTGATTGAGTGAATGAAGACTGTAAGTATGACATGAACACACACAGGTATAGTAGTTACATATTGGCAAAATAACAATGTTAAAAATCAAAATTATTTTCATATTACCATAATGTTTCACAACATCACCACAGAACATTCTTGATATAAGAACATTTTTCTTCAGTCACGGCATAAAACATGTTGGCATGTGAAGATAAATTACTAATAAGAAATACTTATATTGCCCCTTACATACAAGCTAGGTTACAATATTATGCTGAAGCATTTTGATGACAACATAAACTACAACAGCAAAACCGAAGTTGTACCACAAGATATCTTTATGGTCTTGAAATATTTCCAATCTGTTAATCCTCACCATACACTCACTGATAAATGGTTGTGATTAGGTCCTGTGGTCTGATGCACAATATTGATTGTTTTGTTTACACAGACCACTTTGGCTTCTAATTCCAAATGCATGTATATAGAAATGGAATACATAAATATACTTACGGTATATTAAATTTAATTATTTGTTTATCTGCTTCTTACAAATACCAACAGTATGGTGCAATACTGAATTGTTTTACATATTTGCTCTAATATCTAAACACAATACTGCAAAATTTACTTTACTGGCACTTGAAATTGTGAAATATTTTACCGATATATTCCAATTAAGAACTACACAGTGCCTGCTTGGTTGAAAGAAAATGTAGAGGGACTGATGAAAATTCAAACAGGGATTCAATTTCCAATCTGTCTTATTTTCAGGTATTTAGCCCCACACATTTAATTTATTTCACGAGGAAGACTTTCAATATTGTGGTAATGCAATTTGAAAGATCATTCACACTACCAAAGTATAATTTTTAAATTTCTGCATTTGAAGTAGCACTACTAAGTTAAATTTTTAAAACTCAGACTTTTAACTTTGTTTTGCATTTATAGTTATATGCATTAGGAAGATTTTTAGTGTCCAAAAGTATAAGTGATTTTGGGCGAAGTGGAATGTTAAAATTTTTAAAATCTCAAATCCCAGCTATTTTCAACACTAATGGTAGCTTGTCAGGCAAACGACCCGCTCTCAACAGCTGTGTTGCTCATTTAATTTCTCCAATGAAATTGTGTACTTCAGGTTTTGCCTGTATTTTAAAATTTATTCTGGCTGGCTTCATTTCCTAGGCCTCAAGAATTCAACAGGTAAAGTAAGCTGAGGGCACACTTTCAGATCACACCAGTGCCACTTTTTCTGATTCCTCCCTTCCTCCGAAGTGCTTCCCACCCCAACATTTCCAATCCTCTCATCCTTTAGAACTCTGCCCATCATCACCCCGGGTCCTTCCAATCTCCTTTGGCCTTTTTCTCTCTTACACATTCTATTCAAGAATTCAACTGACTCAAAAAAGGGGTTACCTTTCTCAAAAAAGAGGATACACTGAATCACATTTTTATTCTGTCTTTAAACTAACAATCATACAATGATAGCACTGAATGGATGCTTTCACATCTGCAAGAAATTCTTTTTATTTTGGAAGTTTTAATACACTTATTTTAAAAAAGCTAATCATCTCTCCTAAAAAGCAGAAAAAAAATGCTAACACAGAGCATCGCTTCCCAGTTTGTAACTTTGGACAAACAATTTTTGTTTCATTTTCTAAGGAATATGTTAATGTTAGTGAAACTAAAACTACTCACTGTTCCTAACAAAATATCCTCTATTTATAACTGTACATACATATATAGAATATGAGATACTAGATTCTTTAACTAATAAAAGATACTTCACAAACTTGATACTACTTTAAACATAACACTCTTGGTTAATATTTGACAAATTGAAGTTTTTATACACAACAAAAATAACCATTAAAATAAAACCATTTTTCAACTTATTACAGAAAATTTTGGTAACATATATGGAACATCACTCGTAAGTGGTCGAGCTATTTTTGGAGACTGGACTGTCGATGAAGTATTTGAAGTCTGTAGGTTCCGTTTTTGAATGTCTAAAACATCTTTTTGTAGAACAAGCACCTTGTTCCATAGTTTCGCATTCAGTATTTCCAAGTGTAACTTCTCTTTCTTTAATTGAAGAAGTTCCAAATGCATATCTGTTGAACTTTGTTGAATTCCTTTAGGACAGGAATAACAATGCTATTGTTATTGGTCAGTGGATCTCTCTCTCTCATTTAAATTAATCTAGTTATCACTCAAATTAGCTGTAAGAGCAGGTTAGAGCATTTACAAATTTTTCAATTTGTGGGATATCCTTTGGCATTGAACTTGTATGTTAAAATTGTTGTTTACTAAATGCTTTCCTATTTAAGTGATTAGAAAACAAATAAATTTTGTTATATTGATCTGGATGTGGGATAAATTAAAGAACGTACCCAATGTATATCATGGAATAGGCTCATCCAGAGTGGCTCCATCAAATGTTAGGGGTCCTGAAAGAGTTTCATAAATGTCCCACGAATTGGCATCCAGGTGATGTCTGTGTCCTTTTTCTGCATCCTTCTCCATCAGAAACTTTATTATCTCTTCCGCTTTCATAAATATCCATAAAATTTAATGGATATGATTACTTCTCGACTCTTGACCAAATGGCACATAAAGCTTTTCAGCTTATCAGATGTTTAAGCATTAGGTGTTTTTTTCAAATTACATGCCATTTAGTTCTGTCGTACATTAGCTGCAAGTAAAAGTATTGCCTCTAACTTTCATAAAGGAAGTCCACTCTGACTTTTGTTCAGTAACGTGTAGCTAGAAAGTGTATTAATGTATATTTTGCACTTCAAAATAATAACCCATGACAATCAATTTTGCGCATTCTCAAAATACAATTTATTAGCATCTTAAGAATCAATAGTTAAAAAAAGTAACGCCGCTTAAATAGCCATACTTTTTATTTCTCTGGTCCACGATGAAGAAAACGTTGAAGAAAATAATTTGCAGACTTCTTGCAGATCTTTTATGCAATTATTACTAATAAATTAAAGAAAATAGGCTAAAAATTCAGTTGGGTTCATTAGTGGTTGCTAGGATCACAATGCAATGAGATTTTCAGAGAACTGGGTTCTGAGTAGTCGATCTGAAATGAATAGATCACAAACGCCACCCTCCTTCTTCTTTGTGAGATGTCTGCCAAAGGTCTGGTGACACAAGCCACTAGCTTTTGGAACTTTCATCAGATGAGTGGGAGTTCTTTTCACAAACAGGGCATATAAAGACACAAACTCAATTTACAAAATAATGATTGAAATGCAAGTCTTTACAGGTAATGAAGTTTTAAAGGTACAGACAATGTGAGTGGAGAGAGGGCTAAGCACAGGTTAAAGAGGTATGTATTGTCTTCAGACAGGACAGTTACTGAGATTTTACAAGTACAGGCAAGTTGTGACAGTTATAGATAGTGTGACATGAATCCAAAATCTCGGTTGAGGTCGTCCTCATGTGTGCGGAACTTGGCTATCAGTCTCTGCTTAGCAACTCTGAGATGTGTTGTGAAGGCCACCTTGGAGAACGCCTACCCAAAGATTAGAGGCCGAATGCCCCTGACCAGTGAAGTGCTCCCCAACAGGAAGAGAATACTCTTGCCTGGTGATTGTCCAGCAGTGTTCATTCATCCATTGTCGCAGCATCTGCATGGTCTCCCCAATGCAACATGCATTGGGACATCCTATCCTGCAGTGAATCAGGTAGACAATACCGGCCAAGTTGCAAATGTACGTACTGCGTATCTGGTGGATGGTGTTCTCATGTGAGATGATGGCATCTGTGTCAATGATCCGGGACATCTTGCAGAGGTTGCTGTGGCACAGTTGTGTAGTGTCATGGTCACTGTCTCCCTGAAAACTAGGTAGTTTGTCACAATGGTTTGTTTGATGTTGTGCGGTTGTTTGAAGGCAAGAAGTGCGGTGTGGGAATGGCCTTCGCGAGATGTTCATCTTCAACAATGATACATTGGAGGTTCCAGGGAAGATGTCATAGCTCTCTGCTGTGTGGAAGTATGGGTGAAGAAGGATATTCTGTCTGCGTTTGTCTTCTGAGGAGGCTAGTGTGGTTTTTCACTCTGGTGCATTGGAACTGTTGAGTCAAGCACCATATCCTGCTCTTATGAGAGCACCTTTCAGCGTCTCAAGGTGTCTGTTGCGATTCTCCTCAGCTGAGCAGATCCTGTCTATATGGATGATGTGTCCATAGGGGATGGTTTCTTTAATGTGTTTAGGGTGGAAGCTGAAGAAGTGGAGCATTGTGAGGTTATCCATGGGCTTGCAGTAAAGTGTTGAGGTAACTATCCGGAGAGTAATCCATGGTAAGTCTGATGTAGGATGGAACTTGTTGATGTCATCATCTAGTTGTTTCAGTGATTGTTCACCATGAGTCCAAAAGAAGAAGATATCATCGATGTGTCTAATGTATAGCATTGGCTGAAGGTCCCATGCAGTGAAGAGGTCTAGTTCATGAACATGTCGGCATATTGAGGTGCGAATTTGGTCCCCGTGGCTGTTCCGTGTGTCTGGATGAAGAATTGGCTGTTGGAGGTAGTCCAGGATGAGCTATAGAATTGAACTTGGAGATTGGCAGTTGTCGGCGTTGAGTACTGAGGCAACTGCAGCAATGTCATTAGGGATGCTGTTTTAGAGTGCGGAGACATCTATTGTGACAAGGAAGTGCTCCTGGTTCAACTGGTCCATGTGTGCTGAGTTTCTGTAGGAAGTCCCTAGTGTCGCAACAAAAGCTGGGGGTTCTTTATACAATGGGTTTCAGGATGACCTCGACATAGCCAGAAAGATTTTTGCACAGGGTCACATTGCCCGATACGATGGGAGGGCTTGGTGTGTTTGCCTTAGATATCTTTGGGAGGCAGTGGAGATATTCAATGCAGGAAGTATGTGGGATGACAGCACAGAGGATGCTCTGAAGGTCCAGATCAGTCTGTTGAGTTGCCATCTGGATCAAAAGACTTGATCAATCTGTTGAGTTGATGGTTGAGTTGAGTTCACATGAGGACGGCCTCAACTGGGATCTTGGGTTCTTGTCACACCATCTGTAACCTTCACAACTTGACTGGGCTTGCAAAATCTCACTAACTGTCCTGGCTAGAGACAATATACATCTCTTGTCCTGGCTGGAGACAATACATATCTCTTTAACCTGTGCTTAACTCTCTCTCCACTCACATTGTCTGTACCTTTAAGATTTGGTTACCTGTAAAGACTCGCATTCCAACCAATATTTTGTAAAGTGAGTTTGTGTCTTTATATGCCCTGTTTGTGAACAGAACTCCCACTCAGCTCATGAAGGAGCAGCGCTCTGAAAGCTAGTGGCTTGTGCTACCAAATAAATCTGTGGGACTTTAACCTGGTGTTGTGAGACTTCTTAGTGTGTTTATCCCAGTTCAATGCCGGCATCTCCAATGCATGCCTGGCTGCATTCTGATTACAGTGAATTTGGAGAATGCTGGCTGATCATCAGTAAAGTTAAAGTTTATTTGGTACATTATGCTGACATTAGTATGCTTACATTAACACTGCAATGCCATTACGGTGAAAATCCCTTAGTAGCCACACTCCAGTGCCTATTCAGGTACACTGACTGAAAATTTAGCATGACCAATGCATTAACCTGCACGTCTTTGGACTGTGAGAGGAAACCAGAGCTTCCGGAGGAAACCCATGCAGACTCAGAGAGAACTTGCAAATTCCACACAGGTAGTGACCCAAGCTGGGAACTGAACCTGAATCCTTGGCGCTGTGAGGCAGCAGTGCTAATCACCGTGCCACCCTGCTGTCCAAATCAGATATTTGGAGACAAATCCTGACGAATACTAAAGGAATTCAAGTTCATGAAATAGATGTAAGATAGTTCTCTAGATCAGTGTTTCAAAGAACCATTTGGGAAACCAATTAGCTATTGTTGTGCAATCAGAAAGGAAGGATTAATGAATAATATGTTAGTACAGGGGTGTCTAAGGAAGAGTGATCGTGATAGAATTTTATATTGATTTCCAAAGTGATATTGTTAAGTCTGAAACTGGGATCTTAAATCCAAACAAAGCATACTGTGTAGTTATGAAAAACAAGATAGCTAAGGCAGATTGGAAAACCATCTAAACAATATTTCTGTAAACAAACAATGTATTAAATATGTATTACGTATTAAATAATACATAATTTGCAACAAATATACATTCTTATAAGGCACAAAATCCACAAGCTAAGTGGTTCAACTGAGGCTAACATGGCAAGTTACTGATAGTATCAGATCAAGAGGTTCACAATGAGTGGAAGTTTCTGCTCCGCAGACCAGGTACCACAGCAGGTGGGATAAGTAGCAGGTTTCCTGTTGTGCTGTGGGATACTGCATCTGATTTTACACTTTGAATCTCATTAACTATTCATCGCGAGCAACTCCCCGAATCATGTGGCAAGTTGAGCACTCCACTGTCAACTAATGGGTCAAAGGTCCTGGCACCATACTGAAAATGCCATCCTAATACACATATTCACCCTCTACAGCCCAGCTGTGTTCACCACTAACCTTAAGATGGCCTCCAGGACAAAGAGTTTAGCCCTGAGGTTTAGCCATGACTCCCTGGAGGCTTTAATAAGAAGGTGTTTGGCAATGCCAGAATGTTCTTGCTTAGAGGCTAATTCCAAAGGGTTCATCAATCTTACCAAATGGCAAGGTGGGAGAGGTCCTGCGGTGCAGGAAAAGGATGAATAATCTCACCTGCACCACCAGGGTATGCCAACCTTCAACTTGCTCCAAACTGTTACTCTCATAATAGCATCATGTACTCAAAGGGTTATACTCCTCGGGATCTCACAATGTTAATAGGAGAGATGTCAGCAATGAATGTCTTTTTGTTCACAGGATGAAAGTATCATTGACTAGGTCAGCATTTGTTGTCCATCCCTCATTGTCCTTGTGGAAGTGAGCTGCCTTCTTTAACCACTGGAATCCTGGAGGCGTAAGTGCACCCAAAATACTGTCACACAGAGAATTCCAGGATTCTGAAACAGCAACAATAAAATAACAGTGATATATTTCCAAGTCAGGATGATGAGAGGTTTGGATAAGTACCTCCAGGTGGTAGTGTTTCTATGTGTCTGCCACCCTTAGCTTCCTAAATGAAATCATCCTGGGTTTGTAAGGTGCTGTCTGAGAAGTCTAGTTGAATTCAATGAATTTTGTAGATGGTACACAGTGTTGCATTATGCGTCGGTGGTGAAGGGAGTGAATGTTTGCAGAAGGGGTGCCAATCAAGTGGGCTGCATTGTCCTGAATGTTGACAAGCTTCTTGAGGGTTGTTGGAGCTGCCCTCTTTCAAGCAAATGGAGAATATTCCAGTACATTTCTAATTTGTACTCTGTAGACAGTGGAGAGATGATGGGGAGTCAACAGCTGAGTTACTTGCCGCAGGATTCCTAGTCTCTCACAGACACTTTACATCACTCGTATCTCATCTATCATGTTGCATTAACAGCATCTTTGGTGATTAATATAGTTTTATAGTGTAGTTATGCCCTGTAGTTCATTGATTTAGATTAGACTCTTGGTCACATTCTGGGGAATATCTCAATGACACTTTCCACAGCAGGTGGAGGAGTGACAGCTTACGTCTCTGGCACTCAAAGGACTGCTGCAAAAGCACCTGCTATGCTCAAATTAGATGATGAGCCTCTGGAAGTGGCTGTCACTAAAATGCTGGAGATGCAATGACAGGCAGTGACACATCGGACAGAACTGAGAGCGGTAGAGAACAGACTAGAGCCAGAGTGGAAGAGTTCATTTATGTCTGTCTGATGTTGTTGTTTGATATGTGAGCATCTCAAGATCTCCAAGGGAAGGATGGTGGCCCTATATTGGGAGTTCAGCAGGTTCTGCTGAATTTTCACTTGGACATGCACTCCACTGTTCTCAGCATTGGTGGAATACATCAGTGGCCAGGCAGAAGGGGCTGGGAAGCCTAAACCTCCCTCCAGGAACCTCTCAAGTAGGGGCTTTCAGACACTCACAGGGAGGAGGACCATCAGCTGGACACCCTGGGGCTAGCTATCCAAGTGATTCCAGAACGGCCAGCCTCTCCCAATCTCCTATGCCTGTGATCCCATCACCTCCAGCTTCACAGGTCGAGGAGAATGCACCTGCCTCACACCCAAAGCAAGCCAAGGTCCCCAGAAGATGTCCATCGAAGTCATCACAGAGGGTAAGGTGTAAAAATCAGCAGACTGCCTCCACCTCTGCTCCAAATGTCAGGGATGCACCAAGACACAGTAATAAGTACGGTTAGAAAAAATCAGAAATTCTGAGATCACTATGGGGGCATGGGTGTTCACTCACTGTACATATAATATTACCTTTGTAAACACATTTCCTATTCATGACAATGTTGTTATGATTTGAATGCATCATTCCTATGCACCTATTCCTATGCCATCTTCTTGCAAGCATGGCCCAAGCTCTCAGTCTGTGATTGCCTCCCTTTGTGAGTCTCAGATTCAGGTAATGTTCAGCAGACTCATGTTACTTACTTATCCCTTGTGAAATGTCAGGGAGACATGTCAAGCTCTTTTTGGAATGTATCTGCATCTTCATTTTGGAACCATTAAGTCTTAACATACACCAAAGAGTTGAGTATTCATTTCCCTTGGAGAATTACAAGTTATGTTATTTAATCAACATTGAGCTGTCTTCATTAGTTGTGTGAAAACATAGGTCCTGCAGCCATTATAGCTTCCACAACCATATGCGTGTCTCCGTGGCTGCACATTCAGATGGTCACAACTGCACGTGTTATTGCACTGGCGTGCTGCCTTTCCCTGCTGACAGTAGCTATATACAGCTTTGACTGCTGATCTTTCCAGAGATGGGAGCCTCATGATCCTTAAGGGTTGCATGATCCAAAGTCGATTGCTGACCCTGCTTGCAATGTCACCAGCTTCTGATCCCTGGCGTGATCTAGCAGGATAAATATGTGAGGTTACAGGGATAGGGCCTGGGTGGGACTGTTGTTAGTGCAGACACAATGGGCTAACTGGCCTCCTTCTGCACTGTATGGATTCTACGGATTTATGATGTAGGACACTCGCTGTGCAAAGTACTGCAGAGCCCCACCTGAATGATCTGAACATCAGAAGCACATCTTCAGGGTGTCAATGGTTTGCTCAATTTTTCCTCCAAGGCATTTTGAGACTAGTTACCCAGCAGCCAACCCTGTAAGTGCTGCAGTCTTTTGAATTTCTGAGGCATCTGGGAGCAAGTCAGGATCTCGGAGTCACATTCCCAAGGTACCTGGCAGAAACATACACCAAGTGCATCTAATGATCACGCAGCATTGAAGGAGTGGAACTGTTTCCTGTTAAATAAAGATCAGAGGTTACTTCCAGGGAGCTCTTAAAAGCAACATGTGTGCCATCAATTGCAATCTGCACTCCAGGGATGCCTGAGATCACTGCAAATCCAAGAAATCCAGCAGTCTGCCTGGCACAGCCGCTGTAAACTTTGTGGATCCCTGGAACGAGCCACTTGCAAAAGCATTGAGTGTGACAGTGACGCTTGCAGAGGATGGCCTCCCTGTCTATGTGGTGATAGATCCTCCTAAAAAATGTGGTAGGTATGAGCCACCATATCTCTTGACAATCATTGACACGTGCAACCTTGTCTCTTGCTCTTCTGCTAATAGAGAAAGCATCTCTGGAAGATTCTTGGTTGTGCCAGTCTCCTCTGTGGGACGGGTCTGACATCCTCAACATATGACTCTTCCTGAGTTTCCCCTGGACATGCATCTCAAGCCTGGCTTCTCCATAAACTATGCTCGATGGCACCAGGCTTTTCTTCTCTTCCTCAAGAAGGAGCATTGCAATCGAGAAGCAGTGTTGAGCATGGCCTCCATTATTAAGTCCTCCTTCTTCCTGAGGACAGATAGATCTAACAGGTGAATTTAGATGCAGTAACTCCACTACACCCCTCCACTCTCAGTAGGGAGACCTTTGTCCTAGTGTTGCACTAGCCGAGGTGCTACCTCTCAAATTATAGATACTTAAGAAGCTACGCCAACAACCTGAGATTTCAAGTTCATAGAGAATGGATGAGGCTTGAGCACAGCCATGTTATAGTCACTCTCACAAGAGGCACTCTAAAATGCCTGATTTAGATTAACAATTAAGCCTACCTTAGTTTTTTTTTTGAATGACTGGATAGATATTGACCCCTAACCCATGTCAATTTGACAATGTGCTTTGCCAGATTTGATTGAGCATCTTGCAGAAATCCAGCAGCTGTGCTTTTTTAATGGCCGGATGCCTCTTCCCTTCCCAAAAAACAGTGGCCAGCAAGATTAAGGAAAATCCCAAGGCTTTTTATACATATGTAAAGAGCAAGAAGTTTAAAAAAGATAGCAGACAAAAGGCAGGGAATTATAGGCCGGTTAGTTTAACGTCTGTAGTTGGAAATATGCTAGAATTCGTTATCAAAAAAGAAATAGCCAGGCACCTAGAAAAAATGGTTTGATCAAGCAGACGCAGCATGGATTCGTTAAGGGGAAGTCACATTTGACACATTTATTGGATTTCTATGAGGATGTGACAAGTGTGATAGACAGAGGGGAACCGGTAGATGTGGTGTTTTTAGATTTCCAAAAGGCATTTGATAAGGTGCCTCACAAAAAATTCTGCAGAAGGTGCACGGAGTTGGGGGAAAGGTGTTAGCGTAGATTGAGGATTGGTTATCTAACAGGAAGCAGAGGGTTGGAATCAATGGGTGCTATTTTAGTTGGCAGTTGGTGACTAGTAGAGTGTTGCAGGTATCGGTGCTGGGTCCTCAACTGTTTACCACTTACATAGATGATCTGGAGGAGGGGGCTGAGTGTAGGGTAACGAAATTTGCTGATGACATGAAGATGAGTGGAAAAGCAAATTGCGTGGAGGGTGTGGAAAGTCTGCAGAGAGATCTGGATAGGCTGAGTGAGTGGGCGAGGACCTGGCAGATGGAGTATAATGTTAGTAAGTGTGAGGTTATCCACTTTGGTAGAAATAATAGTAGGAGGGATTATTATTTAAAAGGTGAAAAACTGCAGCATGCTATGGTGCAGAAGAACCTGGGGGTCCTTGTGCATGAATCGCAAAAACCCAGTCTGCAGATGCAGCAAGTGATCAAGAAGGTGAATGGAATGTTGGCCTTTATAGCGAGGTGGATAGAATATAAAAGCAAGGAGGTCTTGTTGCAACTGTACAGGGTACTGGTGAGGCTGCAACTGCAGTACTGTGTGCAGTTTTGGTTGCCGCATTTGTGGAAGGATATATTAGCTTTGGAGGGAGTGCAGAGAAGATTCACTAGGCTGACAATGGAGATAAGTGGATTAGCCTAAGAAGAGAGATTGAATAGAGTGGGTCTATACTCGTTGGAGTTTAGAAGGCTGAGGGGGGATCTTACAGAGACATATAAGATAATGAAGGGGATAGATAGGGTAGAAGTAGAGAGATTCTTCCCGCTTAGAAAGGCTAGCAGGACTAGAGGGCACAGCCTCAAAATAAGGGGACGGGGGGGGGAACAGTTTAGAACAGAGTTGAGGAGGAACTTCTTCACTCAAAAGGTGGTGAATCTCTGGAATTCTCTGCCTGTTGAAGTGGTGGAGGCTATCTTGCTGAATATATTTAAGTCACAGCTAGATA
Organism: Sphyrna mokarran; assembly: GCA_024679065.1. Classification (NCBI taxonomy): domain Eukaryota; kingdom Metazoa; phylum Chordata; class Chondrichthyes; order Carcharhiniformes; family Carcharhinidae; genus Sphyrna; species Sphyrna mokarran. The sequence goes on along the minus strand of JAGIQG010000006.1, from coordinate 34,470,921 downwards.
GGTTTCTGATAGACAAAGGAATTAAGGGTTGTGGGGAGAAAGCGGGAAAGTGGAACTGATTCACTTCAGAAGAGCCATGATCTTATTGAATGGCGGGGCAGGCTCGAAGGGCTAGCTGGCCTACTCCTGGTCCTATTTCTTATGTTCTTAAAAAGATAGCCAGAGAGAAGGTTGACCCACTCAAGAAGAAGGGAGGGAATCTATGTGTGGAGCCATAGGAAATGGGCAAGGTATTAAATGAGTACTTTGTGTCAGTATCCATCAAAGAGATGGACTTAGTGGATGATGAATCTGGAAAAGGATGTGTAGATAGCTTGAGCCATGTTGAGATTAAAAAGGAGGTATTGGGGTTCTTGAGAAACATTAAGGTAGTTAAGTCTCAGGGCCTGATGGGATATACTCCAGAATACTGAGAGAGGCAAAGGAGGAAATTCCTCGGCTTTGAGAGAAATCTTTGTATCCTTATAGTAGAGGTCCCAAAAGATTGGAGAATCGTCAGTGTTATTCCTTTGTTTAAGAAGGGTAGCAAGAATAATCCAGCTAATTACAGGCTGGTGAGCCTTACATCGGTGGTAGGGAAATTATTGGAGACGATTCTTTGAGACGGGATTTGTTCCCACTTGGAAATAAGCGGACGTATTATGAGAGGCAACGTGGTTTTGTGAGGGGGAGGTCGTATCTCATGAACTTGATCAAGTTTTTCTAGGAAGTGATGAAGATGATTGAGGGTAAGGCAGTGAATGTTGTCTACGTGAAGGTCAGTAAAACTTTTGACGAAGTCCCTTATGGCAGACTGGTGCAAAAGGTGAAGTCGCATAGGGTCAGAGGTGAGCTGACAAAGTGGATGCTGACATAACTGGCTTGGTCAAAGAAGTACAGATACCAGCATTGAACTGGGATAAACACAGTAAGAAGACTCACAACACCAGGTTAAAGACCAACAAGTTTATTCGGTAGCACAAGCCACTAGCTGTTTGTGAACAGAACTCCCCCTTATCTTATCTGATGAAGGAGCAACGCTCCAAAAGCTAGTGGCTTATGCTACCAAATAAACATGTTGGACTTTAATCTAGTATTGTGAGACTTCTTACTCAGTCAAAGAAGACAGAGATTAGCAGTGGAAGGATGTGTTTCTGAATGGAGGCTGTGACAAGTGGCGTTCCTTAGAGATTGTGTTGGGACCTTTGTTGTTTAATATAAATAAATGATTTGGAGCAAAATGTAACTGGCTTGATTATTAAGTTTGTGGATGACACAAAGGTTGATGGATTTGCAGGTAGCGATGAGGACATCAAAGGATACAGCAGGATATAGATCAGTTGGAGACTTAGGCGGAGAAATGGCAGATGGAGTTTAATCCAGACAAGTGTCAGGTAATGCATTTTGGAAGGTCTATTACAGATAGGAAATATACAGTAAATGGAAGAACCCTTAAGAATATTGATAGGCAAAGAGATCTAGATGTACAGCTTCACAGGTCACTGAAAGTGGTAATGCAGTGGAGAAGGTAGTCAAGGAGGCACATGGCATGGTTGCCTTCATCAGCCATGGCAGTGAGTTTAAAAACTGGCAAGTCATGTTGCAGCTTTATAGAACCTTAGTTAGGCCGCACTTGGAATATAGTGTTCAATACTGGACGCCACACCTTGGGAAGGATGTGGAGGCTTTGAAGAAGGTACAGAAAAGATTTACCAGACGTTGCTTGGTATGGAGAGCATTAGCTATGAGGAGAGGTTGGAGAAACTTGGTTTGATCTCACTGGAACAACAGAGATGGAGGGGCGACCTGATAGAAGTTTACAAGATTATGAGAGACATGGACAGAGTGGATAGTTAGAAGCTTTTTCCCAGGATGGAAGAGTCAATATTAGGGGGCATGGGTTTAAGGTGGAAGGGACAAGGTTTAAAGGAGACATGCAAGGCAGATTTTTTACACAGAGCTTAGTGGGTTCTTGAACTTGTTGCTGGGGGAGTAGTGGATACAGCAGTGACTTTTAAGGGGAATCTTGTCTAATACATGAATATGATGGGAATAGAGGGATATGGTCCCTGGAAGGGTAGGGGGTTTTAGTTCAGTCAGGCAGCATTGTCGATGCAGGCTTGGAGTGCTGAAGGGCCTGTTTCTGCGCTGTAATTTTCTTTGTTCTTTGTTCTCATACTCATTAAACGCTTAATGAGACCACCTCTAATTTGAGCATACTTAATACTGCTTGCTCATTTCAAAGCACACCATTACTTAGCAGTTCCAACTCTCAGTTTTCAATGGTGTTCATGAGATCTATAAAGTGACCATTTCCATGTACCATGTGGACCTCACTCCTCAGTATGTGTCATTTTGGTCTCCTCACCTTGCCCTAGAAGGAATACAACAAAAGTTCACTAGACTGGTTCTTAGATGAGGGGATTGACTTATGAGGCAAAATTGAATAAACAAAGCCTATATTTTCTCCTGTCTATAAGAATGAGAAGTGATCTAAATGAAATATAAAATTCTTAAGTGGATTGACAGGGTGAAATGTTTTCCCTGGCTGAAGAATCTTGAGCTAGTTTCAGAATAAGGGGTTGGCCAATTAGCACTGAGGTGAGGATAAATTTCTAACTTAAAGGGATGGAAATATTTGAATCTCAGAGAAAATGGATGCTCCGTCACTATATGCAATATAATGTTCAATGGATTTTTGGGTATTAAGAGATGCAGGGGATGGTGCAGGAAGGTAGAGTTGAGGTGGGAGATCAGCCATGATCTTGATGAATGATGGAGCAGGCTCAAAGCCTGGTGCTTATTTCTCATGTTCAAGTATTGATATTGGGAGACAAATGCATTCCACAATGCCATCTAGCGCCCAGAGGCTAACATTACATTGTGACAGCCAAACACAGTAAAATTGAAGTGATGAAGAGCTAGAAATCTGGCCATTTTCCTCAACATAACCCAAAGTCACCACAGGCATTACTGTCCCCAGTGAAATCAGCTATCAAACCAAACTCAATAATTGAATCAATGATCTTCTCAGTCTACATAGATCAGACTGGTAACAATAGCATGGCAATTTTTCTTTGCTAATTACTTTTGTAGTGTTACAATTCTCTTTAAAAAGTGATTTACCATATAATAATTGTAAAAGCTATCAGTAAATCCAGTGACCAACATTATAATATAATCTTCTGTTTCAGAAATAAATTCTATTACATACCTTGACTGTAGTTATGATCAGTATCAATGTGAGTCACTGGGGGACTAATCCCTTCATTGCTTGATGCACCAGCCAAACAGGTGACACCAGATCTAAGAAAAAATGTTTTACTTAGTGATCCAAAGTACATTATGACTAAATAGTATTTCTTAAACTAAAACTTTATTAACATTTCCACATCTTCATGCCAGCTTTTTTGTCCTACTACATTAGGAAATATAATACATTTAAATTTCTAATTAATGAGGTGTTGAGCTACATCAGAGCATTGGTTCATCAGTGCTTGTTCAGAACACACACAAAATACTACCAGATGTCTATCTTCAAATGTTCAAAATGACTAAAGTTTTCTAAGGAGGCAATTACTATAGTACTCTCCTACTAGAATTGCAGGTCCTTGGTTTTGGAAGAAACCTGATACTAGTCATTCTCAAGTTAAGTGCAGCCCTAAACATTAAAACCAGTAACTCATTTCATAGCTCCACAGGGTAAATGATTGGCATTTCTTAAGTTACAACACATAGGTACATGCAAGAAGTGACCATTGGCCTGTTCAAAATAGCCTACAAATTCATCAGATTCCCAACAGATGCCGCTAGCCAGGCTTTTCCAGCAGTTGGCTTTGGGACCATCACATGTGGTCATTAGGACTCCCTGGTTAAAATAATTTGGATGAATGCATTAGATGAACTGTCTAATTGTTGACAGACAATAATTAATTTTTGAAGGTATTAAACTTTAGATGAGAAAAGTTCTAGCTATGTTATAGAAACAAGCCAACATCTATCTGGCAGACATAATTTCATATAAATAAATCTAGTAGTATGTACACAGATATAACTAATAACAAGCAAGCATACACCATGTAGCGTTGCATATTCAAGGTTCAAGTTGGAGATAAGTTCTAGGTGACATTGTACCTGAATCTCTACAGGGTTCATAACCAACTGCTATGCTCGGCTCATGTAGATTGAGAAGAATGGAGGATATGATGATGCAGAAGCAATTCAAAAATAGAGGCTGGCTGAAGAGTAGGGCTTCCCTTTCTCCATCCCAGCATGAATTGAGCTTTCTAGATCTCCAACTGCAGCCAGAAAACCCTAAAGCTGACAGTCAGGAATGCAGCAATGCTCCTATTTCTGACCTCCATTTCTAGTGTGAGGTGTTGATGCAAAGAAGCCGGAGGTGGATTAGCCAGTTTACATTATCAATCTTAGGCAGGAAATATGGATGAGCCCAATCTTTCTGAAAGATAGGGTACAGGGTCATAGAACCACAGAATCCTACAGTGTAGGAGGAAGCCATTCGGCCCATTGAGTCTGCACCAACTACAATCCCACCCATGCCCTATCCCCATAATCCCATGCATTTACCCCTTGACACTAAGGGACAATTTAGCATGGCAATCCACTTAATCTGCACATTTTTGGACTGTGGGAGGAAACCGGAACACCCAGAGGAAACTCATCAGGTGGACATCCTACAGTACACATTTTTAAAAATAATTTAAACTTAATCGCTGTTTAACAAAACACAATAATATACAGCCAACGACTTCTGAAAAACAGATTTGATCTCATTAATATCTCATATATTCCTACCTCAGTAAAGATTGAGATTGCTCTGATTGTGTTGCCTGATCATAAGCCTACAGAAAGAAAGGCAGTAAAGAGGTTACTGTGAACTAAAATATATTTTCAATTCTAGAAAGATGATGGTCATTGCATTTTGAACTCTGAACATCATCAGTGGAGATCAATCAGCTTAGGATATGCAGCAGAAAAAGCAGGGAAATTCCTTCACAGAATTGGTACATCTTTTTAAACATTAAGAATTATGCTTCCACATTTACTATTATTCTTCAACTGCAGACTTTTGGCCAAGGGAATTTTAAATCAACTTGAGAGATTCACAGACAGATGTAGTCTTTTAGTGACAGGATAAATAGAAGGGATTAAATGATTCCTTTTAGCAAGTTAAGTTTGCTCATGTGTGAATGCAAAAACAATACTAAAACAAATTAGATTTTAAAATATATACATATCAAAGTATTGAACATATTTTAATATATAAAATGTATTGTTCATCTCAGTCAAAAGAGCAAATGCTGCAAACTGTAATGGTAAGATCAGAAGGTTGGAACTGAGAATCTATTATACAGCAAAAATAAGCATTAGAAGTTTCAAGCTTTTGGACAAGTGTTATAACATTATAGCAGCATACATTGTCCAGGCATAAGGGACTGTATTTTTGAGCACAGAAATCATATATCTCTGCCCTGGTGATGTGCCAAGGGGAACAATTCATCTGTGGTCAAATAGCAACCAGGAAATGGGTTTAGCCAAAATGCGAAGATGTCTGGAATGATCATTATACTGAAGTATCATTATATTTTGCAATTGACTGAGATATCCTGTCAAAAACTGGACTGACATGTAAACACTAGGTGAAATTAATTTTAAGCTAATGAAGAGGTGTACCTTAAGACAGAAGGAAATGTAATTGGCTGAGTATCTCAGAACTTTGGAGATGTTTCACAGTCCCATAGCCATAGTTAATGAAAACAGCAAATTAATTTGGAAAATGTTTGAGAAGGGGTACAACCCAGACGCTTCTGAATCTGACCAAATGTTATGCTGGAATAGCCAAAGTAAACATAAACTAGAGGTGGCCAGAGCAATCCTAGCCACCACCATAAGGATCCGTCTCTTAAAAGAGGCAGCTGAAACAGAAATACTGTCTGGGAACATAGCTCAAGAAACTTCTCAAAAAAGAAACAGTAAAGGAGACAGAAAGGACATCAGATTCCTCAAACTTCAGTGATTACATCACAAACTGAGACTGCTTCCCAAGAGCTTCAAAATTCCTTGCCCGAAAATTTCCAAGATCTTAGAGCCATGATTTAATAATCACTCTAACCACGTCACAAATCACATAATGGCCGCTAAGTCCTGTGAGACTAAAAATATTAGTTGTGCCAACAAGATTTCTCAACATGATCTTCCCAGTTTCACTTCAATTACATGATCAGATTCATGCCCTAATTCAGGACACAAATCTGATTTGCATGAATTTGAATGCATTATAATATACTTACCAGGCTTAATGTCACATCTTCCATCCTCAACAAATCTTCCCACCCACGCTGTGATGTCACATTGGCACAAATTACTACTGTTCTTTAAAAGGGCTACCTGCGGATTATCAATCCAGGAAACTAAAGAATGGAGGAATGACACCAATGAGTTGTCTGAAATCTCCAGTTTGAATAAGCAGGGTGCCTGTTAACACTGCTTCTCTCTGTAGGAGGAACCAGTAGTTTGTATCCTGAGCTTCATGCTTGTTACACTAATTGGTCCTCAGCATCATCAGTTCCTCATATTTACAAATACAAGACTGAGACTCAGCTTTAGGTGTCGGGACTGTCAACTGGTGGTTCAGGAACAAGTGCCAAAGGGGTTACATCTCTTTAGGATGTCTGCAAATAAAGTTCCTTTCATAACATAACATGTAACCTCACCCTCCCCACCTCTCCATCACCAAGGCAAACCTCACCACCCTAATGTCACAGCCAGTTGCAATGAGTAAACACATTTCCCTCCCGAAAGACTCCCTAGTAGTCTCAAGTGTGACGGGAGAGAAACACAGACTGATGTCCAGCTGCGAGTCAGAAGGGGTGAGGACAAATGCAAGACCATAAGACACAGGAGTAGAATTAGGTCACTTGGCCCATTAAGTCTACTCTGCATTCAACCATGGCTGATTATTTTTCTCATCCCCATTCTCTTGTTTTTTTTCCCAGTAACCCTTGATCCCATTATTAATCAAGAATCTATCTATCTCTGTCTTAAAGAAATTCACTAACCTGGTCTCCACAGCCTTCTGCGGCAGAGTTCGAGAGATTCACCACTCTCTAGCTGAAGAAATTCCTCCCTATCTCTGCTTTAAAAGATCGTCCCTTTAGCCTGAGATTGTGATCGCTGGTTCTACTTTTCCTACTAGTGGAATCCTTTCCATGTCTACTCTATCCAGGCATCACAAGTGTCCTGTAAGTGTCAGTAAGATCCTGCCCCTCCCATCCTTCCAAACACCAACGAATACAGACCCAGAATCTTCAACCGTTCCTCATACGACAAGCTCATCATTCCAAGGATCATTTTTGTGAACTTCCTCTGGATCCTTTCCAAGGTCAGCACGTCATTCCTTAGATATGCGGCCCAAAACTGATCACAATACTCCAAATGGGGTCTGACCAGAGCTTTATACAGCTTCAGAAGTACATCCCTGCTCTTGTATTCTAGCCCTCTCAGTATGAATGCTAACATTTCATTTGCCTTCTTAACTGCCAACTGAACCTGCATGTTAACTGTAAGACAATCTTGAATAAAAATTCCCAAGTCCCTTTGTGTTTCTGATTTCCTAAGCAGTTCCCCATTTAGAAAATATTCTACGCCTCCATTTCTCCTTTTCCTTATCCAAATTGTATTCCATCCGCCACTTCTTTGCCCACTTTCATAACCTGTCCTTCTGCAGACCCTCCATTTCTTCAATACTAACAGTACTTCCATATAATCTTTGTATCTTCTGCAAATTTAGCAACAGGGTCTTCAAGTTTCTTCCATATATTGCGAAAAGATGAGTCCCAGCTCTGACCCCTGAGGCTCACCAGCTGCCATCCTGAGAAAGACCTCTCCATCCCCATTTTCTGCCTTCTGCCAGTCTACACAAAGAAATCCCACAACACCAGTTTAAAGTCCAAACAGGTTTATTTGTAGAAAATGCTGCAAGCTTTTGGGACACCTGTCCCTTCATCAGATGGCTGGGAGTTTTGGACTTTAAACTGGCGTCGTGGGATTTCTTTGTGTTTTACCTCACTCCACATCATTCTGCCAGTCAGTCAATCCCCTATCTATGCTAGGATCTTATCCTTATCATGGGCACTTAGCTTATTTAACAATCTCCTATGCGGCACCTTGTCAAAGGCCTTCTGGAAATCTAAATAAAATCACATCCTCCGAATTCTCCTTTATCTAATTTCCTTGTTATCTCCTCAAAGAACTCTAAATTTGTCAGAGATGACCTCCCTTTGACAAAGCCTTGCTGCCTCAGTCCTATTTTATCATGCACTTCCAAGTTCTCTGTGATCTCATTTTTAATAATGGCCTCTAAAATCTTGCCTATGACTGAACTCAGGCTAACCAGTCTATAATTTCCTGTCTGCTGCCTCCATCTCTTCTTAAACAGCAGTGTTACAATCGCTACTTTCCAGTCCTCTTAGTACCTTCTCTGCCTCCGGTGATTCCTGAAAGATTACCACCAATGCCTCCACAATTTCTTCTGCTATCTCTTTTAGAATGCTGGGGTGTAGTCCATCCGGTCCAGGTGATGTGTCCACCTTCAGACCTTTCAGTTTCCCCAGAACCTTCTCCTTAGTGATGGTACAAGGTACAGCCCTGTTCTGGAGATGGGAGGGCACTTGAGATATAAGTGCACGACTGCTGCAGGTGATGTTCCTGCTCTCATCAAAGAGTGGCCAGTGGGTCAGAAGATGTTAATGATCAGTAGCTGGAAGCTAACCTCTCTCTGATCCCTTGCAGGAGACCAAACAATATGGAGATGGCGTTAATCAAGCTCACAGTGATCTTAAGCACATCACTGGAAGGGAGACTCCAGCAGTAATATGCAGTGGCACTCATAATGGATCCTCCAAACCAAGACCAGAGACTGCAGGTCAGAATCAGAAGCTGGTGCAGCACCAGCTGTGGAGGGAGCTTAAATACAAAGCTGATGTCCCAGAATATACCTCACTCAGATCTCCTTCACAGAGTTTTCCAATAGCATCTGCGAATGAAACAGTTGTACTGAAAAGATCTAATCATTTGGAGAGCATGTAGGCTCTATAAGATCAACTGTTGATGGTGAGAAGCACCATTCCATTAAGAAGCAACTTAAGCTTATGAAACTTCGAAGTGGTGAGTATCAATTATACTTAATACAATATTAGATCAAAATTAGACAGGTTCCTACACATATGGACACAGAGTGAACATATACTTCCTTAACCTTACAAACTCGCCCACTATGTTCCTCCCATTTTGGATTGGCACTGGTGTTGTAGTGCCACTTTGTTCTGTTTATTACACCAGTCTTTCAAAGGGGGGGGGGATCAGATGGGCAATGGACTCACACAGTCTCCTGGGCAAAAAACCTGGGCTGTGCATCAGTGGATCCTCGTCCCTCTGGGTGCTCGAGGGCACCTGGCTTATTCCATGGCATTGAAGGGCAGTTGAAGTGAGATCCGGAAGCCCCGGTATCCTCTACTATTTTATGATTTACGCATGAGGACCGCAAAATCCTTCTGTGCTGCGGTTTTCACCAGTCTTTCTCCATTTAAATAATACCAAGCTCCTTTGCTTTTCCTATGGAAGTATACAACTTTATATTTTCCTACTGAAATAACTCCTCAGCAGCCAGTCTCCCTATACCAGGTTCCCTTATTTACAAACATATTTCCGATCCTAAGAGTGTTTCAGTATAAATTCAGAATCCGGAGAGTCAGTAGACCTGATACTCCTCAATATGTTATATATAGAGGTGAGACTCCCTAATTGGGCAGACCATCATTACCTCAGTACTTCAGGGAGGGAGCTGATACTCCAAGAGGCCAACCTCATGGATCTCGCTGAGGTCATTAAAAGGTTGTTCCCTCTTTTCAAAGATGTGCAGGTTAGGCAGATTGTCAGGCAAAATTATCCGTTACTGTCTGAGGGACTAGCAAAGTAAATATGTGAGGTTACACAGATAGACTTGGCAGTGGGATCGTTGTCAGTCCCGGCTCGATGAGCTGAATAGCCTCCTTCTGCACAGAAGAGATTTCATGACTCTATTACACTCTTTCCCCCTTATGTTCAAAGAACATGTCCCTCATGAGTCTCTTGTGACTTTCAAAGCCAGTTTCTCTAACTCATGGGCAGGATGTATCGAATAAGCGCTCTTCTCTTATAACGCGAGCACCAGAGTTCTAGTTCACTCCATTGCTCAGGAGGTAACGGAATAGCCGCACTTTTTCCGAAGTCCTAACTAGGAACCTGCAAAGGACTTTCCTTGGTTCTCAGCCCACTGGGTACTTTTGGTTCCTGGGCAAGCGATGATTTCTAGGCCCACATCTGGCCCAGATGTTTTTTCTGGATAACCTCACCCAACCATATATTGGCCTCATCCTAGAGTCAACAGTTCCTGGTAGACATCTGGGACCCTTGGTGTAATTCTTCACCAGTACTTTTTTTTACCAGCCCCCAATTGTATTTCCAGGCTGCTGTTATCATGGGCTTTGCATTGGGCTTTTTGCTGCCTTCTCCCCCCCTAGTTCGGGAAGATCAAACTCAATCCAGTGCGGAGTTGTCTGCACATGAGCAATTCTGTGGGCTGTATTCCCGTGGCATGGAGGGATTGCCCGGTGATCAAATAACCAACAGGAGAGCTTGGTGTCCATTGAGGCTGCCGACTGTTTGTTTAACTAAGTTTTAAAGTCTGGACTGCTCTATCCATGAGATCATTCATGGTATGGTGCAATCTTGATATTCGAATCCCATTTGATTTTATGAACCTGGTGAACTGCTGGCCAGCAAAAGTTGGCCCATGTCAGAGACCAGCACCTCTGGGAACCCACGTGTTGAAAAGGAGGTGTGAAGTTTCTCTACTGTTGTTGTTGTGATCGCTAAATGCACCTTATGGACATCCAAACACTTGGAGTGGGTATCCATTATAATACCCATTATGAGTAGAAACATCGAGCCCATGAATGGGTCTACATGATCCATGTCGAACCCATGGTCTACCCAGCCATTCACATGGTTGTAAAGGAGCTGTCGGTGGCAACTTTTGCCCTTAGTGGCATTGCAGCATTGACCAATGACGCTAGTGACACTATGCCCACGTTCATTCCACCAAACATGACTTCTCGCCAACATCTTCATTTTGAGTATTCCTGGATATCCGTGATGTACTTCAGTCAATATGGGATAGCAGCCTGACTCAAAACAACCACTCATGCTCCCTATAACAGTACAGCCATCTTCTATAGTGAGTTGTCCTCTTCCACTCCAATAAGGGAATTGGGGCAGTGCTGTTCTTTCCATTTCCCCCATCAGCACTAATATAGTTTAACTTTTGCGAGGACCAGGTCCTTTTGTATCCAAAGACACATATTACGTTTGCTTTGATTTGATTTATTGTCACATGTATTAACATACAGTGAAAAGTATTGTTTCTTGCATGTATACATTCAGAGTACTGCTCATTGAAAACAAAATGCGACAGTTCAAAATGGAATGTTACAGTCATAGCAAGGGTGTAGAGAAAGATCAACTTAATGTAAGATAAGCGCATTCAAAAGTTTGACGGCTGTAAGGAAGACACTGTTCTTGAGTCGGGTGATACGTAACCTCACGCTTTTGTTTTGTTTTTGCAATGGAAGAAGGTGGAAGAGAGAATGTCTGGGATGCACAAGATCCTTAATTATGCTGGCTGCTTTCTCAAGGCAGCTGGAAGTGTAGTCATACCAAGCTATGATACAACCAGAAAAAATGCTTTCCATGATGCATCTGTAAAAGTTAATGAGAGTTGTAGCTGACATGCCAAATTTCCTTAGTCTTCTGAGAAAATAGAGGCATTGGTGGGCTTTGTTAACTATAGTGTCGGCATGGGGGGAAAAGAACAGGTTATTGGTGATCTGAACAGCTAAAAGTTGAAGATCTCGACCCTTTCCATTTCATCCCCATTGATGTAGACAAGGGCATGTTCTCCACTACACCCCCTGAAATCAATGACAATCTCCTTTATTTTGTTGACATTGAGGAAGAGATTATTGTCGCTGCACCAGATTCTCTATCTCATTCCCGTACTCTGTCTCATCATTGTTTGAGAACCATCCACTATGCTGGTGACATCAGCAAACCTGAAAATTGCATCAGAGGAATTTGGCCACACAATCATCGGTATATAAGGAATATAGTAGGGAGCTGAGAACATAGCCTTGTGGGGTACTGGTGTTGAGGATGGTCATGGAGGTGGTGTTGTGGCCTATCCTTACTGACTGTGGTCTGTGAGTTAGGAAATACAGGTTCCAGTCACAGAGTGAGGAGCCGAGGCCCAGGCCATGGAGTTTGGAGATGAGTTTCGTAAGAATAATGGTGTTGAAGGCTGAGCTATAATCAATAAATGGGAGTCTGACATTGTTATCTTTGTTCCAAGGTTAAGTGCAGGGCCAGGGATACAGCATCTGCTGTGGACCAGTTGCGGCCATTGGAGGGTATCCAGAAAATTCATGGTCATTACCATCTCTTCTGCTTGTGATATCATCGATGGATGTCTGCTACAGGTAATCTATTCAAGGCATCTGCATTTGCCATGTGGCCTCTCAGCTGGTGTTTCAACTAATCATTTTAAGCAGCCAATAATAAAGCCCACCATTGGATCTGGATCTATTGGTGGCATAGTTTTGTCCACACTTAGCCTTAGTAACAGCTTATGATCGGTGTCAATCGCAAATTTGTACCCATAAAGATATTGATAAAATTTTTTCACTTCAAATTTTACCACCAACCCTTCCTTTTTCAATATGGGTGTACACTTTTTCTGTTTTAGCCAAGGTCGTCATTGCAGGTTAGCACCAACTCTTTTCTAGGATCAAAATATGCTTTGACATTCAATGATGAAAGCTGTTGCTTTATTCTCTTAAAAGCCAAGTCCTGACAAGTGAACCATTCCTAATCTTAATTCTTTTTTAGCAGTTGATGTAGTGGAATCAAGACCGAGACAAGGTTTGGTATAAATTTTCTGTAGTATGTCTCCAACCCTAGAAATGACCATAACTCTTGAATGCATGTTAGTCACTCACATCTGGTGTTCCATCTTTGTTTTACCTATAATGAGAATGTTATCCAGATAAATGGCCACCTGGGGTAAACCTTATGACATGTTCTCTATTAATCATCAGTTGGCTGATGATACCAGAAAGGGTAACCTTCTGTATTGATAAAGACTCCCATGAGTATTGATCGCAGAATATTTCTGAAAATCTTTATCCAGTTGCAACTGCAAATAAGCATGACTCATATCTAATTTCAAGAATAAAAGTTCCCCTGCAAACTTTGTATATAAGTTCTCAATCCAGGGTATAGGGTATTCGTCCAGCTGTGAAAAATGGTTTACTGTTTCTTTAAAGTCACTGCAAAAGCACACTGAACCATCTGGTTTTAAAACAGGCACTACTAGTGCAGCCCATTCTGCGAACTGAGCAGGTTTTATGATACCTTTTCATTACTATCTACGAAGTTGTGTTTCTAGTTTTCCCCTTAAAACAAATGGTACCAAATGGGCCTTGCAAAATCACGGGACCACTCTCTAGTCAACATGCAAGGTTGCCTTGGCTCCATTTATTGTTTCTAGACCTTCCTGGAAAACTTCCAGTGATTTGAGCAGGACTTCACTCAATGCGGCCATTTTTTAATTGAAAAATGTTTACGCAAGTCAGGTAGTCATCTTAACTAGTTTCACCCATTGGGCTCAGGCCGTGCCCTCCACTACCATTAATGGTAACTGAATCAACTGAAGAGACAGGAACAAAGGTTGTACCCACAATTCTCAGAGGTTCCCCTGTATAAATTCCTGTCTTGTTGAAGTGTTGATTAAAATTAAAAGTTGGAGTCCAGAGAGAATTTTATTGAACACTGATTCTCTGATCACTGACATGGGCATACCTATATCAACCTTCTTTAATACTGAATGTCCATTTAACCTTGAAGTTATCTTAATTGGGTCCGATTTGGACATTGCTATGCAGTTTAATTGTTCTACGTCAGATGTAGGTGGCTCTTCCACTAGCTTGGACGCTGGCCTACATGTTGCTTTCCTAAATCTAGGTCTTGAAGGCTTGCTTTGCTGTTCCAACTCTGCGTACTGACAACAATTACAATGGCTTGCTGAACAGGATTCTGAAGGGACTGTTGGCAATCTGGTCAAAGCCTAGCTTTGTTTTGGGACTGTCCTGTGGGCAGACCTGTTTACTTGCATCCAGATACTTCCTGAAGAAGACTATGTAATCGCCTGTGCTCAAGTTGCGGTCCCCAAACTCAGTCAAACTGGCAAGATCCATTGGGATATCTTGCAATTCATACACTCCATTCGCAGTATTTTCCAACAATAAGGCAGCTGCAACACCTGTTTTTAAGCCCAACTGGGCTTCAGTCAACAGGCATTTTTGAATAGTTACATTAATTATACCGCATACCAACCAGTCTCTAAGCATCTCAAATTCACATGCTTCCGCCAGTCATCTCAACTTTGTTACGAAACTTGTAACAGACTTCTCCATCTGGTACATTCTCAGGATCAGGTGTGGCTTAGGGTCATAATATTCACTCACTAGGTCTGCCAATTCCTGGAAGGTTTTGGTATCTGGTGTTTCCAGAAAGTTAAGCTGTGAATAACAACAAATGCCAACAGTCCGTTAAATGGTCAAAAGAATGACTGGTTGCTTTTCATCTGCCGTAACGTCAATGGCCCTAAAAAAGTAATGCATGTGTTCCACATATTGGCACAGTCCTCAATAGCTAGATCAGAAGAGTCCAGATTCCCAAATAGAGGCATGATGCCTGAAAATTGCTTAACCTCAAGCCAAGCTGGCTGTTGTGAACAAGTTCCTTATAGTCATTCTTTTCTCTCACCACCACTGAAATAACTCCTCAGAGGTCCTTTGCCAGGTTCCTATTATTTACAAAGTTATTTCCAATCCTAAGAATGCTTCAAGTACAAAGTCAGAATCCAGATTGCCAGTAGGCTTGACACTTCTCATTATACACACAGATGAGATTCCCTGTTTGAGAGGCGATGACTTAGTGGTGTTATCGTCGAGTGGTAATCCAGGAACTCAGCTGATGTTTTGGGGACCCAAGTTTGAATCCTGCCACAGTAAATGGTGGAATTTGAATTCAATAAAAATAAATCTGGAATTAAGAATCAACTGGTGACCAAAAACCATTGCTGATTGTCAGAAAAACTAATGTCCTTTCGGGCAGGACATCTGCTATCCTTATCTGGTCTGGCCTACATGTGACTCAATAATCACAGCAATGTGGCTGACTCCTGAAATAGTCTAACAAGTCACTAAATTCAAGAGCAACTAGTGTTGGGCAATAAATGCTGACTAGCCAGTGATGGTCATGCCCCATGAATGAATAAAAGAAAAGGAAATCATTAGAACATAGAACACTACAGCACAAAAGGGGCCTTCGGCCCACAAGTTGCACCAATCCATATCTACCAGGCCACAGAACTATTTGTAACTCCCAATCCCATTAATCCCATGTACTCATCCAGAAGTCTTTTAAAAGATCCCAACAAGTTTGCCTCTACCACCACCGACGGCAGCCGATTCCACTCATTCATCACACTCTGAGTGAAAAACTTACCTCTAACATCTCCTCTGTACTTGCTCCCCAGCACCTTAAATCTGTGTCCTCTCATAGCGACCATTTTAGCCCTGAAAAATAGCCTCTGAGAATCCATCCTATCTATGCCTCTCAACATTTTACTAACCTCTGTCAGGTTGCCTCTCAACCTTCGTCTCTCCAGGGAGAAGAGGCCTAGCTCCCTCAACCTATCTTCATAAGGCATGCCTCCCAATCCAGGCAACATCCTTGTAAATCTCCTCTGCACCCTTTCAATAGTTTCCACGTCTTTCTCGTAATGAGGCGACCAGAACTACGCACAGTACTCCAAGAGGGGTCTGACTAGGGTCTTATAAAGCTGCAGCATTATCTCCCGACTCATAAATTCAATCCCTCGATTAATGGAGGCTAGCACACCATACAACTTCTTGACCACATCCTCCACCTGCGAGGCCGATTTAAGAGTCCTATGGACCTGGACCCCAAGGTCCTTCTGATCCTCTACACTACTAAGAGTCTTACCCTCTAGTCAACCTATATTCATTGAGGCAAATGGAAAATATTCCATTATACTCCTGACTTGTGTCTTGCAGATAGTGGACAGACTTCGGAAGTCAGGAGGTTACTCACCACAGGATTCCTAGCCTCTGACCTGCTCTTATAGCCACAGTGATTTTAATGGCTAGTCCAGTTCAATAAGGCCAGGATGTCGACAGTGGGGTCCACACTGATGATAATGTCACTGAGCGTCAATGGACGAATGTTATATCCTCTTTTGTTGGAATTGTCATACTTGGCATTTGTGTGGCACAAATTTTACCTGCCACTTGTCAGTCAAGCCAGGACATTGTCCAGGCTTTGCTGTATTTAGACATGGACTTCTTCACTATCAGAGGAGTCGCAAATGATACTGAACATTTTGCAAGTATTCAGCAAAAATCCCCACTTCTGAACTTATGATGAAAGGAAGCATTGGTGAAGCAACTGAAGATAGTTGAGCCTACCCTGCATAACTGCAGTCACGTCCTCACAGTAAGAGGGCACATAGATTCATAAACAACAGACATTCACATGATAAGATCATTATAATTAACTCAAAATGTACTTACAGGTGTACATAATACATAAACACTTGTAACACCATTGCGCTCTCAGTGTTCCTTACTTTAAATTATTCTAATGCTTTGGTTTGGTATATCACCGACCTTCACAACAGAGGAGGAGGCAGCCTGTTCACTGCTCTGCCCTGTTGCCTAGGATGATTTAAATTGAGGTCCCCTGGAGGGCCATGTCCTGCTTTGAGAGACAGGTGTACCTTCTTTGGCCTGTGAAGCTGGAGGTGATGGGGAGCACAGGCAGAGAAGATTGGGAGTGGCTGGACATTCAATCTCATGGGTAGATGGCCTCAGTGTTGAGCTGATAGTTATCCTCCCTTTGGGTGCCCAAGGACCCCTGCCTGTCTCCTTTAGATGGAACACCTGGAGGGAGATCACAGTGTTCCATTGCCCTCTCCCCAAATCACTGATGGATCCTACTGTGATACTGTGTGCATGTCATGGTGTCACTATGTAGCTTCTTAAAGATATGTGTGCATGGGTGCAATCCAGTAAGAAAAAGAGACTTCAAGGAGGGACAAGCCATGTAACTAATAAAGTTAAAAACACTGTCAAATTGAAAGAAAACCATACATTTCTGCAAAGATTTGTAGTTGGTCAGCAGATTGGACAGAATTTTAAAACCTGCAAAGAACGTCTAAAAAAGAAATTAGAGTGAAGACAAATGTGCAAGGGAGGGAGGTAATTTAGATAATTACAATCACCATGGAAAAGGTACTAAGATAATTATTAGAATTAAAAGCTGGGAACTCCACAGGTCCTGACAGACATCATCCTAGAACAGGATTTCTCAAACTTTGAGCTGCAGAAGTCTTGACCTCCCAAGAGTACTGAAGGAATCCCTGAGAAACATTCTTATTAATTTGAAGAATTAAACCACGAAATATGATTATTATTGTGCAATAGGGACAGATGTATAAAACAAATTTAAAGTATGTTTCTATATATATTTATTACAATAAAATGCATTTTATTCAATAAAGTCTTACCATAATTTTGTTATTTTTAATGGGAACACCCACTGACACATACGCCTTCATCCTCACTCGCTCTCAATCCCACCCCTAGCCATCCTCACTCCACTCATCCACGCCATCACCTACCTTCACCCTCACCTCTAATCCACAACTAGCCTCACTCATCCAAACTCACTCATCCTCATTCCCCACACTCCCCTTCACCCTTACCCTCTTCACTCTTACCCCTTATTCCATGCAACCACACCCTCACATACCCACCCTCAATGCACCCACCTTCACCCTCACCACACTTTCACTCATCTTCAATCCACGCACACTTTCACTTCACCTACACCCTTCCCCATCATTGCTATCGGATAGATAGTGAAGAGGGGTGTTATAGTTTGCAGAGAGACTTGGACAAGTTGCAGAGCTGGGCCGAGAGGTGGAAAATGGAGTTTAATGCGGAAAAGTGTGAGGTAATTCACTTTGGCAGGAATAACAAATGTGTAGAGTATAGGGCTAATGGTAGGACTCTTAATAGGGTTGAAGAACAGAGGGATCTTGGTGTATATGTGCATAGATCCCTGAAAGTTGGCAATCAAGTCGATAAGATTGTTAAGAAGGCATACGGAGTCTTAGCTTTTATTGGTAGGGGAATTGAATTTCGGAGCCTCAACGTCATGTTGCAACTGTACAAAACTCTACTGCGGTCGCACTTGGAGTATTGTGTACAGTTCATTGTTCTCTGGGACAGAGTGACTGGAAGTGCTGGTGGCTGAGTGTGATTTTTTCAAGTTGCTTTTTTTTAACCTCTCTTTTTGAGTGCTTTTTGCTGCTGTAGTTAGTCCTGGGGCTAGCTGGGAAGGGAACCGGGGAGCATAAAAAGAAAGTGGCAGTAGACAGCAGGCAGCGTCGGGAGTGGGCAGTGTGAGTGAATAAGGCAGCACAGTGAGATATAAGGGCTTTGGCTCGTGGGGCTTGGGCGAGAGCAGGCTTAGGCACAGTGTGCTACTGGGTTTCCACTGGAATTTACACCTCCAAAGGTGTCCACGACAATGGCAGGGATTAAGGGAAGACGCCTCACCTGTGTACGGTGTCACATGTGGGAGTTCCTGGAGGCAAGACCTCTCCCGAAAGTCCATGTATGCGTCAAGTGTTTGGAGCTGCAGCGTCTGAGGGCTCGGGTCAAGCAACTAGAGCGCCAGTTGGAAGATGCGTTTTTAGTCAGGGAGAACGAGGCAATCATGGAAGGGAGGCAGAGTAGGGTGGCAGACCCGGAGCCGAAGTGGGGGAAACCTGACCCTTACAGGTGGATTACTGTCAGGAAGGGGAAAAAAGAGAGGGGAGACAGTCCAAAGACTTCCCCATTGGCAGCCCCCCAAAATATCGAGGGCAGAGGATTAAAAAAGGCAAGGCACGAGGACCTCAAAGGGAAGGAATGTGGCTACAAGGGAGATAGTGGTGGGGGATGGGAGGGTTAAAGGAATAGATAGACGCTTCTGTGGTCCAAGGCGGGACTCCAGGATGGTAGTTTGCCTCCCTGGAGCAGGGGTGCAAGATGTGTCGGACAGGGTAGAGGGCATTTTGAAGGGTGAGGGGGCCCAGGCGGATGTGATTATTCACGTAGGAGAGAAGGATGTAGGAAGGAAGAGCAGGGAGGATATATGAAGGCAGTTCAGGGAGTTGGGGGGTAGGCTGAAGAGCAGGGCCTCGAAGGTGGCGATCTCAGGTCTGCTTCCAGGCGCGGGTAATAGCGGAGCCAGGAGAAATGAGATCCTACAGCTGAATGTGTGGCTGAAGGACTGGTGTAGGGCAGAGGGTTTCATATTTGTGGATAACTGGGAATTCTTTGTGAAAGAAGGGCACCTGTATAGAAGGGATGGGGAACACTTGAATGGGAAGGGTGTGAATATCTTAGCTGGGAGGTTAGCTGGAGTGTTTCGGCAGGATTTAAACTAATATGGAGGGAGGGAGGGGCTGAGACTGATAGCTCAGTAGAGAGCGAGATGGGAGATAGAGTAAGCTTGGATGAGAAGAGATGCACCGGGGAGAAGGAGGTTCCGAGTGGTCTTGGAGGTCTGGAGTGTGTCTGTTTCAATGCGAGGAGCGTAACGGGAAAAACGGATGAACTTGGGGCCTTAATGTTTGCGAGGAACTTGGATGTGGTTGCAGTGACAGAGACGTGGTTAAAGGAAGGGGAGCAGTGGCAACTGAACATTCCTGGATATAAGTGTTTCAGGCGTGACAGAGGAGGGTCCAGAAGAGGTGGGGGAGTGGCCTGGTTAGTTAAGGAGAGCATCACGGCAGTGCAGAGGGAGGACAATACAGAGGAGATAGGAGTGGAGTCGCTGTGGGTGGAGATGAGGAATAGAAAGGGGGCAATTACTATGCTAGGGGTGTATTATAGGCCACCCAACAGCCCACGGGCAGTTGAAGAAGGCATATGTAAAGACATTTTGGATAGGTGCAGAAAGAACATAGTCGTTATAGTGGGGGATTTTAATCTCCCGAGGGTGGATTGGAAAGTACCTAGAGCTGGGGGTTTGGATGGGCAGGAATTTGTAAAATGTGTACTGGTAGGATCGTTGGAACAGTATGTGGCTAGCCCAACTAGAGAAGGGGCAATATTGGATTTAGTTCTGAGTAATGAGCCAGGGCAGGTGGTTGATGTTGTAGTAGGGGAACATGTGGCTAACAGTGACCACAATTCTGTCTACTTTAGGATTCAGATGGAAAAGGATGCTTGTTGCCCTAGGGGCAGGGTGCTGAATTGGGGAACGGCTAACTACGGTCGGATTAGGCAGGAACTTAGGGATACTGATTGGGAACGGTTGTTTGAGGGTAAGTCCACGCTAGACATGTGGGACTCTTTCAAGGGAATACTGAAAATGTTGCAAGATAAGTATGTGCCGGCCAAGAGGAAAGATGGGAAAGGTAGGACTAGAGAGCCGTGGATTACTAGGGATATAGAGGACTTGGTTAGGAAGAAAAGAGAAGTGCATGATACGTCAAAGCAGCTGGAAACCAAGACAGCATTGAAGGAATATAGAGAGAGTAGGAGGGAGCTCAAACAGGGAGTTAGAAGGGCAAAAAGGGGGCATGAAATGATTTTGGCGGATAGGATTAAGGAAACCCAAAGGCTTTTTATTCCTATGTTAGGAATAAAAGGGTGGTTAGAGGAAAAATCGGAACTCTTAGGGACAGAGGAGGGGAACTGTGCTTAGAGCCCAAGGGAATGGCGGAGATCCTGAATGAATACTTTGTGTCGGTATTCATGAAGGAGAGGGGCTTGTTGACAGCTCCTGTCTCTGAGGGAGCTGTGGACCAGTTGAGGGAAATATCCATACCGAGGGAGGAAGTGTTAGAGCTTCTAGGTAGCATTAAAACGGATAAATCTCCTGGGCCTGATGGCATTTATTCCAGACTGCTTAGAGAGGTGCGAAGTGAAATTGCTGAGCCTCTGACGCAAATCTTTGTCTCTTCCTTGGACACAGGTGAGGTCACAGAGGACTGGAGAATAGCTAATGTTGTACCGTTGTTTAAAAAGGGTAGTAGGGAAAACCCTGGAAATTATAGGCTGGTGAGTTTGACGTCAGTGGTAGGGAAGCTGTTGGAGGGGATTCTTAGAGATAGGATGT
This sequence comes from Sphyrna mokarran, assembly GCA_024679065.1. NCBI lineage: Eukaryota > Metazoa > Chordata > Chondrichthyes > Carcharhiniformes > Carcharhinidae > Sphyrna > Sphyrna mokarran. The sequence continues at coordinate 34,449,564 of JAGIQG010000006.1, read as the reverse complement.
ATAGGCACTTAGAGCATTGCAATCTGATTAGGGATACGCAGAATGGATTTGTTAAGGGGAGGTTGTGCCTTACAAATCTGGTAGAATTTTTTGAGGAGGTGACGAAATCGGTGGACGAAGGGCGAGCCGTTGATGTTGTCTATTTGGATTTTAGTAAGGCGTTTGACAAAGTCCCTCATGGGAGGTTAGTCGAGAAGGTCAAGGCAAATGGGATACAAGGACAGGTAGCTAGATGGATAAGTAACTGGCTTAGTAATAGGAGACAGAGAGTAATAGTGGAAGGGTGTTTTTTTAGCTGGAGGTCGGTCACTAGTGGTGTGCTGCAGGGCTCGGTACTGGGACCTCTTCTATTTGTAAGATATATAAATGACTTGGAAGAGGGAGTAAGTGGAGTGATCAGCAAGTTTGCAGACGATACAAAGATGGCTGGACTTGCGGATAGTGAGGAGCATTGTCAGGCGATGCAGCAGGACATAGATAGTCTGGTAGCTCGGGCAGATAGATGGCAGATGGAATTCAATCCTGATAAATGTGAGGTGATGCATTTCGGGAGAAAGAATGTAGGAGGGAGGTATATGATAAAGGGTAGACCTATTAAGAGTATAGAAATGCAGAGGGACCTGGGGGTGCAGGTGAACGAGTCTCTGAAGGTGGCAGAGCAAGTGGAGAAGGTTGTGAAGAAAGCATATAGTACGTTAGCCTTTATAGGAAGGGGTATAGAGTACAAGAGCTGGCCTTTAATGTTGCAGTTGTATAAAACGTTGGTTAGACCTCATTTGGAATACTGTGTCCAGTTCTGGTCGCCCTACTACCGGAAGGACGCGGAGACTCTGGAGAGAGTGCAGAGGAGGTTTACCAGGATGCTGCCTGGTATGGAAAGTCTGAGTTACGAGGAGAGGTTAGGCAAATTGGGACTGTTTTCCTTAGAAAGACATAGACTTAGAGGAGATCTAATAGAGGTGTACAAGATTATGAAGGGGATAGATAGAATAAACAGGGTTAAGCTTTTCCTAGGATGGACTCAAATACACAAGGGGTCATGGGCTTAGGGTGAAGGGGGTAAGGTATAATTTGGATGCTAGAGGGAGTTTTTTCACACAGAGGGTGGTGGGGGTATGGAATACACTGCCAAGTAAAGTGGTGGAGGCAGGTACTCTGGAGTTATTTAAGAAATACTTAGATGAGCACATGAACAGAATAGGAATGGAGGGGTACAGAAAACTGATTTAAAATAGGGATCATGAGCCTTGGGAGTCCCTGGGAAGTGAGTAAATAGATGATGGATGATATTGATGTCTTTGTTTTTATCCTACAGGTGCTTTGGTCCACCTTGTTGTCTAACGAGGGGCATACACGCAATGGGTCGTGAGAGGACTGCTCTTGGATCTTTTTCAAGAATGTCCTACTGCTTCACGTTGTTCGTGTACGCTTGACCTGGACCTTCCGATGGACAATACGACAGCTCAGTGACTATCGCTGTACTGTGCAGATACATGGATTTGGGCCTGTGTCTGTGGAAGTTTGTGCATTCTCCCCGTGCTTGCGTGGGTTTTCTCCGGGTGCTCCGGTTTCCTCCCACATCCCAAAGATGTGCTCTTAGGCTAATTGGCAAAACAAGTTCTCCCTAAATTGTCTCAAATTTGGTTTTTAAATCCACTAATCTGTAAACATGGACAGGGATCGTGGGTGGAGATGGGAGCATCGGGGTGGTGGCGCGGGCTCGTTGGGCCGGGGGGCCTGTTTCCCGTGCTGTTTTGTTCTTTGTTCTGGTCCCCGCATTATAAGAAAGATGTGGAGGCATTGGAGAGGGTACAGAGGAGGTTTACCAGGATGTTGCCTGGGATGGAGGGCAGGTCCTATGAAGAGAGGTTGAAGGATTTGAGGTTGTTTTCGTTAGAAAGGAGGCGGCTAAGAGGGGATCTTATTGAAGCATATAAGATGATTAGAGGTTTAGATAGCGTGGACAGTGATAGCCTTTTTCCTAGGATGGAGAAAGCTAGCACGAGGGGACATAGCTTTAAATTAAGGGGTGGTCGTTATAGGACGGATGTCAGAGGTAGGTTCTTTACCCAGAGGGTGGTAAGGGTATGGAATGCCCTGCCTGCTGCAGTTGGAGATGCGCCAAGTTTGGTGGCGTTTAAGAGGTTAGTAGATAAGTTTATGGACGAAAAGGGAATGGTTTAGGTTAGAGGGTCATTGATTTTTCTTAATTGGTCGGCGCAACATCGAAGGCCAAAGGGCCTGTTCTGCGCTGTAATGATCTATGTTCTATCACTTTGGGGTACACAAAGAAAACCCGAGCATTTTGTATGCAACCAAGTGCTTTGCACATTAAGTTAAAATAATTAACTATTTTATTAAAATCCAGAAAGAGCACACAGATTCAGTCACCTGGTGTACAGATTCTTCTGAAAAAGAATGCTCTTCAGATTTTGTCAGTCAGATTTTGCCCTTTCCCTCCCAGCTCCAGCTCCTCTCATGCCCTTCATGGCTCTGCTTTCTCTCAGACCTTTCAGACCTCAGCTCTTCTTGGGCCTGGGATTTTCGAATCTTAGCAAGATGTAAAGTGAAGTGTCACAGGTTTCAGTGCTGAGGCATCAACTATTAACAATTTGTATTAATGATTTGGATAAAGGGACCAAACGTATGGTTATTAAATTTGCTGATGATACAAAGATACGTGGAAAAGCAAACAGTGAATATGACATGAAGAGTGAGATTTTCATGCAGTCTGCATGTCGTTCGTGAAGATGGCCCACCACTGGTTTGTGGTGGGATCTTCTGGTGCCACCATTGTCAACAGGATTTCCCTGTTGCATCCGTCACTGCTGGGAAACCCGCAGCAGGGTGCGTCATCAGTGGGATCAGAAAATCCTGCCAGCATGATCAGCCAGAAAATTCCAGCCAAGGAGTCTGCAAAGGGACATAGATAGGTTAAGTCAGTGTATAATGTGGGAAAATGTAAACAAATTCTAACAAATAATGAACTCCTATTCTCAATTCAATATCAGCATACAAGGGTGCCAGTTGTCCAGATTTCCAGTGAAACTTGTTATTTTGCCAAATAAAGGGCAGCGGATCTAGCAAAACTAGGTTGCAATCTACATTCCTTTAGATCAGCCACTATTTCCAGAGCAATTTCAGGGTTCAAAAATCTGGTACTCATCCTCTATCATAAGACAATCTCTAACTTGGATAGCATAATCCATACCAGAGTTTTCACTTGCTGTTGACGGTTTTCCACATGTAATCGAAAATATTTGGTTTTAGGAATCATCTGTATCACAGGTGAAGCATTTCCTAAAACAAGTAGGAAAAAAGATTATTCAATTTTGATTGGTCAGCTTCATTCAATTTTAGATGAATTCTATGCATTAATAAAATCAGGAAAATTTCAATGGAATGGTTCATTTAATAGATTTTGGGGAAAGGGAACAGACAGGAATGTTAATGTTTATGTGGAACGTGCAGGAAAGACTGAAATCAACCGAAGAACCCAGCTAGGTTAGGGGCTGTGCGGTACTGCTGAAGATACAAACAAACGAACAATAAGCAATAGGCCATTCAGCCCTTTGAAGTTGTTCTGCCATTTAATAAGATCACGGCTGATCTGACTGCAACCTCAGATCTATATCCAGCCAACCCCTGATTACCTACCACCCCTTTGCTTATTGATAATATTAGCGTTTCAATCTGTTTCCCATTTGGCAGTTGGCCAAAATGATATCCTATGGGGGTTGATTCCCAGCAATTGAAGAAAGGAAGAGACAGACAATGACAGGAGAACCAAGGCTTCCTTGGCAAGTCTGGGGAAGAACACCTGCCTCTCCTGACTATAAGAAATAGTAAAATAAAAGCAATAATAGTGAAAAACTGTTGTTGCTACACATCTGAAATAAGAACAGTAAGTGCTGGAAACATTCAGCAGGTTTGTCAGCATCTGTGGAAAGGAAACAGAGTTACCGCTTCGACTCCAACATGACTTTTCTTGGGAACTCTTCCAAGATCATCAGAAGTCACAGTGGGCTCAAAGCGTTTATTCTGTTTCTTTCTCTCTCCACGACTGCCAAACCAGCTGAGATTTTCCAGAATATTTTTAAAATAAAAAAAACAGTTCTAAGAATATCATAAAATTACTGGAAATGGGAGTTGCAAGAGAAACACTGGAGCTTTTAACAATAGGTTTCTCTCACTCCCAATTCAAGGAATTCTCCAATTGCCTGCTGGAGATATTATTGACATAACACAGTTAAAACAGATTAGAACATAGAACATAACAGCACAGAACAGGCCCTTCGGCCTTCGATGTTGTGCCGACCAAAATAAAAAGCAATGCCCCTCCAAACTAAACCATTCCCTTCTCTTCCATATACTTATCAATTAACCTCTTAAACGCCACCAAACTTGGCGCATCTACAACAGCTGCAGGCAGGGCATTCCACTCCCTAATCACTCTTTGAGTAAAGAACCTACCTCTGATATCCGTCCTATAACTCATACCCCTTAATTTAAAGCTGTGTCCCCTCGTGCTAGCTTTCTCCATCCTAGGAAAAAGGCTATCACTGTCCACCCTATCTAAACCTCTAATCATCTTATATGCTTCAATAAGATCCCCTCTTAGCCGCCTCCTTTCTAACGAAAACAACCTCAAATCCTTCAACCTCTCCTCATAGGACCTGCCCTCCATACCAGGCAACATCCTGGTAAACCTCCTCTGTACCCTCTCCAATGCCTCCACATCTTTCTTATAATGTGGGGACCAGAACTGCACACAATACTCCAAGTGCGGCCGCACTAGAGTTTTGTACAGTTGCAACATGATGCTGCGGCTCCTAAATTCAATCCCCCTACCAATAAAAGCTAAGACTCCATATGCCTTCTTAACAACTTTATCCACTTGACTGCCTACTTTCAGGGATCTATTGACACATACACCAAGATCCTTCTGTTCCTCAACACTATTAAGAGCCCTACCATTAGCCCTATACTCTACACATTTATTGTTCCTGCCAAAGTGCATTACCTCACACTTTTCCACATTAAACTCCATTTGCCACCTCTCGGCCCAGCTCTGCAACTTGTCCAAGTCACTCTGTAAACTATAACACCCCTCTTCACTATCTACCACTCCACCGACTTTAGTGTCATCTGCAAATTTACTGATCCATCCCTCAATACCCTCATCCAGATCATTTATAAAAATTACAAACAGCAGGGGCCCCAAAACAGACCCCTGAGGCACACCACTCGTCACCGAACTCCACGATGAATATCTCCCATCAACCACCACCCTCTGTCTTCTATCTGCCAGGTTTTCCTCAGAATCGTAACCTATGTCATCCTGCCAGAGACATCATTCATCCACGTAAAGCCTTTTTTAAAATTGTTTCACAGACTGTTGATGTTGCTGGCGAGATCAGCATGTGCTGTCTGTTTTTATAGCTGCTCTTGAGAAGGTGATGGTGATTCATTTTCTTGAAAAATACCCAAAATTACATTCACCAGAGAAATAGTACTTAAAATATTGGAACTGTACGTTAAGATTAACAAATCCTGGGGTCCTGAAAGATCTCATCCTAGAGCCTTAAAGTAGTAGCCAGTGAGATAGTTGGTATATTGGTTTCAATTTTCCAAAATTCACTAGATTCAGGGAAAGTTCAATTAGATTGAAAATAGTCAATGTAACTCCTTTATTCAAAAAAGAAAGGAGATAAAAAGCCAGGAATTATAGCAATAGGAAATTATAGTTTAATTTCCGTCACTGGATAAATTTAGAAGCTATTATTAAAGACATTATGGCAGGACACTTAAATTCAAGATAATCAGGTAGAATCAACATGGTTTTCTGAAAAGTAACTCAGGTTTAACCAAGTTTTTGAAGTTCTTTGAAGTAGTAACATTTCCTGTGGATAAAAGGAAACTGAGTGGATGCACTGCGTTTAGATTTCCTGAAGGGATTTGATAAAACCCTTTGTTTTATCAAAATGGCCCTTTGCCAAAACAAAGATTACTGCAGAAAATAAAAGCTTATGATGTAAGAGGCAACATATTGGCATGGATAAAAGATTGGCTAGCTAACAGAAAACAGAAATTAGGCAAAATTGGGTAATTTTCTGCTTTGCAAGATCTAACAATGGTGTGCCACAGGGATCAGTGGCACCTCTGACAAAGAATTATCTAGACTCGAAATGTTGGCTCTATTCTCTCCCCACAGATGCTTTTAGACATGCTGAGAATTTCCAGCATTTTCTGTTTTTGTTTCAGATTCCAACATCCGTAGCATTTTGCTTTTATCAGAGATTAGATAGAATTTGTTCATATGGAGTGTGAGAGTCTCTGTAACTCTCATCCTGAAAAGATGGTAAAAGCAGAATCTTTGAATATTTTTAAGGCAGAGGTGGATAGATTCTTGATAATCAATGGGGTGACTGATTACTGTGGACAGTATCACAGCTTGGTATGGCTTCTACTCAACTCAAGAACGCAAGGAACAATAAAAAGTTAAGGTAGCCTAATCCATCACGCAAACCAGCCTCCCATCCATTGACTCTGTCTACACTTCCTGCTGTCTCAGCAAAGCAGACAGCATAATTAAGGACCTCACACACCCTGGACATTCTCTGTTTCACCTTCTTCCATCAGGAAAATGAAACTAAAGTCTGAGGTCATGTACCAACCTGCTCAAGAACAGCTTCTTCCCAGCTGCCACCAGGCTTTTGAATGGACCTATCTTGCATTAAGTTGATCTTTCTCTACACCCTAGTTATGACTTTAACACTACATTCTGCATTCTCTCATTTCCTTCTCTTTGAACAGTATGTGCACAAGAAACTATACTTTTCATTATATACTAATACATGTGACAATAATATATAAATCAAATCAAATCAAAAAGGCAGGATGCAGATTTGTGGGTGCTATCAGATCAGCCATGATCATGTTAAATGGTGGAGCCGGCTCAAGAGGCCAAATGGCCTATTCCTGACCTTGTTCATATGACTATGTCAGGCTGTTGTTTGACAAGTCTTTGGGACAGCTCTCCCAATTTTGGCACAAGCCTCCAGACATTAGTAAGCAGCTGTTTGCACAGTCAACAGGGTTGGGTGTATTTTTGTCACTTTCGGTTGCCTAATTCAATACTGGTCCATCCAGTTTTATTACTTTTTTACATTTCTGTAGCATACAACTGAGTGGCTCGCTAGGGCATTTCAGAAGGCAGTTAAGATTCATTTTGCTTTGGGTTTGGAGTCACATGTGGCTTGATTTCCTTCTTAAAGGGCAGTGAACTAGATATGTTTTTATGAAAATTGATGATCGTTTCACCAACATTGCTGAGAACAGCTTTCAATTCCAAATTTATTTATCAAATTTAAATTTCACCAGCTACCATGCAGAGACTTAAACCTATGTACATTAATCTCAGCAAAACTAATCCAGTGATATGGCTAACATCTCTTCCTGGGCATGACAAGAAGCGTCAGATCCACTTATACAAGCAACTACATATTGAAGGTAATGAGATATTCTAATTATAACTAAGCACAAGATAACTTTTCTTTAATTCATTTGTGGGATATGGGCATCACTGGATGGCCAGCATTTATCGCCTATCCTGCTTGCCCTTTAACTGAGTGGCTTGCTAGGCCATTTCAGAATTGAGGGTCAACCATATTGTTGTCACCCTGGAGTCACATGTAGGCCAGATCAGGTAAGGATGGCAGACTTCCTCGTTGAAAGAATATCAGCAAACCAAATGGGTCTTTCCAACAATTGACAATGGTTTCATTGTCATCAGCAGATTTTTACTTCCAGTTTTTTTTTATTGAATTCAAATACCACCATCTGCATGCTGGGATTTGAACCTGGGTTCCAAGAACATTAGCTGAATTTCTGGATTAATAGTCAAATGATAATACCACTAGGCTATTGTCTCCTGTTCACAGGCTAAGCGATAGAAATAGGAGGGGAAAATGTAATTGAACAAGTAATTGGCACAGAGCACCCATCAGCCTCTCTAGAAATAAGGTATATAAACGGGCACTGAAAGAAGGTATGTTAGACATGGGAGAGCTTTATGTATAACAATAAACACTGACTATTAAGTGACATACAAATTCCATGAAAGAGTAAGCAAAAACAGATGGTTTACATTGAGCTAGCTAATTTCAGAAAAGGGAACAGTTGGGAAATTACAAGTATGTTTGTTGCCACTGACCTGGGAAGGGTGTATATAAGCAAGCAGCATTTTTGGTTCAGATAAAAAGGCAGCTATTCACTCATCATGCTTATGGTAGCTTTCAAACAATTATCCATATAGTTCCATGTTTTTGTCCTCCATAGACCCAGATTTGTATTTTTTCAAAAATGTGTCCAGTTCTATTTAAAATAAAGGGGCAAATAGGAATTTCCAACACTTCCAATTATTTCATGCCCTAATGACCCAGTGCATTAGAAAAACATTCTTTAAACTCTCTCCTCATTCTTTATCATCTTACATCTATTCCTTCTGTTACCTAAGTTATGACCAGTGGAAATAATATTTCTCCTTTACCCTCGGTCAATTCTTAATATTAAATAGTTGTCAAATATCCTTTTAATCATATGGGATTTTTATGGGACTTGACAAGATACATGCTGAGAGGATGTTTCCCCCATGAGAGAGTCCAGGGCGAGAGGGCGTTGTCTCAGAATAAAGGGGCACCAATTTAAGACAGAGATGAGGAGGAATTTCTTCTCTCAAAGTGTTGTGAGTCTTTGGAATTCCTTGACAGAGAGCTGTGAAGAATCCTTGTATTTATTTAAGGCTGATAGTAGATTCTTCACCCATAAGGAAATCAAGGATTAGGGAGAAAGCGCAGGAAAGTAGGTACAAGGAATGCCAAATCATCCATGAACCTATTCAATAGCAGAGTAGGCTTGAGGAACCGAATGGTCTTATGGTCTGCGCAATTCTAAAGAAGAATCCAAATTCACTCATCACATTTTATATTATACTTATCCTAAAGGATCTCTTCTGATTTCCTATCCCAATTCTAATTGTAAAGTTGAGACACCTCCTGATGTTTATGCTTGTGTAAACATTGAGAAAAAACAAGTTTGGATTCAGCTATGACACATTTGATAGGGCTTTAGCCAGCTCAATAACACTGTTTAAGCTCACACAAAGTATGTATTCATGGGTGAGGGAGCATAAGATTTGCTGAGGCCCAGTGAATTTTACCATTAAGAAATGTCAGTGCCATCATGTGAATGCGAATAAATGGACAGAAGGAATGAAAAAATAATGGGGAAAACATGAGTATATATACTTCTTGATAAAGTTAGATGTATAAATTCAAAGAAAAATTACCTTCAAACACTGCTTCTGGGCCTGAAGTGAAATCACTCATTGATTGGTACAGCTGAAAAGCATTTTTTTGAAAAATCAGCATCCTATATGAAATAAATAAAGAAACATATTTATAACAGCAATATTGAAAAGCATAATTTGACAAGTTGCAATAGCCATGGATATGCATGACTGACAAATTATATTGTTGAATTCACCAAACCATATTTTAGGGGAGTCTAAAACTAGAGGGCATAGGTTTAAGGTGAGAGGGGAGAGATACAAAAGTGTCCAGTGGGGACACTTTTTTCACACAGAGGGTGGTGAGTGTCTGGAACAAGCTGCCAGAGGAAGAGGCAGGTACAATTTATCTTTTAAAAAGCATTTAAATAATTACATGGGTACAATGGATATAGAACAAAGAACAAAACAGCATGGGAAACAGGCCCTTCGGCCCAACAAGCCCGCGCTGCCACCTTGATGTTCCCACTTCTACCCATGATCCCTGTCATCCCTGTCTACGTTTATAGATCTATGCATTAGAACGAAATTTGAGACAATTTAGGGAGAATTTGTTCTGACAATCAGCCTAAAAGCACATGTATGGAATGTGGAAGGAAACCAAAGCACCCGGAGAAAACCATGCAAGCACCGGGAGAATGCGCAAACTCCCACAGACACAGGCCCAAATCCATGTATCTGCATAGCACAGCAACAGTCACTGAGCTGACGTGTTGCCCATCAACTGGTCCAGGTCAAGCGTATACTAACGACGTGAAGCACTAGGATACTCTTGAAAAAAATCCAAGAGCAGCCCTCTCATGACCCATCGCGTGTATGCCCCTCGTTAGACAAGGCGGACTGAAGTACCTGCAGGATAAAACAAATACATCAATATCATCGACAATTTACACACTTCCTAGGGAACTCCCACAGCTCATGATGCCTATTTTAAATCAGTTTTCTATATCCCTTCATTCCCATTCTGTTCATATGCCCATCTAAGTATCTCTTAAATAACTCCACAGTGCCTGCCTCCACCACTTTACTTGGCAGTGTGTTCCATACCCCCACCACCCTCTGTGTGAAAAAAACTCCCTCTAGCATCCAAATTATACCTTACCCCCCTCACCCTAAATCCATGACCCCTTGTATAGAGGGATATGGGCCAAATGTGGGCAATTGGGATTAGCTTAATGGGTTTAAAAAAAAGGCTGCATGGCCAAGTTGGGCAAAGGGCCTGTTTCCATGCTGTAAATCTCTGCGACTATGACACAAGGTCTCAGGAAATGTTGAGTGTCTTGACTAGAAAAGTTGGGGAAAAATCAGATTCTCCCTCAAACAAATTTGTCAAAGGCATTCTACTTTAATCACTACAAACTTCTATACCCAAGTATTAATAAGTGCGTAAAATAAATACAATGAAATTCAAAATCAGTTCTTCCTTCGAAATGGTCTCCCTTGGCTGTTTTCGCAACTCGGCATGAGGTATTGCCAATCTAAATCTGCATGTGATTATGACCTGACCTGGCTGAATAACTCTAACCGATCTACCCAAAGAAAAGCTTAGTTTCTGATTCCTAGGCATGGTTTTGAAAACAGCTAGAAGGAAAATTGAGGAGGGGGTCAGCGAGGAGGGAGGTGTAACCTGGGTGAGGGTGGAGCTGTCATTATCTCTAGCATGGAACTAAGTCTCACAACACCATGTTAAAGTCCAACAGATTTATTTCGAAGCATCAGCTACCTGATGAAGGGGCAGCACTCCGAAAGCTCGTGATGCCAAATAAAACCTGTGGGGCTGTCGTGAGACTTCTCACACTGCGGCCACCCAGTCCGCATCTCCACATGTAAGAGATCTGACAACACCAATTTTAAATCCAACCGATTTATTTGACAGTTTACTATCATTTTAGTTTACCATCAAATAAATCGGTTGGATTTAAAATTGATGTTGTCAGATCTCTTACTGAGTTTACCCCAGTCCAACGCCGGTATCTCCACATCATCTCCACATGGGGCAGGGAAGCCGCCTGTTCCTGGCTCTCAGCTGGATACCTGTCCAGGCGGAGCTCTCCCTCCTCCTCACTCTCCTGGACTGAACCCTCCACGACGGTCTCCTCACTCTCGCAGTCCGACACCGCCTCGCGCTCCATGACAGCACGCTCCAGGCGCCGCGCGCCAACCTCCGCGCATGCGTGCCCGCCAATCACGGAGCAGCCAATGCGTACGCGTGCTGTGCAACGGCTGCGGGGCGCGCAAGCGCAATGGCCCAACACCTGAGGGGCGTGCGCGAGGAGATGGTGCGGCGCTTGGCTTATAATCACGGGAAGAAAGGGGAGGAAATAATAATAAGCAGCAGCTGTTGAATGTGAGTTATAATTTTATTCATTACTGTCACAATAAGGCTTACATTAGCACTGCAGTGAAAAAAAGAGCCCCCTGTGGTCATAGTCCGGTTCCATTTACCGGGTTTCGGCGTTTGTGCCTTCGTCAGGCGAATGAGGTGAATGTTTTTTGAAAAACCTCACTTATTGTGCTGTCTGGAGACAATACGCATCTCTCTAACCTCAGTGCTCTTTTGTTAGCCACTTTAAGACTTGAATAGCAGGTTAGGTGTAAGGATTGGCATTCTAATCAGCAATCTGTAAACTGTCTGTGCTGATATGTGTGCTTTTGGAGGCCAGAACACCTCATTCGCCTGACAAAGGCACAAACGCCGAAAGCTAGCAGATTTACTATCAAATAAATCGGTTGGATTTAGAATTGGTGTTGCCAGACCTCTTACTGAGTTTACCCCAGTCCAACGCCGGCATCTCTGCCCCATTTACCGGTCCAGGCAGTGGTTGATCAAAGGGGCCGTCCATCCTGACTATCTGTTCCTGTACAAGTGGCTATGTTCGGGGCCAGGTGTCCCTAGAGAGGAAGCATGCTATGTCCACCGACAGAGTTGATGCCTTCTGTGCCTGTGGACACAGCAGGGGCTGTGGTGCATTATCAACCTTTGCAATCGCATTTTCATTTGATGTTTTCAAATTTCCTTTGTACTTGGATTTTGTTCGGGCTGTTCCCTCCTTTTGGGGAGCTGCCCCTTCTACTTTGTCATGTTTTAACTTGAGTTTGACCTTAAAGGAGATCACACTGGTACCTGTTCGGGTACACCGAGGAAAGATTTAGCACAGCCAGTGCACCTAACCAGCACATCTTTTGGACTGTGGGAGGAAACTGGAGGAAATTCATGCAGACTTGGGAGAACGTGGATACTCCACAAAGACAGTGACCCAAGCTGTGGAATCGAGCCTGGGTCCCTGGCACTGAGAGTAGCTGTGCTAAATACTGTGCTGCCCAAAGCTAATGTTCCAGATTCTCTAGTGAGAAATATTGTTGTGAATGTGATTTTCTGGATTTTGTTTGTAAACTTTTATTGATTTTCTTAAGGGATTTTATTAACATGCTGTGTCTGATGCCAGTCATGGTTTTACATTTTGGGAAGAGGCATTCTGACCTATGGTGTCCATGTCAGCCATAAAACACCTAATTAAGTTCTAATCTAAAAGTCAAGAGATGTTGCAATTGTGTAGGATGTTGGTGAGACCACATCTGGAGTATTGTGTCCAGTTTTGGTCTCCTTATTTGAGGAAGGATGTCGTGGCATAGGGGGAAATTCAGAGGAGATTCACTAGATTAATTTTTCCTCATATGTCAACCCCTTCACCCAGAATTAAACAGTGTGGGCTTGCTTAGAAGGATGAAAGGGGATCTGATTGAAGTATATGAAATTTTAAAAACAATTGATGAAGTAAATACAGATCAACTATTTCCTCTTATGGACAATCTAGAACAAGAGGTCACAGATATTAGATGAGAGACAGCAGATTTAAAACTGAAATGAGAAGAATTATTTCTCACAGAGGGTGGTAAATTTGTGGAACTCGCAGCTCCATAGCATGGTGGACGCTGAAATGTTGAATTGTTTCAAGAAGAAGATAAATATATTTCTAATTAGAAAAGGAAATACGGATATGGGGAATAGGTGGGAAGGAGAATTTGAAATTGGCCATCATCTGGTTGAATGGCGGAACAGGCTCAAAAGGCTGAATTTGCCCATTTTTGCTTTTAATTCCTATGTTCCAATTCAATCTCTCTTGTTGAAACTTAGGGGGAAAGTTTTTTTAAGTTTATTTATTAGTATCACAAGTAAGGCTTACATTAACACTGCAGTGAAGTTACTATGAAATTCCCCTGGTCGACACACACTGACACTTGTTCGAGTCAATGCACCTAACCACTGGTGATAGTACCACTAGGCTATTGCTAGACTATTAATCCAGAAACTCAGCTAATGCTCTGGCAGATGGTGAAATTTGAATTCAATAGAAAAAATCTGATTAAGAATTTACTGATGACCATGAAACCATTGTCGATTGTCAGGGAAAACTCACATTGATGGTGAAGGAATTAAGTGATGGTAATGTCACTGAATGTCGAGAAGAGCTCATCAGATTCTCTTTTGTTGGAGATGGTCATTCCCTAGCACTTCTGTGGTGTGGATGTTACTTGCCATTTATCAGTCCAAGCCTGAACATTGGTCAGGTCTTGCTGCATACATACACAGACTGCTTCAATAAATGAAGAGTTGGAAATGGTGATGAACGTTGTGTAACCATTTGCAAACATAGTCACTTCTGACCTTAAGATGGAGAGAAGGTCATTCGTGAAATATAGTTGGGAGAATCTTGAGAAATTCTTGCAGGATGTCTTGGAAGTGAGATGATTGACTGCCAACAACCACAATCATCATCTTTTGTACCAGCTTTGATTGCAGCTAGTGGAGAGTTTTCCCCCAGAAAATGGGGCACGGCTAGGTCTGAAGCACTATTCAGTACGATTGCCAGAATATTGTCAGGGCGCATCACCATTGCAGTATCCAATACCTCCAGTTGTTTTGGGTATCATATGGAATAAATCGAATTGACTGAAGACTTGCATCTGTGATGCTGGGGTCCTAAGGAGGAAGCAGTGATGGATCATCAACTGGGCACTTATGGCTGAAGATGACTACCAATGTTTCAGCTTTGTCCTTTTGCACTGTTATGATGGACTCCTCAGTCATTCAGCTTGGGGATATTTGTATTGCCTCATCTTACAGTCAGATGTTTAATTGTCCACCACCATTCACAATTGAATGTGGCAGAACTGCAGATCTTATATCTGATCTGCTGGTTCTGGGGTTGTTGATCTTTGTCTAATTCATGCTGCTTCTGCCTTCTGGTATCCACGTATTCCAATGTTGTAGCTTCAATAGGTTGATATGCATTTTTAGGTATACCTGGAGTGGAATGTCCTGCTGCACTCTCCATTGAACCAGGGTTGAATTCCTAGGTTGATAATGGTAGAATGGGGGATAAACTGGGCCATGAGGTTACAGATTGTGACTGTATGCAGTTCTGTTGCTGCTGATGGTCCATACTATCTTGTGGTTGCCCAGTTTTGAGCTGATGGATCTATTCAAAATCAATACTATTTAGCATGGTGGTGGTGCCACACAGCATGATGGAGGATATTCTCGATGTGAAGATTGGATCTTGTCTTCACATGGACTGTGAGGTAGGTACCAATACTATCATGGACATATGCAACCGATTAAACTGGTGAGATTGAGGCCAAGTCCATTTTTCCTTAGTGTTCTCACCACAGCTGGAGACCTAGTCTAGCAGTTATGTCCTTCAGGACTCAATCAGCTCTTTCAGTAATGTGCTATTAAGTTACTCATAATGATGGATATTGATGTCTCCCATCCAGAATAGATTCTGTACCCATGCCACTCTTAATGCATTCTCCAAGTGGTAGTCAACATTGTGGAGTGATGATTCGTCAGCTGATGTTGCGTGGTATATGGTAATCAGCAGGAAGTTGCCTTGCCCATGTTTGACCTGATGCCTTGAGATTTTATGGGGTTCAGAATCAATGTTAAGGATCCAGAGCAACTCCCTCCTGACTATATACTACTGTGCCATCACCTTTGATTTGATTTATTATTGTCACATGTATTAACATACAATGAAAAGTGTTTTTTTTTTCTTGAGTGCTATATAGACAAAGCATACCGTTCACAGAGAAGGAAACAAAAAAGTGCAGAAGGTAGTGTTACAGTCATTGCTAGGATGTAGAGAAAGATCAACTTAATGCAAGGTAAGTCCATTCAAAAGTCTGACAACCGCAGGGAAGAAGCTGTTCTTAAGTTAGTACATGGTCTCAGACTTCTGTATCTTTTTTCCAATGAAAAAAGGTGGAAAAGAGAATGTCTGGGGTGCATGAGGTCCTTAATTTTGCTGACTGCTTTGCCGAGGTAGCAGGAAAGTGTGGACAGAATCAATGGATGGAAGGCTGTTTTGCATGATGAATTGGGCTACATTCACTACCTTTTGTAGTTCCTTATGGTTGTGAGCAGAGCAGGAGCCATACCGAGAATGCTTTCTTGATGCATCTCTAAAAATTGGTAAGAGTTGTAGCTGATATGCCAAATTTCCTTAGTCTTCTGTGAAAATAGAAGCATTGGTGTCTTAACTATAGTGTTGGCATGGAGGGACCAAGACAAGTTGGTGATTTGGACGCCTAAAAACTTGAAGCTCTCGATACTTTCTACTTCATTCCCATTGATGTAAATAGGGGCATATTCTCCTTTACGCTTCCTGAAGTCAATGACAATTTCCTTCATTTTGTTGACATTGAGGAAGAGATTATTGTTGTTGCACCAGTTCACCAGATTCTCTGTCTCATTCCTGAACTGTCTCATCATTGTTTGCTATCCGATTCACCACGGTGGTGTCGTCAGCAAACTTGGATGGTTTGACAGACTCTGATGGGTCTGTTCTTTTGGTGGGACCAGACATATCCGGGGATGGCTGGTGTCTGGAGTATTGTAACGTATTATTCGGTGAGTATGACTACGTCAGGCTGTTGATTGCTCAATCTATGAGACAGATTTCCTAATTTTAGCTTAAGCTCCCAGACGTTAGTAAGGAGGACTTTGCCGAATCAATAGGGTTGGTTGTACCATTGTTGAAGGCTGTTCCTTAATATCTCCTCCAGCCATCCATGGTTGTAGACTCCCAGTTGAATACAGATGACAGACAACGCGAGTGACTTAAGCATATCCACCTAGGTTGGAATCTCTATTTTAATGACAATCAATAATAGTTGTATTGAGTACTATTGCTGAGATTAACTTTGAATCCAAGATTTGTTAATTTAATTTAAATTACACCAACTGCCTTGGTTTAAAGCCATGTCCCCAATAACATTACCCCTATGCCAACATCTTCTTCCTTTAAAAACCTAGAACACAGAATTTCAATTGACATCTGTTTCAACATGTATTCCATGCAGGCGACTATGTTAAGAGAAACTGCACGAGAATAGAACCATTTCCAGGAATCTACTTCCCTTTAATTAACTTGGTCATGTAGGTCGTTCCCAAAAATCAAACAGGCCATCACAAAGGCATTGTGGCCACTCCCAGGAAAGCAAGATTCCAGCAGTAGCGGGCAATTATAATGTTGAATCAGGTAGGCACTAATTTCTGAAATTATATATTGCCATAATTACACATTTTGTTATTTGATTTGATCTGATTTATTATTGTCCAAGTGAAAAATATTATTTTTACAGACAAAGCATATTCTTCATAGAAAACATGGGGGAAGAGAGGAGAGGTTGCAGAATGTAATGTTACAGTCATAGCTAAGGTGTAGTGAAAGATCAGCATAATAAAAGCTAGATCCATTCATGAGTCTGACGGCAACATACAAAAGCTGTTCTTGAATTGGTTGGTATGTAATCTCAGATTTTTGTATCGTTTTTCAGGATAGAAGAAGCTAGAAGAGAATGTGTCTGGGTGTGTAGGGTCCTTGATTATACTAGCTACTTTTCTGAGGTGGTGGGAAGTGTAGACAGAATAATTACATAGGAGACTGGTTTGCATGATGGATTGAGCTTTGTTCGCAACCCTTACTTTTGTGACCAATATGTGGAGGAACCAACTAGAGAGCAGGCCATCTTAGACTGGATACTGTGTAATGAGAAGGGAATCATTGCCAGTCTAGCTGAATGAAAACCCTTGGGGATGAGCGACCATAACACGATGGAATTTTTTATCAAAGAGTGAAGTAATTGATTTGGAGACTAGGGTACTAAATCTTATTAAATGAAACTAAGAGGATACGAGGTGTGAGATTGGGTAGAGTTACATAAAGGGATAGCAATGGATAGACAATGGCAAACATTCAAGGAATGCTTAGGGTATCTGGCACAAAAGCAAAATGGGTAAGGGGGTCAATCCCTGGTTTACAAAGGAAATTAGAGTATCTGATCTAAAGAGGAAGCACACAGATTGGCCAAGAAAAATAATAGGTCTGAGGATTGGGAACAGTTTAGAAATCAGCAAAAATGGACCAAGGAATTGATTAAGAAGGGGAAAATACAGTACAAAAGTAAGCTTGCAGGGAAGACTGACAGTAAAATGTTCAATAGATACATGAAGAGAAAGAGGTTGGTGAAGACAAATGTACGTCCCATACAGGCAGAAAAGGAGGATAATAGGGGACAAAGAAATGGCCAAGCAACTAAATACATCCTTTAGTTCTGTTTTCACAGAAGCTGACACCAATCGGATGCCAGAAATGTTGGAGACAGAAAGATTTAAAGAGAAGAACTGAGAGAGATCAATATTAGTAGAGAATGGTATTAGGAAAGTTGATGGGATTGAAAGTGAATAAATCCTCAGGACCTGATAATCTACATCCCAGAGTACTTAAGGAAGTGGATGCATTGGTGGTCATCCAGGATTCTATAGAACAGTCCCTACAGATTTGAGGGTAATGAATGTCACTCCAATATTCAAAAAAGGAGGTTGAGAGAAAACAGGGAATTATAGACCAGTAAGCTTAACATTGGTAGTGGGGAAAATTCTCAAAACCATTATCAAGGATTTATAGCAGAGCATTTGGAAAGCCTTGGCAGGATCAGACAGTGTCAGCATGGATTTATGAAGGGTAAATCATGCTTGACAAATCTTGAAATTTTTTGAAAATGTAACTAGTAGAGTTGCCAAGGGGAAATTAGTAGATGTGGTATACTTGGACTTTGAGAAAGTATTTGACAGCCCCACACGAGATTATCATGCAAAATTAAAGCACATGGTATTGGAGGAAGTGTATTGAGATGATAGAAGATTGGTTGGCGGGGAGGAAACAGAATATTGATGCAAATTAATGGGTGCTTTTCAAATTGGCAGGCAGTAACTAGTGGGGTGCCACAGGGATTGGTGCTGGGACTCCAGCCATTCAGAATATGTATTAATGATTTGGTTGAGGGAACAAAATGTAACAACTCAAAGTTTTCAGTGATAGCAAGTTGAGTGGGGGGATGAACTGTGTCGAGGATACAGAGATCCTTAAGAATGATCTGGATAAGTTGGATGCGTGGGCTAATCAACGGCAGTATAATTTGGATAAGTGTGAGGTTATTCATTTTGAAAGTAAAAACAAGAAGACAGATTACTACTTGAATAAGTATAAATGGGGAGAGGGGAGTATGCAGTGGAACCTGGGTGTCCTTGTGCACCAGTCACTGAAGGTAAGCATGCAGGTGCAGCAGGTGGTAAAGAAGGCAAATGGCATGTTGACCTTCATTCTGAGAGGTTTCAACTATGTAGAGAGTGAGAGTAAAAGATAGAATTAGCTGGGCACAGCTTGCAAGAAGTCACTTTGCTCCAGTGTCATCTTGGATCTAATTATAGGTAAAATTAAAAGAAGGTGATAGACTGGTGGTATTGTCGATAAATCATAAATCCCGAAACTCAGCTAGTGTTCTGGGAACCCAAGTTCGAATCCCACCATGGCAGATGGTGGAATTTGAATTCAATGAAAAAAAACTAGAATTAAGAATCTACTGATGACCATGAAACCATTATTGATTGTCAGGAAAAAAAACTATCTGGTTTACTAATGTCCTTTGGTAAGAATGGCAGTTTTCTTTCCCTAATCTGGTACACGTGATTCCAGAACCGCTGCAATGTGGTTGACTCTCAATTGCCCTTGGGCAACTAAGAATGGGCAATAAATACAGGCCATCTGTAATGCCCATACCACATGAATGAATAAAGAAAAACAAAAGGTGTGTCTGGATGGGGTGTGAATAGTTGGATTTCAATCATCCAAATGCTTAATGAAAAAATATATATAAAAAAAGAGAACAGCAAAAAAACCTGAAACAAAATTAAGGCGGAGGTTAGGACCTAAAATTGTTGAACTCTTGAGTCCAGAAGGCTAAACTAAAAAGTAGTGCTATTCCTTGGACTTCATTGGACATCATAGGCCACGCACAGAAAGATCAGATTCCGAGCAAGGTGGAGAATTGAAATGACAAGTGACTGGAAGCTTGTGGATTGAGTGAAATTGTTCCATAAAGTGATCACCCAGTCTGCATTTCACTTCACCAATGTAAATCATGAGCATTGTACGCAATATACAAAGAAGTACACGTAAGTCACTGTTTCACTTGGAAAGTGTGTTTGGGACCTGAGCTGGGTGATGAGAAGGGAGGAGATAAAAAGGCAGGTGTGGCATCTCCTGTCCTTGCGTGCACTGTGGATGGACTGGAGTGTTTTGGAAAGAATAGTCCTTTCAAAATGTTGAAAGAAAGGATAGGAGAAATGTTTGTTGGTGGTAGAGGTGGCAGAAATGTCAGAGGGTGATCTGTTGAACATAGAGACTGGTGGGTTTGTAAGGTGAGAGAAATTTTAATCTTTTCTCTAGATATGACCAAAAGACAGTTTGGAAATGTAAGAGCAGAGAATGGAAATACCAAAGGAAAGGAAAAAAGGTAACACCCTAAGAAGAAGCTGGTTGCCAAGGCACCACATACCAAAGTGGATGGCAAACATATGTACAAATACAGTATTCTACACAAAGCTTGTGGCACAAAGAAAAAGGTTGAAAAAATTAGAATGCCTAAAAATGAGGCCTCAACTAAATGTACAATCCACATAATATGTAAGGATAAGCTGAGGTTGTGCTATAGTAGAAAAAAAGAACTCAACTTTCCCTTTAAGTTAGAATGTTCACTAAAGTGAGGAGCTATGCAAACCAAAAGTGAATTGAGGAGAGCTAAGAGGGGACACGAGAAGATGTTGGCTGATAGGATTAAGGAGAATCCTAAAGCTTTCTTTCGATATGTTAAGAATAGAAGATTGGTTAGGGCAAGATTAGGGCCAGTCATAGACAGCAGTGGGAAGTTGTGCGTGGAGCCTGAAGAGATTGGTGAGGCACTGAATAAATATTTCTCTTCGGTATTCACGCAGAGTGCTGGAAATGTAGCTATGGAGAGCACTGAGGTACAGGGTTGCAAATTGGGAAGTATTGTAGTAGATAGGGAGGATGTGCTAGAAATTCTCGAGGGTTTGAAGTTGGATAAGTCCCCTGGGCCGGACGGGATTTACCCTAGGATTCTCTGGGAGGCAAGAGAGGAGATTGCAGAGCCTCTGGCTCTGATCTTCAGGTCCTCGTTGGTTACGGGTGTGGTTCCGGAGGACTGGAGGATAGCGAATGTGGTCCCATTGTTTAAGAAGGGGAAGAGAGACCTTCCAGGGAATTATAGGCCAGTGAGTCTTACTTCTGTTGTGGGCAAGGTATTGGAGAGAATTATTAGGGATAGGATTTATAGTTATTTAGAGAGAAATGAATTGATTGGGGATAGTCAGCATGGTTTCGTGAAGGGTAGGTCATGCCTTACTAACCTCATTGAGTTTTTTGAGAAAGTGACCAGAGAGGTGGATGGGGGTAAGGCGGTTGATGTAGTATATATGGACTTTAGTAAGGCGTTTGATAAGGTGGCCCATGGAAGACTTCTACAGAAAATGCAGATGTGTGGAATAGAGGGTGATTTAGCTAATTGGATTAGGAATTGGCTGGCAGATAGAAGACAGAGGGTGGTGGTTGATGGGAGATATTCATCGTGGAGTTCGGTGACGAGTGGTGTGCCTCAGGGGTCTGTTTTGGGGCCCCTGCTGTTTGTAATTTTTATAAATGATCTGGATGAGGGTATTGAGGGATGGATCAGTAAATTTGCAGATGATACTAAAGTTGGTGGAGTGGTAGATAGTGAAGAGGGGTGTTTTAGTTTACAGAGTGACTTGGACAAGTTGCAGAGCTGGGCCGAGAGGTGGCAAATGGAGTTTAATGTGGAAAAGTGTGAGGTAATGCACTTTGGCAGGAACAATAAATGTGTAGAGTATAGGGCTAATGGTAGGGCTCTTAATAGTGTTGAGGAACAGAAGGATCTTGGTGTATGTGTCAATAGATCCCTGAAAGTAGGCAGTCAAGTGGATAAAGTTGTTAAGAAGGCATATGGAGTCTTAGCTTTTATTGGTAGGGGGATTGAATTTAGGAGCCGCAGCATCATGTTGCAACTGTACAAAACTCTAGTGCGGCCGCACTTGGAGTATTGTGTGCAGTTCTGGTCGCCACATTATAAGAAAGATGTGGAGGCATTGGAGAGGGTACAGAGGAGGTTTACCAGGATGTTGCCTGGTATGGAGGGCAGGTCCTATGAAGAGAGGGTGAAGGATTTGAGGTTGTTTTCGTTAGAAAGGAGGCGGCTAAGAGGGGATCTTATTGAAGCATATAAGATGATTAGAGGTTTAGATAGGGTGGACAGTGATAGCCTTTTTCCTAGGATGGAGAAAGCTAGCACGAGGGGACACAGCTTTAAATTAAGGGGTATGAGTTATAGGACGGATATCAGAGGTAGGTTCTTTACTCAAAGAGTGATTAGGGAGTGGAATGCCCTGCCTGCAGCTGTTGTAGATGCGCCAAGTTTGGTGGCGTTTAAGAGGTTAATTGATAAGTATATGGAAGAGAAGGGAATGGTTTAGTTTGGAGGGGCATTGCTTTTTATTTTGGTCGGCACAACATCGAAGGCCGAAGGGCCTGTTCTGTGCTGTATTGTTCTATGTTCTATGTTCAAACATTTGGAGCTGATCTCTCCAGAATTTGTGAACATTTTGTGTTATTCTCTTGTGTTGGGGATGCACAATTGAATGATTTGATTTCAAATCAATGCCCACTGCCTCAGCAAAGCAGCCAGTATAATTAAGGACCTCATGCATCCTGGACGTACTCTCTTCCATCTTCTTCCATTGGAAAAAAGATACAAAAGTCTGAGGTTACGTACCAACTGACACAAAAACAGCTTCTCCCTGCTGCTATCAGACTTTTGACTGGGCTTATATTAAGTTGATCTTTTTCTACACCCTAGCTATGACCAACAACCTGCAATCTTTCTTTCCTTCTCTATGAATGGTATGCTTTGTATAGCGCAAGAAACAATACTTTTCACTGTATACTAATATGTGACAATAATAAATCAAATCAAAATCAAGATTCAGTGAATAGCCAAGACCTTTCTCCAGGCAGGAGAGTCCAAAACCAGAGGGCATAGGTTTAAGGTGGGAGAAGAAAGCTTTAAAAGGGACCTGAGGAACAGGTTTTTTCATACGGGGTAGTGTGCAAATAAAATGAACTGCCCAAGGAGGTGGTAGAAGTGGGTACAATTACAACATTCAAAATAGAATTGAATAGATACATGGATAGGAAGCGTTTGGAGAGATAAAAGACTAGTTGAGCTTGGGAAACTTGTTCAGCATGGGTGAGTTGGGCTGAAGGGTCTGTTTCCATGCTGCATATCTCTACAACAAGGCTGTATATCTCTATGACATGGCAAAAGGCACGATGATACAGTGGTTAGCATTGCTATCTCACAGCACCAGAGACCCAATTCCAGCCTTCGATAACCGTCTCTGCAAAGTTTGCACTTTTCCCTGTGTGGATTTTCTCCGGGGGTTCTGGTTTTCCTCCTAAGTCCAAAGACGCGCAGGTTAGGGGGATTTGACACGCCAGATTTCCCCTTAGTGTCTGAAGATGTGTACATTCAGGGGATTAGCCATGGTAAATGTGTGGGGTTATAAGGATGGAGGGTCTACTCTGTCAGAAAGCCATAGAATATTACAGTGTAGAAGGAGGACATTTGGCCCATCGAGTTTGCACCACTCACAATCCCACCCAGGCCCTATCTGCACACTCCTATGTATTTACCCTACCTAGTCCGTGCAAACTCCGTGGGCCAAATTACTTCCTTATGTATTATGGAATTCTATGGAAATGTTAACTGTTTTTCTGTCAATAAATGCTGCTAGCACTTTGTTTTTATTTTAGATTTCCAGCCTCCGCAGTGTTTTAGTTTTATTCTTATATTGTCTTCATGAAAATGACATGAGTATGGAGTGTGGGGACTACCTCAGACCTGGAGAGTGAATTCACTATTATTCAGACTGCCAGCTATTTATGTTAATATATTCAGAAAGGTGCGTCCGCAAGTTGTTCGCGTCCTTCCGGGTTCGGCCAATCAGGAGGCGGGCGGTCTGAAACTCCGGGATTTGATTGGCTGACCGGCACTCGCCAGATTCCGGAAGGTGGGAGGAATGGCCAATCAGGAGGAGGGCGACCGACAGAGCAGCCAATCAGAGGGCGGAGCGGATCGGGCGATTGGGCGCTCGCCATCTTAGGCACTGAGAGCAGAAGCGGCTGGAGGGAGAGGGACAGAGCGGCCGAGGTGTGGAGACAGCCCGCAGAGAGGGAGGCAGAGGTGAGGAGACAGGCAGGAGAGAGAGAGAGCAAGGGGGCAGAGCGGCCGAGGTGAGAAAGCAGCCGGCGAAAACGGCAGAGCGGCTCGAGACTATCGAGGAGACAGCCCGGAGAGAGAGGGACAGAGCGGCCGCTGTGAAGAAACAACCCGGAGAGAGAGGGACAGAGCTGCCGCGGCGGCAACAGGAGAGAACCCGCCCCAGTCCCGCTTCTTCAGATCGTTTTCGGTTATTTTTTTTTAAATCCCGGGGTGAGTTACCGATAATAATGATGATTATTGGGATGGTTTTGCGGTAGAGGCGGTGGCTGCAGCCAGCCAGATATTTCCCTGAGGGCCGGTGGAAGGCCGCCGATTGTGAGGTAACAGCCGCCGTCGCTGCGGGTTTTCAGTGGCGGGGCCGGCCTGGGCCTGGGCCTGGGGCTTGTTCATCATGGGCAGAGCCGTGACCTAGGGCCTTGCTGGAGCGGGTTGAGACACACAAACAAACCGGGCTCCCATCCTCGTTGAAGGTGACCCGTAGCAACCGTGTGGCTGGAGATTGTTTATTAGAAATATATCTAAGGAGGTGGATTTGAGACCAGAAAGAAATCAGCAATGATCTGATTGAATGGTGGAACAGGCTGAATCTAGCTACTGCTGCTCCTAATTCCAATCGTCTGTCTCAACATTCCTGGCAGCACTGGCCAGGAAGCGGTTTCATTTTCATGTAGGGCTGCTGCTTCCATCATCTGCTTGTGGTGACTAATGTGTCATTTGACAGGCAGCTTGTATTTGTTAATTTTAAACCTAGTGTGAATCTCTAATCAAAGCTTGGATGTCTCGATGGTCCATATTTGGTTTTGGTTGTCACCCTGTTTTTCACAATGTGCCTATTTGTGTTATTGAAATTCAAGCCCTGCTCCACTCTCCATGCTCTTCCTTTTCTGATATGTTTTTAAAAAGTCCTTTGACACCCTGTGTTGCTGACTCCACTGCATTTTATCCCACCTCCAGCTACCGTGCGGAAATGTACATCAACCTTCTGCTCCGAACTGTGGCCAGTTATTTTTAACACTCCTGTCGTGATTTAACATAGTTATTTTGTCATTCAACAGGCAGCTTAGCTTGCATTTGTTAATTTTTTAAACCTAGAATGAATCTTCTGTCAAAACTTGTGTGTCGAAATGGTCCGTATTTGCTTTTTTGATCTGGTTTGTAAAAAAAAAAGTTTTTATTCATTTGTGGGACATGGTATAGCATTTATTGCTGTGGAAATGCCAGCATTGGACTGGGATAAACACAATAAGGCCAACAGTGAGACTTCTAGCATTTATTGCCCATCTCTAGTTGCCCAAGGGCAGTTGAGAGTCAACCACGTTGCTATGGCTCTGAAGTTGCAGGTAAGGATGGCAGGTTTCCTTCTCTAAAGGACATTAATGAATCAGATGGCTTTTTCCAACAGTGATCATCATAGTCTGTAGATACTTAATTCCATTTTCTCTTTTATTGAATTCAATATCCACTATCTGCCATGGCAGACACTCTTAGCAATAACGTCACTTGGCTATCACTTCCCAGCTCCAAGTATTAGATTAAAATGCATTATATGCACCCATATGTAGGATTCCATTTAGAAAACCTGTCACTTGAAACTAGTTCAGATATTTATAAAGGTACATCAGATATTACTAAATCATTCTTGTTTCTTGGACCCAAGCTACATCCAAATAGTATTTCAATCTTTCGGTGGTATCCTGTACTTGATCACATGCTCTCTTTGCTACACCCTGAGGAAAAATAGCTTGTTAATCCGTACTGGGATTGGGATATGATTCTGCATAGATTAATATCTTGATCTATTATATAAACTTTACCAATCAATAAAGTCTATATGGAAAATCTTGATCCATTGTTAATTGGAACAACTTGCATAGTTTCATACAGTTTCATAATCTACATTAATGGTGGCCTGTGATTAACAACCTTTGACAAAGATTTTTGTCATTCCCTTTTGTCAGCTCCCTCTTTCATGCCATCTCAATATTGCATTAAACGTATGTTTGGCACTAGGATTCCAGCAGAATACCATACAGCATGTCAAGTAAAAGCAAAATACTGCAGGTAAATGGAAATGATGTGAAGATGGAGGGGAGAAGTCATGCTCAGCAGTTGTTGAACTCAGTGTTCAGTCCAGAAGTTTATAAAGTGCTCAATTAGAAGATTAGGTGCTGCTCCTCCAGTTTGCTTTGGGATTTGTTAGAACATTGCAAAAAATCAAGAATGGACAGGAGAGCAGAGTGGTATGTCAATATAGCAAGCGACAAGAAGGTCAGGGACCTGCTTGCAGATGGACTGAAGGTGTCCAGCAAAACGATCACCCAGTTTGCGTTTAGTCTCTCTGACGTAGGGTAGACAGTATTAGACCAGATTGGAGGTGCTGGAGCAGGTGTTGCATTTTCTCTGTATGGGATTGTGCTATGGGCAGACAGAGGTGTTGAGTGTGAGGGAGAAATGCTCCAGGGTGTCCCACATAGAATGTGGAAAGCTAACGGGATAACGGGGAAAATGTGTTAAATAGTGGTATCATGCTGGAACTGGCAGAGGATGATCCTTTGAATGCAGAAACTTGTGAGTGTAAAGTCAGGACAAGGGGACTGTATCCTGGTTCTGGGAAGGGAATGAGAGTAGTGCCCTGGGGAATGGATTGAAAACAGCTGACCCTGTCAACCACAGTGGGGGTGGAAAAGCCATGATTGAAGAAGGAGGAAGACGTATTGGCAGCACTATTCTGAAAAGTGGCATCATCAGAAGAGGTGCGGTGGAGGCAAAGGAACTGAGAGAATAATGGGATGGAGTCCTTACTGGTTGTGGGGTATGAAGAACTGTAATTAAGATACTTGTGGAAGTTGGTGGACTTGTAATGGATACTAGAGGACGGTTCATCACCAGAAATGGAAACAGAGAGGTCGGGGAAGAGAAGAGCAGTGTCAGCGATGAACCATGTGATGGTATTAATGGGGTGAAAATTGGAAGTAAAATTGTTTAACTTTTTCCAGGTCTAGATGAGAATATGAAGTGCCACCAAAATAGTCAGTGATGTACCAATAAAAGAGTTGTGGAAGGGGACCAGAGTAGGACTGGAATAGGGAATGCTCTGCGTAGCCCATAAAGAGATGGGCATAATTGGGACCCATGCAGTTTACCCATGAACATAGCCTTTTATTTGGAGGAAGAGCAATGACCGTTGTCCTCACTTTCACCCCACCAGTTTGCACATTCAAAGGATCATCCTCCGTGATTTCACCAACTCCAGCAGATCCTGCTGATTCTCTTTGGTCTCAGCTCTGATGAAGAGTCATCTAAACTTAACTTTGGCTCTATTCCCTCCCCACAGATGCCGTGAGACTTGCTGAGATTTTTCAGCATTTTCTGTGAATGTCGAGTAAACCTGCTACAGTTCAATTTTTGCTTACTTCATGGGACTCTGTGTCAAAATCCAGTAATATACTGTTCCATCACTGTAGTTGTAAAATAAAAGTTTGGGTTCTATTTACTTGTAATCATATTACTTCTTCCAATTATTTGTCAAGGAAGTATCAAAGGTGTTTTTTAAGGATTTCTGGAAAAGAAATTTGGAATTTCCGCTTTGGCTGTTAGCTGGTGTAAAAAGATGTGACTGTTTCCCTCATAATAAAGCTTGGCTGTGCTGCTGGGCAAGAGTAAAAGCTGTAGTGCAAAGTTGTAGTCTATTCTGTGTTTAAAGTTAACTATGCCATGGGATCATTTTTAAAAAAAAAACAGTTTGGTACTTGATAGTCCTTGTTTACAAATCTTTCAAATTAAATCTAAAATAGAGACCTTGTTCCTGGTGACATTTTTAAAAATCATTCACTTTACATGATAAGTTTGTCAGTTTCCATTCCAGCTCAGGTATGTGCTGGTGTAGCCGAGGAGTAAATTAAGTTTCACGTTCCTCCATGCTGACTGTTATAACTTGTTGTAACTCGTTTGTTTTCTTGGCTGGTAAGTATTTTTATGGCACCAATCCCGTTTTGTGCTGAAATGGGTTTTTAATAATCTGTGTCTCTGCCTAAAAATTCACTTTTTTTAAAACAGAATCTCACTTAAATTTATGGTGAATACATTGATGCTTTGACAAGTTTCAAACTGCTATAGCTGTTGTTTATTCACCAAATAAGGCTCAACAGTCCAAATGGCCTATTTCTTCTAAATTTATGTTTCATTCATCCCAAGTAATCTATGCCAAGTGAAGCTGCACGTGAACCTCCTCCCATCTTTACTTTATCTAATTTCACCTGCATATTCTTCAATTCCTTGCTCCCATGTGCATTTATCCATCTTCTGACTGCTTTCTGGGTAAAGAAGTTTCTCATTGTTGGTGATTACTTGTATTTATGGCCTCTGGTTTTCAGTGTTCCACAAGTAGGAATATCAAATGTCACAGTCACATCATGAACATACAAGTAGATTGAAGCTAACTCTACAGTAGCACACGTGGGTTGTTTTTAATGGGAATAGAGAAATGGCAGAGAAGCTAAATGATTACTTTCTGATTGTTTTCACTTAGGAAGATACTGGAAATATCCCAGATTTGGAGATGCAGGGGACTAGGAAGAATGCAGAATGAAGGAATTTAGTGCAAGAAAGTTGTATTGGCCAAGTTAATGGGACTGAAAGTTAATAGGTTTTTGGGACCTGATATTATACATCCCAGAGTGTTGAAAGAGGTTGCTATTGAGATATTGGATGCATTGATCACCTTCCAAAAATTCTGGAATGGTTCCTGAAGACCGGAAGGAAGCAAATGTTATTCCTTTCACTTTTTCA
Source organism: Sphyrna mokarran (assembly GCA_024679065.1). NCBI lineage: Eukaryota > Metazoa > Chordata > Chondrichthyes > Carcharhiniformes > Carcharhinidae > Sphyrna > Sphyrna mokarran. Next base: position 34,420,709 of record JAGIQG010000006.1, on the reverse strand, counting down.
AGAAGAGAGAAAACAGGGAACTACAGACCTTACATCAGTGGTAGAAAAATTGTTAGAATCTATTATAAAGGATGTGTTGAATAGACATTTGGACAGTCATGATCTATGAACGGGAAATCATGTTTGATGGAATTTTTAAGATGTTATTAACAAAATTGTTAAAGAAGAGTTGATGCATGTAGTGTATGAGTATGTTTGGACTTTCAGGTGGCTTTTGATAACGTTTCCATACGAGGTTAATTGGTAAAATAGAAGTACGTGGCATTAGAGGCAACATGCTGTCATGGATTGAGGATTGGCTAACAGGCTGAATGAAAACAGTAGTAATAAAAGGGTCATTCTCACGTTGGCAGGCTGTGGCTAGTAGAGTATTGTAAGGATCAGTAGTTGGGGCCCAAACCTTTTACGATATAAATCAAAGATTTGGATGTGGGGACCAGATGTAATACTTCCAATATTGTGGTTGATACAAAACGGGAATGTGTGAGGTGAGGAAAAAGTGTATAAAGTGGCTACAAGAGGATTGAGACAGAATTGTTGAGTGGGCAGAAACATGGCAGGTGGAATATAATTTGGAAAAATGAGACCATTTTGGTAGAAGAAATAGATGTGCAGAGTATTTTCTAAATGGTAAGAAATTAGATGTACAAAGGTAACCTGGGTGTTCTTGTCAGTAAGTCACTGAAGGCTAGAATGGGGTACAGCAAGCTATTGGGAAGGCTAATTGAATGGTGGCCTCTATCGCAAGAGGAGTTGAGAGCAAGTCTTATTTCAACTATATGGAAGCTTGATTAGTCAGCACCAGGTGCTGTTTTGATCACCTTACCTCAGAAAGGATGTTATTATCATAGAGGGAGTGCAATAATTGCTGGTCTTGCCAATGCCACTAACATCCCATGTACTAATAAATTTGATTTATTATTGTTTCTTACATGCTGTATCGACAAGCACACTGTTCACAGAGTGCATAGGAGAGAGGTTAAGAATATAGTGTTACAGTCACAGCTAAGGAGTAAAGTATTGACCTAGTATAAGATAAATCTATTCAAAATTCTTACAGCAGTAGGGAAGAAGCTGTTCTTGAGTTGATTGGTATGTGATCCCAGACTTCTGATATTCTTTTTCTTGATGGAAAGCTGTGGAAAAGAGTGTTCTGAGTGTATGGAGGCCTTGATTATGCTGGCTGTTTTTCTGATGCAGTGGGAAGTGTAGACAGAGTCAGTGGATGGGCGGCTGGTTTGTGTGAAGAACTGGGCTCTGCTCACGACCCTTTGTAGTTTCTTGTGGTCTAGTCAGAGTAAGAGCCATATCAAGCATGTATCCTTAAACCATTATACAAAATTGGGATAAGTTACATGCACAAACTACAGTGTAATCTCTGTCTGCCATTTCCATGAATTGATATGAATTCATAGCAAACATGCTGAATTTCCTTAGCCTCTGAGAAAGTAGAGGCATTGGTAGGCTTTTTTAACTATAGTGTCGGCATGGAGGGACAGGTTTAAAAGTTTAGATGCATGGTCAATGTACCCAACCAGCACATCTTTCATGACTGTCACCTTCATTTTACTGACATTGAGGGAGAGATTATTGTCATAGCACCATTGCAAATGAAAATTATAAATGAATTAGTTGTCCATTAACTTGTATCTCAAGCAAAAACCAGAGCTTCAATTTACTTTGCAGTCCTTTGCTTCAAACTGGTCCGTAAGAAAGATATGTAATCTGAAAGAAAATGTTGCACAAAACAAGACAGTTCAGTAAGTTAATTCTGGCTTTCAGAAGGAACTTGAATAATTATATGAAGAGGAATTCGCTAGGCTGCGGAGAAAAGGCAGGGATAGTTGATTTTTTTTTATATATGGAAAGCCAGCATGAAGGGCTGAAAACTTCTTCCTATGCTGTAGTTGAACTATATATGTCTCTTTCACTAGTAAATTAAAAGTTGTTTTCAACAGTTTCATTACAATAAAATGTAGCACTTATTCACAATACGTAATGTGGTTTAGTTCATTTTAAAACTCTTAAATGAACTTTTGATCTTTTTTGCATGGTGCAACATTTACTAATTGTAGTACCGCCTGCTAATCATTGAAAAAATCTACTAATCATTTAGGCATGGTTTGTTTGGATTTTGTACTGATAGCTGTCTTTACTAGAGGCCCAACAAGGGGCTGTTGGACTGCTGCTAAAAGTCATTGACAGCAATACTAATGGAAAAAGTAATTCTGATGTGGAGTATGTTCTGTACACTTGGAAAATATCCAGCATCAAATATCTTTGAGTTGACTTGAGGTTTACCAATAAACTGAGAGTTTGGGTGCCTTTTCAGTATTCTCCCACCTCCCCAAGCATGTTTAAAAAAAAAGGTATTTCTCCAGTGAATGAGACCCATTCAGAGAATTGACATTTGACGGTCTTAATTATTAAGAAGCAGAAGATGTACAGTCCATCGTTACTATCTTTCCAGCCAGGGGTAATAGCCTCTTAAGCATCTACTCTGCTAAGCCCTCGAACTTTATTTGTTTCCATGAGATCACGTCAACTTTTCAAGACTCTAGAAAATGTTCAGTCAGTCCTTTTAAGTCATTTCAGGGAACAATCTAGTAAACCTTTATCGCAAAAAGACCAGCTGTTCAAGTTTTCTGGAGCAAGATTGGTGGATACTGGAAACATGAGAGATCTAGGTAACTTCAACCTGTGGAGAAAATAGGAATTTAATGCATTCTGAAAAATCAGAGCCTTCACTATATAGAATATCCATTGACAGTTGAGCATACTTTAGTTTTTTTTTTGTGGTCCCTTCCAAAGATCACTTTACTAGGTAGCAGTAGTGTAGTAATGTTTTTGACTTTTATGTTTATTAATTATTTTTTCTTATCTTCCCAAATAGGTTAAATTTATAAAAAATGCTGTCCAGGTTGTTCCGCATGCATGGACTTTTTGTTGCTTCCCATCCTTGGGAGGTGATTGTGGGAACGGTTACGATCACCATCTGTATGATGTCCATGAATATGTTTACTGGCAATAATCAGATTTGTGGATGGAATTTTGAATGTCCAAAGATTGAGGAGGTAAGAACACTGCTACAACTGTTATTCCTTTCCCTCTGAAATATTGTTGTAAATTTCAATAGTTTATTTTTTTTAAGAGTAGTTTGTATTTTGCAAAGTGTGCTTCCCACATGCAATTCAAAACCTCACTAGATACCAAAAAAAAAGTCTTGGAAGATTTATCCTTGGAGGAGGTGAGTGCTTTCAGATTATGTAGTGGGGGGTCATTTACAGTACTGAATATTGAAACTTAGTTGTTTTCAGGCAAAAGTATTCCGAAAGCTACATGACCCTTTTTTTGTCTAAAATTACTATTAAGCATTGGATAAAATTTTAGTGTTTCCATTCTAAGATTTTAAAAATAATCATTCTCTTTGGGGAAAAAAAATGTAAAGAATTTCAAATGTTCTTGGTATCTCCATAAAATCTTTTTACAAACAGATTGCTTTGCTTTGGTCCACCTTGTTGTCTTACGAGGGGCATACACGCGATGGGTCGTGAGAGGGCTGCTCTTGGATTTTTATTTTCGAGAGTATCCTAGTGCTTCACGTCATTGTGTACGCTTGACCATTTGATGGACAACATGACAGTTCAGTGACTATCGCTGTGCTGTGCAGATACATGGATTTGGGCCTGTGTCTGTGGGAGTGTGTGGGTTTTCTCCGGGTGCTCCGGTTTCCTCCCTCATCCCAAAGATGTGCTCTTAGGCTAATTGGCAAAACAAATTCTCCCTAAATTGTCTCAAATTTGGTTTTTAATCCATAGATCTATAAACGTAGACAGGGATCACGGGTAGAGATGGGAACATCGGGGTGGCGGCGCGGGCTCATTGGGCCGAAGGGCCTGTTTCCCATGTTGTTTTGTTCTTTGTATATTTCAGTTGTATTTTTGGTTTAAAAGCAAAGACAGGGACATTGGTTGTAATTTCTCTGTGTACAGTAAAGTCATGTTCTTCATTAGCCTGAAATCTTGCATAAAAACTGTGACTCAAGTATAAAAACCTTTCATCTGCATATGCTTTATTTCCTCCTTGTGCCTCAACTGGGCGACTTGTTACTTTTGTGAGTATCCACTCTTCCTCTGTAGAGATCCAATAAGATAGAGATGCCGGCATTGGACTGGGATAAACACAGTAAGAAGTCTCAACACCAGATTAGAGTCCAACCAGTTTATTTGATAATCTCACAAGCTTTCGGAAACGGTGTTCCTTTGTCAAGTGTGTGGAACATTCTGATCAGAGAAGGGCAAATAAAGTCACAATTTACAGAATACTGATTAGAATGCAAGTCTTTACAGCTAACCTGCTATTCAAGTCTTAAAGATGCAGACAATGTGAGTGGAGATAGCATTAGCATAGGTTAAAGAGATGTGTATTGTCTTTAGATAGGACAGAGTGAGAATTTTACAAGCCCAGGCAAGTCATGGGATTACAGATGGGTTCATGCTGCACTGACTTATTGAGATCCAGTAACCCATGCAAAAGGAAAAACCCAAATGTCTAAATGTCACTGCTTCACAAGCATAAACAAAAATGTATCATGAACCAAAGAAAAAAATGTAGAGAACGTGCGCGACCCTGATCAGAGCAGATTTAAGGCACCATCCTTAATGAAGTATAGAAGGGAGTGTGGTAATGCACTTCTAAATGCTTTAAAGAGATGAGAGTTAGGTGGATTAGCTGTGTTAAATTGTCCTTTATTATCAGGAGTACTCACACAGTGTAAATGCAAGGGGTTATGGGGGTAAGGACTGGGTGAGATTGTAGTCGGTGCAGACTTGATAGCTAAAGGGCCTCCTACTGCACTGTAGGATTATATGAGAGAACTGGTATAGTTGAGGCTGAAGGTAACCATGCATTGATGCACGTTTTATGCTGTACTGAGGCAAGGCACAGCAGAGCTAGTCAGTGTTATAATATTAAGTAGGACATATTTATAAATCAAAATGAAAAATGCTAGAAATAGTGAACAAATCTGGCAACACCTATGGAGGGAGAAGACTTGTGATTTAGATTGCTGACTTTTCATCAGAATTGGGAAAAGTTAGAAATGTTTCAAGCAAGTAAAAGGGAAAAGGAAGATAGGGAAAAGAATACAAAGGGTGAACTGTGGTAGTGGAAGACAGAAGAGGGTAAATGATGCAAAGCCAAAAGGGAATGGTAATGGGACAAATGAAGAAACAAAAGATTTGTGCAGTGCAGTTCTGCATAGTAGAATGTTAAACAGTTACCACCTGAAAACAAAACCAAGAGAAAATTGAGATTAAATCCATAATCTGCAGAGAGCAAAGAAACCATGAGGACCGAGATTACAATCTAAAATTGTTGAACTGGATATTGTGTCCAGAAAGTTATAAGGTGCCTAATAAAAGATTGAGGCACTGTCCTTTGCTTCCATGTTCCTCTGCAAGACATGCCGGATCATAGACATGGACGACATCATCAAACGTGAGGATACCATTCACCAGGTACACGGTACATACTCTTGCAACTCGGCCAACGTTGTCTACCTAATACGTTGCAAGAAAGGAAGTCCCGAAGCATGGTACATTGGGGAGACCATGCAGACACTACGACAGCGGATGAATGAGCATTGCTCAACAATCACCAGGCAAAACAGTTCCCTTCCTGTGGGCGAACACTTCAGCAGTCATGGGCATTCGGCCTCCGACCTGCGGGTAAATGTTCTTCAAGGGGGCTTTCGTGATACACGACAGCGCAGAGTCGCTGAACAGAGACTGATAGCCAAGCTCCGCACACATGAGGACGGTCTTAACAGGGATCTTGGCTTCATGACACACTATCTGTAACCCCCGTAACTTGCCTGGGTTAGCAAAAAACCTCACTTACTGTGCTGTCTGAGAAAATACACAATTCTCTAACCAATGCTCAGGATTCCCTTCACACACATTGTTAGCCACTTTAACACTTGAATAGCAGGTTAGATGTAAGGATTCGCATTCTAATCAGCAATCTCTGACTGTCTGTGCTGATGTGTGCTATTGCAGACCAGAACACTGCATTTGCCTGAGGAAGACACAAGAGTCGAAAGCTTGCTTTTTTACTATCAAATAAATCGGTTGGATTATAAATTGGTGTTGCTAAATTCTTACTGAGTTCTTACCACCCCAATCCAACGCCAGCATCTGTACATCTTTGCTTCCATTGCAGGGATAGGGCTACTGAGAATAACTTATCTGAAGGGTAGTGATGCCAATGTAATTTTCAAAGAATGGAAACAGTCACCAAATGGAACAATTTACAATGGCAGCTAATATTCCCAGAAGGGAAGGTGGACGATCAGTTTAGTGGTATTGATATCAAGAGAGCAGAAGATATAAATCTTGGACAGTCTGATTTCAGATGGTGTCTTGGGAAGTAATAGAAGATGGTCACACTGTAAAGGTTCAGTGGAACCTATCTGTGGGTTCCTTTTTTGTGGCTGTCTTCACCTTCTGGAATCAGTAGCTTTGGAATTGGGTCTTGCAGAATTAGACATTTGAACTTGACTTGATGCAACCCTTCTGCCATCCAGAAGTGCACTTGTATTGTCTTCCTGCAGACATGGCTGTTTCTTGCATTTGTAGGAGAGCCTGGGGACCAACTTGGCTAGGGCACGTTTAGAAAGTGCCTTGCCACGTGCGCACGTGCACTTTTCGGTAGCTCTCAAGGATAAGAAGTCCAACTTCTGGACCTTTAGCTGGTATTGTGTCCAAGCTCCATCCCCCAGAAGGAACAGACATTCTGCACTTCTTATTCAACATAGAAATAAGAGAAGTTATTCACTGTTTAAATTGTTAACCATTCTTGTATTTGAATGGTCTGAATCTCAAAAGTACAGTTAAATTTTACTTGTGTGCCACTTTTTTTAAAAAAATCACTTTTCATCAAGCTGCAAATCATTAACTTGGTAATTAACCTGTAACTGCTGCAAATATTTCTGCATTGGCCAGTGTGTCTCATCTGGGGAAAATTTTAAATGTATTTAAAGAGAGCTTAAATTTTAGGCACAGCTTTTCATGTAACTTAGTGGACCAAATGTCACTGCTATGACTTTGTGTTTGCAGGAGATCCTGAGCAGTGATATCATCATCCTGACCATCACACGCTGCTTGGCAATCTTGTACATATACTTCCAGTTCCAGAATCTTCGACAGCTTGGTTCCAAGTATATGCTGGGTATGTTCGAAACATCTTTTTTAAAAACGTGCAATTAGTGACTGAGTACATACCCTTTAATCTGAACTAACATTTAAATTTGTTTAGGCATGCCTACTTGTGTTTATGCAATTGAATTTTAGATTAATTTGTTCTTTTAGGAATTGCTGGTCTCTTCACCATCTTCTCCAGCTTTGTTTTTAGTACAGTTGTGATTCACTTTCTGGATAAAGAACTAACTGGTCTGAAGTGAGTAGAACAGTTCTCAACTCTACATTTTATTTTGCTGAATATTTTGAATGTGGGTTCACGTTACTACCGTCACATTACTACGTGGTTAGGTGCATTGACCCGAACAGATGCTGGAGTGTGGCCACTAGTGGCATTTCACAGTAACTTCATTGCAGTGTTAATGCAAGCCTTCCTTGTGACTAATAAATAAACTCTCAAAATCTTCAACTTTACTTCATAACTGTCCTTATACAGGTGTCACTTTTACAGCTAGCATTTGCACTAAGTCAACAAAAGACCGGATTTAATAGGTTGTATGATATGTATTGACATTTTAAGTGACTAGTAGTTAAAATTGCAGGTAAGCAGACAAAGAAATGAAGAACCTCCATTTAAGTATTGTCATTCACCACTTCAGGAGGTCCCTGAATGCTTCACAGCTAATTATGTACTGTTAAAATTTGGCAAGTGATTTATGCCTATTAAAGCCCCATTAAATGGCAATGAAATAATGCCCAGTTAAACTCTTGGTAGTGGTTGAGGGATAAATGCTATCTTACATACTCGAGGACTGTCTGGTTTTTATTTGAAAAGTGCCATGATGAGAGCTTTCCTTTTGCCTTCCTGAAAGGGCAAACATAATCTTAGTATAACACTACATCCAAAAGATGGTATCTCCATGGAGCATTTCCTTAATATAACTCACAAGTCAAACTGGCTGATACTTTTGATTAATGGTAGCATTCCACCCTCTGAGTCAGAAAATTCAGTTTATTTCTGTGTTAATCTGTCAGGAACATTCGCACCATGATTAAATTTTAAATTCATATTTCTTCACAGTGAAGCCTTGCCTTTCTTCTTGCTGCTGATTGATCTGTCCAAAGCCAGTGCTCTGGCCAAATTTGCACTGAGCTCCAACTGCCAGGTACTGTATCACAATTGTCTGGCATGGATTCTTTGCAGATGGTATTGATGGAAAACTGGATTAGAATAATGTTGATAAATCCAGACTGAGGGCCTGTTTCCTGTGCTGTTTTGTTCTTTGGTATCAAATAAACAAAATGGGGGAGCAATTTGTTTATCTGACACAATACAGACTTGCAGCACTGTGGACTGCTATCTCTGAGGCCCACTGAACGTTCTTCATTGTGTGGCATTCTTCGTTGATATCATTTGGTAGCCTGCTGTGTTACTTATCCTCTGGGGACTCAACATAGTCTGTAGAAGATGCTCTGTGGATGAATTTTTCTCCCAGTGTCTTTAAACTGATTAGTTTCTTTTTAAATTGATCTCTGTATTAAAGGTATGTAGTTCCTAACTAGTGGAAGACTAATGTTGGTATAGTGGTAACTTCAACTTTTTGAGAACATTTTTCTGCATTTGTGTTTATATCTGTAAACTGAAGATAATTTTTTTCAATTATAATCTGAATGATGGAGTAAGCTTTAAATTTGTCCAAAGTACCATACGTTTATAATGGTAAAGTGATAAATGGTTTAGGTCTAATCACCGTTGCAGAGATATGGTTACAAGGTGACCAAGGTTGTGAAGTAAATATTTCAGGGTACAGAACATTTCAAAAAGATGGGCAGAATGGTAAAGTAAGACTAATCACCAGCAAAGGGTCACAAAAAAAATTGATTTTAAAAAAGTGAATAAAATAGCCAGAAATGTTCAACAGATTAAGAACTTTTGTGTACAAAAGAAGTTTTTGTTGCAAAAACAGAAGTAGTAGTCATGGGAATGAGGAAAGGCAAACATATTGGAAAAAATATTTTTGTCTGCTTTCACAGAAAATGATCCCAATTACATATCAGAAATAGAGGGTAACCATAGACCAAAAAGAGTGAAGAATGTTAATGACAGCAAAAGGAAAAACTATTTGAGGGATTAAAATCTGAATCTTCAGGATCCTTGTGGTCTACATCCTCATTCCCAATGATGTAGCTATGGAAATAGTGGATGGACTGGTTTTAACTTCTAAAAATGTCCTTGATTTTAGAACAGTGGCAGTGGATTTGAAATGAGCAAATTTTGGATAGCCAGAAGCTTTTTCCCAAGGTGGAAGAGTCAGTTACTAGGAGGCATAAGCTTAAGGTGCAAAGGGCAAAGTTTTAAAGGAGATGTACAAGGCAAGTGTGGTAGGAGCCTGGAACTCACTGCCAGGAGAGGTAGTGGAAGCAGATACAAAATTGATTTTAAGGGGCATCTGGACAAATACATGAATAGGACAGGAAAAGAGGAATATGGTCTCCAGAAGGATGGAAAGATTTTAGTTCAGGCTTGGACGGCCAAAGCGTCTGTTCTCACGCTGTAATTTTTTTTGTTGTTCTTTTAAATGGAGCGCTCCTATTCTGGAAAAGAGATGCAGCGAAAACAGGGAATTACAGACTAGTAGGGGTTATCATATGATGAGAACCACTGTAAATTAAGCTTTTTTTTTGGAGCTTAGAAAAATGAGTGGTGATCTCCATGAAACATTCAGAATACTGAAGAGGTATGACAGGATAGATATTGAAATATTCCAGCCAGTGGAAGCAATCTAAAACACAGGCATAATTTCAGACTCACATGAGGAGAAATTTCTTCGAACAGTTGTGCCCTTAAGTGTTCTACTTTTTTTAAAAAGAATTAATGGCTTATTTTGTAAATGTCAAATTTAACGTCCCTTTTTTTGTGCAGACAGGCTTGCAGTAGTTTCTTTGTAACCTAATTCTAAATGTATATATTATGATTGACAGGATGAAGTAAGGGAAAATATTGCACGTGGAATGGCCATCCTAGGTCCAACTTTCACTCTTGATGCTCTTGTGGAATGTCTTGTGATTGGTGTTGGTACTATGTCTGGTAGGTCACGCAAAATCTGCCTCCTTGCATGCACGAGTTATTTTTGTTAACTTTATAGGAAGTTGTTGAAAGTTAAAGTTTTAAAAAAGATTTAGTAGTAATCCTTAACAAACTGTTCTTTTTTGTGGTAGAATGTGGATTTGACACTGCATTTTTGTGATGAGCAAGTTAGTGTTCTCAGTGTGACTCACAAGGAAATACGATATGGAGATTATTAAAGCATGGTTGAAAATCATTCAGTCATGAAATTAGAGCAGCTGTGTGGAAGATGACAATATTAACTTAAAAAGCAAGAGACAAAAAAACTAACTTTTGTTTCTTCCTTCAGGGGTGCGACAGTTAGAAATCATGTGCTGTTTTGGCTGCATGTCTGTTTTAGCAAACTATTTTGTCTTCATGACCTTCTTCCCAGCTTGTGTCTCCCTAGTATTAGAGGTAAGCATAAAGTTAGAAATATTCCAGTGATGTTCAGAGAACTTTGATGCTTGTTGAGATGTATTTATTGCATAGTTTTATTTTCTTCCATCACAGCTGGAAATTCCTTAGCAGCTTAAATGTCAAATTTCTCTCCACAGCTTTCCCGAGAAAGTCGTGAAGGTCGCCCAATTTGGCAGCTTGGCCATTTTGCTCGTGTCTTGGAGGAAGAGGAAGATAATAAACCAAACCCTGTAACACAGAGAGTGAAAGTCATCATGGTTAGTATTGAAAGGCATTTTCTGGATAAAATAGTAATTGATAGATTTCATTAACAAAACTGTGTATCTCTTGCAACCAATTATATTGAAAATTATACATACAAGCCAAAACTTCCTAAGGAAATGGCCCAAACAATAATCTAGCTCTCTGGATATTTTAAGTGTTGTACTGCCAATGTAATGAGTTGAATTTGTCGTTTTATGATTACCTGTTGAGAAATTGAGCTGGAATGACTTGTGGGTGGTTAAATTGTTATCGGTTTTTCTTTTGTCTGTGTCCAGTCTCTAGGATTAGTTCTAGTTCATGCTCATAGTCGCTGGATAGCTGAACCTTCATCGCAGGATAATACCTTAGAAATGCCTAAATCCGGAACAGGATTGGATGAGAGTATGCCAAAACGAATTGATCCAGGAGTACCACTGTGGCAATTCTATCTTTCCAGGTAACTGAACATCAACTTCAGTCAATTGCCAGTTTAAAAAACATTCTTAACATCGTTGCATTCATAAATAACCTCTTCAAGCAAATTTGGAAGTTACTTGCTCAAAGTGATTAAGTTATTCAATATATCAGCCATCTATTAGTTTTAGGAAAAATCACTGCCAAGATGTAAAAAAATGATTTTTCTGGGATGTTTCTGTTCAGTCTGTTGTGCTTCAAAATTGAATCGCCTATTTTCCTAACCCCAAAGCAATTCAGTTATCGTTTGTGAAGGCACAAGAACAGAAATTAGTTTTTTTTTCCCTTTATAGAGTCTGCGCTGAAACAAATTGAGGAACTCCAAACTTTCTGATTACTTTCATTTGGTGATTTAACATAATATTATTCAGAACATGGAGCCTAGTTCCTATATTTTTTTTTATTTTTATTAAGTAACACAGCACGGGAAACAGGCCCTTCGGCCCAACGAGCCCGCGCCGCCGTCATACCAAATACATTATCCTATTTTAATATTCCTATATAATAATATATATATTATTCCTAATATGGAAAATTTTCACCATAGGGACAATTTGTTTCCCAATCAGCCTAAGAGCGAATTTTTTGGTTGTGGGAGGAAACCGGAGTGCCCGGAGAAAACCCACGCAACCACGGGGAGAACGCGCAAACTCCCGCAGACACCGGCCCAATTCCAAGTGTCTGCAAAGCCACATCGATAGTCTCTGAGCTGTCATGGTGCCCTTCAGGTGGTCCACATAAAGCACTCATATACGACATGAGGTACCAGGCAACCCATGAATCAACATCCAAGAGCTGTAGCCGCACCACCTGCCGAATGCGTGCTCAAATTATGGACCGAATTACCTGTGGAAAAAAGCCGTAGTTAAACAGTCCTAATATATCCCTCTATCTGCATACCTCTCATGTGGCTGTCCAAGAGACCCTTAAACAGCCCCAGCGTGCCTGCTCCCACCACCTTACTCGGCAGTGCATTCCACACCCCCACTACCCTTTGTGTGAAAAACTGCCCTCTAATATTCGTCCTATACATAGCCCCCCTCACCCTATGGCCATGACCTCTCGTCCTATCTATTTCTAAAGGTGGAAAAAGTTTACCTCCATTTACTCTATCTATACCCCTTATAATCTTATACACCTCTATGAGATCCCCTCTAAGCCGACGTCTTTCACGGGAAAACAACCCCAGTCTATCTAATCGTTCCTCATAGGACAGTCCTTCCATACCAGGCAGCATCCTGGTAAACCTCCTCTGCACTCTCTCCAAGGATTCCACATCCTTCCGATAGTACGGAGACCAGAACTGGGCGCAGTATTCCAAGTGAGGCCTAACCAAAGTTGTATACAACTGCAACATCAAACTCCTACTCTTATATTCTATACCCTTTTCTAGAAAGCTAACATACTATATGCCTTCTTTGTCACCTTCTCCACCTGTGAGGACACCTTCAGAGACTTGTGAACCTGCACCCCCAAGTCTCTCTGCGTCTCTATGCTCCTTATAGTTTTTCCTTTTATCCTATAATTCTCTTCTACATTTTTCCGGCCAAAATGCATCACCTCGCATTTTTCCGGATTAAATTCCATTTGCCATCTATCTGCCCAATCTACCAACCTATCTATGTCCTGTTGTATTGCCTGGCACTGCTCCTCTGTACCCGCCAATCCAAGCATCTTAGTGTCATCAGCAAATTTGCTGATCTCACCACCTACCCCAACTTCCAAGTCGTTTATGTAGACCACAAATAGAAGAGGACCTAGTAATGAGCCTTGTGGCACTCCACTAGTGACAGGCTTCCAGCCGGAAAAAGAGCCTTCCACTACTACCCTCTGTCTCCTCCTCCCGAGCCAGTTCTTGACCCATCTACATACCCGATCCTGTATCCCATGCGCCTTCACCTTCTCTATCATCTACCATGAGGAACCTTGTCAAACGCCTTACTGAAATCCATGTAGACGACATCAACAGCCTGTCCTTCATCAACTGTTTTTGTCACTTCTTCAAAAAATTCCACTAGATTCGTAAGACAAGACTTCCTCTTGACGAAGCCATGCTGCGTATCCCTGATCAGATCGCAGCGCTCCAGATGCTCATACATCCTGTCCCTAAGGATCCTCTCCCTTAGCTTACCTATAACTGAAGTCAAGCTCACCGGCCTATAGTTCCCTGGGTGATCCCTCTGACCTTTTTTAAACAACGGTACTACGTTTGCTATCCTCCAGTCCTCTGGGACCTCACCTGTGTCCAAGGAAGAGACAAAGATTTTCGTCAGAGGCCCAGCCAAGTCTTCCCTCAACTCCCTTAGCAGCCTGGGGTAAATGCCATCAGGCCCCGGAGCTTTATATGTCTTTAAGGTGCCTAACAGCCCCAACACCTCTTTCCTCGTAATCCTTATTTCCCTCAACCAATCCTCAACTTTGTCAACATCAGGCACAGACATCTGTCCAGTCTCCTGCGTGAATACCGACGCAAAGTATGCATTCAGGATCTCCCCCATTCCCTCAGGCTCTAAGCATAGATCCCCTCCACTGTCCCTAAGAGGTCCAATCTTGCCTCTAACCATCCTTGTGCTCCTTACATAGGTGTAAAATGCCTTTGGATTTTCTTTAATCCTACCTGCCAGAGCCACCTCATGGCCCCTTTTTGCCTTTCTAATACCCCTTTTTAGATCCCGTCTACACTCTCTATAAGCTTCCAGCGCTATCTCAGTCCCTAGTTGCCTAGATCTAATGTCAGCCTCTCTCTTTTTCTTGATCAAGTCCTCAATCTCCCTGGTAAGCCAAGGTTCTCTAATCCTACCTTTCCCATCCTTCCTCCTTGCCGGCACATATCTTTCCTGCAGAGAGTTTAGTTTTCCCTTGAAAGACTCCCACATGTACCTCGTCGACCTGCCCTCAAAAAGCTTATCCCATTCCGTATCTTTAAGATCTTGCCTAATCTGGCCGTATCTAGCCCTCCCCCAGTTAAATACCCTCCCTTTTGGGCCAGTCTCGTCCTTTTCCATTAATATCCTAAAGCAGACAGAGTTGTGATCACTATTTGACACCTGCTCTCCTACCTCGACGTCAACCACCTGCCTGGCTCATTCCCCAGAACCAAATCCAGTATAGCCCCCTCTCTAGTCGGGCCATCCACATACTGCTCCAAGGACCCTTCCAAAACACACTGTACAAATTCCTCCCCATCCACTCCTACAGCCCTGGGCACACTCCAATCTACTCCAGAAAAATTGAAATCTCCCACCACTACCACCCTATTTTTCCTACACTTATCTAAAATGTCCCTGCATATCCCTTCTTCCGCAGCCTGCGGACTGTTGGGCGGTCTGTAGTAAACACCCAACAGAGTAACCACTCCCTTCCTATTCCTCAACTCCACCCATAGAGACTCAATTCCTAATCATCCATACCTCCCTCCCTCTGCACTGCTATGACGTTGTCCTTAACTAATAAAGCCACTCCCCCGCCTCTCCTCACACCAACTCTGTCATGCCTAAAACACTTATACCCTGGAATATTCAATTGCCAGTCTTGCCCCTCCTTCAACCACGTCTCGGTCACCGTCACCACGTCTAAACTCCTCGTGAACATTATTGCCTTCAGTTCATCTGTTTTGCCAGTCACACTCCTCGCATTAAAACACATGCACCGAAGACCCTCAGCTCTCGGATATTCCTTTCTACCTACTGGTGTTACCCTATCATCCCTCTCTATCCCACTCCCAGTTCCCGCTGTCTCCCCACCCTCCCTCCCTATTAGTTTAAACATTTCTGAAACACTCCAGCTAACCTCCCCGCTAAAATATGTGTTCCCCTCCCAGTCAACTGCTCCCTATCCCTCGTGAATAGGTGACCCTCCCTCCTGAAGACTTCCCAATGATCAATAAATATGCAGCCTTCTGCCCTACACCAATCCCTCATCCATGCATTTAGTTGGAGTGTCTCATTTATTACCCAATCAGTCCCGGGCACAGGCAGCAGCCCAGAGAACGCCACCCTGGAGGCCCTACCTTTCAGTTGAGCCCCCAACTCCCTAAACTGTCTACGTAAGTCCCCCCTGTGCTTTCTTCCTACATCTTTTTGTCCTATGTGAACTATTACATTTGCCTTAGACCCTTTTCCCTTCAAAATTCCCTCTACCCTCTCTGATACATCCTGGACCCCTGCTCCAGGGAGGCAGACTACCATCCTGGAGTCTCTCTTTTCCCCACAGAATCTCCTAACGATCCCTTTAACCATCCCATCCCCCACCACTATCTCACCTTCCTGCTTTCCCGCCGGTCTCTGTGGCCACCTTAAAATATCTATTAAAAGAATAGTAAGGAGAGTGGTTTTTTTTTGGTTGCTATGAATATTTGAATGCTGAAAATATTACAAGCAATTTAGGTTCTTTTTTACACTTTTTGCAAAGTGTAAAATTGGATATTTCAATCCCTGAAATTAAATATTTGTTATGAAACAATACAAGGGGAAATAATTTCTATTTTAAAACCATTATTTCTAAATCTTGGAAATGTGCAAATTAACAGGCAGATGGGCTAGCTCATTCATTGAACCAATACCATGTTAACTGTGGCATCCAAGCCCATCAAATAATCTGATCTCTTGAGTGGTAGACAGCATAGAAAATGCAATTTTAGCTTTAGTTTTACTTGTACAAGATGTGATTTTTCCTTCTAGAACTAGTTTTGCGCATTTCTCCTGATACACTATTAATTCATGCCATATGTATTCCATAGGTGTATTATCATGAAGGAGAGAAAAATTGCACAGCATTTCACCAAGCCCAACCTTGAATTTGCTTGTACACAACTTTTTTTTGTTAAGTTTATTAGTCACAAGTATAGCTTATATTAACACTGCAATAATGTTACTGTGAAATACCCTTTGCCCAACCTGTCTAATTGAAATAACGTCAAGGCAAAGGAATCATAGAACCCTACAGTGCAGAAAAAGACCCTTCGATCCATCGAATCTGCACTAACCACAATTCCACCCAGGCCCTACCCTCATATTCCTATATATTTTACCCACTAATCCCTCTAACCTATGCATCTCAAGATGCCAAGGGACAATTTTAGCATGGCCAATCAACCTAACCCGTACATCTTTAGACTGTGGGAGGGAACCCACGCAAACACAAGGAAAATGTGCAGACTCCACACACAGTGACCCGAGCTGGAAATCGAACCCAGGTCCCTGGAGATGTAAAGCAGCAGTGCTAACCACTGTGCTGACACACAGTAACTACTGGATCAAGGAAGCTGCTTGATTTTTGTATATTTCTGTAAAATCACCTTGATGTCTACAGGGGGGATGTACGTCGTCTTTTAAGTATTTCTGTACATCCAGGGTCTTCTAAACTAGAGATTATCTTGATGACTTTTTTCTTGAGGTTTTTGTATTGTTTGTTATGTGTACTAGATGCAGTGTTTTAAATTTATCCTAGCAGATTATGAACAAAATGGTGTTTATAGCCCAGCAAACCTTGTCATTTATGTATGTTTTTTTTTGTTCATTCTACAGGATGGTCAGCATGGATATTGAACAAGTAATTACCCTTGGCTTGGCACTCTTCCTTGCTATCAAATACATCTTCTTTGAGAAAGCAGAAACTCAATCCTCTTTCTCACTGGTGATGCAGATAAAGAATACTGATAGCTGCATGAATAATATTGGAGCTGCCAGATTCCAGTCACATTGTCCAGCAGATGAGGAACCAGCCAGTAAAGAAAATACAGGTAAAAGTTACAAATATTGTAATTGCTGTGGCCTGTAATGGAACTTTAAATTACTTCGGAAAAGAAGGTAAATCTGCCATCTTTAACCAATTTGGCTTGTGTGCACCCAAGTCCCTCAACATACAATTTTACTGAATCATTGGGGTTGTAACAATCTTAACAGTTTTGTTTTTAACTGAAATTCTCAGTTAAACAGAGGTTTGACCATCTGTTCTCTGGATTCTTAGTCCAGCTGTAATCACTGCATTATTATACAGTTTGATACGTTGCCTGAAGCAAGCTCAAATATTTTGTCATTCAGAAGGTTTTAAATAGCCTTCTGAAACAATACACAATGGAGAACTTATATACTTGCTTGATACGTTGTTCATCAGTTAAAATGTTTCTTCTGCTATTCTGACCAGTGGTCAATTTGTAACCACTGTACTTCATTCTAACATCATACTAATTATCCTCCCAGACCACATCCCCAGTGGGTAGGACAAAATTTATGATACTGTTTTTCTTGCGCATGTGGATGTAACACGCGTTTCAATATTGCTGAAATGCTTGTAACAAAAGATGCAAAACATATAAAAATGTCTCATTCTGCAGTGTTGATATTCACTGATGAGGAAGGACTGGCTTTGTTGGCAGTAATCAATGAAATTTAATTTGCATTCTTCCTATGCAGTCATTTGAGTTGCAAGAGCAAGGGTTAATTGTTTAGTGCTTTTGGCTATCTTTGCTCCCTTATCCCACCCATACAGGAATTTCTTTTTAAAATCCCACACATTCCTACATCTTTCCCCATATTGCATATTAAGTTGCTTTAAAACAGACTATCCCTCTCCCAGTATTCCCTAAGATTTAGATTTGGGAAGAACCATAACTAAAGCAACTTGGAAAACATTAAAGATTCTCTCTGATTATAATTGTTAACACGTTATTTTATCCATCAGACACTACATGCATTAACTTTGGGAGCATGTTATGGGTAATGCTTTTTTGAATGAAACACAATTTATTTCTAATACTGCTACCTGTGCTTCCACAGTAACCACAGGTTATTTTTCCTGCAGATGAAGTCATTAAGCCTATTGCGTGCTCTGTCCCCAAATCAACTGATCATATGTCGAAAGCAAATTTTGTGTTGGGAGACTTAACTCCTCCTAGCACTTCATCTTCAGGAACACCTGAAGAGCTGGATACTGAGTTTCCATTAGAGCCAAGACCAATTGAGGAATGTTTGCTTATACTCAAAAACCCAGAGGTAAAATATTTTTAATTTAATCATGGCCTCAGCTGTTTAATATTGGTGTCTTGGAGAAATATGAATGTGTCCTGTATCTGAAACAGCATCTGTAGTGAAAATAGAACTCATGTTTTGAGTCTGAATGACTCTTCCTGAGAGTTGAAGACAATTGGAAATAGGATTAGGTTTATACTGTTGTCGCAGGAGCTAGGTAGAGGGTTAGCGATAGGTGGAGGCAAGGGAGAGATTGACAAAGATGTCATGGACAGAAAGACACAGGGAATACAAATGGTGCTGTTCATGGCCAAGGATGCTGAGAGTGGCACTTTAAGAGGTCAGAACATGTTACTGCTTGCCTTTTGTTCTGCCAATAAATCAAAGGATGTCAGATAACAGATGGCCCTGATGGGAGGAGGGGAGACGGTAGGATAAGGGAAAAAAGAGGGGATTGAAAAATGGATCAATTGAAGAAATGAAGGTTTTAAAAAATGGGGTGAAGGTGGAAAAGTGTGTCTGTTGTCTGAATTTACTGAATTCTGTATGTATCCTGTATCTGATTTGAATCCTGTTCGGTGCCAAACAGTTTGGTTAAATGTTGAAGATGAGTCTTCTATGAAACTTAATTACAATAGATTCAGTGGCTTATTATGGACATTAGATGCTGAATAATGGGCACATCAATTTCTGTCCTGTATGGCGTTAGTAATCATATTGAACGTAGTTTGCTTTTGCCTGTACTGCTATAATAAGGGGTTTTTAGAATTTTTAACTTGAGATGAATTTTACTTTTATTTGGTAATATTGTTTATGAACAGCTGAGCAGAGTATACAGTTAATTGGATGACCAGTGGCTTTTAATGTCAGTTATAATGTGTGAGTACAATCTGAATTAATCAAGTTTTTGAGATAACTGTTAATCAACTCTTATACTGACAGAACAAAATTATGCACTTAGTGTATGGCAATACTATACTGGTAGTTTTACTTCATTGTGAGTATCTATTTTCTATGGGATTATTGAAGAAATGTTTATTGTAGAGCTCTTGGGATTAAATTTGATGTGAAGTATCAGTGATGTGATGTTTTTCACCCCCTCTAGAGAGGAGCAAAATATCTCACTGATGCTGAGGTAATTTGTCTGGTGAATGCCAAACACATTCCAGTTTACAAACTAGAGAATATGATGGAAACTCCTGAACGTGGTGTCTTCATACGTAGACAGCTTCTGGCTCCAAAACTTCCAAAACCTACTGCACTACAGCTCCTTCCCTACAGGGACTATGATTACTCACTGGTAAGTCAAAGCTATCAATATTGGGGAATTAAAGAGTGAGACAGTTTGCAAATGCATTGAAATGTGGAGGTGTACTTTATTAAGAGTGGGAGATGAAAGGAACATAAAATTTGTGTGTGGCACCAAATGAAGTGAGGCTTGATGGGTTATGCATATGTTTCTAAAATGAAAAAGAATTACCAATTTGAAAATATTTTCTAGAAGTTGTATTTTTAACTTTTGACTAGTTTAAGTGATGCCAATTTTACTACTTAGGAGGAAGTTAATTTTCCAGATTTTTTTAATGAAGATTTACATAACTCGATAATCAAGAACCCAGCATTTTGAGATTGCTGTGTGCTATCTTAGGTTTCTTTATTCTCAGTCCTTAATGACTCTTCTGCAACTGGGGAGTCTGATATAGGAAGAAAGTAGAGTCCACACCAATGGAACGCCTCACGTCTCCATAAAGAATGATAACATTGTTTCTCCTCTACCATCAAGTTCATATCATGCTACTTTACATCATCTTCAGGTGTAATCACTATTTTGATGGTACTTGATGTATGTGTTAAATGAAATAAATTATTTTGAATGTTGCTGAAAAGAGACATGATTCAGAAACCTTTCATCTTGCGCTCATCAGGATAAATGCAAAAACACAAACTAGTGCTGTTTGGTAAGTCACCTCTGACAGAGGTGTTGCAGTGGAAAAAGCAATGAACTATTGTCTCCCCAAGTTCCTGGGTAATTCAGAGAAGCACATGACTTCAGTGTATTTCTTTCCGCCAGTAGAATACAGATCCTTGTTTCTGAATGTGTATCACTATTGCAAATGTAATTGAGCCACACTTTGACCTTGAATGATTATCTTCAATTTCTTCTAGCTCCAGAGCTCACTACCTTTTTTTGTTGTTTCTATGAGAAATGTGTTTCTGATTTTAAATTAAGCCTAATCTACTACCCTGTGTGTGTGTCTGATTTGTGCAGATGATATGTTCGTAATCTTTGTATCTGAAGATGCCTATAACAACTTCCTTCCACACCTTTTTAATGCTTCAATCCAGGTTCAAATTCATTCTGAGAGCAGTTCAATGCCTTTTCTTAATGTACTAGTTAAGAAATCCATTAATAATCAACTCCCCACTATGGTCTATTGCAAGCCTACTTTTAACAGTCAGTATATGTGTTGGGATTCATATAGCTTCCCACGTTATTAACATTGGCCTCCTCTATCTTGTAAATAGGTCCCTCAACATTTGCTCACCTTGTAAGAGATCTGCTGTCAGCAAACGAGGAATATGTTTAACTCTTGTTTAATTATCTGGAGTTTGGGGAGCCAAATTCTCTATGGCAACACCTCCGCTAATCAATCAGCACCCTTTTCCTCTAATACAACTTTGGCATCCTTGCTCTTGTCTTGATAAGTGCAAAGACAAACGTTTTTGGTGGCATGTCCCTTTTCAGCAATATTCAAGTAAATCATTTTTTTATCCTCTTTTTTTATTTATCTCCAATCCTTTTACTCTTGTAAGTGCACCCACCACCACCTTGGTTGTGCTTGACTTGTATTTTATGTGCAAGGGTAGATGGTGAGTGTTTGAGTCTGTTTTAATTTTTACAAAGCCATTGAAATGTCATCATAACATGATATCTAAATGTGTACATTTTGAGGGAAGATATTCTGGAATAGAAACCCTTGGTTAGTTTATTTTTACTAAGGGTCTTGAGGCCATTTGTACCGCCACTGGTAACTCCGCAGACTGGAGATCAAACAAGGAACATCCAGTTAACAACTGGACTGTAGCCAACTGAACTTTAGCAGCAAATGCTTAAATACTTGATTCATAGTTGCTGTTCAGGTTAATTCACGTGAATTTATTTAATCTAACTTGGACTTTTAGGTCATGGGCACTTGCTGTGAGAATATCATTGGTTACATGCCCATCCCTGTGGGAGTTGCTGGGCCACTTTGTCTGAATGGGAAGGAATTCCAAGTGCCTATGGCAACTACTGAGGGCTGCCTTGTGGCAAGCACTAATCGAGGCTGCAGGGCAATCTATGTAAGTAGAAGTAAATTGCCTATGTTATTGCATAAGTGCATTGTAATTGAATGCTTTCTTGTATCAAAGTTGTATGGCAATTTGTTTAAAATATTTTATTAATACTTTACTTTAAGCTTGGTGGTGGGGCACGAAGCCGTGTACTAGCAGACGGGATGACTAGAGGGCCAGTTGTGAGGCTGTCTTCTGCATGTGAGGCTGCAGAAGTGAAAGCTTGGCTGGACAACCCTGACGGTTTTCAGATTATAAAAGAGATGTTTGATAGCACTAGCAGGTGAGCTTTTGTGCATCCTTTCAAATTAGTGTGAGACTCTTGAACTTCAGACTCTTGGTGATTGATATTTAGCTGCCATTGCGTGGTAAATTAGATCAGTACCTTTTTGTTCCCTCGTCACCTCCCCTGTCTCAACTAAAGGCCTTTTGTTTTACTACATGGTCCTGTTGCCTTTCAGTAGAATGTACATTTCTGTTTGTGATGAAAATCTACTGCAGTTTCTGCCCTGTTATTGTTTAAATCTGGAACTTGATCCTAACATCAGACAGGAAGAAGTTGCCTACAGCTGTGTTTATAACATAGGTGTAACATTGATGTAGCGTAGTTTCAATTTTCCTGATTCTAGAGTTGAGAATATGGCCTGGCCCTAACCTAGCTTCTAATTCCTTGAAGGAAAAGTTATGTAAATGCAGCAGCTCACTGCTTGAATTTGACACTATACCAAGTACAACCTTATCATAGAAGTATAAGGAGTCACCTGATGAAAGAGCAGTGCTCCAAAAGCTCATGCTAACAAATAAACCCATTTTAACGTGGTGTTGGGAGTCTTACTGTGTCTATCATAGAATAAAGCTTTTTAAAAATGTTCTCCAGAGGCTGCGGTCAAATTCGGAGCACTTTATAATCTTGCCTATGAATTATTTTAAATGTTCAGAGCACACCATGGATTCTGTAGATTTCTACTTCACCAGTAGAGATGTGGTCAAGTGGGCACTGCAGTCATCATTCCTGTGAATAATATAATTACCTACACAATTGGAATGGCTGTGTCTTTTGAAGGTGCTTAATGGTGCTCAGACCAACAATTGGGAGGAAAATTGAGCAATGTGTTACTACTTCAAATGGTAGAAATAAGTCCCAGGAAAAATTAGAGAAATGACATTAGCATGCTTTTTTTTAATGTATTGACAATTTTGTTTGGAGAAGTAAGTGATTTTTCTCTATAATCAGTTTGCTGTACCTAATGCTTTTCCTGTTCTCAAAGCAAACCTCTCCATAACAGTTGTACAGTGGGCTTCACTTAAATAATCAATGGAATTCCCCTAGGCTCAGCTTGATGGATTCTAGGTCTCAAATCATCTACCCACTCCAACCACTAGAATCTTAGCGTCATAAATCACTGGAACTTTTTTGTGAAACCAGATAGGATTTGCATGATACTATATGGCTAAACTGATACTGCAGCTTCTGACCTGCACAAATCCACTGTATGTCTTGCATCAAATCTCAGGTTTTATTTGAATGTCCACACTATATTTTCAATTCTAATATATAGATTTGCCCGACTTGAAAAGCTGCAGACTGGGCTTGCTGGACGTGACCTGTATATCCGTTTTCAATCCAAAACTGGCGATGCAATGGGCATGAATATGATCTCAAAGGTAAGTACACTTGTATATAAAAATGCTAGAGTAACTCAGCAGATTATGCAGCATTATTGGTGAGACAAAGCGTGTTGATCAGGTTTATGATCTTTTGTCAAAACGAGAAAATGTTGGGTGATAACAGATTTTAAGCAACCAAAGGGGCAGAGCAAAAGGGGTGGCTTGAAAAAGAAAGGAAGGTCTGTGACACATCAAAATGGAAAATGCTACTGTGACCATGAGCTTTGGACTGCTTCCATTTTCATTCCCTGTCCCCCTCTGATCCTCTGAGTTGGCTGCCTGCACTTCTTGATTATTGGTAGCATCTTATCTTTCGATTCAATACTTTATGGCCTTCCAAACTTAATTCAGCACTATCAGGTCATTATAATCTCTGGGTGCAAGTCCTGGTAATGGTTCTGCTATCACCCTTCGCAGTTGCTCTGGACTCATCTGTTACTCAGCATAGTGGTTAGCACTGCTGCCTCACAAGCCAGGGACCCAAGTTCAGTTCCTGGCTTGGGTCACTGTTGGTGTGGAATCTGCATGTTCTTCCTATATCTGCGTTGGTTTCCTCCCACAGTCCGAAAGGTATACTGGTTAGGTGGATTGGCCATGCTAAATTCTCCCTCAGTGTACCCAGGCGCCAGAATGTGGCAACTATGGATTTTCATAACTTCATTGCAGTGTTAACGTGAGCTTACTTATAACAATAAATATAACTTCTCAGTTACAGCCCCCCTTTGCCTTTGTCATTTAATCTTTCCTATTACTTTATCACAGACGTAGAAACATGGAACAGTACAGCACAGTACAGGCCCTTCAGCCCTGAATGTTGTGTCGAGCTATGTCCGAACCCAAGATCAAGCTGTCCCACTCCCTGTCGTTCTGGGGTGCACTGTGTGCCTATCCAATAACCACTTGAAAGGTCTTAAAGTGTCCGACTCTAGTATCACAGTAGACAGTGTGCTCTTGGAGTGAAGAATCTATCTCGGACATCCCTCCTATATCTCCCACCGTGAATAGTTATGCTCCCTAGTAACAGCTACATTCACCTGAGGAAATAGTCTCTGCACATCCACTTGATCTATCCTCCTCATCATCTTATAAACCTCTATTAAGTCACCTCTTCTCCTCCTCTGCTCTAAAGAGAAAAGCCACAGCTCCCTCAACCTTTCCTCATAAGACTTACCCTCCAAACCAGGCAGCGTCCAATAAATCTTTTCTCTGCACTCTCTCCAATGCTTCCACGTCCTCCTTTATAATGAGGTGACCAGAACTGAACACAATATTCCAAATGTGGTCTCACCAAAGTCAGCAAAACCCCACAACTCTTAAAACTCAAACCTTCTGTTAATAAACACCAACACAATATAAGCCTTCTTCACGGTTCTATCCACTTGAGTGGAAACCTTCAGAAATCTGTGAATTTGAACCCCAAGATCTCTCTGTTCTTCACGTTCCTTAGAACCCCACTGTTGACCCTGTATTCCCCATTCAATTTCCATTTGATCTTTCTTCTTGCGCCTTCCACACTTTTGCAGTTGTTTTAAGAATTAGAATGTTTTCCTCTTGATGAAAGGTCACAAACCCAGTATATTTTTGTTTCTTCCTCAGAGACTGCCAGACGTTAGATTTCCAGCAATCACAGTATTTTGCCTTTATCAATAAAACTGGCTGACTAAAATACTAACCTGCTGTTTAACCCTGAGTCAGTACTGCAGTTAGCAGGCACTTGAATAATAGAGCAACCACTCCCTGCAAGTATTTCTCTATAGTACAGTATATTAAAGATTCGAGAGAGTGCTGCTGAAACCAAAATGGAGTACAGATGTGAAAAATATTCCAGATGTTCCCACCATTTATGAACTTCATACCTATTTCAGGCAGCAGACTATATATTGGAAAATTGGTGCTCACAATTTATAAGTTGGCACAAATTATCTGAGTTACTATTTTATAATGCAGTATCAAATATCTCTGGATCAAGAGTTTGCATGATTTTGAGAATTTATTAATAAGCAACTGTTTTGATATGATGCATTATTGATTTTAAAAAAAAAGGAACATGCTATTTAAGATTGTCATCTCATACTTAACAGGACAGATTGCATGATTACTAACAGCAAAGGGAACAATTTATACTGCATGAGAAGGATGTGGTGACTGTTTTTTAACCTACATACATGTCATCACATAGGCAGGATGTCTTTCTGGCTTGACTATCACACTAATGTGGTGTATGAA
Source organism: Sphyrna mokarran (assembly GCA_024679065.1). NCBI lineage: Eukaryota > Metazoa > Chordata > Chondrichthyes > Carcharhiniformes > Carcharhinidae > Sphyrna > Sphyrna mokarran. The sequence goes on along the minus strand of JAGIQG010000006.1, from coordinate 34,395,072 downwards.
TGACAATGCTGATGTGATGCCAGGTATGTAGGCTTTATGTCCCGTGACTGGTGGTGGGCTGTACAAACAGCGCATAATTTTGGCTATTCAAATAGGCGAAGGACTGACTATACCTGACCAGCTCATGCAAAACTCAATATATTGTGCCCAACATCAGATGTGATTCATGAGTGAGCAACACTTGCTAAACAATCCTGATTGTGTTAAGAATTGTCCTGTAAAAAACAACTTAAAATTCAGTTGCTTATTGTTCACTTAAAACATGCTAAAAGCTACACACTCACAAATGGTCTTGTTGTTTGCTAACAGCCTTGTCTTTTTCATCTAACCAATAGCTTATACAGCCCTGCTTTGTTCTCCATCATAAAGCCTAAAGTCCCATGCCAGCCAATCAGCATTCTTTTCGTGTAGTACAAATTTTTTAAATTCTTTTTAATGTTGGTAATCATTTGATTTGTCCTGATGAGTTCATGTCTTTTTTTCTAGCAATACTCTTCTATACTATAAGCATTAGATAAATAGACAAGAAAAGTTTACAGTATGTGGCAGATGAGTGTTTCACGGATCCCAGAAGACAGACAGATAGTTGGCATGAAAGTGTATTAATTGCAACAACTGTATTATGCTTTCTGTCCATTGTGTTAGGAAGTTCTTTCCCTGGTCCTCCTTGCTCTTGCCTAGTCTTCCTCTATTTTCACTGATCTATCTTTAACCTGACTGGGACTGTTACTTTGAGCACTCATTAATATACTTTATTTCTAGGGTCAGTTATTTGTTTGAATCTTTTGACCAATGAATACAGGACTGGTATCAAGATTTCAGGATGGTTGTCCACATGAGGTGACCAGAACTGAACACACTATTCCAAATGTGGTCTCACCAAAGTCAGCAAAACCCCACGACTCTTAAACTCAAACCCTGCATGCATCAATAAAAGGCAGTGTCCTGCGGACTTGGGAATGTCAACATTAGAAGTCTGAACCATGAGGTTGTACTCTGCCAAAATACCTCTGCTGAGGTGGCCTTGTGCTGTGCCTATCAATTCCATAACAATTTTGTATGTATTTTAAAAGTGTCGTTTATTATAAGTTCCATATCATACACACAGTAATTTAGTAGCTTATTCCTGTTTTATAACATGTTGCCTTTAAGTTGATGTTCGTGTCCAAGGTTGTTTCAGGTAGCACGATAGTCCTTCATTAAATTTTATACCAGATTAATCAACTATTTGTCAGTTTTTACACAAAGCACTAAAGGCATGAATGCTGTTTAACTAACTTTATTTGAGAAGTAGGTCTTTGTGTAAAGTATTTGATTCAGCTGAGAACAGAATGTATCTGAAAAAATTTCACACTCAAGGGGAAGCTAAGAATCCTGTCATTTTAATCTGCAGATCTAAATATTGTTTTTGTTTCAGCCTTAAAAAATTCTATGACTGCTGCTTTTAAATGGTGTTATGAACCTTCAACCTGATTGAAGTTTGTGTATTGATGCAGACAAGCACTGTATTGTGGAAAGCAGGAACTGGAAATGCTGTGCAAATATGTGCCACCTTTTCTATAAGAGTAAGATGGATGAATAGAGAGAGAGAGAAATCCTTTTGCAAATGATCTAGAATTTGACATCTAGTCTGCTTCCCTCTTAGGGCACAGAGAAGGCTCTCTCCAGATTGCAGGAAGAGTTCCCATCTATGCGTGTTCTAGCAGTCAGTGGCAACTACTGCACAGACAAGAAACCTGCTGCAATTAACTGGATTGAGGGAAGGGGAAAGTCTATAGTCTGTGAAGCAATCATTCCAGCCAAGGTTGTGCGTGAGGTATACTAACACATCTATTTTGGATTATCTTGAGTGTTACGCAGTGTTTAAGCTCCCAACTAAGATTTTCTGATAGTTGTCTGAATTTAATCCTCTTTGCATCTTGTTTTCTTTAGGTATTAAAAACCTCTACAGAGTCTCTTGTAGAAGTGAATATCAGCAAAAACTTGGTGGGCTCAGCTATGGCTGGAAGTCTTGGTGGTTACAATGCACATGCTGCAAATATTGTTACCGCTATTTATATTGCATGTGGGCAGGTAAGTGCAGGGATCCTTTGAAACCTTCATCTTGCTTCATGATAAGTTTGCATTGGTGCCACTGACAACACAGCAATTTTCCAACATTAGAAGCATTCATCCTTGCCAAATCTTTCTGGAAATATACTATCAGCCATCCAAGGAGTACATGTGTTCAGATATTGATTCGGATGTGTTCGAAAATTTGTAAATAAGAAATCTGTGCTGTTGTTGATGTCTGAATAGACTGATTAAATTTGGGGCAACAATGACATAATGAAACCAGATGGTTTTACCATAAAGTATTTAGTAGTATAGATTATTAATGTTAATTTAGGCTTTATTGTTAAGTTGGAAACTGAGGTAATTCTGTAATGAAATTCTCTGGTTTTGGTAGAAACCTCTTGTTTAAAACTGTCTGAGGCTATCCTATCCTATCCTACCAGTGAGTATTTATTGCGAACTATACTAGACAATTGCAATCTATCCAATATTTACTTTTAACATCATCTATCATTAGAGAGTAAATAGAGTAATAATGTTGCTTCAAGAATCTGCAATCCACCTTTTGCTAGTCTTTCTAAGACCATCTCAGTAATGGTGACCTTAAAGCTATCAGCTATTGTTGTTTCATTCATATCTTTTTTAAGAAAGGAAATCTGCCATCTTTATCCAGTCTGGCCTACACAAATGTGGTTGACTCTTAATTGTCTCTGAAATGGCCCAGCAAACCACTCAGTTCAAGGGCAATTTAGCATTGTGCAACAAATGCTAGCCTTGCCAGTAACACCCACATCTAATGAAAGAATGAGCAATGGAAAAAATACACAATAAACTCTCATTTTTAAAATAACCCAATTTGCACATTTACGTAGTTGCTTTACTGTGTTGGAATCTTAAATAAGCAGTTCCTGTAACAATACTGAAATATGAAATAGGTTATGAATGATTGCAAATTGCAGACTTTGATCCCTTAAAACTACTTTTGTGATTGGCTGTCCAACTTGCACAGAGAACCAGAGTGTTGCTGCTCTGAATGTAACATCTTGGTCCAGTTAAGATTTTAAACATGCATGTAGGTGGTTTATAAAATGTTAATAAGAAAAATGGGGTTAGTTGTTCACAACTCAATCTCTTCAGTCTGCCCAGTTTTTTTTTTGTTGTAGTTTTGCAGATGTCTACATATTGTACAAACAGAAGTTGATGCTGTTTTTCTATGTTTAGGACCCAGCCCAGAATGTTAGTAGTTCAAATTGTATTACATTAATGGAATCAACTGGCATCAGTAATGAAGATTTGTACATCAGCTGTACCATGCCATCCATAGAGGTTGGTACTGTTGGAGGAGGGACCAACTTGCCACCACAACAAACCTGCCTGCAGGTGAGGATTCACATATATATTTTGTTATTAATGCTTACTAATTTTACTAAAGATGAGGATTATCATCCGTTAATTAAACCAAGGCATTTGAAAGAAACCGAGGAACACAAGAGGCATAGGAGTAGACCACACAGCCCATTGAGCCAGTTCCACTATTCAGAATGATCATGGTTGATTTTGGGCTTCAACTCTGTTTTCCATCCCATTCCCCATATCCCTTTATTCTCTGAGAGATCCAAAATTTATCTGTCCCAGCCTTAAATATATTCAATAATGGGCCATCTACAACCTGCAGGTAGAAAGTTCCAAAGATTCATAATCCTTTTCTTTCCTCCTACTCAATCCTACACCCTTTTCCTGACCAGCAGAAACAATGTGTCCCATGTACACTTCAGAATGTTGTAGTTTTTGAAGGTAAAACCTGCACTGTAGGATTCTGTGATCTAATGAAAGATTTTGTTTAAAAGAAATACCCAAGCTTGTTTTCTTCTCACAGATGCTTGGTGTTCAGGGTGCAAGTAAAGTGTCTCCTGGTGAAAATGCTCGTCAGCTAGCAGAGATAGTTTGTGGTACGGTAATGGCAGGGGAGCTCTCTCTCATGGCAGCACTTGCAGCAGGACATCTGGTAAAGAGCCATATGGTCCACAACAGGTAATCTGTTTTCGTTTAACATTTTTGCTAGTAATTGAGTTTGTTTTAAATGCATACACATGATTTTCAATCATTCAATCAACCTTGGCATCCAAGAAAGCTAATTCAGCCCATTTGTGCAAGGGTACTGGGTGCTTTTTCTTCCATTCTTTACAAAAAAGCTCAAATTGAAATGTGTTACATTTAAGGTGCTGCTTTTGCTTTCTTTAAACCTCCTCGCACTTTGGTTGCTAATTCCTTCTTCTGTTCGCAACCCCTACCCCCACTTCAAGCTCCAGGAATCTGGTGTCATGGATGATGGTCTTCTGGAACCTTATCCAAAATGTCCTTAATACACATGGTTCAGTGGCAAGTGCCAGCAGATATTTTACCACAATAGAGGGGAAGTGTAGCCAAGCCAAATCCACAGGGGTCACTGGATTGCAACCAGGAATGAGTCCAAAAGTCTTTATTCTGTTTTCTCCAGTGGGATGCTAAGAATGTTTATAGTGCCTTTACCATCTGCTTAGAGTAAATCAGTCAGTATATCCTAACCTCACCAATGCATGAGGTCAATGAAGCCAGTGGGTTTCCTCATAATTTCAGAAGTATAGAAGTCCTCAGCAGCCCTGCCCACTGCTAGCTCATTGAGTTAATTCACGTAATGGCTGACCAGGAAGGCCCCAGTTTGATCCCTGGTCACTGTTGACATGGCCTGTCTCAGCAAGGATCACTATAGGGCTCTACAGATTTACCCATCAATGCTGAAGGGAGTAATCTGTGAGGGTTCCTGTCCTTAGTCACAATCCAATTCCATACTGGAAGTTTGTATGTTATATGAAAACTGGATTGCAATTTCTTGTTGAATAGTCCACTCAATTGGAGAGATAAACATGATTGCAGTTGAGAGATAGGAGTGGTGAGCACCCTGAAAACCATAGTTCGGCAAGAAATCAATACCTTTTTAGATGAGAAAATTGGCAAGAAAGTTTATTAATATTGGTTAAAGTAACAACATGGAAGCAAATGGGGAGGTGATGGCCTAGTGGTATTATCACTAGACTATTAATCCAGAAACTCAGCTAATGTTCTGGGGACCTGCATTCAATTTCTACCATGGCAGATGAACATAGAACATTACAGTGCAGTACAGGCCCTTCGGCCCTCGATGTTGCGCCGGCCAGTGGACCCTCTAACCTAACCTATTCCAATATCATCCATATGCCTATCCACCGAACATTTGAATGCCCCCCAAAGTAGGCGAGTCCACAACTGCAGGCAGGGCATTCCACGCCCTCACCACCCTCTGTGTGAAGAACCTGCCTCTGACATCCGTCCTATAACTACCACCTCTTAATTTAAAGTTATGTCCCCTCGTGTTGGTCATCACCATCCGAGGAAAAAGGCTCTCACTATCCACCCTATCCAATCCCTTGATCATCTTATACGCCTCAATTAGGTCACCGCGTAACCTTCTTCTCTCTAATGAAAATAACCTCAGGTCCCTCAGCCTTTCCTCATAAGGCCTTCCCACCATACCAGGCAACATCCTGGTAAACCTCCTCTGCACCCTTTCCAATGCTTCCACATCTTTCTTATAATGCGGCGACCAGAACTGTACGCAATACTCCAAGTGCGGCCGCACCAGAGTTTTCTACAGTTGTAACATAACCTCACAGCTCCTAAATTCAATCCCTCTACCAATAAAAGCTAACACACCGTACGCCTTCTTAACAACTTTATCAACCTGGGTGCCAACTTTCAAAGAGCTATGTACTTGTACGCCAAGATCCCTCTGCTCGACAACACTATTAAGGGTCCTTCCATTAGCCCTATATTTCATATGCCTGTTATTCCTACCAAAGTGAATCACCTCACACTTATCCGTATTGAATTCCATTTGCCACCTCACAGCCCAGCTCTGCAACCTATCTATGTCCCTCTGCAAACTGTAACATCCATCCTCGCTGTCTACAACTCCCCCCACTTTGGTATCGTCAGCAAATTTACTAATCCAACCCTCTACACCCTCATCTAGGTCATTTATAAAAATGACAAACAGCAGTGGCCCCAAAACAGATCCTTGAGGTACACCACTTGTAACTGCACTCCAGGTTGAATATTTCCCATCAACCACCACCCTCTGTCTTCTATCAGCTAGCCAATTCCTAATCCAAACTGCTAAATCACCTTCAATCCCATGCATCTGCACTTTCTGCAGTAGCCACCATGGGGAACCTTATCAAATGCTTTGCTAAAATCCATATACACTACATCAACTGCCTTACCCTTATCTACCTCTTTGGTCACCTCCTCAAAAAACTCAATAAGGTTTGTGAGGCACGACCTACCCTTCACAAAACCGTGCTGACTATCCCTAATCAATTTATTTCTCTCTAGATGCTTATAAATCCTATCCCTTATAATTCTTTCCAAGACTTTGCCCACAACAGAAGTCAGGCTCACCGGTCTATAATTTCCAGGATGGTCCCTACTCCCCTTTTTGAACAAAGGGACAACATTTGCCATCCTCCAGTCTTCCGGCACTATACCTGTAGCTAACGACGACATGAAGATCAAAGCCAAAGGCTCTGCAATCTCCTCTCTAGTCTCCCAGAGAATCCTAGGGTAAATCCCATCTGGCCCAGGGGACTTATCAATTTTCATACCCTCAAGATTTGCTAACACCTCCTCCTTATGAACCTCAATCCTACCCAGTCTACAACCTGGTATCGCAGTATTCTCCCCGACAACACTGTCTTTCTCCTGCGTGAATACTGACGAAAAATACTCATTCAGTGTCTCTCCTATCTCCTCAGGCTCCACGCACAACTTCCCACTGCTATCTCTGACTGGCCCTAATCTTGCCCTAACCAATCTTTTATTATTTATATACCTGTAAAAAGCTTTAGGATTCTCCTTAATCCTATCTGCCAAAGTCTTCTTGTGTCCTCTTCTAGCTCTTCTCAACTCCCTCTTTAGCTCCTTCCTGGCTGATTTATAGCTCTCTATTGCCCTAACTGAGCCTTCACGTCTCATCATTATATAAGCCTCCTTCTTCCTCTTCACCAAAGATTCAACTTCCCTAGTACACCATGGTTCCCTCACTCGACCACTTCCTCCCTGCCTGGCAGGTACATATTCATTAAGGACATGCAGAAGCTGTTCCTTAAATATGCTCCATATTTCAGATGTCCCCAGCCCCTGCAATTTCCTGCTCCACCCTATGCATCCTAAATCTCTCCTAATAGCCTCATAATTACCTATCCCCCAGCTATAACTACTGTTATTCGGTACATGCCCATCCCTTTCCATCACTAAGGTAAACATAATCGAATTGTGGTCACTATCACCAAAGTGCTCACCCACCTCCAAGTCTAACACCTGGATGATGGAATTTGAATTCCAAAACAAACTCTGGAATTAAGAATTTACTGAGGACCATGAAACCATTGTCAATTGTCAGAAAAACGCATCTGGTTCACTAATGGAAATCTGCTGTCCTTACCTGGTCTGGCCTACCTATGACTCCAGAGCCCCAGCAATGTGGCTGACTTGCAACTAGGGATGAGCAATAAATGCTGGCCAGTCAGTGACACCCATGTTCCATGAATGAATAATTTTTTAAAAATATTGCCCCCCTGCCATCCTGGATCTTAGGTGGGCCCATGTTGAGATCATTTGGTGGTCCTAATATTGTGGTTAAATCTGGTTTCTACAGGTCAAAAGTTAATCTCCAGGAGCTCCCTGGCAGCTGTACGAAGAAAGCAGCTTGATCGCTATAGGATTGCAACTCAAAGGGATTCACTGAAAAGGGGCTTTGGATTTTTCCCTTTTAAAATAACGGGACAGTTTGGCATTTCTTCATGATCAATTTCCAGGATTGCTGGAATGTTATTGCTTCCACCAGTATATCTGAAATTGAATGCACGAGGATTACTCACAAAGCAAAAGTACCAGTATCCAGTGGTGTAATCAGAAATTGTACAGTGGTACATAGGACTAAGTAGCCTGTGGAACAGAACATGGGAAGAAACTACAAAATAAAAGGACCTGGTGAATGTTTGCTATTCCTGTTTATTCTGATGATCTTATGAAGGCTTTCTGTATTTTTTAAGTTATTTATATGTATTTTTGAAGTTGACTTGCTTTCAAAGCTTGCAATAACCAGTGTCTTTAGTGAAAGAATTACTGGACAATAATTCTCTCATGATTAAAAACAAAACTCCTGGCTGTCGGCCCTTGTTTTTTCTTCGTTCATGTCAGAATGAGATTTTAGTTTTTTAATGAAAATTTAGGTCACTTTGTGCAATGTATATTGCTGTCCGCCATGTCATCTTCTCAGGAGAAATTAGAGTTACAGGCCCAAGATATCCAGTACACTGACACTCAAATGTCTATAGAGTAGTTAATTCAGAATGCAAAATAGTGAGTTTAACACATTTTGTAATACTTCATCCAGTCTACCCTTAACTCGAACTATCACTACAGACTGGATTCAGGTGTTAGCTTTTGCCAAAAACAAATTTAATTTTTCAAACATGGTCAGTATAGAAATTACAGCCTTTTTTCAAACAAGGCAAAACTGATTTAAAAATTGCTGCCATAATTTATGATGTGAATGTAAAACATTCTCTGCCTCTTAGTACTAATACAACTGTACCTTGAGGAAAGCAGAATTTTCACCCACCATTTTAATGTCAGCTGTCTGAAGTAGTCTACTGATTCTAGAAACTGTACGTTTGAAAGCTACATTGAATGTTAGCCAATAACTAATCAGAAATTACCTGACCACTGTGTGGCACAAAAATCAATAAAATCTGGGTGCAACTTGTACTTAGTTTTTAATTAGAATCTGCTTGACCTTTTGTGCTCTTTGCTCATCAGCTTGGTTCCACCCCATGTTAAAGTGAAGTTCTCACATGTTTCCTGAATTTACACCAATTCTAATCAAACTGTTGTTATTTTGCCTCAGATTAGGCATACCGAATTTTGCAGTCTCTCTTTGCTGTTCTTGGATTGACTATTTTGCATCTTTACAGCATCAATAATTTGTATAAAAATAGAGCAACGTTCACATTAAACTCATGTTTGGTTTCAAACTTTAATGTTAATTCTTGGAAGAATGTGGTGCGTGTTTAGTGCTTTCCTTAAGATTTCAAATGTTTACACTAGATCTGTTCTGGCATATGGAAATGAGCAATGTACTGGGATGTCTCACTATAATTTGGCATAAATAAATTGCTATTTTTTTAGGAGCTTCTGACCTTGTATTAACTCGCGTGTGAGAAATTTGGCAGGGAACATTGCTGCCTGGTGTATGTCTTTCAGCATTTGATATTAATTTTTTTATTTGTTCATCCAAAATTGGGTGATTTTTATATTTTAATGTTATTCCATTGTAGGCAATTTCCTGAACTACTCTACATTTAATTGATATGCAAATCATTCTATCTATCCATAAGTAAGCAAAGTTTGCACACAAAATGAAATGCCAGTCTGATTTTATGAAGCAACCCCATTGTGGACATTTAAAGTGGTACTTTTGTAGTTAAAATGACTACTTCCAGATTAAACATCTTACTTATATGCTGGGGAGGTTTGAACATTTCTGCTGAAAAGATGCACCATGCCTTTATTTTGACTGCAATAATAAATAGCTGCAGATTCTTGTGCCAACTTTTCCAGGTATTTGAAATTGTACTAAAGGTGCATTGTTCACACACATCTAGTGACAGTTGGTAGAGTTTCTTGCAATGCTGCTACCTTGAATAATTCACATGATGGTACATGGAATAGTGTTGTCCAATAGAATTTGTAATTATCCTGCCATTTGCTACATCAACATTGCTTAAAAACATACATTTGACAAAATTAAATGCACCACATCCATTAATCCTTCACACTTACAGTTAAATAATTCTTTTAACCAGTAAGTATAAATTCCCAGATTTAAAAACAATTGTGCGGTCTTATTTTACTGGTTTGAAATATGCATGCAACACTACATGATTGAGATCACATCAAATGATTCTTTACGCATCAAAAATGCTAAAGTATTTGGCAGCAGTACTGTAAAACAGATCAGGCATGTGATGAAGGATCTAACTTGGCACTGCTCTTTATAAATTACATACAGTTAAAAATAGGCACATTAAACTTATTTTTTGTTTATTCTGCTGTAAAGAAAACACCCTTAGTGATGAATACTTAATTATTCTCTCATTTTTTTCTTTCCTGTACTGCTCTTTGAACAATGTCTATATAGACTGACTTCTGGTTGGCTCTAGTGTTGTACACTACTTAATGGGACATAATGTATATAGACTCAGCCCTGAGACACTTCATGTGCTTAAAACTATATCAAAATTGTGACTGTACTGTGATGTATTTAAATTGTAAAAATGCTGGGTTTTTTGCAAATGAAAAGCAGATTGAAAACTACCAGTATAACACAATTCTAGTAAATGCTTTTACAATGTGAAGACATGTTCATTAAACACATTTTATAAAAATTTAAATAGACTTTTTTATTTCAATATTTTGTATAGACTGTATGTCTCTCTCCTATTGATCACTAATCAAATTAGACTTGTAAATATTTAAATCTATCCCTAATATTTTCTGAAAAAAGAGATGTGCTGCTGAAGAATTCTATCTTTGATCAGGACAAATGCAACAATGGTTAAAATGTGCCAATCTTAACCAATCAACACCTGTTGTAGGAATTAACAGTAACTGAGTTTGGGGAGGCAAAAGAGAACTATAGATTGGGTAATTCAAAAAGGTGCAAGGCTACTTTTTTGTTTGCAGAAAATAGGTCACTGATGTGAGGGTGAGAAATTAGTTATTTAGCTATTGGCACATTTTTGGCTTGTTCAGTAGATGTTTCACAAGAATGGACTGGTTAAGTACAGTCTGTTCTCTATTATGAACAATTAAAATGTGTGGCTAAGATCAAGCGTAATATTGACATGCTGCACTTGGCTGAAGTCATTAGGTTACATTTAAGTTTCATTTGAAGCAATTTTTTAAAGTGGCATCTTGGCCTTTTGCCTAAGATGTAAATAAGATCAAGCTTTGGAGGAGAAGCTACACCTACTCCAATCAGCTTGGATCATGAAGATCAAGAGAAAGAATGTAGGGGGGAGGTAGATGATAAAGGGTAGACATAAGAGTGTAGAAACGCAGAGGGACCTAGGGGTGCAGGTGAACAAGTCTCTGAAGGTGGTAGAGCAAGTGGAGAAGATTGTGAAGAAAGCATATAGTATGCTAGCCTTGATAGGAAGGGGTATAGAGTACAAGAGCTGGCCTTTAATGTTGCAGTTGTATAAAACGTTGGTTAGACCTCATTTGGAATACTGCGTCCAGTTCTGGTCGCCTTACTACTGGAAGGACGTGGAGACTCTGAGGAGAGTGCAGAAGAGGTTTACCAGGATGCTGCCTGGTATGGAAGGTCTGAGTTACGAGGAGAGGTTAGGCAAATTGGAGCTGTATTCCTAGAAAGACGTAGACTTAGAGGAGATCTAATGGAGGGGTACAGGATTATGAAGGGGATAGATAGAGTAAACAGGGTTAAGCTTTTTCCTAGGATGGACTCAAATAGCACAAGGGGTCACGGGCTTTGGGTGAGGGGGGGGTAAGGTATAATTTGGATGCTAGAGGGAGTTTTTTCACACAGAGGGTGGTGGGGGTATGCACTCTGGAGTTATTTAAGACTCCAGAGTGCCTGCACATGAACAGAATGGGAATGGAATGATATCGCTATGCTGTGCAGATACGTGGATTTGGGCCTGTGTCTGTGGGAGTTTGCACATTCTCCCCATGCTTGCGTGGGTTTTCTCCAGGTGCTCTGGTTTCCTCCCACATCCCAAAGATGTGCTCTTAGGCTAATTGGCAAAACAAATTCTCCCTAAATTGTCTCAAATTTGGCTTTTAATCCATAGATCTATAAACAGATAAGGATGGGAACATCAGGGTGGCAGCACGGACTCATTAGGCCTGTAGCTGTGCTTTTTTTTTGTTCTTTGTTCAAGATAGGGCTCTCATCACCTGTCTTGTCAGCTTGGATCAGGAATGTCCCAACTTGATGAGACTCTGAATTGAACTTGATTGGATTGGAATAAAGTTGCAAAACAAAAGGTGTTTCAGATGAAGTGTACTAGCAACATGCTGTACTTAGTTGAAACCATTAAGTTACATTTTAGCTTCACTTGAAGCAATTTTTTAAAACAGCATTTCAGCTTTTTAGCTGAGATGCAAATGAAATCAAGCCTTGGAGGAGGAGCTATACCTTCTCCATTCAGCTTCAATTACGTAGATCAAGCCCAAAACAAAAAGTGAGAGCCCTCTCTTGTCAATTTGGATCAGGAATGTCCAACGCTGAATGACTTGACTGGATTGAATTTAGAATAAAAACAAAAAGATGATTTGATTGGCCATTCATTGGGATGCACTGGAATCCACAAATCATGTTGTTTAATTAGTAAGCAGCTGCTTATATGGACTGACAACAGCGTTGTTAGTGGAAAATGTCACTTAGTTGCAAAGTGATATACTTTGTTTTTGTAATGAATAATGCATTTTTTTTTTAAAGTTGGAAGGTTTTTGATTGAATATATTGGACCCAAGTTAATGCCAGAGTAAAAGTGTTGATTGTGCTATGGTGAGACCACAACAGTGTGAACGTTCATACAAGATGCAATTTGAGCACAACAATGCTCAGTCAGAGGTATCAGTTTTCACTTTTTTTTGTTTGATCCATTTGTCACTATTGCCCCCGTAGATGACTGCAAAACCAGCATGAAATACGCCTGCACTGGAATCTCACTTCAACACCATTAAAGATATTACTAAATATATAAACGTGCTATGTAGTCTCCGAAAATGAGTTCCTCTGTCCCACTTCAAATTTGGTCATTTGATTTCTAGTCTCAGCTAAAACATCACAAACCAAGCGGCTGTGTCCTTGAATAAGTACCTCGTGTTCATTTGTCATTTCACAATTTGCATGCACTAAGATGTCTGATTTTCACATGTAATATAGATGTGTAATTATGATTTCCAAATAGTGTAGCCTATCATGCTTCAACTTGCACCTCACCCCCTACCCAATGATCATCTGAGCCAGGTTTTTGCACAAGCAGTATATTCTAGTTCTCAACCAAAGAACTTGAAGCGGCAGGTCTGCAGCCTGCTCCCGATCTACACGAGCAGAAACTGCAAAGACCTTTGAGACAGTCTGACAAGCAAATGGTGTGGCTTTCATAACAGATGGCAACCTTAGCAAATCAGACTGATCTACACCCTCCTCCTATGATTGGAACTGTTGTCAAAATTTGGCACTCTTTCATTTGCTTTGGTGATGGAATCTACAACCAGGGGCCAGTCTCAAGAAACAGGGTAGACCATTTTAAGACTCAGATGAGGACAGATTTAGTAGATAAGGTTAGCAAACCTGTGGAATTCTCAATCACAAAGGCTGTGGAGGCCAGGTCACTGAATGTATTCAAGGAAGAGAATTTTTTTGGTTAGCTATAATCAGATGGAATGGCAGGGCAGAGTCAAAGGACCAATGGTCTACACCTGATTTCTGTTTCTATACAGTCCTGAATGAGTCTCAATTTAAGAATTTAGGAAGTATTAAACCACTATCACATCAGTACTGAATAATCTTTTTGAAGTTGTTATAAGTTAGAGAGCAGCAAATTAGGCATACAAGCCATTATAAAGTCAGATATTAATCCTTCATCTCGGTGACCTATCCTCCCAAATCTCTCAAATTGATTAAAATGTAACAAAATAAAGTTATGTCATCAGCTTCTTCCCTATTATCATCAGACTTTTGAATGGTCCTATAACATATTAAGCTAATCTTGTTCTTCACCCTACCAGTAACTGCGACACTAAATTCTGCACCCTTCCCTTTGTATTTCATGAATGGTTTGTTTTGTCTGTTCATTTCACAAGAAAAAATACTTTTCACTATATCCCAATACACGTGACAAAAATCAAAATTTTGGGGGGGCTTCTGTACAAAAAAGTTGCCAACAAGTCAGTTATCATTTTAGAACCTCTCGTGTCTTTGTTTGTCCATCTCTTATGTGGCAATTCTTTCCTTCCCAATAGACACACTCTAATCAAGGTGTTGCCATAGAAAATATAGTAAGGGATTATTATCCCACATACTTTTGTTCAACTAGAAAAGCCACGATGTCTGGACCTTCAGAAAGCAGGAACAAAACCCATTGCCAATCAGCATGTCCTTTCCTATGCAGTTTGTGTTGCACTCACTAAAATTTGACATTTTTGCATTTGCCCTAAGGAGCACAGGACAAACATCTTCACACAGGTTTATTAAGAATAAGCAGAAGTAACAGTTTAGAAAGAAAGTGGGGTCTTTCACTTAACATTAAAAGCATATGTTCCAAACAATGCAAGTTTTGAGAATCATTGGTAATTCTTTTCAATAGCATCCAACTGATTTTATGATGAAGAGTTCCAAGGGAAATAAACATCCAGAATCCGCTAGCTCAACAAAGTGGGAAACTGAAGAATCAGGAATACCTATCCTGACGTATTTTTAACTTTTTGCTTTGATGTTCATGTACTGATGTTAATTCAGAAGTATTCTTCACAATCATATCTAAAAACTGACTGAGGTGACACAGACTGCATTGCCTCCTCATTTTTTATGTCCAACTGGCTATTATGAGAATGACAAAGCTAGCAGCTGCCTGTCCTAGCAGGAAACCCTACTAATGACACAAGAACCATAAAGAATTAAGTAATCTGTGTTCTTTGATGGTGGAGAATGTGGTCAGAGATTGAAGGATTGATGAGGCACGTTATAACTTTCCTTAGCCTATATGAATATAAACACAAAATGCTTGAAATTCTCAGGAGGTCAGACAGCATCTTTGGAGAGGAAAAAAACAAGTTAATTTTCAAATGATTAACCTACCGTTTGAAATCCTCTTGGACATAATCACTTGCTGAAGTCCATTAAAGTCCCAAGGTATTGGCTCATTACAATGTCATTCAAAATATTAAGCACAAACTGAACAAAGAACAAAACAGCACGGGAAACAGGCCCTTCAGCCCAACGAGCCCTCACCGCCACCTCGATGTTCCCACTTCTACACGTGATCCCTGTCCATGTTTATAGATCTATGGATTAAAAACCAAATTTGAGACAATTTAGGGAGAATTTGTTTTGCCAATTAGCCTAAGAGCACATCTTTGGGATGTAGGAGGAAACCGGAGCACCCGGAGAAAACCCACGCAAGCACGGGGAGAATGTGCAAACTCCCACAGACACAGGCCCAAATCCATGTATCTGCACAGCACAGCAACAGTCACTGAGCTGTTGTGTTGCCCATCAAATGGTCCAGGTCAAGCATACACTAACGACGTGAAGCACTAGGATATTCTCAAAAAAAGGTCCAAGAGCAGTCCTCTCACGACTCATCGTGTGTATGCCCCTCGTTAGACAACAAGATGGACCAAAGCACCTGTAGGATAAAAACAAGTACATCAATATCATCATCTATTTACACACTTCCCAGGGACTCCCAAGGCTCATGATCCCTATTTTAAATCAGTTTTCTATACCCCTCCATTCCCATTCTGTTCATGTGCCCATCTAAGTATTTCTTAAATAACTCCAGAGTGCCTGCCTCCACCACTTTACTTGGCAGCGCATTCCATACCCCCACCACCCTCTGTGTGAAAAAACTCTCCCTAGCATCCAAATTATACCTTACCCGCCTCACCCTAAGCCTGTGACCCCTCGTGCTATTCGAGTCCATCCTAGGAAAAAGCTTAACCCTGTTTACTCTATCTATCCCCTTCATAATTTGTACAACTCTATCAGATCTCCTCTAAGTCTACGTCTTTCTAAGGAAAACAGTTCCAATTTGCCTAATCTCTCCTCGTAAGAGGAGACCTTATTGAAACATATAAGATAATTAGAGGTTTAGATAGGGTGGACAGTGATAGCCTTTTTCCTAGGATGGAGAAAGCTAGCACGAGGGGACATAGCTTTAAATTAAGGGGTGGTGGTTTTAGGACAGATGTCAGAGGTAGGTTCTTTACCCAGAGGGTGGTAAGGGTATGGAATGCCTTGCCTGCGTCAGTTGTAGATGCGCCAAGTTTCGTGGCGTTTAAGAGGTTAGTAGATAAGTTTATGGATGAAAGGGGAATGGTTTAGGTTAAAGGGTCACTGCTTGTTCCTAATTGGTCGGCGCAACATCGAAGGTCGAAGGGCCTGTTCTGCGCTGTAATGTTCTATGTTCTATGTAACTCAGGCCTTCCATATCAAGCAGCATCTTGGTAAACCTCCTCTGCACTCTCTCCAGAGTCTCCACGTCCTTCCGGTAGTAAGGACTGGAAGATCTTTCTAATGCATCTGCAACAGAAATATTCAAGATCTAATGGGCTAAAGGATCAAACACATGTCTTTTCAAGACTCCATACTTCCTGAATCGCTACATTTTCCATCTCCACTTTTACATCAAACATAGAATGTTACAGCACAGTAATAGGCCCTTCAGCCCTCGATGTTGTGCTCAGGTATGTTCAAACCCAAGATCAAGCTATCCCACTCCTTATCATTCTGGTGTGCTCCATGTGCCTATCCAATAACCACTTATAAGTTCCTAAAGTGTCCAACTCCACTATTACAGCCGGCAATGCATTCCGCACCCCAACAGAGTGAAAAATTTACGCCAGACATCCCTCCTATATCTCCCACCATGAAACAAAGTTATGCCCTCTAGTAACAGCTATATCCACCCCAGGAAATAGAGTGGACATGCAGAGACTATATATCCCCTTCATCATTTTATAACCCTCTATTAAGTCTACTTTTTAAAAATCAAAACCCAATATCCAATCAAATTATTAACTAAATAGGTTTTAAAGAGCCTAACCTGTGACTTAAAAAAGTCTTATATTTCTCTGAGAAGATTAAAAGAATTATGCTAGCATAAGCATAGTGGGCTAAATGGCCTCTCTCTGTTATAAGATTCTTAGACTGTATCAGGGATGCAACAATAACTGATACAGGAAATCCTTCCCCAAGATAAAAGGTGGACCAGAGGGTACTTATTAATAAACAAAGGGAATAGAAGCTGCAGATTTTCAGTGAACATTTTTATATTTTTCCCAAAAAGTAACCAAGCTGGTAGAAATTCTGTTTAAGAAAATAAGATACACAGAAAAATTGTCAAACTATTCATTCCAAAATCGGAATAATCATTAATACAGTAAAATTATTAGCAGAAATAGTTTATCCACTAATTTGCTGAAAGGTTTCTTTTTATATAATTAAAATGGAATGATATATTTCAATATTCCAAAACATCATCTATAATGTACTCGTAGAGAACTAATCAGCAGAGATACCACAGCCAATCAGCTTACATTTCATCAGATCTCACCATCATTTCAGTCGCAGACGATTCTGTTTAACCCTCAGAAGCTGGCAGGAGAAATGACTGCTTTGCAGTCTATGGAAATACCACTTTGCATTTTACTTTACACACAATAATAAAATATGTTAAAGCAATTGCTCTACAGACAATTGCTCTACAGCTCTACTTCCCATTTTATCTTGCACACTAACAAAATACTGCCAAATTACAGCAATGAACAGATTTTAATACGTTTCAATTCAAAATATTAACTTCCAAGTTAGGCAATGATAAAAGCTCAGAATGGATGAATAAAAATTTACGTTTTGCTAAAGAGTAATTTATAGATAGAAGACAAGTGGAATGATGGATCCGTGACATGCACAATACTGCTAGCATTTCAAACGTTTAATGTTTAACATTGGAAATCATTTCCTATTTCCTCCAAACCTGTAGATTCTGTTCCCACATCAGTGCCATGAGCAGCTTAGCTCCTCATTCAGCTTTTGCTACAGAACTGTCAGTGAATGAAAATCGGAGTTGGAGGCACAAATCAAACATCAGTTTCTCAGCAACATAGTGCTGCATCTAATGCATGACCATACCACCTCACTTCTCAGTTTCATATGTTGAGCGTTTGTGGTGTGACGAAGCAATGGTGTTTGTGCTGACCTCAAAATTGCCCACAAAGATCTAGAAATTATTAAAATGTGGTTCAAATCCTTCACCAAAAGAATAGATTCTCCAAGAGTCCGATAACAGAGATTCTATCAAGGATTGCGAGAAACCCATTGAAATATTCCCACAAAAAGCAAATCAAGTAGTAAAATGCACCAATTATCCTTTGTTTGAGGAAAGTAAATTTGCAATTATGGGACTAAAGTAGGAGAATCTAACTAACCAAATTAGAGAGCTAGTATGTAGCTGAGTGACATCCTGTGCCATCGTGGCTCTTTAAAATGTAGGTTTTTAATTTAATTTCACATTGAAATAAATGATTGGGAAACTTTCATTCTTTTAGCAACACCCTGGTCCACTCCTTTCCTATAGCAACTGCCTATGCAATCACAGAAGGCATAATACTTGCACCTTTATACTGTCATTGTCAAAGGCTCAAAACATTCTTTCCAACCAAAGCAGCAAGTTACTTGTAATTCTTTCAATTTAACATATTGGCTATCCGCAACACTGTCTCCTCTACACTGGGGAACCCAAATGCAGACAGATAACCCCATCACAGAACATATTTACTCAGTTCACGAGCAAGTGCTGTCCTGGCCTGTTGTATTATTTTATTGGAGCACAACCCAAACTGGAAGTACAGGGCCTCATTTTCCCAATTAGGTACTTTACAGCTTTCTGGACTCAACATCAAGTTTAATGACTTTCATGAACTCTTCTCCATTTTGAAGTTTCTCTTCACCAACCCCCAAATGCTATTTTGTGTCTTGTTTGGATGTTTTTGCTTTTCGACAGCACTGACCCTCACTCTGCTATTCACCCCACACTAATCCTTTGTTTCTTTAATTCTATCATTAACATTTCCTTTGCCTTTAGTTTCATTACATCTTAATTTCCCTTACTCTCTAACCTCTCCTCGATCTGTTTCGCTCCATCTTACATTTATTCAAAAGCAAAAAACCTTTCATATCTCTAACTCTTTTTAGTTCTGAATAAATGTCCTATTGAACTCAAAACTTGAAATCTGTTTTCCTCTCTACAGCAGCTAACAGAGCTGCTGAGTTTTTCCAGTACACTGTTTTAATTTCAGATTCCAGCATCTGCAGCATTTTGCTTTTAGTTTAAAGGCAAGCTTTTTTGTTCAGTGATTTTTAATTGATTGCAGTCTGTGGGGACTTCAACAGTGCACCCAGTGGAGAAACATCAACTGCAATTCCACATTTAACTGTGGATGTGTGGATTCCAGAAGTTGCTGTCAGTTTCTGAGGACTAATAATTGTAAATATTGGTAAAATCTATCACCATAAAATCAAGGCAATTACTTTAATTTGTTGTCGATAATGAATTTCAGATTCTATGCATTTCTCAACAACCCATCTAGATGTCAATTAACAGAGATAACCAATCTCATTGTAACTCCATCGCTCTCATGAGGGAGCCCAGTCTTCACAATTGAAGATCTCACATCATTCTCATCAGTAGTCATTTGACTCAGATAGGCCTCAGTTACGCCACATTTTCCATCATGCCTCTCAAGACTCTTTTCCCCTGGATTCTCAAGTGTGCACTAACCCACAAGCATAACTTCAGCTGCATCACAGTATCCCTGTTCACAAGGGGGTACCTTTATCCCACACATAGCCTGCCACACTCAGTCATCCTTTTGTGGATCATCTAACTTAAAGGTTGGCCAACCGCAGTTTTTTTTCCTGTTCAGATGTACTTTCTCTGTTTTTCTTAACTGGGATCTCTCCCTGTCCTTGCCACAGAACTCTTCACTATAGTGCTCCACTCCTGGTCACATGTAGTTTTATATTTCCCCTATTTTATATAGGAGTACCACTGTCAGAATGCATCATCACAGGAATGTTACAGTACAGGTGGCTATTTTTCCCATCATGTTTATATGACCTCTCCCAATGAGCAATTCCCTGAGTGCCATTATTTCCTTCACCATTCACATCCTTCCTGGTCAGGTAACAGTGAAAATTCCTTGCTGAATACATTGAGTGAACCTACCATCACAACACGCTCAGGCAGGAGATTCCAAATTTTAACTATCCTTTCAGTGTCGGATTGTGTATGTGTCACCCAGCTTCCAGCCTATGCAAATATGAAACTTGAGTCTTGTGGTGCTTTGAGTTCCCAGCCTCCGCTTTCAACTAGATTTCTTCACCAGTCTCGCTTCTTTTGCTAATTACTTTAAATTTGTGCCCTTGCTTTCTCAATCCTTTCACAAGTAGGAACAGTATTTCCCAATGCAGACTCTTTATGATGTTGAATGTCTCTATCAAATATCCTCTCAGCCTTCACTTCTTCAAGCAAAACAATCCCAATCTATCTTCATAACTAAGCTTAACATTGGAAGTATTCCAATGAATACTTTCTCATTCTCTCCACAGAATTGTGGCACCCAGAACTGGATACAACACTCCAACTGAGGCCAAACCAGCGTCTTATACAAATCCAACATCCTTGTTCTTGTATGCTTTATGCCCCTACTACTAAAGCCTAGGATATTGATTGCTCCTGTCACCTTCAATTACTTATTCATATATACACCTCCTTTTGTCCTGCACCTCTTTCAGAGTCACAGTTTATTTTTGATTGCCTCTCCATGTTCTCCCACCAAAGTGAGTTATTTCATATTCCTCTACATTGAGCTTCATTTGCCATCTGTCCATTTCACCGATTTGCCAATGTACCTTTGAAGTGTGCAGTGTGGCACTGAGATAGACACACAAGCAGATTTAATTTCCTGGCCTGTGAAGAGTGAAGCCAATGTCAGCCAATCCAGCAATGGGGAGATGGCAGGAACCAAACTGACTTCACTGTTGTCAACTCTTGCCCAAGACAGGAAGTTAAGACTTTGAGTTTCAGTCCAGACATTAACTCAAAAGTCTAGGCCAACATGCCAGTACACTATGGATGGAGGTCTGCACTGTCAAAGGTGATGTTTTTCAGATGAGACATTAAAACAACCTGTCCTTTCAGGTGGAGTTAACATGGCATTATTCAAAGATCAGCAGGCAACTATTCCCGATATCCTGACCAATACAAGTTCCTCAGATCACTAAAACAATTTAACCATTTATCTAATTTCTGTTGAGAGACTTTATGCAACTGCTGTATTTTTCACAACAGTGAGTACATTTTAAAGTAATTTGTTGACGGGAGAGCACTTTGGGATGCCGAGGTCTTGAAAGATGCCTTGATAAAATGCAAACACTTTGTTTTATTATCCATCAATGATCATTTCACCCTCATGATGGTGGACCAAAGCAAATTCAGGAATGCTGAGTGCATTTGTTTTGGATTCCATATATAAGGAAGGATGTGCTGTCCTTGGAAAGGTCCAGAGGAGATTCGCAAGAATGATCCCTGGAATGAAGAGCTTGTCATACGAAGAACGGTTGATGTCTCTAGGTCTGTAATCATTGGAGTTTAGAACCTGGAACATAGAACATTACAGCACAAACAGGCCCTTCGGCCCACGAGTTGTGCCGATCATATCTATACCTACCAGGCCATAGAACAATCTGTAACTTCCAATCCCATTAAATCCCATTCTACTCATCCAGAAGTCTCTTAAAAGACCCCAGCGAGTTCACCTCTACCACCACTGATGGCAACCGATTCCATTCACTTACCACCCTCAGTGAAAAACTTACCTCTAACATCTCCTCTGTACTTGCCCCCCAGCATCTTAAACCTGTGTCCTCTCGTAGCAACCATTTCAGCCCTGGGAAATAGCCTCCGAAAATCCACTCTATCAGATCGCGTCTCAACCTTCGCCTCTCCGTGGAGAAGAGACCTAGCTCTCTCAACCTATTTTCATAAGGCATGCCCCCCCAATCCAGGCAACATCCTTGTAAATCTCCTCTTCACCCTCTCAATAGCTTCCCCATCCTTCCTATAGTGAGGTGACCAGAACTGCACACAATACTCCAAGTGAGAGATGAAAGGGTTCTTATTGAAACTTAAGGATATTGCAAGGTCTTGATAGAGTGGACGTGGAGAGGATAATTCCACTAGTAGGAAAAATTAGAACCACAGGGCACAACCTCAGGCTAAAGGGATGATTCTTTAAAACAGATGACAGATTTCTTCAGCCAGAGAGTGGTGAATATGTAAAACTCTGCCACAGAAGGCTGTGGAGGCCAGGTAATTGAGTGTTTTTAAGACAGAGATAGATAGGTTCTTGATTAATAAGAAAGTCAGGGGTTATGGGGAAAAGGCAGGAGAATGGGGATGAGAAAAATATCAGCCTTGATTGAATGGTAGAGCAGATTGATGGGCCAGGTGGCCTAATTCTGCTCCCATCTCTTAAGGTATCAAAATGCAAAAATATTACTGATTGAACAGGAGTAACCATTTTCAAAAAACACACAAAACAGTCGATCTTCTATAATGTTTTAATACTTTTCACTTTTTAAATACTGGATTTTAATTTGCGATAACATGAAGGAACTAAACTTTATAAACTGATCTTTTACACATTGCTGATTGGAAAAACTGTTTTACAGTCCAACATCACTGACACATATTAACCAGTGTTTTGCTGTACACAAAGCTAAATCAGGATATAAAGCTTTCATAAAACAAATCTCTTACCACATTCTACACACTCAATATATTTTGAAATAAAAGTCCATATTTTAACCTGTAAATGACATGTTTTCTTTACATTCCAGAGAAGTTTCAATACTTTACAATCGCCTCTTTTAGTGTAATTACTTTATACCAGAATAATTTCAAAATTACATCACATTTAGTGCAATTGTGGCTAACAACATCGAGTTCTATACACGTAAACTTCCCAATTTATTAAAAGTTAGCTTAATTCAAACCAGTATCAGGTTTTTAACCTGGATCATTGCTAAAGTTCCCACTGATAAGTTAGTCAGGTATATAACAGTTTTTTCATTTGGAATATTCAATCAAAATTTACAGGTTTTCCCCCTAAATTCCCTGTAAAATCTATGCACAAACTTTGCAGATTGTTTCTTGTTGAATGCAAGGATTTTGAAGTAAACTGAAATGAACAGGCGCTAGGAATAAACTGCATGATAAAAGACCTGCTTCTGTAAGCCACTGAACTATATGTCCACTTTGAATCCAGTACATGGCTCATTCAAGCAACCTGGCAACAATCTCAACATTTCTAGCCCAACAGTAATCTGTTTCCATGACTCCCAGTTATAATTTTTCCTCTGTGGAAAAGCATAACTACTGTGTAAGGCAGCCAAAAATAATGTCCTCCACACAGAAACCATGAGCTAAATTAGCACATAGGCTAAAGAATTAGTCAGAATGGGCACTGAAACTATTGCCATCAGCACAGAGAAAAATCTACCTAACTTACCCAATTAATGCATAACGCAAAATAGCAGTTTGGAGTCGGATGCTACAAGCACCCTTGTGGTCATCATCAAAACACAAATATTCCCATCGTTTGAAGCACAAAAATTGTAAAACATTATCAAGCACCAGTTAAATTACTAAAGTTACCAGCTGTATTCTGCTTCAGAGTTTAGGTTCCAGTGTGTGACACTGAAATGATAAGTCTCATTTGCTGCATTCTACCCAATAGTTTCTTTGTGATGAACATCAACTACTGCGAATCAGATTTAACACCATTTCTCAATGCCACCAGCCTCTAAACTGACATCAAGAAGCGACACAGTACCCAGTGTAAAATCCTGACTTTTATGTTTGCTTTGATACAAGTACCTGGAATACTAACTTTATATAAAATTGATCAAGTGTTTAGGGGAATTCTTGCAAGAAAAATGGTACTAAAGCTTCTCCAAAAAAAATCACAAGGAAGACGAAAATGCAAAATAGGAGGAACAGTCTGAAAATAAAAAGGGGGTGGGTGGGTGGGTATGGAGCATTCCAGTATAAAAATCTGCATGTAGTCAGAGTCTGAATTGTAATTGCTATTCAGGATAATGCATTGAGAAAATGAATTTAATCTCATCCTCATTATACAATTCATTTCAACCAACCAATATAGACTGGGACTGAACACAAGCCCAAAAAGTATCCTCTATAATATGATGGCTCAACGCATGAACTATTCCCAAATTCCTTCAGTGTCTAAATGGACAGAATATTCAGCCTTTTTTGCATCACAATAATACATTTGCTATACAAAACCAGCTATTTTGGTCTAATAGAAAGCAAAACCCTTGCATTCAGCCAAGAAAATCTTTCTTCCTGTTGATGTGATGCCCACCATAAATGAATTGCAGATGTGAATGGCTTGTGGAGGATGAAGATAATCAGGAAACCTTTATAAATAATGGATTCATTAGGTATAACCTGGAAGTTTCTGTATAATCTAAACATAGTGTTCTAAATTAATCCTCAACGCCATACTTATACTTGACCAAGCTTCTTTAAGAACACAAAACAATTCATTGAGCACATAACTATCCCCCAAATTTAGGCACTTGAAGCTGCTGTAATGTATACAGTCTAGTTAGTGATGTGATATTGTGCTGTAAAAATAAAGTCTGCTGGTCACATTATTGATATTCATTTGCTTACATTATATTGGCTGCAACTTCAATTATTAATAAATATTAAAGGATCTGTGGTGGCTTTATATCTAGACTTAAAGTTAAAAAAAAAACTCTACAGATAGAGGGAAGCATTGCACAACTTATGCCAAAAAGATTTCAATAATCCAGCAGACCTGAAAACCAAGTGCAAATATTTGAACTGCATCCAGTAACAGACACAGCATTAAGTATTGCCTTGAAATCAACAGGAAGAAAAAAAAAAGGTCTCATTGCACAGAATTTCATGGGAATTAAGTTCTTCAGATGCATCCATTCCACAAAGCAACATGCATCAAGAGCATGTAAATTTATTCCTGAAATACAACTGGCTAGTTCCGATCAAACATCAGGAACAGCACTTAATTCAATTTGGAACAGATTTTGCACAATTGCATGAATGAACGGGAAGATGTGCACCTTTTGAAAGTTATGCACTAACGATTTATGCAATGGGCTTTCACCTATCAGCTATGCTTAACCGGCGTATCTTATTCACAATAATGCACACCTCTTCCATCAATATTGCTTAAAACAGTCATTCATCTTTTGACGATATGTCTACACTGGTCATGACTAGAACACCAATCCATTTCAACATGAAAAATCCCCATTTGACATGTTTCAAGTAATCCTCCTTTCAGCCCCATACCACCATCTTAAAAGATCTCAGAACTTTCAATTACAACACAAAATATATATGTAACAAATATACAAACTAAAAATGCAGTAGAAATATAGTTTGTAAACAAAAGGGAAATAAAGCTTTTCAAAATCTCCATCAAAACTGCACGTTCTTCATAGGAGATCGTAAGAAAGAGAAAGGGCAAATGCCAGAGGTCAAAGGGCATAGACAGCCCGAATTAGTTTTATAAGAAATTAGTTTCAAGGTTAGAAGCAAGGACTGGTTTTAGACCAGTAAAAGAATGTGATGAGTTCAGTGATTATAGAATGCTAATTAGCAAGACTTGGGTAAGACTTAAAGAAATGACACCTTACTGTAGACCCCAAAAATGGCTAACATTTTTGCAACTTAGGATCACAAATTCAATTTTGCTTGTTGCAAAAACGTTGAAATTTTGGCCATGATTATGCAGGCCTACGTTAACAAACATGCTATCTATTTTAACAATTAAAGCCATCAACCTATTGTTTTTGATCCAAAATGTGATTGTTTTATAAAAAATGTTACTGGGTCAAATTGTAAACAGCTGCATGAGCTCCACATACAGATGAATTACACACTGACGCACTAAAATGGAACAGAGCACAGACAGTGTTGAACATCAGCCACAGATGCAAATGACAGCCTACGTGAATTGGATGCAGGCTGAGAAGTGAGACAGGCCTTGCAAGAGGGGAGGACACTGGAAATCCAATGAGCCAGTTCAGAGTCACTGTAATCCTTGAGTGTACGAGGACACCTTTTCTTCCATACGCTGATTGCTGGGAAAAGCATGGTAGAAACAGCAGCAAATCCATGCTGAAGACTAAAGACACAAGATGGTATATTTGAACATTTTTTGGGACTATTGTTTGAATATGCTACTTCTATAAACAAAAAAGACACTTCCATAAGAAAAAGAGGCACTGATATTGCACACTGTTTTCAATGTCTTAAAATCCATTACAGAATATCTCATTACAGAATGTTCCTCTCATTATTTTTAATCAAAGCATCAGGGAAGGACCACTGTGCTTTTTACTGAGCATGAAACTGAATTATTGGGTCAATTTCATTCTCTTGACAATTTTCTGGAGAAAAACACATCTAACCTTCTAAGGTTTTGTTCATAAATGAATATGGAAGCATGCTGTGCTGCGCTAACTGCAGACAGCCTCTAACCCACAAAAGTCCATGAGGGACGTGCCATTATGGTGTGAGCCAGTCATGGACTGTGCAGCTGGAAGTCATTTTAAGCAACTGTACCACAGGTAATCGTTCAATAATAAGATTTAATTACAATAAACTCCGGCAACTTGTACACAGCCCACCAAAAAGGCAGCCATCAACCCCATCTCAGCAGTTAGCTAGAGATTGTGCCTCCAATGACAAGGTGCAAACATTTAGATTGAAAAATCTGTAATTTGTCTGGTGACAACAAGATTACACTCAAAACAAGAGTATAAGACAAGGGCCTCGAGAAGATGTGATTTTCCAGTAGAATTTCATTCTCGTCTTCTTTTCTTAAGTCTTCCCACAATGGTGCTATTTATAATTCAGGGATCAAGGAACTTGCTTCAAGGGCTGCATTAATTCCTACAAGGACAGTTTGTGCAATCATGGAGATTCTAATTCAAATAATTAAATCAACCCAATATCCATACAACCACAATCTTCTCCAAGTTTTATTAAGTATTAGCGGTTATTAAAATCTTAAATTGTATGCTGTCAGGCACTCTTGCAAAACTGAACTTAATCATTTTCATGGCACTTCAATAGAAAAAGCTAATGTTATACCTCTAGATACTAGAAGAGAATGTCTTTGCCTGTAGTTTTCTCCTGCACATACGATGTAAAACGTTTGAGGAATTTGGGATATTCACGTTTTGCAACTGCTCGAAGTACTGATGCTGGCGCCCATCCTCCAGGATTTACTAAGAGCAAAGAAACAACATAGGGGCCACATTAGATCTTTTAAAAACGCAAAGAACCAACTATTTCAATATTTAATGTCCAACACCCTAAAAATGGCAGGAGGTTATTTCAAGTTTCAGGATGCTTCCGGATGAAAACTACTGTAGCATGTACATGTAAATATCCTTCCTCTTTTTCAATTACTAATGCTAATGACAAATTTCAACACTTCAAACACAATTTAAGCTAAATATTAGCTAAATTGCATCAGATAGAGAAAGAGAAATAAGGAGGGGAAATAAGTTTGCATAGAGTCAGTTTAAAAGTAGTTAAAAAAATTGCAATTCTAAAAAATTCCAACAATTAGTAAGTAGATGACTGAGACGCCACACTTGGAGTTGTGTAGTTCTGGTCTTCCTATCTAAGAAAGGATATACTTGCCATAAATGCAGTGCAACACAGTTTCACTAGGCTGATAGAGTCATACAGGTTTACAGCATGGAAACAGGCCCTTCGACCCACCTTGCCCATGCCACCCCTTTTTTAAAATCACTAAGCTAGTCCCAATTGCCCACGTTTGGCCCATATCCCTCTATACTCATCTTACTCAGTTAACTGTCCAAACGCTTTTAAAAAGACAAAGTTGTACCCACTTCTATTACTACCTCTGGCAGCTTGTTCCTGAGACTTATCACCCTGTGTGAAAGAATTGCCCTCTGGACACTTGTGTATCTCTCCTCTTCCACCTTAAACCTATGCCCTCTCGTTTTAGGCTCCTCCACCTTTGGGAAAAGATATTGACTTTCCAGCTGATCTATGCTCCTTATTATTTTATAGGCCTATATAAGATCACCCCTCAGCCTCTTATGCTCCAGAGAAATAAAGTCCCAGTACATCCAACCTGTCCTTATAACTCAAACCATCAAGACCTGGTAGCATCCTAGTAAATCTTTTCTGCACTTTCTGGGTTAATAATATGCTTTCTATATTAGTGGTGAAGTAGGGAAAAGGAAAATGAATGCATTTTGTATCTGAAGGGAAAGGGTTAATGGATTTTGTAGTTAGAACGTGTCACAAACATAACCCTTCATCATGGCTGATCTCCTTTAGCTGATATTGTTCCTGGCATTAATACAAATTATTCGTTCATGTCTTATATGCTTTAACTTTCATTTGTATAAATAAAGTCAGATAGTTTAATGTGGTTGTTATTTTATAGACTTTGTAAATCTTACCTAGTCAGACATCGTTATACGATGGTAGTTTACGATACCGGCTTTTAACAGCTGCTGTTGACAGATCATGATATTGGCTTTCAACAGGAAGAATCCTGCTGGGACAACCACGATCGCACAAATAACTTCAAAGAAGAGATGCCGATACCATTGCAGAAGGGGTTTTGACTCACTAACAGTCTGAGGTATTATTTTACCTGTAACAATGGCCAGAACTGTACATGATATTCCAAGTGTAGCCTTACCAATGTCTTGTACAATTTCAACAAGACGTCCAACTCCTGCATTCAATTTCTGACCAATGAAACCAAGCATGCCTAATGCTTTTTCACCACCCTGTCCACCTGTGACTCCACTTTCAAGCAGTTACAAACCAATAACCCTGGATCTTTGTATTCTGTAATTCTCCTCTACGACCTGAGTTGTAACTGAGTAAGTCCTGCCCTGATTCAGTCTACCAAAATACATCACCTCATATTTATCTAAATTAAACTCCATCTGCCATTTGTTAGCCTATTGGCCCAGATTATCCTAGATAATCTTCTTTACTATCCACTCTGCCACTGATATTGGTGTAATCTGCAAATTTACTAACCATGCCTCCTAAATTCTCATCCAAATCATTAATATAAATGATGAACGAGAGTGGACCCAGCACTGATCCCTGAAGCACACCACTGGTCACAAGCCTCCAGTTTGAAAAAACAAGCCTCTACAACCATTCTGTCTTCTGTCAACAAGCCAATTTTGCATCCATTTGGTTATTTCACCCTGGCTCCGAGAGATTTAACCTTGCGCAGCAAATTATCACGCGGTACCTTGTTAAAGACCTTGCTAAAGTCAGTTAAGACAATATCAAATGCACTGCCCTTATCTACCTTCTTGGCTCTCCCTTTAAAAAATACATTCAAATTTGAGACACATGACTTTCCACTCAAAGTCACGCTGACTGTCCCTAATTAAGGACATAAGAACTAGGAGCAAGAATAAGCCATCTGGCTCTTCGAGCCTCCTCCACCATTCAATAATATCATGGCTGATCTTTTCATGGACTCACTGCCACTTACCCACCAGCTCACCGTTAATTCCTTTACGGTTCAAAAATTTAATCTATCCTTGCCTTAAGAACATTGAATGAAGTAGCCTCAACTGGGCAGAGAATTCCACAGATTCACAACGCTTTGGCTGAAGATGTTCCTCTTCAACTCAGTCCTAAATCTGCTCCCCCTTATTTTGAGACTATGCCCCTAGTTCTAATTTCACCTGCTGATGGAAACAACTTTCCTGTTTCTATCTAATTTATTCCCTTTATAATCTTGTATGTTTCTATAAGATCTCCCCTCAGTCTTCTGAATTCCAATGAATATAGTCCCAGTCTACTTAGTCTCTCATCATAATCCAACTTTCTCAACTCGGGAATCAACCTAGTAAATCTCCTCTGTACCTCCTCCAGTGCCAGTATATTCTTTCTCAAGTATGGATTCCTAAACTGTACACAATGCTTCAAGTATGGCCTCACCAGTACTTTACACAGCTGCAACATAACCTCACTGTTTTTAAACTCCATTCCTCTAGCAATGAACAACAAAATTCCATTTGCCTTCTGAACTATCTGCTGCATCTGCAAACCAACGTTTTGTGACGCTTGCACAAAGACACCCAGTTCACTCTGCACTGCAGCATGCTGCAATTTTATACAATTTAAATAATAGCCCATTTTGCTGTTACTCTCGCCAAAACGGATGCACTCCATCTGCCAGACCCTCACCCATTCACTTCGACTATCTATATCCCTTTGCAGACTTACAGCATCCTCCACACACTTTGCTATACCACTCATCTTAGTGTCACCTACGAATTTTGACACACTACACTTGGTCTCCAACTCCTAATTATCTATATAAATCGTAAACAATTGTGGTCCCAACACTGATCCCTGAGGCACCCCACCAGTCACTGATCGCCAACCAGGAAAATACTATTTATCCCCATTCTTTGCTTTCTGTTAGTTAACCAATCCTTTATCCACCCTAATTCATTACCCATAATACATCTTTATCTTACGCAACAGCCTTTGGTGAGGCACCTGGTCAAATGCCTTCTGGAAATCCCAATACACCTCTAGTCGTTGCATCTCCAAACACCTGTAGATCTTGTCTCCCGGAATATCTTCTAACAACTTACCTAATAAGGATGTAAGGTCATCGTCCTGTAGTTCCCAGGCTTTTCTCTGCAGCTCTTTTTAACAGAGGCACAACATTGGCTATTCTCCAACCTTCAGGCACCTCATCTGCGGCTGTCAATAATTCAAATATCTCAGCTTGGGGATCTCCAATTTCCTCCCTACCCTTCCACAACATCTTGGGATACACTTAATCAGATCCCTGGGATTTATCTAACTAGATGAGCTTTAAGATTCCAGCACCCCCTTCTCTGTATTCTCCTCAAAACATCACTTCATTTCCCCAAGTTTTCTAACATCCATGCCTTTAAAGGGGGGTGGCAACACTGTCCTTTGAGAAAAGATTGGTTTGACTCTGCCTGTATCCACTAGAATTTAGAAGGATGAGAGGAGCTCTGATTGAAATGTATAAAATCTTAACAGGGCTGGACAGGCAACACAGGAAGATATTTTTCCTGGTTGGGGAATTCAGAATCAGGGACATAGTTTTAAGATACAGGTAGACCATATAGTACTGAGATGTGGAAAAATTTCTTTACTCAAAGGTGAATGTATGGAATTCTCTGCTACAGAAGGTTATGGAGACCAAGTCACTAATGTATTCAAGGGAGAGATAAAATAATTTTTTTTTAAGATTTTAGTGGCATCATGGGGAGAAAGTGGTAATATGGCTTTGAGATAGAGGATCAGCCACGAACATATGAATAGCAGAGCACCTTGAAGTGCTGAATGAAAAACGCCTTCTTCTAGCCTCTATGTTCTTTTTTATTCTTCTAAGGGATGTGAGTTTCACTGCCTGCATCAATATTCATTGTCTATCCTTAACTGCATTTGAGGGACACATTGCTGTGGATTTGGAGTCACATGCAGACCAGACTAGGTAAGAATGGCAGTTTTTCTTTCCAAAAAAATCATGAGTTTTTTTTTTTACAATAATCGGCAATGGTTTCATGGTCATCATTCACTATGAAATAGAGTCTGAGGCAGTAATTAACACTTAAACAGATACTAGTGCTTGTAATGACAACACAAAATTCCTTGGCAAGTTTAGTTCACATCTATTGTGCAAATCTTCTCACTATTAAATGCATGTCATTGCTGAGACAATTGCAAAATGCCATTTACACCAAGCAAACATGCAACAGACAGCAACTTTTTGGATATTGGCATTAACTGTACATCTGCTCCCAATGTCTCCTTGTTGTACATTATTTGTATATAAATAAATAGTGTCATTAACCAATTCATTATTTTGTAAGCAAATTTTGGCCTTCCATGTTTTTGCATCCTACACGTGATAGCACTCTGAGGAGTAGCTGTGCCACTTTGATCAAAGCGTGGCACTGCAAAGCATGACAACTCATGTCACAGTCAGACAATTAGCAGAACTGCTTCCTAACTGATTCTCAATACTCTAAATTAATTGTACCAATCGAAAGAAAATGCATAATTAAAAAAATAACTCAAAGAATAATGAAATGTTGTCTTCATCTTAAGAAAACCAGAAAAGACCATTGAGACTGTGACAATTCAGCTGTTCTAAAAGTTACTTACAATTAATTAAAATGAGAAGATAGCTGCAGATTCACCAGCAATATTCAAACTTAATGGATTTAATTGAAGATAAATTTCATAAACTTTGACTCAAGTCTCCAGAGAACAGAAAGTTGAGCAGCAATCAAGTTTAAGAATCATAAACCCTATAGCAATTCACAGGGAAGTCAGTAAAGCTATTTCCACTGGTGGGAGAACCCAGAACAAGAATATCATAATATTAGAGATATGGCATTTAGGAGTCAAATCAGGAAGTATTTATCAATGTGAAGAATAATGGAAACCCGGTGCTGCTCTTCAAATGGCTGTGAATGCAAGTCATTTGAAACTTGCAAAATTTTTTGTTGATCTGATTTATTATTGTTACATGTATTAGCATACAGTGAAAGTACTGTCTCTGGCACAATATATAGGCAAAACATACTGTTCATACAGGAGGAAATGAGTGAATGCAGAATGTAGTATTATAGCTATAGCTAAAGATCAACTTACTGCAAGTTAAATCCATTCAAAAGTCTGATGGCAGCAAGGAAGC
Source organism: Sphyrna mokarran (assembly GCA_024679065.1). Lineage (NCBI taxonomy): Eukaryota > Metazoa > Chordata > Chondrichthyes > Carcharhiniformes > Carcharhinidae > Sphyrna > Sphyrna mokarran. Next base: position 34,362,261 of record JAGIQG010000006.1, on the reverse strand, counting down.
TGTACTTGAGTCGGTTGGTACATGACCTCAGACTTTTGTATCTTTTTCCCGGTGGAAGAGAGAATGTCCAGGGTGTGTGGGCTCCTTAGATGAAATAGCAGGAAGTGTAGACAGAGTCAATGAATGGGAGGCTGGTTTGCATGATGGATTGGGCTACATTTACAACTTCTGTAGTTTCTTGTGTCTTGGGGAGAGTAGAGTCATACTAAACAGTGATACAACCAGAAAGAATGCTTTCTCTAGTACATTTGTAAACGTTGGTAAGATTCGTAGCAGACATGCCAAATTTCCTTACTCTTCTGAGAAAGTAGAGGCATTGGTGGGTTTTCTTAACTATAGTATCTGCAAGGGGGTGGGATCAGAATAGGTTGGTGGTGATCTGGATACTTAAAAAAACGTGAATATCAAGGAATTTGGGACAAAAGTGGGTATATAAGGTTCAGGTACAGAACAACTTTGATCTAACAGAATGACAGAACAGGCTCAAGTTGCCAAATCCTGCCACAGATCTGATTTAAGGGAGCTACTCCCAGATTACAAGGTACTATTACTCATTTACTGGCAGACTTGTTGAGAAATTTCCATCTGACTTCCTTCACACATTGTGCAGGAAGGAGCATTTCCTTGCAGTAGTACATTTGACTATAAACTCATCAAAACATGAAATCTGAAACTTACCATTGGCTACATATGTGATCTTGCATAGGATGTTATCTCTGCTGATTGACTGGTTCCCTTCTGGAGGGCTCACTAGTGTCTGACAGATCATGGCAATGTTTATTTTGGCACGCACACATCTGTTATTCTGCTGCGAAATAGGTGGAGAAATACATCACCATTTTGAACTGCACGGCAACAACCACACAATTTAAAGAAGAAACTTTATGCAACTTGAATGAATTCCAGTATTTTCCATTCTAACAGAATCAAAATTGTATAATGCCAAGCTTTTCGATGTGCTTAGTTAACCTTCAGCTCCATTACAAATGGATAACTCAGCATATTTTGCTATGCAAATCCTTATGAAAACAAACACTTACAGGAGCACTGTCATGCTCCACAGAAAAATTGCAGACAAGCCATGTATCTGGATCATTTTCATTTGTAGCTGGAACTTTTCGAATTGCAGACAAGTAAAGGACATCTCTCTGAGAAGCAGGCCAAACTCTCTGGAAAACAGGAGAAATAACTGCTAAGTTACAGCAAACTTTTAAGGTGATAAGTATATGGAAGAGAAGGGAATAGTTTAGTTTGGAGGGGCATTGCTTTTTATATTGGTCGGCGCAACATCGAAGGCCGAAGGGCCTGTTCTGTGCTGTAATGTTCTATGTTCTAAACACTTTACATTGATGCACATCCCCAACATAATGGAAATGACATATATTGTGAAATAATTTGAAATTTGCAAATCACTTAAATGAAAATAAATACTTGGCAGTTTTCTAATTCTCTCACTGAACATTCAGAAATATTCATGCTTCTAACTGGAGGGATTGCTGTTTTTTGCCAAAGAAATTATTTTGAGTTGAAATTCCAAATCTAAACATTAGAACTTTAGCATCCTTTGTTAATACCAATTAGTCTGGTTAATTGTCAACAGAGAAAAGATTGCATCATCTAACAATTCTTGAAAACTTGAGTCAGCAATTGAAAAAAATCTAAATTTATCTCACCTAGTCTTGCATATGGGCTATTCCATCAAATGATGAAATTAGCAGACTGCAGTAATAGGGAGGTTGACAGGCCCCCTAAAGCATCAAGTTTATATTTCCTGACCAAAATGTGGGAACGAGGAGGATGATTTGGACATTTTCCCAATTCGTCAAAGATAACGGCTCTCAGAAATCTTGTTTCAGTTTGTCAAGTACAACTTAAAGAAAATTAGTTTGATTCATAAAAGCCACAGATTTACCATTAAGAAAAACAAACTGAACTCAACTTGGAGGTGAATACATTAAGTAAATTCAAAGATAAACTTTAACATAATTGTAAAATTCTTTTGTCTCCATGAAGTTGATTGCTTGATGCAGTGACAGTTGGATTTCTGAGATTGGTGGTGTTACAGTTCATTATTGAGTAGACAAGAATAGAAAACATCACTTAAAACCAACACTGATGCAGGGCATGGTAGCACAGTGGTTAATACTGCTGCCTCATAGCGCCTGGGTTCAATTCCTAGCTTGGGTCACTGTCTGCGCGGAGTTTGCATATTTTCCACATGCTTACATGGGTTTTCTACAGGTGCTCTAGTTTCCTCCCACATTCTGAAAGCTGGTTAGATGCATTGACCTGAGCAAACACCGGACTGGGGCAACTACGGAAACTACACTGCAGTATTAGTATCAGCCTTACTTGTTATTAATAAATAAACTTGAATGAGCATCAAAAAGTTCAAATTTAAGGTAGAAATATGATTCAGCAAACTTTCCCAATAAAAGAATGTGCACATTTTGTTAGTTGCAATATCAACTAAATTCAATATGCATTTGGTGCATATGAGTGTGACAAAATTATAAAACATCAGTTAAGAAGTGTTACTTTTCTTAGCGTAAACAGAAAACCTTGGCATTTCAAAATGGGACATAATCAGCAATGATGCCATAGTCAAAAGGTCATTATGCATTCCTGGTCAGCCAACCTGGAAGATCTCTCAGGAATGAAACAACACACTTATCTTCCAACCTAGGCAAATGGATTATGAAGTAAATCTGGACTACTAATCAAGACAAAATTTGAGTCTTTCTCACTACTTCAAGGGAAGCTAGCTGCCAATCAATATGCTAATGTGGTCCTAGATAGTTCAGCTGGTTTTAATTTTTCCTTCCTGTTCTTTGCTGAAGTACCATCCCTCAACAGCACATGTGAAATTGGAGGCTCATCACATGAGGATATTGCAAGCATAGTGTGATTAATTCAACACATGTCGCCACATTGCTAAACTGATGTATCTAAATAACCCAGAAACATTCATACTACACCCTGTTACCTCTTCAAAACTTAAATATCTAAAGTAGAATACGTACCTTGTGTGTCTGGTAGATGATGATTGCATTGTCTGATAGAATTTCTAGCACATGAAAGTTTTCAATGGTTGCTGTGGGTGTAAACAGATACATTCCTTGTCAAATGATTATATACTGAATGGGCACTTACATCACCAACTATTTTACTTTTGATTCAGGAAGGAATGTTGACCAAGGAAATCATGAAAGAAATCCCTGTTGTTCTTCAAATGATTCATAGGCTCTTAATACTCATGCAAATGACTGAAACAGACTGATCATACCATTTAGACTTTCTATCTGAGGCACAGCATCTCAGGTAATGGACACTGCCCAATACTAATTAAGATGTTGATTGTAAATATAGATTTAAATATAGGTTTAATAGGTAAATATAGGTCTAAAATAAAATCAACTGTTGCTTCAGAAATTAGATAAAAGGTGCAAGATTACAGTGGGGATCACTTAACACATATGGAAAAGCAAAATGTCAAAGATGGGCAAGTATCATTAGTTTTCCCATTGTTTGGAGAATTAATTACTCAGGAAACTGATAAGAGTTTACATTAGTCAGCTGTGCTGTGTGGCTATGAATCATCATTCCTACATTTTATTGAGCTTATCTCTAGCCAAATGATTAAAAACACCTCTGGACCTTGAACATTGTTGTCAGTGTCCAAAACGGATGTGCCTGCACAACTGGGCTGAACTGGTGCATTCAACAATTCAATATATTGCCAGTATTTATTGGAATTAAAAGAGAAAGAGTCGGGCCAAATTAGCCAATAGTACTTTTTTTTTTGCTTTTCCACTGGGTTGTTTGGTCTGACAAAAGAATTTGTTTTACATTAACAATATTCTGTCATAAATTAACAATCAAGTCTGTTTGGTATGACATTTAAAGTACTAATCTTGCCCTCTGATCTATCCCTACTTCTTTATAACTCTGTTTTCATTTCTCTCCAGTAATATTTTAAACAAAGCTTTACTTTTGTAATCACTAACTACTGACCCGTTCTCGCATACCAAATTATTTCACATAGCTTTGATAAACTATCAATTTCAAATTAATCTAAAACATTCTTACTTTCCCAATCATTGCGAACATCGACATTCCAGAAGTAATGGCACACTTCATGACCTGTAACTCCTTTGACAGAATGTGTGGCTTTAAGAGGATCCAAGACAATCCCATTCTCTTCCACTTCTCTCCTATATACCTGCACAAAATGGAGAACTGTGGTTGATTAGGTTAACCTGGATTTGAAATGTCGATACGCCCAAAAATAGATGCAAGGTTCAGACTGAGGGGTAAATCTTTATAGAAATCATAGAAACCCTACAGTGAAGAGGCCAATTGGCCCATCAAGTTGCACTGGCCACAATCCCACCCAGGCCCTACCCCCATATTTCAACATATTTTACCCGCTAATCCCTCTAATCTACTCATCCCAGGTCATTAAGAAGCAATTTCAGCGTGGCCAATCAACCTAACCTACACATCTTTGGACCATGGGAGGAAACTAGAGCACCCAGAGGAAACCGACGCAAACATGAGGAGAATGTGCAAACTCCACACAGACAGTGATCCAAGCCAGGAATTGAACCCTGTGAAGCAGCAGTGCTAACCACTGTGCTACCATGCCTTGATTGGAATCACAAAAACTGAGATAAAGATCTATTACTCATTTAGAAGAGAAATTGCCTAAGTTTTAAAAACCACAACAGTGCAAATATTCCTCACCTTCATTTCTCCTTCTTCCACCACCAGCTGCCAATTAGCATCACCACCTACATCCTGCAGAGAGTATTGCATGTGATTTTGCACCATTTCTTCAACCTGCAAAGACAAAGAGCGACCATTTTTACAACCTGCACTACAGCAGACAATGCACAGTGGCCATAATCCGTTGTTTGTGGTATAATCAACAGGACATCAGCTATTAAAGTTGATTTTAGTATTACAAGTAGACTTGTAATGGAGTCACAGTAAAAATCCCAGCAAATGAAATGAACTACTAACTTAAATGTTTCAAAAATATTCTTGCCCACAGAAACTTTCAGAGACAGGAACATGTAGTTTGTCTTACATTGTTCTTTTTTTGGGCACCAAACCCAACCCTCTTGTCTCTCTTTCTATTACCACCACCAGCAGAAATTCAGCAAATTGTTTCAGCTGCCTTTCCTATTAATTTATTTCACATCTCTATTATAATTAAATGTGCCCCAATTCATTTGACATTTCATTCTTTTCCCATCCTAGTTTTGGAATACTTTTAAAGTAAACACAGTTTGGATCACTTTCCACGATTCTGAAATTTCCTATTAGATCACCAACGTCTGTTCCTTTGCAATTAAAACAAGACCAATTCTTTCTGCACTAATGAATGGCTCCAATTCCTAGTACCGTTAATTTTAAGTTAGCACAGTACTCTCAATGATGTCTAATCAGTTGCTAACATCTGTTTCTTGCTTTGTATTGTTTGTCTCTCAGCTAAAGCAACTCACTACCTGGTTTGCCCTTCACTGGGTAATTCGACATGAAGGTAATTTGCCTTGCATTAAGCTGACAATATTCTATCAGAAATTAACAATCACGTCTGTGTGACAATTAAGTTTGTATGACATATAATCTTGCCCTCTGTCCCAATTATCTTTATAACTGTTTTTATTTCTCTCCCATATAAATGCTTTCCCCAATGTTTCCAACTAGTACCCCACCTTCAGCCTCCCTTTGCATTTTCAAGTTCTGCATTAAACAACTCTTCCATCATTCCCCATTCAAACCCTGTAACTTAGTTTCTGCGCTTCTCAGCATCAAAGTTATCCTTTGTGGTGAATCTTCTGACTTCTCTATCCTAGAGGACTGTGGGGGCTCGATCACTGAATAACAGGAAATGGCACTGAGGTACAAGATCAGCCATGATCCAGTTAAATGGCAGAGTATGTTTGAGGGGCCAAATGACTGGCTTTGTGCTATGTTCCTATCTTATTAGACTGCAAGCACATCTTACTATTCCTCCACACCCTCCAATTGTGATTTTGGTCACCATCAGTTCCCTTCCATCCTGCTAGTCAGGTATTATATACTATCTTGTAATGAACTTTATGAAGTCTGTATTTGAAAAGAACATTATAGAATTGTAACAAATGATGGCTGTGCTAAAAAGCACTTCGCTGCTCTCTAGTGATATAAAGTGAGCACTACATTATAATCAGCAAATGCAATTAAATATAACCATTTCATCAATAAAATATTTATAGGATCAAGAAAAATCAGAGTATACTAAATCATGGTGGAAGTTACGAGCGAAGTGTTAACCCCTAAATTCTGAAGCTTATACATCATGTATAGCTCAACAATTTTCACAAGTCTGTATTGCTTTACACCTTGTTGACACAATGTTATACTTTAATCATTGACCACATCAAATTGTATACATTCAATAATAGCAACGAAGTATAGAAATTTCAGCAATCCAGCAGTAAAACCAAACTGTCAATACCAGGAGCAAAGCACTCGTCATTCCAGCTGTCAAATGAAGATAGTAGATCAGTAAATGTGTAATTCATAAAACATAGCTAACCTACAAATAGCATCATTACCCATTACATTACAAAGCAGGCCATATTACAACTACAACAAACTTGCAAAGATAAATCATAAGAATAAGAACTGGGAGCAGGAGAAGACCATTTAGTCCCTCAAGGCTGCGCTGCCATTCAATACAATCATGGTTGATCTTAATTCTACTTACCTGCCTGTTCACTACTGCCCTTCAAAGCCCTTATCAACTAAAAAATCTGACAAACTCTGTCAAATTCCAAGTCCTGGCATCCACCAAACTCTGTGATAGTGAATTCCAAAGACACTCAACCTTTTGAGAGAACTAATTTCTCCTCTTATCAATTTTAAATCTGCCACCCTTTAACTCAATGAACTCTTGTTCTACATTGTCCTACAAAATATCCTCTCCACGACTACTTTGTTAATCCCTTTTATCATCTTGTACACCTCAATTAGACCTCCTCTCATTCTTCTAAACTCCAGGGAACGTAGGCCTAAACTGTCCCATCTCTCTTCAGAGATTTGTTAAAATCTCTCATCTCTGGAATAAACCTACTGAACCACCTCTGAACTGCCTCCAATGCAGAGTCAGGGAGCAAAACTATACAGAATATTCTAAATATTTAGTCCCTTCATGTTAAGCTTCAATTACTTGGAGATTCTGAACTCCAACATCAAGTTTCACATTCAGTATTCAATCTCTGGTGCTTAATGACAAAATTAATTGCAATATAATTACTATTCTGTCCAAGTAGCAGGTTCAAAGTACACAAACTAAAAATCCTTTTCCAGTAGTTTAGGAACAGTTTTAACATGGCTACCTTCAGGGGAAAAGCTTCCACATGAAATCACTTTGGTATCTATTGAAAGTGGTAGTAATCTTCAAAAGTGAATAACTCAGTAAATTCATGTCCCCCAAGTTTTCAAACTGACACTGAAGAAGTGCTCATCACTCTTGTAGCATTAAAAAACAGCAGCGCTTTCTTTGAATCCTTATAAACATTCTTGTCACATTCTTTACAAAGTAGAAAGTTTCCATTGCAAAAGGATCTCTAAGCCACCTTTCTACTTTTGCAACGTTGACAGAGACATGGGGCAAATCAAATCCCTGGATTTTGAAGCTGCCATAATCGGAGAAAGGCTGCAAACACTGAGAAATGCTTTCTGAAGGTGCAAACTTTTGATGCTGTGACGAGGCTGATTGGGAAAAGCTTTGCACTGATGAGGTGCATTTCAGAAAAGGATCGATTCCTACATAAATATACTCATCTACAACCTCTAATCGCTCAAGGTACAGCATCTATAGCACTGAACTGATGGCATGAAAATTAATACTATTAAGATGTGAATCTAAATTCACTGAATTGGATAATTTGTAGACAAATGAGAAACCCATTACAATTTTTTGCAAAAAGTCAATCAATTGTTTTTAGGGGAGTAAATCTGCTGCCCCTACTTCATCTGGTCCACATATTGCTCACATTCTAGGAAAATATTTTTCAAGTAGTTTTCATGCAGCATGCAGAACATATTGGAGAATGTTTCAAGACTCTATGCTTTATTTGAAATCCTATTCAAATTGGTCTCCAAACAAATGACACTTTCCTTAACAGGTGGATCTAATTATATTGCCTATAGGTTCAAGGGAAATTAAATTCTGAGCAAGAACATTGCACCCATCTATAAATAGTATTAATTACTGATTACTCCAATATTTTTATTCTGCATTGCACATTATCAAGAGAGTTGCCCAGATGTTATTGAGGCTTGAGCTAGCATCAACACTTGCTCACGAGTAAGCTTAGCCAAGTCGTTTCTGGATAATCTATCCTGCAATGATCCATATGTTATTATTGCAAATACAAGTCTGCATGGCAGATGGAAAAAAGCCCATACTTGTTCATACACGGAATAAATATCCTTTGAGGAATCTGTGACAGTTTAAGTGAACAGATGAGACTTCCAGATGGTAGTGGAGTCAAAACAAAACCTCCATGAAAGCATTCAACAAACAATGAAGAGCTAAAATGGTGGGGAGGAGGAGAAGCATGATCTTTCAAGAGCACTCGCTCACTTGCTAATTTCTTTCTTTTTTTAATACCTTCTCCTGATCTTATCTTGTATTTCAACATCCTTTCTGGTCTCTATTGTTAGCTGACATTATAAATAGTCCCTCTCTCTGCATACTCAAGCAATCAAAAAACACACAAATCTGCATCCATGGTTTCTATAATCTCATACTTAAATCTCTCAATTTGCGTTAAAGCACCAAAACAGTCCTGAATAAAATCACAAATTGCATCTTAGTTGTGGTACATTCTCATCACAGAATGCTAACAGCACAAGAGTCCACCATTCAGCCCATTGCATTCGTGCTGGTCCTCTGACAGAGCAATTTGACTTGTGCAACTTCCTGCCTTTGCCCCATATTCTTGTACATTCTTCTTCAGGAAATTAAATTCCCTATTGAATATTTTAGTTCAACTGGCCTCCACTGGCACAATGCATCGAAGGGACTTTTCTGTGCTGTATACATTTATGACCATATCCCCAGATCCTAACCACTTCTCCATGAATTTTTATTTCCTTATGCCACCACTTTCTTTTGCTGATTACCATAAATCTCTGCCCTACAATAATCATCCATCAAGGAAAACAGTTTTCCCCTATCCACACTGTCCAGAGCCTTCATCATTTTGAATATCTCTTTCAAATCTCCTCTCAGCCTTCTTTTCCCAGGAAACCTGTCCCTACTTCAACATTCCACGTAATAAAAAGCTCCTCATCCCTGGAACTATTGTCATGAATCTTTCCTGTATTCTCTAATACCTTTGCATTCTTCCTTAGGTGTGGCACAAAAAAACTACATGCAACCTTCCACCTAGTGAGGTCAAACTTGTATCTTTTCCCAGTTTAACATGTCCTTGCTCTTACATGCTATGCCTCTATTAAGCAAGCCCAGGATGTTGTACGCCTTACTAACTTTAATATCAAATGCTGTTGTTCTCATACTTTCTTCCCCTGTCCCTCACCTCCCTCAGGTGCTCTTAGTGCATTCTTGACCTTGGCACTAAGGAGTCAACACACCATCCTGGATTCACATCTGCAACTGTAGACACTCTCATCTATTTCTCCAGTTATCAAATCTCCTCGTCTTCTTCTTTCCTCAGTACATCTGAGCCAACTATAATGCAATAGACTTGGCTCCAGTTGCACTTCGCAAATGAGCCATTATTTTCATTACTATTTGGAACCAAGTTCCGGTTGGAGTGTGAAATGCCCCTCAGGGGCAATTGTACTTTCTGCCTGTTTCTAGTTAACTGCCTGGTGGCCACCCATTTCGTCTCTCCCTGCATACTTTTAAATTGTAGATTGAGCACATCTATAAAAGTGCTAATTATCCACGAAGGCCTCCACTTTACAAATGCACCAGGTGCTCAGCTACCAAAAGCCAGAGCTTGAACTACAGCTACTATTAACAATTCCACACAAATGGTTATCTGGGAAGCATTCCAGAGATCAGACATAGCACAGAAGGTGATATTAGAGTTTGGAGTTGTTTTGCCATTCCTCTATCTATTATCATAAAATCCCTCAAAATTCCTACAGTGCAGAAGAAGGCTATTCAGCCTAAGTTTGCACAGACTCTCCAACAGAGCATCTTACCCAGGCCCACACCCCAGCGTATCCCCATATCCCATCTATTTAGATCATAAAACTTGCTGCTCCTTAGAATAAACCTTACTATTTAGAAATATTTAATTGCTCACTTTCCTTCTGTTAATGTAATTGAAAAATACTGAAGCTAAGTGAATGTCACTTAATCCTTATGTTTTTTTAATGTAATTTTTAAATCTCCCACCTGTTTAGAATAAATCCGCAATTTTGGAGAAAGGGAAGCACTAAAACAATACTCTCAGATAACCTGTCACAGGTTGATTTTCTTTATTCATCTTTTTCAAACTTCGGCATATTCACATTCATGCTGCACGTTCACCTCAAAATTCTGCAGCTTTTCAGTCAAGAACTATTTTCAACCACTTCTCTGTTGTCCCACCTTGGTTTTGTTCCATTTTTACCCATTTAATTAAAGCCAAATCAACTCCAAAAATGATATCCACCATGCTTACATCAGAATTGATCCTAGGACCCGAGTCTCTTCCTCATCTTCTGCTGCCTATTGGTAACATGGTGTGAACACAAGGGCAGCTTCTGTCCCTAGTGGTCAGATTGCCAATACAGAATCCAATTTTTAATGAATTGCAATTTACTCAAGTTGAACACTGAGATGTAATCATCTTAGCCCCCACTACAAACCCATAACGCTGAATTTATGGCCTTCTACAACCACTTGCTGATGCAGAATCAAGTTCTAACCTCAGCATTCCATTAATGCTCTGCTTCTGATCGCAAATCTTCATCACCTAGACTATTGTTACAACTGTAGCTGATGTTACTATTGGATGGGATTGATCCAAAATGGAATCCTGGCTCAGAAGATTGCATTGTTTTACATTTTTAAAAAATGTGGAGTCACAAGAATGCCAATTAGTTTTGCAAATAAAATGAGAATATTACAATACTCCTTCACTTACACTTATTTTCACACATATACAGATTTCATGGATAACATCTTACTCAAACACAATGGCATGTTTTCTGCAACTGGGAGCACTTTCTGAATATACTGTCATCTAGGATGCTTTGTAGCATTCCAAAACTCTCCACGTAATAGAACATAGAACATTACAGCGCAGAACAGGCCCTTCGGTCCTCGATGTTGCGCCAACCAATTAGGAACAAGCAGTGACCCTCTAACCTAAACCATTCCCTTTTCATCCATAAACTTATCAACTAACCTCTTAAACGCCACCAAACTTGGTGCATCTACAACTGACGCAGGCAAGGCATTCCATACCCTTACAACCCTCTGGGTAAAGAACCTACCTCTGACATCTGTCCTAAAACCACCACCCCTTAATTTAAAGCTATGTCCCCTTGTGCTAGCTTTCTCCGTCCTAGGAAAAAGGCTATCACTGTCCACCCTATCTAAACCTCTAATCATCTTATATGTTTCGATAAGGTCCCCTCTTAGCCGCCTCCTTTCTAACGAAAACAACCTCAAATCCCTCAGCCTCTCTTCATAAGACCTGCCCTCCATACCAGGCAACATCCTGGTAAACCTCCTCTGTACCCTCTCCAATGCCTCCACATCTTTCTTATAATGTGGGGACCAGAACTGCACACAATACTCCAAGTGCGGCTGCACTAGAGTTTTGTACAGTTGCAACATGACGTTGCGGCTCCGAAATTCAATCCCCCTACCAATAAAAGCCAAGACTCCATATGCCTTCTTAACAACCTTATCGACTTGACTGCCTACTTTCAGGGATCTCTGCACATACACACCAAGATCCCTCTGTTCATCAAGACTACTAAGAATCCTACCATTAGCCCTATACTCTACACATTTATTATTTCTGCCATAATGCATTACCTCACACTTTTCCACATTAAACTCCATTTGCCACCTCTCGGACCAGCTCTGCAACTTGTCCAAGTCCCTCTGCAAACTATAACACCCCTCTTCACTATCTACCACTCCACCGACTTTAGTGTCATCTGCAAATTTACTCATCCATCCTTCAATACCCTCATCCAGATCATTTATAAAAATTACAAACCGCAGGGGCCCCAAAACAGACCCCTGAGGTACACCACTTGTCACCGAACTCCAAGATGAATATCTCCCATCAACCACCACCCTCTGTCTTCTATCTGCTAGCCAATTCCTAACCCAATTAGCTAAATCACCCTCTATACCATACATCTGCATTTTCTGCAGAAGTCTTCCATGGGCCACCTTATCAAACGCCTTACTAAAGTCCATATATACCACATCAACCGCCTTACCCCCATCCACCTCCTTAGTCACTTTTTCAAAAAACTCAATCAGGTTAGTAAGGCACGACCTACCCTTCACAAAACCATGCTGACTATCCCCAATCAATTCATTTCTCTCTAAATAACTATAAATCCTATCCCTAATAATTCTGTCCAATACTTTGCCCACAACAGACGTAAGACTCACCGGCCTATAATTCCCCGGAAAGTCTCTCTTCCCCTTCTTGAACAATGGGACCACATTCGCTATCCTCCAGTCTTCCGGCACTATACCCGTAACCAACGACGACCTGAAGATCAGAGCCAGAGGCTCTGCAATCTCCTCTCTCGTCTCCCAGAGAATCCTAGGGTAAATCCTGTCTGGCCCAGGGGACTTATCTAACTTCAAACCCTCAAGAATATCTAGCACGTCCTCCTTATCTACTTCAATACTTTCCAGTTTGCAACCCTGTATCTCAGTGTTCTCCACAACTACATTTATTTCTCCCTGCATGAATACCAAAGAGAAATATTTGTTCAGTGCCTCTCCAATCTCTTCAGGTTCCACACACAACTTCCCACTGCCATCCATGAGTGGCCCTAACCTTACCCTAACCAATCTTCTATTCTTAACATATCTAAAGAAAGCTTTAGGATTCTCCTTGATCCTATCAGCCAAAGTCTTCTTGTGTCCCCTTTTAGCTCTCCTCAACACACTCTTTAGCTCACTCCTGGCTAATCTACAGCTATCCAGTGCACTAACTGAGCCTTCAAGCCTCCTTTTTCCCTTTTAACCAGCGAATTAACTTTTTTAGTACACCATGGTTTCCTTACTCGACCATTTCCTCCTTGCCTGACAGGGACATACTTATCAAGGACTCGCAGTAGCTGCTCCTTGAATAAGCTCCACATTTCAGATGTTCCCAGTCCCTGTAGTTTCCTCGTCCAACCTATGCACCCTAATTCCCTCCTTATGGCCTCATAATTACCATTCCCCCAACTATAACTACTGCCCCCAGCTTCATGCCTATCCCTATCCATCACTAAGGTGAACGTAACCGAATTGTGGTCACTATCACCAAAATGTTCACCAACTTCCAAGCCTAACACCTGGTCTGGCTCATTGCCCAGCACCAAATCCAATGAAGCCTCACCTCTAGTTGGCCTATCTACATACTGAGTCAAAAAACCTTCCTGCACACTTTGTACAAAAACTGACCCCTCTAACGAGCTAGAGCTATAGCTATTCCAATCAATATTAGTAAAGTTAAAGTCCCCCATAACAATTACCCTATTACTTTCACTCCTGTGCAGGATCGACTTTGCAATCCTTTCCTCTACCTCTCTAGAACTTTTAGGAGGTCTATAAAAGACTCCCAACAGGGTGACCTCTCCTCTCCTGTTTCTAACCTCAGCCCATACTACCTCAACAGACAAGTCCTCATCAAACTTCGTTTCTGTCACTGTGATACAGTCTTTAACTAATAATGCCACTCCTCCCCCCCTTCTACCTCCTTCTCTACTCCGACTGAAGCATTTGAACCCCGGAACCTGCAACAACCATTCCTGTCCCTGCTCTATCCACGTCTCTGAAATGGCCACAACATCGAAGTTCCAGGTACTGGTCCAAGCTGCAAGTTCCTCCACCTTACTGCGAATACTTCTTGCATTAAAGTATACGCATTTCAAACCATGCCCTACTCCACCTGTACGCTGCTGTGTTTTACAGTTCTCATCTATGTCCCCCCTGTTCTCATCCCTCTTAACATCCAAACTACTCAGGATCCCACCCCCCCTCTGAATCAGTTTAAAGCCCCCTGCATAACCTTTGCAAATTTACCCCCCAAGATATTGGTTCCCCTCTGTAAGCCACATGTTTCTGCTTCAATCATTAATTCTGTTTTTAGCAAAAAATGTCTCCAATGGAATATACTGCGAATGAAGTAAACTATCAGGAAAAATATTGTCCAAGCTTGCAACTGGAGCAGTCAGAGAAAACCATCTGTGAGGGGTAAACTAAATTCAAAGGTCAGGGATCATCAGTTGCCCCTCGAAATGAGGGCAACACCTACTCATGTTTGCAAATTTCTACCATGGGTATTAAAGGGAACAAGAACAATACAGCACAGCAACAAGCTTTAAGTGTGACTAAACAGGCTGCTTCTTGACCTGCAGATTTTTGGGCACATGAGACAGAACGTCCAACAAAGCATGCAGGATTTGCTTCCTTTTTTTCAAACTTCTCAGTCACTGCTTGGTCTCACCATTAAGACATTTGGATTCCAAGCATGATGCAGTTTGATTGACAAGTTGTCGTTTTGAATGGTTGGTAGCAAGCTGATCCCAGTCATTAATGTTAATGCTGCTGTGCTTCAAGGAGGGTTTCTGTGCTTTTAAAGTGCTTTCTTTGTCCTCTCCTGGAACACTGGCCATTTGAGAGTTGAGAAAGTAGGATCTGGTACAGGAGATCCCACTGTGACAATGCCCAGTCCATTGCAGTTGCTCTTTTAGGAGTTTTGCTTGAATGCTCATGCAACTGGTTTCACAAGCACACTAGCATTAGGTCAACAATCGTGCCATTGAATCCAGGGAATATAGCAGAGACATTGCTGTTGGAATTTCTCTAGCACTCATACATGGTCCAGGTCTCACTGTAGCAATGTGATGGTGGCAACCCCTCTGTACACTAGGGCTTCTGTTGACTTAAGGTGGTCTTTGTTGTCAAATATTTGCTAATGTAGTCTATAAAAGGTTAACTGGGTGCAGTTGATCTGGTGTTGGGTCTCCCACCAATGATGGCTTTTTAATCAGGGTAGCTGCAAATTATGAGAAGTGCTTCACGTTTTTCATAGTCTCTCCTTCAACATATCTGGTTGATTAGCTGTGGGTTGATGAGGTTTTTAAAATATGTTACTGAAGGATAAGCAGCAGTGATCTAAAGTTTCGGTAAAAGTTATTGTATTTATTCCTTTATTCTCTCTGCTTTAAGACTACAACATAGTCATGTCAAATATAATCTGATTGGTTGATTTAAACCTATAAAGTGACCAATATGGTGAAATGTAACATTTCTGGCAGACATAACAATGAATTTTCAAAAAGTCCACCAGCACCCCAAAGTAATTCCTAATGCTTGGCAATAATTTGTCATAAGCTTTCATTATTTTGCAATGAACTGTCAAATTCAAAACCCACTGATTCTGAACAACTGAGTTAAATGTTTTGATTTATATATAAAGCTGGAGCAGCAGTGCTATAAAATCAAAAAGTATTCAGTAACAAAAGCATTTGGAAGTCTGTAGTGGTGACCAGGCCTAATGCAAGATCTAAACATCATGTGTTCACTGTGAAGTGACTGGCAAAAAAAAAAGAAAGATCACTGCAAATAAGCTAATTGACTCTGCCATCTTCTCTAATCACTGCAGCTCCCATTGACTGGAAGCACCTAACAGTTTTTCCACTTCCATTCCCATACGCAGAAGCCCACTCAATTTATTGGCCATTCAAAAGAATATCCCAACATCAGTCCTAAATTTCCCTTTTACAAAGGGAAACTGGCATTCTTCACTCTTCCGTATTGCAATTAGACAATGTCAACATTGTCTGCTTCCAAAGAAAACCCGTTTCATCCAGGAGAAAAATCCCTTTTACGTTTAGAGTAGGCCACCCCTTATCCTGCATGTCATTTTGTTGTGCAACACATTGTATTTCTTTACCTGATTTCCCAAAGAAACTTCTTGGTCAATATTCAACAGCTTTGTGTCTACCATATAAAATCTCTACATTAATAATACCATCCCATGAGTTCTTTGCAATCTGCAAAGCAACAACCACAAGCTATCCAAGAAAACACCTTGGCCTAGGGATTTTAAAAGCAAATATTCTTGTAGGAATGCCACATTAAGTTGTGAGAAGAGAATTTACTGGCCACTGAAGAGTCCTACACTTTTTATCTGACCATACAAGATAATGCAGCACACCATAGAATTGCACAGAGGATGGCCTGCTAGGCCATTTCAGAGGGTGGTTAAGAGTCAAGCTCATTGTGAGAGTTGTCTGTAATGGACTTGTAGGCTAAGTAAGGACATAGATTTCCTTCCCTAAAAGACACTTGTAAACCAAATAAGTTTTTACAACAATCCAGTTAGTTTATAGTCACCATTATAAAACTATTTTCTTTTCATTCTAAATTTATCAATTGAGTTTACATTTCACTACCTGTTAAGGTATGTTTTGAACACATGACTTCAGAGCATTACATTTGAGTATCTGCATTTCTAGTTCACTAACATTATTACTGTGCCACACTGCCTGTAATCTTTGACTGGTGCTTTTTGAATGCAGCAATGCTATGACCAAAAATAATGGCCTGCATTGTGTATACATAACAAAGGTAAGATGATTTATACAAAGTAAATTGGAGAGCTTTGGCCAACATCCAGGCACACATTGGTGAAAAACTGAAAGCTGCTGTCTGAGACACCCCTCTCTTCCACAGGTTGCACTATAATATAGTCATTGAGAAATTCAGCATTCAAGACAACAAAAAAAGCATCAAGTTGGGATTCTTGCCCACTAGTTCCCAAAAAACACACCAGAAAGAAAACTCAGGCTGGTGCACTTAGGAGGAACTAAGTTATAACATTGTGAAAAGTAAATTATGCCAAACAGCTTCATTGTCCCTGGAAATTTAATTTTACAAAAGTGGTATCTCATTCATAAATTAAGTACGGTTGGAGATTTAAACATTAATATTGAGTTACTTATCATAGCGTGTCCACTAAACTATTCAAACTCTTTTCAGTAAAATAGATATTCTAATTTACACAAATTGAAAATTTATTCATCCTGGCTACCCATAAAGGAAGCAAAATTTGCCAAAACAAAACTGAATATTCCAAGAGTGTCCAATGAAATATAAAACTTGAAAAAGCTTTAATTTAGAAAACAGTATGACTTGATACCCTTAAAGCAAATAAGGAGATTATGAAGCTAAACACTAGTTTGAAGCACGTTGAATGAGGAAGATGTCAAAGAACTTCCCAAGGAGCTATCATTTAATGTAACTAATCATCCTCAAAGTTCGACTTTGTGTATCTTGCACAGAATATACTGTAGAGCTGAAAAAAATTCAGACATAAGTTGGCTTATTATTTACTTAAGGGCATTCATGGGATTTCAAGCAGAAGTGTATTAAAAGGCTAGTTCCAATAATAAAGTATTGATTAACCTTAAAATTGATATCTGATGTTTTCAAACTGACTTCGATCTGTGTTGTAAATTTTTCCCATCTGCACCAAATAATTTCTAACAAAAATAAACCTTTTATTAGTTTACAAATAGGCCATAAATTCAAACACCATTGACAATAATGATGTACACATTCCCCACCCAGATTCTTCCAACCCACCTGATGCTTAAGAATGCATACAAGTACATTTGGAATACGAGAAAACCTGTGATTTCTTAAAACTAATGACACTTAAAAACAAATTTATCTCTATTGAGTTAAAATTGCTAGCGTTTCTGAAAATGCCTGGTTTCAATTATGGTCTTGCTTTTACCCGCTTTTCTCAGTGTATTTAAGGCCATTTTTACTGGTTTTTCTCTGAAAAATTGCCAATGGGGCACGTGTTCGAGAGAGAGAAAGACATGTGGCAAGCATGCTAGAGCTTGAGTCTGCTGTGGTTATCCTACACTCACTTTGATGATAACAGGGTAAACCCACAGGCCGTGGTAAGAGGACAAGTTCACTCATTTAATCTTTGTGTATATCCAAGCAAGTAACAGTGTTACATTTATCAATAAAACATGTTAGCACTGTAGAGCTCCTGGAAAAACAGGCCAATTATCCACATCAAAAGAATAAAGTTCAATTGGTGCTCTGTTCTGACTGACCGTCTCTGATGCTGCAGTTACTGATACTCAATATTGAGAGACACTAAGATTACTGAGGACAAGTGGTTGGCAGAGCATCACCATCCTACTCCATCTCAGTCAGACAATGCCCAAGGTTAATTGTGAACAGAGAATTTTTTTTGCTACCAACGACAGAAAGGAAACTGTAGGACTGCTTCAAATTACAATGATGAATCTGAGCAGTGAGGCACAAACTTTCTGAAGAAGAGCAACATGCCAAGTATTTCCCTTTCCTCTCACACGGAGATGAAGCAAATTTTGAATTGCATTAACCGACTAAGGAAAAAAGAGATTGGGATTCAGTTGCAATGGTTATATTTCTAAATATAAAAAAATTGCAGCAAGTTATGTATACAACGAATTTAAAAGACTTTCAGAACATGTATTAGTAATGGCAGATTTAAGATACGGCATGCTGTTATGAATTCATGTTACTACACCAGTGATGCTTGAATTAACCTATTCCATGGAATAGAAGCATTCAACAGCATACAATTTTATTACACAATGTTAACTTTTACTTCACAAGTTTCGAGATAATCTTTAATTTGATTTTTTTTTATTGTTTTCAATATAGTGTTGATATTCAGGGGCATAAAATTTGATAAGAAGAAATTTCATAGTTTTTTACTCAGGCTTAAGAAGAATGGAGTTCACCACCATAGCAATTTAAAAATATTTCAGCAATAATCTGTCCTACAGCTGATATGCTGAATAGCTCAGGGAATAAGTTACATTCAACAAACATCACCAAAACTAAGAAGAAGTAGATGCAAACCCAGGTGAAGCAGTCAAGAGAAGTGAGCTTTAGAGAAGGACCACTCTGAGTTCGTACAGTACCTGGGTGCTGAATCTGTGATCATCTGAGGCACTGACTAGATCAATGGAAGACATGGAGGAAGAGCGACTAAAGGGCTACCACAGAGACAGACAAAGAAAAACCCAGTTCAGAACAAAGGCACAACAAGGCATTCAAACATTAACCTTCACCACAAAAAAGTGCATTAAAGAGCCAATAAAGCTTTAAAGAAATGAGAACAGCCATAAATGATATCATGCAACTATGTACCATACTGCATACTCTGAAGAAAAGGCAAATCTACAATAATAGCCACAATCAGGTGCAAGTTTATGATGCATTTGCTTTGAAGTATATATCATAACAAGTGCCTAGATTTAAGTGATTGTGATATACATAAAGGTAGTATGGTATATAAGCCATTAAAGCACAAATACAGTATTTCTCTACAATAAGTTTGCTTCAAATACTTCTGATATTGGAATTGAGTACTAGTTTTAGTAATCTGGTGAAATCCACAAAATCCTTATATAAATCTTTTTAAATAAATAATCCTATTTTTAGAATTTGATAGAATTTAATGTATTACTGATAATGAGAAATACAATAAAAATGGCAAGATAGCATAATGTTCCTCTGCATATAACTAAAATACTTCATAAATGGTAAAAATACCTTATATTATAGCATTGCAATGCCTTGAATTGGTTTTATATGTTGCCGAGCTAATACGTACTTATCCTTTTCCAGCTCCCAAGTGCAAATTCAAATGGATTTCACTATTTATAAAACTGGTTCTTGGAAAAAGATTACAAAAAAACTGAGGAAAAGAGATTTCACTGCCCACAGTGAAAACAACCATGGTAACTTGCTGATGGCATTTTGAACAAGGTCATTGAGAAAAACAAAATTTGCAATAACTTTAAAAAGTCCTCATTTTTATACATTGAACGAACAAAATATTCAATGATTAACTCAAAAGACCAATTTACACATCATGTGTTGAGACCATGGAATTTTGGATCTCATCATCACCAAAGAGGTGTGTTTTTCAGGCTTTCCATCACATCCTGTTTATCCCATGGACACTGAACTTCAAGTCCCTCTTTTCCCCCTCCCATGTTGATACTTCGCACCAGAGGGGGAATCTGGTTACATGTCGGAAAGTATCAACTAACCAACACTACCACAAGCAGTGCTTCAGTGACATCACAGGATGAGTCGGCAACCAACTGGAGTGCAGATCCTCACATTGCATTCTCCAAAAGAACTGCCGATTTGAGCCTTCTACAATAAAAAGTTTAAAACAATTAAATTTTTGGGGGGAAAAAAATCAACATTTATCTCTAGAAAAATACATGATAACGGCATTTGAGGAATTTGCAAGCAAAACACATTCAGTCATGGCACTACTAAACCTATTTACCAATAAAATATTTAGGTCATCGTACCTGTTTGGCAAATCTGTGGGTACCAACTACTGAGAAGGAATCACCAAATGGCACTGCAGCTGACCAATGAATCCTTGACTTCTCTGTGTGGGACTAAAATTAAAATGATTATAGCATCCAAATTACAAATATAGTACAAACAATCATTCCAATTGATAGATTGCGCTGAGAGCAAAAATGAACACTTAAAATTTTTATTGATTGTAGTAAGGTTATCGGAATGTATAAAACATTAATTTAACAATTTAAGGGAGAAAATACCTGTTCTTCAATCTTATCTTGTCTGTCAAGTGCAGCTTCAACAGCATCAAAGAATTCTTCCTCGTTTATCAAACTATTTGGACCTTCCTAATTAAAAAAAGCATTCCAACAGAAGAAAATTAGTTGCGAAAATATCCACAGTTACATATTATTGCATCACGGCACTTGACATACAATGAATTACTTTGAAATAGAGCATGTAATATACCATAAGACCACGACTAATCGGCAAAACAGCAGCCACTGAGATTCCACACACAGCAAAACAGTCAATTTGATCTGTTTTGGTGGTGTTGGGTGACAGTGGACAGTGCTTCAGGACAACATTTCTTCAAATTGCACCAAGGGACCTTTAATGGCCACCGAAACAGGCAGACAAATGTTAACGTTTCAAGCAAAAGGTTCCTTCAAAATTGTAAAAAAATTATGAAAATGTAGCATTTTCTCAATTTTGGATTGTCAGCCAAGATTCATAGATTCTATCATTGTGCACTCTCAGCAGAAACTTGTCCGGCAGAAATTTTTAAGCTGTCAAGTGCAGAAACAGGTCTAACAAGGGCTATCACACGTTGATCAATTCTAACAAATTCTAGGCCATTATATTCAGTATCAATAGTTTTATCAAATGGTAATTGAGAAAATATTGGAACTTGGTAAATAAATCTCCAAAATCTAATGGTTTCTACACCAGATGAGGGAAATTGATCATCATACAACAAAATATTACCCACCAATTTCTATTTAGTCATTGCTGCAGCAGACATATTACATGAAAACTGGGTGGTGAAGAAAAGCTAAATTAGGGAAGATAATGGAATGTGATTGTGGAATAACTAGCATGGTTCAATGCCATCAAGATGGGAGAGATTTAAACAATGAAAATATTCAAACAGAATTATAATTTTGCTGCAAAAAAACTTGCAGAAGTACTGTTTAAATGTTCACAATGCTAAAATATTTAGAACGTGAAAAGCTTTGAATACAGTCCAACAGTTCAAGATAATTAAGCTATAGGAAAACGTCCAAATTGTACATGTGTGTGTGGAAGGAAGTTTGCTAAACCATTCTGCTTCCCTCATTACATGTTTTTCTTCCCTTCCGTCAACCCAGAACAACAAGGAATTTGAAAGCAAGCAATTTTGTGGTAGAGAAATTGATCAGCAAATTGAATTCTTACCTCATAATCAGGTCCACCAAAATGACACTTTTTCTTAAGTTCTGAAACTGCGTTCTTATAAGCATCCTCAACTCTTCTCCTTTTCTCAATCTCCTATGAGTTCAGAGATGACAGGTAAGCATATTGTTCAGTACAGAATTGAAAAAAACTAAATGACCAAATTGAGCAACTGGTTTATGAATTACACAACAAGTAACATTAGCATATAAAATCCAATGTGCCAGATCACATGGTCGACAATAGGTAAGTTTCTTTGTCCTCAAGTTTCATCTCAATCCACAAGGTTTACTTGCACCCAGGTAGGTTAAACTCTATTCATAATTAAGTTTTGCTTCACAAAAATAGGTTACAATCCCTTTCTTTATGTCTACAAAGTAGTTTAATTCTATATATTTATCCAAGTAGTGTCACTGTCAGTTTGCTATCGCATAGTTCTTTTTTAAACAAGCACTTCCAGGTCTTCACTTCTATACACCGTTTTGGATTCTGATTTGATTTATTGTCTCATGTCACATATTACAGAGAAAGATTTGCTGGAAGTCTTAAAGTGCATCAAGGTATATAATTCTGTGGGACTTGATGAGGTATATCCCACAATGTTGTGGGAGGCTACGGTGGAAATTGCGAGTCCCCTAGCCAAGATATGTGATTCATCGATAGTCACAGGTGAGATGCCTGAAGACTGGAGAGTGGAAATGTTGTGCCTTTAAATAAAGAGGGCTGTAGAGTAAAGCTTGGGAACGAGAGGCCAGTTAGCCTCACATCTGTGGTGGGCAAATTGTTGGAAGGTACTTTGAGGGACAGGATCTGTAGACATTTAGAGACGCAAGGATTGATGCAGCATGGCTTTGTGAATGGAAAATCATGTCACACATGAGTTTTTTGAAGGGTAACCAAGAAGGTAGATGAGAGCAGTGCAGTTGATATTGTCCACATGGACTTCAGCAAGACCTTTGACAAGGTACCACATGGTAGATTGTTGCATAAAGTTAAATCTCACGGGATTTAGGGTGAGATATCTAAATGGATACAAAATTGATTTCTTGACAAATGCCAGAGGATGGTTGTAGAGAGTTGTCTTTCAATCTGGAGGCCCGTGACCAGCTGTATGCCTCAGAGATCAGTGCTCGGATCACGTATTTGTCGTTTATATTAATGATTTGGATGAGAATATAGGGGGCATGGTTAGCAAGTTGGCAGATAACACCAAGATGGGCAGCATGGTGGACAGTGAGGAAGGTTATCTCCAATTGCAGCAGGATCTTGGTCAATTGAGCTAGTGAGCTAATGAATGGCAGATGCAGTTTAATTTAGATAAATTTAGATACGTGGTTCCTATCTTTAAGAAAAGGAACAGGGATAGTCCAGGAAATTACCGACCGGTGAGACTGACTTCAGTGGTTGGTAAGCTGATGGAGAGGCTTCTGAGGGATAAGATATATGAACATTTGGAGAAGTTTGGACTGATTAGAAATAGTCAGCATGGTTTTGTCAAGGGCAGGTCATGCCTTACGAGCCTAGTTGAGTTCTTTGAAAATGTGACTGAACACATTGACGAAGGAAGGGCGGTGGACGTAGTGTACATGGACTTTAGTAAGGCGTTTGATAAGGTCCCCTATGCAAGGCTTCTGGAGAAGGTGAGAGGGCATGGGATCCAAGGGGCTTTGGCCTTGTGGATCCAGAACTGGCTTGCCGGCAGAAGGCAGAGAGTGGTTGTGGATGGCTCTTGTTCTGCATGGAGGTCGGTAACCAGTGGAGTGCCCCAGGGATCTGTTCTGGGACCCCTGCTGTTTGTCATTTTCATAAATGACCTGGATGAGGAAGTGGAGGGATGGGTTAGTAAGTTCGCTGACGATACAAAGGTCGGTGGTGTTGTGGATGGTCTGGAGGGATGCCAAAAGTTGCAGCGGGACATAGACAGGATGCAAGACTGGGCGGAGAAGTGGCAGATGGACTTCAACGCAGATAAATGTGTAGTGGTCCATTTTGGCAGGAATAATGGGATGAAGGAGTACAATATAAGGGGTAGGAGTCTTAGCTGTGTTGTAGAGCAGAAGGATCTCGGGGTCCGGGTCCATAGGACTCTTAAATCGGCCTTGCAGGTGGAGGAAGTGGTCAAGAAGGTGTACGGTGTACTGGCCTTCATTAATCAAGGAATAGAGTTTAGGAGTCAGGAGGTAATGATGCAGCTCTATAAGACTCTTGTCAGACCCAGTTGGAGTATTGTGCGCAGTTCTGGTCGCCTCATTATAGGAAGGATGTAGAGGCTATTGAGAGAGTTCAGAGGAGATTTACAAGGATGCTGCCTGGATTGGGAGGCAGGCCTTATGAAGATAGGTTGAGGGAGCTGGGACTCTTCTCACTGGAGAGACGTAGGTTGAGAGGCGACCTGATAGAGGTTTGTAAAATGTTGAGAGGAATAGATAGGGTGGACTCTCAGAGACTATTTCCCTGAGCTGAAATGGTCACTACAAGAGGACACAGATTTAAAGTGCAGGGAAGCAATACAAAGGAGATGTCAGGGGTAGGTTTTTCACTCAGAGTGGTGAGTGAATGGAACTGACTGCCGTCGGAGGTTGTTGAGGCAAACTCACTGGGGTCTTTTAAGAGACTTCTGGATGAGTATATGGAAAAGAATAGGATAGGGGGTTAGAGATAGGTCTGTGGATTGGTAGATGTGATCGGAGCAACTCGTGGGCCAAAGGGCCTGTTTGTGCTGTATTGTTCTATGTTCTATGTAATACATTTTAGTAGATTGAAGCAGGGCAGGACTTACTCAGTTAATGGTGCAGCGTTTGAGAGAGTTAAACAAAGATCTTAAGGGTACATGTTCATGGCTCCTTGAAAGTGGAGTCACAGATGGACAGAATGGTGAAGGCGGCATTCGGCATGCTTGGTTTCATTGGTCAGAACATTGAATACAGGAGTTGGGATGTCTTGTTAGAGTTGTTCAAGACACTGGTACAGCCACATTCGGAATACTGTATGCAATTCAGGTCACCCTATTATAAAAAGATTATTAAAGTAGAAAGAGTGCAGAGAAAATTTACTAGGATGCTACCAGGACTTGACGGATTGAGTTATAAGGAGACGCTGAATAGACTAGGGCTTTTTCTCTGGATCGTAGAGGATGAGGGGTGACCTGTAGTGGTCTATAAAACAATGAGTGGCATAGACAAGGTAGATAGTCAATATCTTTTCCCAAAGGTAGGGGAGTCTAAAGCTTGATGGCACAGGTTTAAAGAGAGAGGGGAGAGATACGAAAGTGTCCACAGGACAATTTTTTCACAGAAGATGGTGTGTGTCTGGAACAAACTGCCAGAAGCAGTAGTAGGGGCGGGTACAATTTTATCTTTTAAAAAGCATTTAGTTGGTTACATAGGTACAATGGGTACAAATCTTAATAGTGTTGATGAACAGAGGGATCTAGGTGTATATGTGCATAGATCCCTGAAAGTTGGCAATCAAGTCGATAAGGTTGTTAAGAAGGCATACGGAGTCTTAGCTTTTATTGGTAGGGGATTGAATTTCGGAGCCGCAACGTCATGTTGCAACTGTACAAAACTCTAGTGCGGCCGCACTTGGAGTATTGTGTACAGTTCTGGTCCCCACATTATAAGAAAGATGTGGAGGCTTACCAGGATGTTGCCTGGTATGGAGGGCAGGTCTTATGAGGAGAGGCTGAGGGATTTGAGGTTGTTTTCGTTAGAAAGGAGGCGGCTAAGAGGGGACCTTATTGAAACATATAAGATGATTAGAGGTTTAGATAGGGTGGACAGTGATAGCCTTTTTCCTAGGATGGAGAAAGCTAGCACGAGGGGACATAGCTTTAAATTAAGGGGTGGTAGTTATAGGACGGATGTCAGAGGTAGGTTCTTTACCCAGAGGGTGGTAAGGGTATGGAATGCCCTGCCTGCTGCAGTTGTAGGTGCGCCAAGTTTGGGGGTGTTTAAGAGGTCCATGGATAGGTTTATGGATGAAAAGGGAATGGTTTAGGTTAGAGGGTCATTGCTTTTTCTTAATTGGTCGGCGCAACATCGAGGGCCGAAGGGCCTGTTCTGCGCTGTAATGTTCTACGGTAAAGGGACATGGGCCAAATGCAGGCAATTGGGATTAATTTTAAAAAAGGTGGCCATGGACAAGTTGGGCCAAAAAGCCTGTTCCCATGATGTAAACCTCTGTGACTCTATAATAGTCGGAGAGAGTTTAAATTAATATGGTAGGGGATAGAACCTACCTAAGGATTCAGAACAGGAGAAATCAAGAGGAGAACTCATGGATGTGGTTCATTTAGACTTTCAGAAGGCTTTCAACAAAGTCTCACATAGCAGACTATTATAAAGTTAAAGTGCATGGGATTGTGGGTATTGTCTTGCAACAGATAGAAAGCTGGTTTGCTGAGAGGAAGTAGAGGGCTGGAATAAATGGGCCATTTTCTGATTGGCAGGTAGTGACTGGTGGGGTACCACAGGGATCTGTGCCACGACCCCAACTGTTCACATATTAATGATTTGGACAAGTAATATATGTATTATTTCCAAATCTGCAGATGATAAAGTTGGGTGGGAGGATGAAAAGATGCTTCAGCAAGATTTGGACTGGGTAATGGATAAATGAGAGATTATCCACTTTGTTAGTGAAAATAGGAAAGCAGATTTGGGTGGGTGTAAATCAAGATACTCAGCGGAATTTTGGTATTCTGATGCATAAGTTGCTGAAAGAATAGCAGGCAGAAGATAAATGGTATGTTGGCCTTTACAGCAAGAGATTTCAATATAGGAATAGGGATGTTTTACTGAAATTGTATAGGACATTAGAGGTCACACCTGGAGTAGTGTGCGCAGTTTTGGTATTCTTATCTGAGGAAGGATGTTCCTTCCAAAGAGGGAATATAGCGAAGGTTTACCAAACTGATTTCTGGGTTGGCATATGAGGAGAGAATAAGTCTATTAGGATTATGTTCACTGGACTTTAGAAAAGTGAGGGGGGGATCTCATAGAAACTTAAAATTTTAACAAGATTAGAAAGGATTGATACAGAAAGAATGTTCCTGGGGAATCCAGATTCTAAGAGTAAGTCTTTTAGGGCTGAGGGGAGGAGATAAATAGTTCAGGCCAAAATGTGCAATTTCAAGAAGGAATTAGATACAACTCTTGAGATTATAGAGATCAAGGAATATGGCAGGGGAGGGGGGGAGGAATCAGGCTACTGAATTTGATGATTACCCATGATCATATGAATGATAGAGCAGGTTCAAAGGGCTGAATGGCCTACTACTGCTTCTATTTTCTACGTATGCTTCTATGTATTCCTAATACTCCTAATATTTATATATAAAATCCTGAGCCACCCACTGATGTGCAATCATTTCCTTGTGTGGTCACTGACTGTCCCTCAATGCAAGAATTGTCTGCTCAGGGTCACTAACTTCTGCCATGATCTTTACATGACTCAGCTAATCAATTCTCGACTCTCAGATATTTGCAAACATGTAGTGGGATCTGAAGTGTAGGACTTGCTTCCTTTTCTTTCTGATATCAGCATTGTTATTGAGGTGTTGCAACACAGTTGTTGCCAAACTGAATAATTAGCACCAGGCTCTGCCTAATCATTAAAATCACTGCCATTGCACTTCCAGTGAAGCTTCAGAGTATCTTTGAAAGATTGCCTATGCTTACAATTTCATGTTGCGCATACTGAACAGCTCAATTTGTATTAAAATAAACACCTGTTTTTCTATTTTTCCTCTCCCAAAGTTTAATTTTTTCCCCATCTCTATTTACCCACTGTGAAAGGATTGCAATAACAGTCCAATTTTGGATCATCTTAAGGTATTCATAGAGCTTCTGCCGTCTCTTAATATCTGAAGAATCTAAAGTTTTCTTTCCTACATCGCTTAACCACGTACTGATATTATTTCTTCCCAGTCTTATTTCTGCAATACATCAAACATAATCAAGATAACTACTTTTCTCTTCTTCTCCGACGTAAAATCGAGCTGAGCAAACTCTCCTCTCTGCAAATCCTGCAACTTATTCTTTCCTGTATCATTGGTTTCTCTCAATTTCTAGACATTTTCCACCCATTTTGTTGTTGCTTTGTCTGCTTTGACAAGTCTGTACAAAGGAGAAAGTTATTGTGCGCACACTTGCACTTCTTTCAAGCTTCATTAAAATGTTAATGAATTGTGGAAATGCAGTAATTTTAAAACAAAAATGCTTACAATGGATTCGATGAGTGTTACCTTATCAATTCTTTTTTGCCAGCTGTCTTCCCGTTTCACCATCAGATCAATGCAGTGAGAAAGTGTAGCCAATATTCCTGCCGTAGTAGCCTTGAAAGTGATAGCTTCGCCTTTAAAATCTATTCCATTGATCCCTTTGGGTATCACACTTGGAAACACTGTACGAAAGATATAAAATACACAACATGATTCTGAGAACATCTGCAACTCAGTGGTTATCTAACTCAGAGCTGCAACAGTAACGCATGAATCATAAAAATAGATAAAATCCACGTATTGCTCCCAGGTATTCCAACAGCCAAGTGAATGACAACACAAAAATATTATCAAGGATGTAAAGATGTATTTTGTAACAGAGGACCATTTTTCAAAGTTATAGGTCCAATGAAGGTCTCTTGAAACAAAGGTTACACATTTCTAAAAAACCCAATTCTGAGAACAGTCATTCCTTTGCTTGCCGTACTTGTGTTTCAACAGATAAATGTTTCTTCTGATACCATCTTCAATACAACAATTTAACTTCAGGTACAATGGCTGGCACATCATTAAGAGTCCATTTGCCTACATGATTTTTCACCCATCACATTAATATTTTTGAGAATAACATGGAGTGGAGGCCAGGCTCATTGACATGTGAAGTATTCTCAATAGTTCTTGCATATTTGCAAGCAGTGTTTTTTTAAGTTGATGGTGAAGGGAAAAGGACCATGACTAATTAGCCAAACATTTTGGACAAGCTGGAACAAGCTGAATGGAGCTACGCTATGAAACTTGAAATCTTACAACTTCCATTATTTTTGTTTAAGCACTCATAACGCCTTTTGTGAAGGAAGCATAGTAAGGCATTTTATATCGGCAAAGGGGAAAAAAGGAATGGGAATGAATGACGGTAAAATCATTGAGGCTTTAATCAAAAGATTAGTTTTTGAGAAAGTTATGAAAAGATACACTGAATAAGTGGAGAGGCAAAGTTGTTCAGGGAGAGACAGAGAGCAAGGCCAAGGCAGCTACAGATTTTGCCATCAATGTGAAGACACCAGGTTGTGGCAAGTGATATAGAAAAGAAATACATTATAAAACACAAATATAATACAAAACACAGCAGACATTTTCACTCCTGCTCTATAAATTAGCGAGACCTGACATTTTGCAATATACCATTTATTTGTACACTGAAATGATTATAACTGTCCAATCCATTTATTATTTTAAAAATAATTTTTATTTTAATGAGTGGGTAGTGAATTAAGATTACTGGTTTAATTTGTACTGTCATCACAATTTGGCATCTGCCATCAAGATGATCTACTTAAAAACTGCAACTGATTCTACCCATACAATTATTGAAATGATCTAATATATACATGATGTATGAAAATTCTTCTGTGCAAGAAAGAGGAGCTAATTTGAAAAGCATGAGAAACATTTTTCATTCACAAATAATTTATTGCTTTGAAGGTTAGAATGGTTCAGCAAAAACAACTGCAAATTTTCAAGATACTTACATTTCTCTTTGCTGCCATTATTATTATGTATAAAATCCCCATCCGATCGTGTGGTTGGAAAAGCATCTTCATCATCTTCTACTACTAAAATAGTAGAATTAAATGTTTAATACATTATTCTGGACCTCTGTCAAACAAACCAATTCTTATTCAGTTTCTATACCAGTTTAAGCCACATCTTCCTAAAGTCCAAGAACATATACTGCATTCACACATTCCAACGACAGTGGTCTCTATTTAACAGCGTTGAGAGTTTTATGAATGAAGCTAAACTGAGGAAAAGCTACAATTGTTGCACTTGAATTTCTCTGAATACATGACTGGTACCAGTGCTGTTACAGTTCGAGTCAAGGCAGCACTACCAGGAACGTGGAAAGACAGAGTTTGCTACGCTCCCAAGGTCTAACTAAGTAGAACTTCAGATATTAACTCTCTGCTACAAAATTGGACAACGTACCCTATAACGTTTGGGCTCTACTGAAAAATGAATCTGCAATTTTTTCTTTACACTTACTTTGCTACAGATTAGCATTGAGAGAGATTAACAAGCATCTATTAATTACAGCATAATAAACAAAAGACATGGTATCTCCACTGCATTATTCTGTTTTCTCTGAAAGACAATAAATGCTACTCAACTCCACTAAGGCTAAAACGAAGACCATTTTCAAGCAAAATAAAAAAAAAAAGATAAATAGCACAAAACTTGCAATGAAATATTTAATTTATAATACTCAAGTCTCAAATTAAAAAAACCAAATTTTTCTAATATCTGACATTTCATGAAAGACTGCCAAACTGCAGCACAGTGCCATGGTGATTAGCACTGCAGTACAACAGTGAGCTCTACTGCCTCACAGCACCAGGAACCCAGAGGCTCAATTCCAACTTCAGGTGACTGTGTGGACTTTGCACATTCTCCCTGTGTCTACGTGGATTTCCTCCAACACTTCAAAGATATGCTGGTTAGGGTTGAACAGCCATGTTCAATTGCCCTAAATGTCAGGGGGATTAGCAATGTAAATACATGGGTTACGGGGACAGAGCCCAGGTGGGGTTGTTGGTGCAGGCTCAAGAGGACGAATGGCCTCCTTTTGCACTGTTTGTATGAAAAAAATATCCAGGGCCAAAACATTGTGTGATTTCAAGACGAAATAGCTCTTGGGGCTAAAGGGATCAAGGAAGATGTGGGGAAAGGTGGGGGAGAAGAATCAGGATATTGAACCCAATGATCAGCCATGATCAAAATAAATGGCAGAGCAAGTTCGAAGGACCAAATGGCCTACTCTTGCTTCTGGTTTCCATGTTTCTGTATTCAGGGCTGAGTAGCAAGGTGAGGAAGTATTACCAACAGGCTGTTCTGCCCATTTTATATTTCTAACAAACTCAACAGCTAAAAAAAAAAAGCTATAAAGCAGCACATCTCTCTTCTCAAAAGTCATTCTGAAATATTATTTATTCACAAGGTTAAAGAGTACAAGATTGTGCCAGCTATTTAAAATGTCCCATGTTGAGGAAAATATCAATACACCTTTATCTCTCTGGAGTTCATCTTTAGAGACAGCATCAGCACAAGCATCAAAGTACTTCTGTAGTGTATCAACCTGTCTGCATAGGATATCGCGAAAGGTTTCCATTTCAGCAAGTTTTTCACGCAGGCTGTGGCCTTTCTGAAATCAGAAAACAGGTAATATATGATTCCTTAAAAATAAAAAAGTTATTAAATTTTCTGAGTTCTTTACAGATAATTGACAAAACAGAATTAAACCTAAAACGTTGGAGAATCTCAGTTGGCCATACAGCATCTGCGGAGAGAGAATACAGCCAAAATTTCAAATCTGGATGATCCTTCATTAGAGCTGAAGACAATAGAATGTAGGGTGATAGTTATACCGTTAGGATGAGTGGGGAGGAGATGGACAAAAATGGCACAGATAAAAAGACAAAGGGAATGGAAATGATGGTGATCAGGGTTAAGATAGGTGCTGATAGTAGCCATTAAAAGATCAGAGTGTGTAAATGGCAGAACAAAGGCAAGGACAAAATGAGACATATCAAATGCCCTAAGGGCATGGTTTGAGTGGTTGGGGTTGGGAAGTGAGATTTTAAATATGGTGGAAAAATGAAAATGGAAAAAATGAGAAATAAATAAGATTAATGGAAATAGGGTGATGAGTCATCTCCCGCACCACTGTCTCATGCATTCTCCTCCCTCCCAGAACTACAATAGGCTCCCTCTTATTCTCACATTTCACAGGAGTTCCAAGGAGTATCTTCGGCCATTTCAGTCAACTCCAGTATGATGCTCCCACTAAAAAAAAAACACATCTTCCCCTCACTATTCAGGTACTATTCCCTCAGGGATACCTGGTCAACTCCTCCATCACACCCAGCACAGCGTACTTTTCCATACAATCATAGAAAGGACAACACCTGCCCCTTCACCTCCTTCCTGCTCACCATTCAAGGGCCTACACATTCACTTCAAGTGAAGCAGCACTTCAAATGTACTTCCTTCTTTAATGTAGTTGGTTGCATTCACTGCTCCCAATGTGGTTTATTCTACATCAGAGACATGAAACAGAGAGTAGGTGACTGCTTTGCAGAACACCTTTGGTTCATCTTTAAGCAGGACCCAAACCTTCTGGTTGCTTGCCATTTCAACATACCATCCTGCTCTCATGTCCACATGTTCATTCTTGGCCTGTTACAATATTCCATTAAAGCTCAGCACAAACTGGAGGAACCCAAAGGGTTTTTACCCAAAGGGTGGTTCGGGAGTGGAATGCCCTGCCTGCAGCAGTTGTGGATGCGCCAAGTTTGGTGGCATTTAAGAGGTTAGTTGATAAGTATATGGAAGAGAAGGGAATGGTTTAGTTTGGAGGGGCATTGCTTTTTATATTGTTCGGCACAACATCGAAGGCCGAAGGGCCTGTTCTGTGCTGAATAGGGTGATAGGAAATCACCCTATTTCCATTAATCTTATTTATTTCTCATTTTTTCCATTTTCATTTTTCCACCATATTTAAAATCTCACTTCCTATGAACTGCACCTGAACTTCTGATTAACACTTTACAGCCTTCCAGACTTAAACTGAGTTCAACAATTTCAAACTGTGAACCCTCTCTTCCACCCTCATCCATTTCCATTTATTTAATTTCATTTTGTCTTTATTTATTTTTTCACTTCTTCCATAGTTTAATTTTTCCACTTCTAAAAAATCTCTCATTCCATTAATTTCCATCCAGCATGGTCTCTCCTCCCTCCACCCCACTAGGGCTATCAATGATGTGTCTCATCTTGTTCTTTGACACACTTTCTACCTTTGTTCTGCCATTTACACATTCTGAACTCTTTACAGCTGCTATTAGAACCCTTCTTAGTCATGATCACCACCATTTACATTGTGTATTTCTGTCTATGACATCTCTGTCAATACCCCTCCATCCTTCATTACACTAATGGTATAAATATCATCCTATATTCTGTTGTCTTCAACTCTGATGAAGGGACTCACCTGCACTCAAAATGTTGGCTCTATTCTCCCTCCACGGATGTCAGACTGCTAAGATTTTCCAGCATTTTCTATTCTGTTTCAGATTCCAGCATCTATGGTAATTTGTTCTTATAAGGTAATTCACAACTTGGATCACTCACAAGCAATGTAAATGCTGTTATGCCAGAGGCAAATCCTTAGTGAGCATTTAGACTCTGAGCTGGTGTAGAACAAAGATCTGCGAGTTTCACAACTGATTTTTATACATGTGTAAATGTTACAATATCAGAATTGGCAGTATAATGGCTATGTGACAAGCCCAGTAACCAAACAGAGGTCTGGACTAGTGATCATAATGCCTGATTTTAAATCCTAAAATGATTGATGGTGAATTTAAATTTAGTTCAGTAAATTTGGAATAAAAAACTAGTATATTAATGGCAACCCATGTAATTACTGGATTCTAGTAAAACCTTACATGCTTCACTTATGTTCTTGAAAGAACGAAATCTCTTATCCTCACCCAATTTGACCTATCGGCAATGCCAGGCACATAGCGGTGTGCCCGAGTTATCAAAAAGATGGCCCACCAACACCTTTGAAAACAATTAAGTATGGGCAATAAATTATGGCCTTTTAAGTGACATCCATATCCCATGAGTTTATTTTGGGCTCCATGGTTTTAATGAGGATTGTGTAATCAATCACTACGACTTCAGGGGCCACAGAAAACGTGTTCATGTTGCAGTTCCTGGCAGGCTTTGTGTAGCCTACATATTATTCTACAATGCTGTACCCAACTTTCTGCCACCCAGATTTCCACAGCTTGTGCACAATAGCGGCAAGGGAAGATGTACTGACAAGATGATGATGACATGTTCAAACATGAGAAATATATTTCTGGATGAATTTACTTATCAACTGCATTAGGCAACTAGAAAACTACACTCGTAAGAAAATCATAGTGGGGATTCCTTGTTGGTGATGTACAGAAGATGATTGCATACTTTAGATTTTTTTTGCCCTTGTGTTGCATGAAATAAATTCCCATAAATACTGTTGAGCAACTTCATTAGAAATTTGAAGAAGTGTGGTTTGCAACAGTTTTATTCTACTCTTCACTAATCCGTTTCCACTTCCTCCTCCTAAACCACCATACAAAAATGTTACATTCTGATGATTCCTTTGATACTGATCAAAATCCAAGATGTTATATAATTATGTTAAGAGGAAGAGGCTAACTAATTAAAGGAAAAGTAGAATTTGTTAGGGACCAGAAAGAGAAGTTGCGAGAGAAAACAGTGAACATGGGTGAGCTCAAGAAATGTTTTGCAGTCGCCATCACCAAACAGGAGGCTGATTATGTCATAGTTAAAGAGAAGTGTGAGAAATATTGGTGAGGTTCCACCTGGAAAACTACAAGCAATTTCAGTCCTCTTACCTTAAAGAGAATATAGCAACATTGGAAGCAGTCCAATGGAGAACCGCCGAGCTAATTCCTGGGAGGAGAGTAATTTCCTATCAAGTGAGACTAAATGGTCTGGCTTTGTATTCTTGGAGTTTACAAGGGTGATCATATTGAAACATATAAGATCCTGATGGGACGTGACAAGGTGTGATGTTTTCACTAGTGGAAGAGTCTTCAACAAGGGGACATAGCTACAACAGAGGTTTACAGCTTGGAAACAGACCCTTCTTCCCAACTTGTCTATGCTGCCCTTTTTTAAAAACTAAGCTTAATCCCAATTGCACGCATTTGGCCAATATTCCTCAATACCCATTTTATCCATGGAACTGTCTAAATGCTTTTAGAAAAGAAAATTATACCCACCTCTATCACTATCTTTGGCAGCTTGTTCCGACACTCACCATGCTCTGAAAAAATTGTTCGTCTGGACACTTTTGTATCTCTTCACTCTCACCTTAAATCTATGCCTCTAATTTTAGATTCCCCTACCTTTGGGAAAAGATATTGACTATCTAGCTGTTCTGCACCCCTCATTTTACAGACCTCTACAAGATCATCCCTCAGCCTTCTATGCTCCAGAGAAAAAAAAGTCCCATTATATCCAGCCTCTTCTTATAGCTCAATCCATCAAATCCCAGTAGCATTCTAGTAAATCCTTTCTGCATTCTTTCTAGTTTAATATTCTTTCCATAAAAGAGCGACCAGTATTGCACACAGTATTCCAAGTGTGGCCTTACCAATGTCTTGTACAACTCAACAAGATGTCCCAATTCAATGTTTTGACTGATGAAATCAAGCATGCTGAATGCCTTCTTCACCATTCTGTCCAACTGTGACTCCATTTTCAAGGAGCTATGAACATGTATTCCCACCACGATCTCTGTTCTGTAACTATCCCCAACGCCCGATCATTAACCGAGTAACCGGGTGGCACGGTAGCACAGTGGTAAGCACTGCTGCTTCACAGTTCCAGGGGCCTGGGTTTGATTCCCGGCTTGAGTCACTGTCTATATGGAGTTTGCACATTGTCCTCCTGTCAACGTAAGTTTCATCCGGGTGCTCCAGTTTCCTCCCACAGTCCAAAGTTGTGCAGGTTAGGTTGATTGACCATGCTAAAATTGCCTCTTAGTGTCTTGAGATGTGTCGGTTAGAGGGATTAGTGGGTAAATGTGTAGAGATAGGGAGTGGGATTGTGGTTGGTGCAGGCTCAATGGCTTTTTTCTGCACTGTAGGATTTCTATGATTTCTCAGTCATACCCTGGTTCAATCTACCAAAATGCATCATCTTGTATTTATCTAAATTAAACTCCATCTGCCATTCATCAACCCACTGGCCCAACTGATCAGGATCCCCTCGCAATCAAAGGTAACTTTTTTCATTGTCCACTATGCCAATCTTGGTGTCATCTGCAAAGTCACTAACCATACCTCTTATATTCTCATCCAAATAATTTATATTAATGACAAATAACAGTGAACCCAGTACTGATCCCTGAGGCACACCACTGGTCATAAGCCTCTAGTTTGAAAAACAACCCTCTAGAACCACCCTCTGACTTTTTGTTTCCATTTTGCAACCTCCCCCTGGATTCCTTGAGCTTTAACCCTGTGCAACAACTTAGCATGCGATACCTTGTCAAAGGCCTTGCTAAAGTCAACTGCACTGCCCTCATCTACCTTTTTGGTTATCCCTTCAAACATCTCAATCAAATTTGAGAGACATGAATTTCCACTCACAAAGCCATGCTGACTGTTCCTAGTCAGTCCTTGCAGCTTTAAATGCCTGTAGATCCTGTTTTTCAAAATACTTTCCCACAATTTACCCATCACAGAAGTGAGGCTCACTTGCCTGTAGATCCTACATTTTTCCTTGTAGCCATTTTTAAATAAAGGCACAATATTTGCCACCCTCTGATCTTCAGCACCTCACCTGTGACTAATGATGATTCAAATATCTCTGCTAGGGGACCCGCAATTTCCTCCCAGCCTCCCACAATGTCGTGGGATATACATCAGGTCCCAGGGAATTATCTACCTTGATGTGCTTTAAGATTTCCAGCACCTTTTTCTCTGCAATATGTACACTCCTCAAGACATCACTATTTATTTCCTCAAGTTTCCTAACATCCATGCTTTTCTCAACAGTAAATACTAATGAGAAATATTTATTTAGGATCTCATCCATCTCTTGCGGATCCACACATAGATGACCTTGTTGATCCTTAAGAAGCCCTACTCTCTCCCTTTTTACTTTTCTGCCCTCTACGTATTTGTAGAAGCTCTTTGGATTATCCTTTGCCTTATCTCTTATGAGAAAGGGCTTGTCGTTTAAAACTGAAGTGGATAGAAATTTCTTCTTGCAGAGGGTAGTGAATCTCTGAAATTCTCTGCCTCAAAGGATGCTGGAGGTTGGATCATTATAAGTATTCAAGGTAGCAATGGATAAGTATTTGGTAGATTGAGGAAGAAAGAGCTGAGAGAAATGCACAGAAAAAGAGCTGAGGTCAGCACAGATCAGCCATGTTGAATGGCAGGGCAGGTTTGAAGGATCTGGATGTTTGCTCCTGCCTCTATTTCTTGTGTTGCGTGCCTGAGAATGGCATCATACTAAACTGCTAATTCTTTGACTTTTATGATTTCCGTCAACAAATCAGAATTAAAAGTTCGTCTGGGGTGCAAGTTCTGTCTGAAGATATTGAACTATATTTACAGATTATTTATAATTTTATTTGTAAGTCAACAAAAATCAGAGGTGGAACCCATTCAGAGCATGAATGGCCACTGCACGCAAAATGTCCAAGTTAGCAGTTACTGCTCAACAAACTCTTCCTACAGCTTTGCATGCACAACTGCCAGATCCCTGGATCAATTCCAGCCTTGGATAATTGTCTGTATGCATGTTCTCCGTGTCTGCATGGGTTTCCTCTAGGTGCTCCAGTTTCCTCCCACAGTCCACAAAGATGTGAAGGTTAAGTGGCTTGGCATTGAAAATTGCACGGGGATTGCCAGGATACGGTCTGGGTAAGATGCTCTTTCGGAATGTCAGTGTAGACTCAATAGGCCGAATGCCTCTTTCTGCAGTACAGTGATTCTGTAATATTGGCCCAGAAGCTATCACACCACAGGAAAGCAGTCTCAATTATTTCAGAGTTTCCAATGGGCGTTTCTTGTAATCCAAAGTGTACATGACCCTCTGAGTCAAAGAGTAATCTCCCCTTTAAACAGAAGGATCATATATTTAACTTTCTATGGAATGAACTGTATTTTTGATCACAATATTGGGAAAAACTGTAACAACTGGAAAAATAACTCATTTGCTAATGCTGAAAGGGTGGACACAGAAACATATCATGAAGAACTTCAGTGAGTGATGAACATTTGGGAATCATCTGCCAAGCAGGTTATAAATTCAAAACACATCCAGTGCTATAGTGGATGCCAGAATATTTGAGCTAACTTTCAAGGGTAACTCTTTTCCATGTTTTTGACTTTATATTTTTAGTGTAGAACAATTTTAACCACTGCTTCCAATAGTGTACATGGGCTTTCAGCTGTCATCTTCCCCACCATATACAATATATTTGAAAATACCAGTGGATAATCTGATTATGCCAACCAGAGAAACTTAGAGAATATCCCCATTAATTATTTTCGCAGTGATTATTTTCATATGCGCACTAATTGGTGGTGTTCAAAGGTCACACTTTATTGCTTGTTCCTGGTTGCCAGAGAAGGCAGTGATGTAGACATAACTCCTGACTGCTTCTACACAAGATAGGACTCCTCAAGAAACTGGTGGCTACTATGCCCGGGTACTCATTGAATTTCCTCTGGGAATGATCAATGATTTCACCTGGGACAAAGATTAAGCACTGGAATTTACTGGAGTTCAGGGTCCCCCAAATGTGGAGGTTGCTCAAGATCTGCTATAAGTATACATGCAGATTGTAGCTTTCTGCTTCTGGACCCTGCAGAGATAACCATAAAGGAGCTGTGCATTCATGATGCTTTTCTTCCATCAGATGCACAGTCTGATTCGTTACAAACGACTCCTTTTTATTAACCTGCTGTGAATTTTTTTTTATATCCTTGCAAGATTTTTCCATTGTACCATGTTAAAACTGGTAGTTCCACTAGGGTGCTTCCCCAATACCTTCCCACAGTTTAGCACTCCTCTTCCACACCAGTTAAATCCTCTACCTTGAACCTGGGTGACTGCATGAAGTAAGAGCGTATTTTTTTTTTTTATTAATGTAAGGAATGTAGACTTTGCTGGCTAGGCTAGCATTCATTGTCTATCCCTAATTGTTTACGATTGCTGAAGTAATTAAAATCACGAATGTATTGGATCGTAGCAGATTCGGTGGATGTTGCCAGAGGCATTTGCTGCCTGGGTACCCTAGTACTATGCCCAACTTATAATGAAACCTATTCAACAAGTGATCCTGACTCAGTTAGGTGCATTAAATTTACAGCACAGAACCTGTTCTGGCTGATCTCACCCCCATTCAGATGGAGTTCCATTGATATCCTCAACCTCAATTGAACTTCTTCTGAAAATTCCCTTAATGCCATTCTGCACAAAGGGTTTTTCTGAAGAGGATGCTGGTGAACATTACTCACGTAGTTGCCCTTGTCATCTCTCCTGATTAAATATCCTGATTAAAACAGAACTGCCCAGACAAGGCAGTATCAGTTGAGTGAGAAAAATAGTTTTTCAGGTTGATAAACTTTTATTATTGACACGAGGAACTGTCATACTCTGATTCTTACTTCACAGATGCAGCCAGACCTTGAATATTTCCAACAATTTTATTTTATTTCAATTTCCAGCAGCTTGACTATTGGTAGAAATAAACATCGAGTGAAAAACTTTCGTTCTTTCATATCCTCTTAAATTTCTAGAAACATCAAATTTTCTCCCTTGCATTAATTTGTTCAAGCAAAGTTGACCTTAATACAGCAATCATTTTTCTGGCTTGTCAATCCACCTCAATTGTGTTACTTACCAGAATCTAATGGCCCTCTCTCTCTAACCTCTGCAGATTGAGCATCTTGTATCATTGAAGACCTTTTCTGTTCTTGTTCCTCATCATGCAGTCCAGCAAAAAGAAATTGGCATTTGCTATACATGATAGTACTGATCTTAGTAACTGTGGTTGAACCAAAACTGCCATGCTACTTAGCAAGATGATAGGTTTCATTCAGATAAATGATAGCTATGCAAAGTTTCTCCAGCAGCTCAAATAGGTAAATATCATGTACATTTGATGGCATGGTATCATTTTAGTGCAAAACTTTTAGCTATGCAGCTATAACAATATAACTGCATTCTTCCCAATCCTTACCTTTAGTCACAACTTACAGGAAACATCTGTTATACCTGACTACTTTGTTAATTGTCTTTGAACTTCAAAATGAAAAAGGAGTATCATTAAATTAATGGATACACGTGTGTAGCCCAACATTTCTATAATTAATCACCCAAATAGAGTACAGTCTAAGTTCAAACCTCCCTTTGCTGACAGCATTGTAGATCAACTGTATTCACCCAATGGTGCATTTTGCTTATGTGCAAAATTTAAGCTTTCCTACCTGTTGGTTGAGTTCTTGGACTGGCCCAATGGAAGTCTGTGGTAACAAATGAAGTACTGTATAGTTTTTCATCTATAGCCAGCAGTTTACAAGATTTCAGTTTCCAGTGCCTCTAGAAACTTTGAACAGAATATGCAGTTTTGTGCTGATAGCAGCTATGCAAAAGTACACAAAAAATAGAATGGGTGGGTCCACCATCGGACCCTAGTATATCGGCGAACAGGTTTAATTTCAGAAGTCAGTTTAGTCAGTGATTTAATAAAACTCAAAGTCTCAGGCCAAAGTAAATCTCATTGAAAACTGCCCAATCTGCAGAGCGGATTTTCCATGGTAAGAGTGAAAGTATTGAGACTTTCCAGGACAGAAAAATTAACTGAAATTTCTTCCACATTTAAAATGGCTTATCTATTCATAAAATCATAGAATTCCTACTGTGCATCAGAGGCTATTCAACTCATTGAGTCTACACCAATTCTCTGACAGATAAACTTAACCAGGTCCTCTCCCCTGCCCTAATCCCCTAAATCCCACACATTTCTGATGGCTAGTCCATCTAACCTACACATCTCAGGACACTAAGGGGCAAATAACCAGAGCCAACTCACAAGTGAACCTCTGCACACCAGTAGGAGAGGGATTTCAGCCAGAGTGAGGACACTGGGAATTTGGAGCTGAATGGGAATCTGGTGCCAATGGGAAAAGTAGGTGCTCATCTTTGAGAGAGGCAGACCTGTGAGAGAGGCTCGAAGGCAAGAGAGAGGTAAAAGGAAATTGAACTGTGCTGTCACAGCCAACAGATATTTGATTGGTTGGCGACTGGTAAGTAGTTTTCTTTTTTCTCTCTTGACATTGTAGTTGTTGTTAAGCACTACAATAGTGTTATATAATTCCAGTGATTTAAGTTTGTAATGGTTATACCTGGTAGTGACAAGGAGCAGGAAAGAAGGGTCCTTGGGAATTGGATATCATCTGAAACAAAACATCTTTCAAAAGTTTAATTTAAAGGTGTAAGACATGAGAGGAGGGCTCTGAGCTGTGCTTTGCTCCTCCTGCTCCATGTGGCAGGCTGGGGGCAGTGCCAGTCTCTGGATCAGCAAGTGTGCAGGAAGTGATTCCAGCTACAACTCCTCAACACTCAAGTTTCAGGAATGGAGTAGCAACTGGAGACACTATGGAACATCTGCAAGTCAGAGTATCGTGGATACCGTATATGGAGGGGTGATCACACTGCAGACTCAGAGTCCCCAGGCAGGAAGGGAACGGTGACCACCAGGCAGAGCGAGAGATAGGCAGGTTAGTGCAAGAATCTCCTGTGGCCATTCCCCTGCAAAAAAGATACACCATTTGGTTACGGTTGAGGGTGATGACCTCTCTGAAGAAAGCAGGACCAGCGAAGCTCACTGCAACATGATTGGTTCTGCTGCAGAGGGGAGGGGTAAAAAGTGTGCCAGTGCAACAGTTATAGGGGGTTCTATTGTAAGGACATAGACAGATGTTTCTGCGGCCACAAATGAGATTCCGGGGTGGTATGTTGCCTCCCTGGTAGTAGGACATTCTGGAGGGGCAGGATGAACAGCCAGTGGT
The DNA here is from genome assembly GCA_024679065.1 of Sphyrna mokarran. NCBI lineage: Eukaryota > Metazoa > Chordata > Chondrichthyes > Carcharhiniformes > Carcharhinidae > Sphyrna > Sphyrna mokarran. Next base: position 34,320,308 of record JAGIQG010000006.1, on the reverse strand, counting down.
CATGGTACACACCAGTACAAGTAACACAGGTTAGAAAAAGGGATGAGGTCCTAACAACAGAACACAGGGAGCTAGGATGAAATTTAAGAAATCAAATCTCAAGGGTAGTGATCTCAGGGTTACTACTGATGCTGCAGTTCGAGTAGAAAAGACAGGATATAGCTGAAAACTACGTGGCTGAAGAGATGACGTTAAGTGAAGGGTTTTAGATTCTTGGGGCATTAGGAATTGTTTAGGGGGAGGTGGGACCTGTACAAATTACACCTGGGCAGGAATGGAACTGATGTCCCAGAGGGCTGTTTGCTAGAGCAGTTGGGGACGGTTTAAACTAATGTGCCAGGGGGATGAGAATCTATGTAAGTCATTAGAGGAAGGATCAAGGACAAGAACAAAAGGTAGAAAAGGGAATAAAAAAGTGATAAGCAGAGAAACTAAGGGCAAATTTCAAACAGAGCTTCAGAGAAAAATATTGGGATCAAGACACGCTTAAAGACTCTGTGCCTTAATGCACAGAGTATTTGTAATAAAGTGGATGAATTAATCACTCTGATAAATGTAATCAGGTACGATATAATTGCGCTTGCAGAGACATGTCTGCAGAGTAGTCAGGGGTGGGAATTGTATGTCCCAGGGTATTCAACATTTCAGGAGGACAGGCATAAAGTGTGGTGGAGGGGCACTGCTGGCTAAAAAGGAAATTAACACAATAGTGAGAAAGAACATTAACTCTGATAACATGGAGTCTGTATCGGTAAAATTGAGAAATACCAAGGGGTAAAAAAAAATTTGTGATTTCCAAACTGCAGTGATGTTGGGAATGGCATTAAACACGAAATTAGAGATGCATATGATAAGGGTGTGATTTTAATCTGCATATAGATTGGACAAATCAAAGCCACAACGCTGTGATTTGAGGAATTCCTGGAATGTATATAGGATACTTTCCTTGACCAATGTATGGAGGAATCAGTTAGACAGCAGGTCATTTTAGACTGCATACTGTGTTATGAGAAGGGAATCATTGCCAATCTAGGTGTACGAGATCCTTTGGAGATGAGTTTCACAACATGATGGAATTTTTTGACCAAGATGAAGAGTGAAGTATTTGATTCGGAGGCTAGGGTGCTGAATTTTATTAAAGGAAACTATGAGGTTATGCAGCGCGAGTTGACCTTGATAGTTTGGGAAAGTTACTTAAAGGGATGACAGTGGATAGACAATAGCAAAACATTCAAGGAACACATGGAGAAATTGTAGCAACTGTTTATTTCTGTCCAGCACATAAGCAAAATGGGTAAGAGGGCCAATCCATGGTTTCAAACTAAATTAGAGAGAGTATCCAATCTAAGGAAGAAACATATAGATTGGCCAAGACAAATAATAATGAGGATTGAGTTTAGAATTCAGCAAAGGAGGACCAAGAGATTGATTAAGGAGGGGAAAGTACAGTACAAAAGTAAGCTTGCAGGGAACATTAAGACTGACACTAAGAGTTTCTACAGATACGTGGAGACAAAGAGGCTGAAGACAACAAATGTAGGTATCCTCCAGACAGAAATGGGGGAATGTGTAATACAGGACAAAGAAATGGCCGAGCAACTGAATACATACTTGGTTTTTGCCTTCATGAAAGAGACACAAGTCAAATGCCAGAAATGTTGGAGAATGCAAGATTTGATAGGGAAGAACTGAGGGAGATCAATATTAATAGAGAAATGCTGGTGGACAATTGATGGCCTTGAAGGTGGAATAATCTCCAGGGCCTGATAATCTACATCACAGACTACTTAAGCAGCTCTAGAAATAACGGGTGTAATGGTGGTCATCTTCTAGGATTCTATAGATTCTGGAACAGTTCCTGTAGATTGGAGGGTAACTAGTGTCATTTCAATATTCAAAAAGAGAGTTAGAGAAAAAACTGGGAATTATAGACCAATCAGCTTAACATCGGTAGTGCGGAAGATTCTCAAATCAATGATCAAGGACTTTATAACAGAGCATTCAGAAAGCAATGGCAGGATCAGACAAGAATCAGCATGGATTTATGAAAGGAAATCATGCTTGACAAATCTATTGGAATTCTTTGAAGATATAACTAGTAGAATTGACAAGGGGGGAGCCAATAGATGCAGTATATTTGTACTTTCAAAAAGCGTTTGACAAAGTCTAGCACAAGAGATTACTGTGCAAGATTAACGCAGATGGGATTGGGGAAGTATACTGAAATGAATAGAAAACAGTTGGCAGAGAGGAAACAAAGAGTAGGAATTAATGGATGCTTTTCATATTGGCAGGCAGTAACTAGCAGGGTGCAACAGGGATAGCTGGGACTCCAGCTAATTACCAATATATATTATTGATTTGGATGGGGGAATAAAATCTAACATCTCAAAGTTTGCAGATAATACCAAGTTGGGTGGGAGTTTGAACTGTGGTGAGGATGCAGAGATTTTTCAGAATGACCTAGACTGATTGGGTAAGTGCACAAATCGATGGCAGAAGCTGTTTAATTGTGAGCTTATTCACTTTGGAAGCAAAAACAAGGCGGCAGATAATTACCTGAATTGGTGTAAATTAGGAGAGGGGACTGTGCAGCAGGACCTGAGTGTTCTTGTATACCTGTCACTGAAGATAAGTATGCAGGTGCAGCAAAGGCAGCAAATGGCATTTTGGCCTTCACTGCGAGAGCAGGGATGTGTTGTTGCAATTACCGGCGTTGGATTGGGGTGGTAAGAACTCAGTAAGAATTTAGCAACACCAATTTATAATCCAACCGATTTATTTGATAGTAAAAACGCGAGCTTTCAACACTCTGTCTCTTCCTCAGGCAAATGCAGTGTTCTGGTCTGCAATAGCACACATCAGCACAGACAGTCAGAGATTGCTGATTAGAATGCGAATCCTTACATCTAACCTTCTATTGAAGTGTTAAAGTGGCGAACAATGTGTGTGAAGGGAATCCTGAGCATTGTTGGAGAATTGTGTGTTTTCTCCAGACAGCACAGTAAGTGAGGTTTTTTGCTAACCCAGGCAAGTTACGGGGGCCCGTAACTTGCCTGGGTTAGCAAAAAACCTCACTTACTGTGCTGTCTGGAGAAAACACACAATTCTCCAACAATGCTCAGGATTCCCTTCACACACATTGTTCGCCACTAACACTTCAATAGCAGGTTAGATGTAAGGATTCGCATTCTAATCAGCAATCTCTGACTGTCTGTGCTGATGTGTGCTATTGCAGACCAGAACACTGCATTTGCCTGAGGAAGAGACAGAGTGTTGAAAGCTCGCGTTTTTACTATCAAATAAATCGGTTGGATTATAAATTGTTGTTGCAATTATACAGGGCCCTGGAGAGGCCAACACAGAGTAGCGTGTGCAGTTTTAGTCTTTTTTCAGGAAGGATGTCCTTGCTTTCAACGGAATGCAGTGAAGGTTTACCAGGTTGATGCCAGGGATGGCAAGACTAAAGTATGAGGAATGACTGATTAGGTTAGGATTGTTTTTGCTAGAGTTCAGATGAATGGGGGGAGGTGGGGAATCTCAGAGACTTAAAAAATTCTAACAGGACTAGACAAGACAGATGCAGGGAGGATATTCCCAATAGTGGGGGAGTCCAGAACCAGGGGGTCACAGTTTGAGGACTTGGGGTAGACCATTTAAACAGAGGTGAGGAGACATTTCTTCACCCAAAGAGTGACAAGCTTGTGGAATTCATTACCAGAGGAAATGGTTGATAAAACATTGAATGCGTTCAAGAGGCGGCTGGATATAGCACTTGGGAGCGAATGGGGAAAAAGCAGGTTTCAGCTATTGAATTAGGTGAACAGCCATTAACGTAATGAATGATGAAGCAGATGCAAGGGGCCAAATGGCCTCCTCCTGCTTCTATGTTTCTATGTAAACTGCACATCTTTGGATTATTATTCCAGAAATATTACTATTATTTGCCATTACATTTGTATTACATTGCTACATTTTTCCACTCCAACATTTATGAAAATGCATTTTAGTTACTGAAATTATTGTTGGCTGTAGTGCAGGATAGGTAAAATCACATCTCTGCAATCTGTTTTATATGCTGACTGATCACTTTCATCCAAAACAAATTTCACTCCCAATAAACCCAGCATCTCTTTTCCTCTCTGCACAAACTTCAGATACACTCTGCCCTTTTATTACATAATGTCACACACCCCACAGATTATGAGGGCCAGCAACATTACAGCCCACATTTTCTTCAAAACTGGAAGATCTGGAGTGGTAAATTCCACCACTGAACAAACTGTGCAGTTCAAGCTCAATTTACTTAAGACTCATTGGCCTCCTTGTATTAGATGAACAATGTTATCACTATCTGCAACTTGATGTGCCTGTGAAGTATTGATACATGTAATGTGTCATTTATCAGTAATTCTGACCATTAAAAAATTTGAGATGGTAGCAGTGCTGCCCAAGCACCTATGGGAATGACACATTTGTTTCAAGTCATAGTCACAATGACTGAAGTGTAATTTACTACATTATAACTGGACTCATTCCTCCCACACCTGATAGAGTGAGTACAATACATAAAACAACAAAATTGACATTTCCAGCCAAACAGCAAGCCAGAGAGTTGAGTACACAACCTAAGATGGTCCTTTATTGAAAGTGTAAATTGAAATTTTTTTTCTCCTACCCCTAACAAAACAGAGATATTAATTTAATGGCCAGGCAATGACATTAACAGGCTTACCAATGTCACTGCCAGATCTGAGACTGTAGGTTGACAGGAATTTCCGATCAATTTTGGAGCAGAAACAATTTCATTTTTATTTTAGGCAAGAATTCAGAACTGACTACGTTAACCAATGCATGATCAGACCTTCAAAATTAACTTCTTCTCAAAAGCAGAATATTTAACCTTTTTATGATTTCCACAGAAAAAGAAGAAACATATCTCTGTTGTGAGGATAGGGAAATCTACAGTGAGCAGAGAGAACATTGGCCCTTACCTTAAATGATGATGTGGATGTGGCAGAATAACCGCTTGCTGCGGATGTAAGAGACAGCATGGAACCATGACGCCGTAGACTTGATTCTGACCCATAGCCAGATTCTGCCTGTTAAAAAGAAACACATTTTAAAACAAGTAATCAGCATTATGGAGTGCTTTTTCCTTGTATTTCTCATACCATATATGTTAAATATTGATGAACTAATGCAAGAAATGCATGGTTCAGTTATCATGCTCAGTTCTTCTCATGAAACACATCATGGCTCATCTCTTTCCAAATCTTTTCTATTTATTCAGCTTGAATTTTACTTTAATAAACTCTCCTTCAACATTAACTCTTCCTCACCACTACCTTAAGTGTAGATAGTTTCATCTTTATTCTGAGTATCTCTATTGTGAGGCTACAGTCACTCAAATGGTCAAAGATAATCAAAAGTACTCCACTAAAACAAGAACTTGCTCAAGTTACATCCTTGAGAGTCAGCCAGTCAAGCAGACCTGAATAGGCATGTAACCAAGCAAAACGAGTGTTCTAAAGTGTTTGGTAAAAGCCTTGATTTCTCAACATTGTGTCAAACAAAAGGACTGATTTACATAAATTTACATTCTTCGAATAGATAGCAGCTAGCCAGTATTCTAGTGACACTACTTACAAGAATGTGATCATTTTGCATTTTCTACAGTCAGTTTGAATTTTGTGCTCTATGATTACTGGAAACTTGTGCTGCTTCTCAAGGATATAAAGTGACATTGTGGAATTCTAAAATACTAATAAAACAAAATTTTCTCAAATAATTTCAAGGAAATATTTTAAGTTTCACTGCTCATATATATCTCAAACTGCTTTGAGAAAATCATTTTACAGAATCCTGAAGCAGACACCAGTGAATACAAAATGAGTCACGTCTTTCAGAGTCCCTCTTTCCATTCATGTAAGGGCATCTGATGCTGATAAAAGTTAATGCACCTGATCCTTGGAATCTTCCAGGTTTTGAGCACTGCTGTAATTGGGAGACCCGAGTTTAAGAGTTAGAAGTAGGTTTTCCATTCTGTGATTCTGTTGACTGCTTTACTGAACTTATGTGGAGATGCCAGCATTGGACTGGTGTAAGCACAGTAAAGAAATCTCACAACACCAGGTTAAAGTCCAATAGGTTTATTTGGTAGTTAAGCTTTCAGAGTGCTGCTCCTTCATCAGATGAGTGAACAGCTGTGTTCACAAACAGGGCATATATAGACACAAACTCAATTTACAAGACAATGGTTGGAATGTGAGTCTTTACAGGTAATTAAATCTTTACATGTACAGACAATGTGAGTGGAGAGGGGGTTAAGCACAGTTTAAAGCAGTGTGCATTGTTTCCAGCCAGGACAGTTAGTGAGATTTTGCAAGCCCAGGCAAATCATGGGGGGGTGTGACATGAATCCAAGATCCTGATTGAGGCCATCACACGTGGGGAACTTGGCTATCAGTTTCTGCTCAGCGATTCTGCGTTGTCGTGAAGGCTGCCTTGGAGAACACTTACCTGAAGATCAGACGCTGAATGTCCATGACTGCAGAAGTGTTCCCCAACAGGAAGAGAATACTCCTGCCTGGTGATGCTCGAGCAGTGTTCACCTGTTGTCATAGCATCTGCATAGTCTTCCAATGTACCATGCCTCTGGACATCCCTTCCTGCAGTGTATCAGGTAGACAACGTTGGCCAAATCGTAAGAGTATGTACCGTTTCCGGGTGTTCTCACGTGAGATGATATTATCCATGTCGATGATCCAGCACGTCTTGCAGAGGTTGCTGTGGCAGGGTTGTGTGTTGTTCTTCTGAAAGCTGGGCAGTTTGTTGCAGAAAATGTCTGTTTGAGGTTGTGTGATTGTTTGCAAGATGTTCCAGATCATCGATATGGATGCCATCATTTCACATGAGAACACCATCCACTAGGTACACAGTACATACTCTGGCAACTCAGCCAATGTTGTCTATCCGATACACTGCAGGAAAGGATGTCCAGAGGCATGGTACATTGGCGAGACCATGCAGATGCTACAACAACGGATGAATGAACACCGCTTGGCAATCACTAGGCAGGAGTGTTCTCTTTCTGTCGGGGAACACTTCAGCAGCCATGGGCATTCAGCATTTGATCTTCAGGAAGCCTTCTCCCAGGCACCCTTCACGACACGTAACAACCCAGGATCACTGAAGAAAAACTGATAGCCAAGTTCCGCAAACGAGGACAACCTCAATCAGGATCTTGGGTTCATGTCACACTATCTGCAATCTCCATGACTCGTCAAATCTCACTAACTGTCCTGGCTGGAGACAATACACATCTCTAACCTGTGCTTAATGCTCTCTCTACATGTCTTTTTATATGCCCTGTTTGTAAACATAGCTCCTCACTCATCTGAAGAAAGAACAGTGCTCCAAAAGCTTATATGACCAAATAAATATTAGCCTGGTGCTGAGAGACTTTTTATTGTGCTTATTAAACTTACTGAAACACCCTTTAAATTCATTTCAGCAACTGATGCTTGTTTAGTTTTCCCCACCTGGAATTATGTTGTCACTGGTACAGTCATTAGGAGAAAAGTGATAGAACGGGTCTCTTTCCCTTGGGGGAGAAAGCTAAAATTATGAAAGGTTTTGAAGGCATGGATACACCTTTTGTGGGTATAACTACAGAGCATCAATATAAAATAGTCACCAATAAATCCCATTACAAATTAAGAAATCTTTTTACCTGAGCAACGTGGAACCCACTCCATGGAATGGAAGCAAACAGCACAAATGCTTTTAAGGAGAAGCCAGACACTCATTTGAATGAGGACCATGGTGGTAGATTTAGATGAGAAAAGATGGGAGTAGAATCTCATGGATCATATGCCCTGATATGGACTGGTGAGACAAAATGGCCTGTTTCTCTCAGATTCTAATTTCTCCCTCTATTTGGTACAATTTTTCTTCAGTCCAGTAGGATCGTTAATTTCCTCATTTGGCCATTGATGATGCATCCTTTCCCAAAAAGCCTTTCCTTCTCACTGGAATCAATCTTTGTTGAGTGTTAATTCTTTTCTAAAAAATCTGACACTGCATTGTTACTGTTCCACCTTTTCGTCTCATTTCCTAGTTCATGATAGCTAGATATGCCTACACACCCTAATAGTTAACTTGAATTTGGTTTAAAAAACTAATCCCATCTTCCTCCCCTTCAAACTGGGATGATGTGCTATTAAGTGGGAATATGTGAACCTGCCATTTTGGTAGGAAGAATGGAAAAGCAGTAAGATAAAACTTGTAACCTGGGAACTGGGTATTGTGGTAATGAATCACAGATAGTTATTATGTAGATATACCAAGTGATTAGGAAGCCAAATAGAAGACTATCATCTCTTGCAAAAAGAATGGAATATAAAAACAGGGAAGTTTTATTGCACTATCACACCACAAGGTGACAGACAATGGCCATCAACAAGAAAGGATTTAGTCTTTGACATGCAATGGCATTAGCATCACTGAACTTCTCATGGACCAAAAACTGAACTAGCCATGTAAATACTGTGACTACAAAAGCAGGTCAAAAGCTAGGATAGGAATCCTACAGCAAATAACTTACCTCCTGACTCAAAATCTGTTCACCATCTACAAGGCATGAGTTAGGGATGTAACAGAATACTCTTCATTTGCCTAGATAAGTGTAGCTCCAATAACCCTCAAGAAAATTACCATCCAGGATAAAGCTCCCGAGTTGATTGCTATCCCTTCCACAAACGTTCAAACTCTCCACTCCTGATGAATAGTGGCAGTCTTGTATACGATCTACAAGATGCATAGCAGGAACTCATTAAGTTTCCTTAGGAAGGGTCTTCCAAACCCACGACCACTATCACTCAAAAGGACAGATCCCTAGAAATGGCACCATCTTTTTTTAAATTCATTTTGGGACATGGACATTGCTGTCTGGCCAGCATTTATTGCCCTCGAGGAAGTGATAGTGAGCTGCCTTCTTGAATCTATGCAGTCCATGTTCTGTGGCTTGACCCATAATGCCATGAGGGAGGGAATTCCAGTTTTGACCCAGCAACTGCAAAGGAATGGTGATATATTTCTAAATCAGGACAGTGTGGCTTGGCGAGGAACTTACAGGTGGCAATGCTCCCACATATCTATTGCCCTTGTTCTTCCAGATGGAAGTGATGGTGGGTTTGAAAGATGCTAAAGATCTTTAGTGCATGTGAGCTACTACTCCCTCCAACTTTTCCAGATGCATCATAGAAAACATTCTCTCTAGCTATATCACAACTTCATGTGGCTCCTGCTCTGCCCAAGACCACAAGAAACTACAAGAGATCATGAAAGTAGCTTAATTCATCACACAATCCAGTCTTCCATCCACTGACGCTGTCTACACTTATCGCTGTCTTAGCAAAGCAGATGGTGTAGCAAAGAACCTCATGCACCCGAACATTCTCTCTTCCATCTTCTTAGTCCTGCAGAGCACAATGGAGCAAGACAATACCTGGGCAGTTACTGTGAATAAATATTTATGATTGGCTGTCATACAAGCTTAGCTATTACAGTGATTCCCACGCAGCAGTTTGCATCCAACCTCTTATTCACTGAAGCTCCAAACACATTTACTTCACGGACAAGCTGGCCAAACAAGCATCACGACTTAGTATCGTTCCCCTACTTTTTCCTCATACACCTGTACATTTTGTTTCTATGCAAGTAATCATCTAATGCCCTTGCTGCCTCAGTTGGACCTGTTCCACCACATTTCTAAGCAGTGCATTCCAGACACAAACCACTCAAAGAACAGAGGACAAAGAAAATTACAGCACAGGAACAGACCCTTCGACCCTCCAAGCCTGCATCAACCATGCTGCCCAACTTAACTAAAACCCTCCACCTTTCTGGGGATCATATCCCTCCATTCTCGCCCAATTCATATATTTGTCAAAATGCCCAATAAAAGACACTATCATATCTGCTTCCACTACCTTTCCTGGCAGCGAGTTCCAGGCACCCACCTTCTTTGTAAAAAAACTAGCCTCATATCTCCTCTAAACCTTGGCTCTCGCCTCTTAAACCTATGCCCCCATGCGACTGATTCTTCCACCCTGGGAAAAAGCTTTGACTATCCACTCTGTCCAGGCCCCTCATAACCTTGTAGACTTCTATTAGGTCACCCCTCAACCTCTGTTATTCCAGTGAGAAAACGCCAAGTTTCTCCAACCTCTCCTATAGCTAATGCCCTCCATACCAGGTAACACCCTAGTAAATCTTTTCTGTGCTCTCTCCAAAGCCTCTATATCCTCCTGGTAGTGTGGAGACCAGAATTGAACACTATATTCCAAGTGCAGTCTAACTAAGGTTATACAAAGCTGAAACATAACTTGCCAATTTTTAAACTCAATGCCCTGGCCGATGAAAGCAAGCATGCCATATGCTTTCTTGATTATCTTCTCTATCTACGTTGCCACTTTCAATGACCTGTACACACAGATTCCTCTGCCTATCAATACTCTGAACAGCTCTGCCATTTATTGTAATATTCCTATCTGTATTAGACCTACCAAAATGCATTTGTCTAGATTAAACTCCATCTGCCACCTCCCCAGCCAAGTCTCCAACCAACTTACATCCTGCTGTATCCCCTGACAATCCTCATCATTATCTGCAAATCCACCAACCTTTATATCATCCACAAACTTACTAATCAAACCAGTCACATTTTTCTCAAAATCAATTATATAAATATATATAAAACAAACAGCAAGGTCCCAGCAGTGATCCGTCAGAAACACTGCTCATCACAGCCCTCCATTCAGAAACATACTCTTCCACTGCTACCATGTGTCTTCTATGACCAAGCCAGTTTTGTATCCACCTTGCCAGCTCACTTCCAATCCCATCCAACTTCACCTTCTGCACCAGTCTGCCATGAGGGAGCTTGTCTAAGGCCTTACTGAGGTCCATGTAGACAACATTCACTGCCCTATCCTCAATCATCTTCATCACTTCCTCGAAAAACTCAAATTAGTGATGCATGACCTCCCCTTCATAAAATCATGCCGCCTCTTGCTACTAAGTCCATTTATTTCCAAATGAGAGCAAATTCTGTCTCAAAGGATTCTCTCCAATACATTCCCTACCACTAACCTCAGGCTCACAGCCCTGTAATTACCTGGACTATTCTTGCTACCCTTCTTAAAGGAAAGGCATTGGCTTTTCTCCAGTCCTCTGGGACCCCCCTTGTAACCAGTGAGGATACAAAGGTTTCTTTCAAGGCCCCAGCAATCCCTCCCTTGTCTCTCTCAGTATTCTGAAGCAAATCCCATCAGGCCCTAGGGACTTGTTCATCTTATTGTTTCTCAAGAATCCCATGACCTCAACATAACTCAAACTATCTACACACCCTTTCCCAGACTCATCATACACCAAGTCCTTCTCTTTGGTGAATACTGACACTAAGTACTCATTTAATACCTTGCCCATTTCCTCTCGTCCGTGCATAGATTCCATCCCTTGTCCTTGAGTGGGCCAACCCTCTCCCTGGTTCTTGTTCATATATTTATAAAAAAACTCAGACTTTTCCTTAATTCTAAATGACTTTTCATGACCCCTTTTAGCCATTCTTATCCTTGCTCAAGTTTCTTTCTACTTTCCTTGTGTTCCACACTTGCTTTGTGAGAATTTTTTTTTTTTTTTGCAATCACATTTGCTTCTTTGACCAACCAGTTTAAATTTGAACCTTCTCATTCTTGATCCTTTTACAAACAGGGACAGTTTCTTCCTGTCCTTCGTCCAGCTGCCTCATGATTTTGAGCATTCAAATCTGCTCTTAGCTTTCTTCTCTCCAAAGAGAACAGTCCCAACTTTTCAATCTATTCTCTTAACGGAAGTTTCCCATCCTTAGGTCCACTCTTGTAAACCTCTTCAGCACTCTCTCAAATGTGTTCACATCCTGAACAGTACATAATATCCACCTGATGTCTAACTAGTGTCTTAGGTAAGTTCAGCATAACCTTCTTGCTCTTATGTTCTCTGTGTGGTGGCACAGCACCAGGGACCTGGGTTCATTCCCAGCTTGGATCTGTACGATCTCATGTCTGTGTGGGTTTCATCCGGGTGCACCGGTTTCTCCCCACAATCTGAAAGACATGCTGGCCTGGTGGATTGGCCATGCTAAATTCTCCCTCAGTGTACCTAAACAGACACCGGAGTGTGGCGACTCAGGGATTTTTTTTTTTTACAGTAAAATCATTGCAATGATGTTACAAATTTACTCGTGACACAAATAAACTAATAAAATCCAGAATATTGTATGCTTTATTAACTGCTCTCTGTACCTGTCTTGCCACCTTCAATGATCTATGCACATACATACACATCCAGGTCTGTCTGCTTCTGCACCTCTTTCAGAATTTTATTCCTTGTTTTCTACTGTGTCTACTCCTCATAATTCACCCAAAGAGCCTCCTAAGGGACACATGCACATTTGATGCATCCTACGCATACAACTTTTATTCATTTAGTGTCTTTAATGTATTGAAACATCCCAAAATGATTAGCAATGTACTGCAAAATTTGACTCTAAGCTACAAAGACAAAATCAGGGCAGATGGCAAAAGCTTGGTAAAAGAGGTAAGCTTTAAAGAGCATCAAAGAGGAGGAAAGAGAGATAGAGAGACAGATGGAGGGAATTTCAGAATTTAGAATCTAACCAAAGAAGGCAAGAGTTACAAATGGAGGGGCAATTTAAATTGAGATGTTCAAGAGACCAGAATTAGTTGAGTGCAGATATCTTGCAGAGTTGAGTCAGAAGAAAACCAGAGATTGGAGAGTGCAAAGTTATGAAGGGATTTGAAAGTAAATATGCAATTTTTGCAAAATCAAGGTATTGTTTAACTGGCGATCAATGCGTAACAATGATGAGTGAACAGGACTGTGCACGCAAGTATGAACTGTTTTGGTTGACTTCAATTTGAGGGGATTGACCAGGAGCTGTTGGAATAGTCAGGTTTAGAAATAAAAGAAACTAATCAAAGTTTCAGCAGCAAGTCAGCTGAGGCATGGTTTCTCATTTTTCAGGTACTAATGGTTTTCAAATCTCAAAAAGGGCTGAAGCCTTCTTAACAAAGTTGATTAGCTCAGATTGAGTGCAGTGCTTAATAACATTGATGGTACAGTTACAGAGGAAGTTATTTGGGCTTGCCTCTTTATTTGCTCTATTAGGATATTGTGGCATCATGAAAATACTGCTTGTATCATGATCAGCCACCTATGGATACCAAAGGATGCTATCAGAAGAAAGAAGCCTTTGTGCAACAAAAGGACACACTGCATTTCATCTACATTGCTACATTTGGGAAATCTGTCACCAAACGGCTGCATGAAGCAAGTTTTCTGAAGCCAGGTAAACACTTAAAGCTACGAAGAACCTTGGAAATATTGTCCTAGAGCACAGGGACACAAATCCAAAGAGCAAATGAACTCAAGTGTTAGCTACAATCAACCAAAGGTATTAATTCATCTTACAATGTGGTGTTAGTTAAAATTGATAATAATACCCACAAAGTAAGCATGTTTAAACACTAACATGCTGTTATCTCATTGCTGAGATTAGAAGGACTCCTAAAGTATAATTATTTTCTTCCTCCTTTCCTTAAACTGGAAAACCAGTTTAACAATCTTCAAGCAATATTATCACAACTGAAGGACTACATTAACACGGGTGAAGTTGAAGCTACAAATCAAGTGACAGCCTTTATTCTAACCTCAGAGTCAAAAAAAACATGGATTCAAGATCCAGTTAGAAATTTGGACAAACATTATAGACAAACATTGAATGTAATTTGAGAAGTACTTCACTGCCAGTTGGAGCTTCTTCTAGATAAGAAATTAAATTGAGGATCAATCTGGCAGCTCAGATGAACACTAAAGATCCCACGGCCCTATTCAAACAACAGCGGGGGAGTTTCTCCTGGTCCCTAATGCATTTGGTCCTTAACCAACAGAATCAAAATAAGGCCATTTGGTTATTTTATCTTAAAGTTATTGATGGGGCTATCATTTACACAAACAAATTGTCTGCTGTGTTTGTCTATCCTGCAAAAGTGACTGAATTTCCAAGGTACTGTAAATAACTAGGAGAAAAATCATAGGACATAAAAAAATTCCCCCATTTCCTTTATTTATACTTTAGTTATACAAGTAGTAGTGAAGATAAGCTGAGGAGAAAGGCTAATTGCAGTCAAGAATTTACCAGATAACTTATAGACTGTAAGTTACTTGAGTTATAGTTGACAAAGTTTCTGAAGAGTCATCCAGCCTTAAAACTTTAGCTCTCTTCTCTCTCCAAGGATGCTGTCTGGCCTGCTGAGAGTTTCCAGCAATTTTTGTTTTGGTTTCAGATTCCAACACCAGCAGTAAATTTGCTTTTATTATATAGTCTGTTTCTTTCTCAAAGGGGCAACACTGCTGCCTCACAGCATCAGGACCCAGGTTTTATTCCCAGCTTGAGTCACTGTCTGTGTGGAGTTTGCACTTTCTCTCTGTGACTGTGTGGGTTTCCTCCAGGTGCTCCGGTTTCCTCCCACTAACTGAAAAACGTGGTTAGGGTGTATTGACGCAAACAGACGCTAAAGTGTGGCTACGAGAAGAATTTCACAATAACTTCACTGCAGTGTTAATGTAAGCCTACTTGTGACTAATAAACAAATTTTTACTTTAGGCTTGAAAAGTTAGCACACAGCAAAGATAGACATATCAGGCAACAAATGGGAGGATTGCAGTTGAAAGTTAGGATGAATAGTTGAGGCAAGTAAAGTGGTGAAACATTCTGAAATATATTCAATGACAAGAAAAACATTATTCTGATTTACAGTTCAAATGAAGGACTTTTTGATCACTGCACCAAGACATTCCATCGTACTGTGAAAGAAAACACTATTTTCCCTCTATTCTTGGTATAATATGCTAACCCTTGAACTAATGTACAATTCTTGAAAAGGTACAACTCCAGATAGCTTAGGCCTTCCAGATTAAAAAGGATTCTATGTAGGGAAAATGAGGCATGGTTATGGCAAGTTACATGTTTCACAAATGCTTCACGCTTCAATACATTAGAAGCATAGCAACAGTAAAAAAACATGCAATTTGAAGATCATGCAAAAATAAAATCAATGTTAAGAGTAGTTAATCATGCCACTAAAAGCTTTCTCATAAGGTTACCAGCTCAAAAACTCAAGCTGCTGCATTGTTTGGACAACAGCCATGATTGTCAATATATTCAATGCAAGCAGCAGCAGGCTGCTTGAGACACTGGTTATGCAGTCCATTCAACAAAGTATGTCTAAAATATAGATGATGAATGACTTTCTTTCTTTATTTACACTTTACCCCCTGCTTTAGAATAAAAAAAGCACATTAGACCATATACAAAAAGCGTGTCCAAATTCTGAAAGAACATAATTTTTATTTTGAAGGGCTGATTTCCTCATTTCCTTTGTTCATAGTAGTTTATAGAAATGAGGAGTTGGGCAACAAATACATTAGCACACTCAAATAATTCAGCAGTTAAGAATTAAAATGAGGTTTGGTCAATACAAACTAAACCAAAAATTGCATCGGGCAAGTATGCAGCATGCAAAGCCCACCCTTTGACTGCCAGAAAGGCATCTGAAACAGAGCTGGTCCATGCCATAATCACGACTTTTGCAGCAAATCATTAGCTGTTCACTGCAAAAGAATATCAAATTGCAGCAAACGATGGATGGAAGTTCCTTTTCTCAGTCACATAAATAATCTCAGCAGCTCAGGATACACATTATGAAATCTCAAGGGAGAGGGATGGTTAACAGCATCCCTTGGTCTTAAAAGGAGTAAAGCAGAAATTAGATGCAATGCTGATATTGCCATAAATAAAGCAACTCAATAATGATTTTGATTACCATGCTGAGAGTCAGGGTGCTTTTTCAAGAGCTGGAGATCCATGCAGAAACTACACCAGATGATTCTTACGGACTGACATTGATGGCGCACTGCAACAGTGGCTGCTGTTGTCTGCTACAATCCACGACAGGATCCATCACAGCTTCCTTGGTTTCAAAGTAAAACACTGCAATCTGCAGTTAAGTGTTTTCTGACAAAATTTAGTTCGTTGCTCATGTGAAAATGCTGTTGGCGGCTAAGGCACAGAGCTTCAGCTTTGGAGTGTGTTCGTCAACTGCCTCAAATGTAGACAATAAAATCTCATCCCACACTTTTAATCTCATCATCCCAAAGTAGGTCAATACTCCAACAGCATAGCAAAGCATAATGGGAAATAACTTAGATTTAGAATTTTTAAACAGTTTCTTTTATTGCTCCTCCAAATATATCAGTAAAAATACTATTTATAATTTTCTGTGAAAGTGTGTAAATATTCCCTTGTAAACACTTATATACGAAAACAACACACCCTTATGCATACAATTTGCAGCATCACATTGAATATTCATGGTCTGATATTAGCAAAAAGCAGCATGCAGCAAGACTGACTTCATTGTAACCATTATAGTTTTGTGAAGCATTAATATCAGAATTCAATTCATTACTCTCAGCTTTAAGCTATCCTCAAGTAAATTCCCGGTTTTTAACACGAACTTTCACAACTTTGGTCAGGTACATTAAATATATTTAACCACGTTTCAGGTCATCAATAATTTTTTTAAAATTCATTCATGGGATGTGGGTGCCACTGGCTAGGTCAACATTCATTACTCATCCCTAATTGCCCTCAAGAAGGTGGACAACTGCCTTTTTTAACTACTGCAGTCCAAGCAATGCAGGTACACCCAGAGAACTGTTAGGGAGTGAGCTGCAGTATTTTGATTGAGCGACACTGAATGAACAGTGATATATTTCCAATTCAATATGGAGAGTGACTTGGAGAGTACTTCCAGGTGATGGTGCTCCCCTTGCCTCTCTAGAAGGTAGTGGTTGTGGAAGGTGCTATCCAAGGGCTTGAGGTGGTCCTGCCGTGCATCATGTAGATGGCATACAGGTGTTCCCACGAGAATACGACAGTAGAGATGTACTTCTGAGACTGTTTAAGGCTCTGGTCAGACTCTATTTGGAATACTGTGAGCAGTTTTGGGCCCCATATTTAAGGGAGCACGTGCTGGCCTTGGGAAGGGTCCAGAGAGGTTCACAAGAATGACCCCTGGAATGAAGAGAAATAGTTGAGGACTCTAGGTCTGTACCCATTGGAGTTTAGAAAGATTGGGGGGGATCTTATTGAAACATACAGGATACTGTGAGGCCTGGATAGAGTGGACGTGGAGAAGTAGGAAAAGCTAGAACCAAAGAGCACAACCTCAGGCTAATGGAACGATCCTTTGAAATTGAGTTAAGGAGAAATTTCTTCAAGGACATTATTGCTAAACTTGTGGCAGGTAGTACGTGAATCAACAAGGGAAAACACAATTCACCTTATTATCATCATCCTGCCTGCCTCAGATACATCTATTCACGATAATATTTGGAGGAGTGACCACGTCGTGGAGATGTAATTCTGTCCTCACATAAGATGGAGGAGCAGAATTAGATCACTCGGCCCATCAAGCCTGCTCTGCCATTCAATCATGGCTGGTGTTTTTCTCATTCCTGTTCTCCTGCTTTGTTTCCCATAACTCCTGACCCCCGTATTAATCAAGAACCTATCTATTTGCCGTGCTATGGAACTCTTTGCCGTGGAAGGCTGTGGAGACTAGGTCAAGTGTGTTTAAGATAGAAATAGATAGATTCTTGATTAATAAGGGGATCGGGGGTTATGGGGAAAAGGCAGAAGAATGGGGATGAAAAAAAATATCAGCCATGATTGAATGGCGGAGCAGACTCGATGGGCCAAGTGGCATAATTCTGCTTTAATATCTTACGCATCAATGGTAGAGGAAGTGAATGGGCTGCTCATCAAAAGTGAGATGGTGGACAAGTGCCAGTAAGGCAGGTTGCTTTATCCTGGATGGTGTCAAGCTTCTTCAGTATTGTTGGATCTGCATTGATCCAGCAACTGGACAATATTCCATCAAAAGCCTGACTTGTGCCTTGTCAATTGTACACAAGTTTTGGGGAGTCAGAAGGTGAATACTTGCCACAGCATTCCTTGCCTCTGAAATGCTCCTTTTGGCACAATATTTATACGTTTAGACCAGTTCCGCTCTGGTCAATGGTAAACCCTATGATGTTCATTGTGGAGTTTTCAGCAACAGTAATACTTTTGAATATCACTGAAAGATAGTTAGGAGGTGGTTCACAAGAATGACCTCTGAAATGAAGAGCTTGTCGTATAAGGAACAGTTGAGGATTCTGGGTCTGTACTCATTGGCGCTTAGAAGGATGACGGGGAATATTATTGAAACTTATAGGATACTGTAAGGCATTGAATGAGTGGATGTAGAGAGGATGTTTCCACTAGCAGGAAAAACCTCAGACTAAAGGGACAATCCTTTAAAACAGAAATTAGCAGGAATTTCTTCAGCCAGAGAGTGGTGGATCTGTGGAATTCTTTGCCACAAAAGGCTGTGGTGGCCAGGTCACTGAGTGTCTTTAAGAGAGAAATAGATAGGTTCTTGATTAATAAGGGAGTCAGGAGTTACGGGAAACAAAGCAGGAGAACAGGGATGAGAAAAACACCAGCCACGATTGAATGGCAGAGCAGGCTTGATGGGCCGAGTGATCTAATTCTGCTCCTCCATCTTATGTGAGGACAGGATTACATCTCCACAAGGAGTACGTGGTGGTCACTCCTCCAAATATTATCGTGAATAGATGTATCTGAGGCAGGCAGGATGGTGATAATAAGGTGAATTGTGTTTTCCCTTGTTGATTCACGTACTACCTGCCACAAGTTTAGCAGCAATGTCCTTGAAGACTTGGCCAGCTTGGTTAGTATTGGCACTAACCAGCCACTCTTGGTGATGCACAATGAAGTCTCCCACTTTCTATCTTTGCCAACCTCTCTATACTTTATCCAGGTGCTGTTCAACATGAAGCAGTAGTGATTAAGCAGCTGAAGGAGGGGGGAGGGGATGCAAGGCATATAGCAATCAGGAGATTTCCTTCCTCATTTGACCTGATGCCAACTTTTAGAGATGCATCATAGAATGCATTTTTTCTGGTTGTATCATAGGTCGGTATGCTCCTGCTCTGCCCAAGACTGCAAGCAACGACAAAAGATCATGAATGTAGCCCGATCCATCACGCAAACCAACCTCCCCTCCACTGACACTAACTACACTTCCCACCACCTCAGCAAAACAGCCAACATTGTTAAGGACCCCACACATCCCAGATGCTCTATCACCATTTTCCTTTGGGAAAAAGGTACAAAAAAGTCTGAGGTCACATACCAATTGACTCAACAACAGCTTCTTCCCAGTTGCTGTCAGACTTTTGTGCACTCTCTCTTTTCCTTCCCTATGAACAGTTTGTTTTGTGTATATAGCGTGCAAGAAATAATACTTTTCACTATGTTAATCCATGTGACAATAATAAATGAAATCAAGCCCCTTGGAGTCGAGTCGATACTCAGGATTCCCAGTGTTATCAATTTTGAGTGACTATTTTAAAAGGTGATCTGTTTGTTTTCATTCCTTTGCCAGTTCTTAATAATTAAGAATACAGCTGAGAGGCTTGGTAGGCCATTTCAGAGGGTGTGTAAGAGTCAATCACATTGCTGTGGATCTGCGGTTGTGTAGGGTTCACAGTATTGGCTGAATTACGTGAAGCTCATAAGTAATATGACTTCAAGTATAAGAGAGAACAGCAATGTCAACAAACAAATTACTCTTCTTTTTACCAATAAACTGCCACATTCTGTGGAGTAGTGTTGGAATTGGTGCTACTTCAACCCCCTCCCTCACCTTTTTCACCATACGTTGACCACTATTTCGGTGCCACTTCGTGCTCTTATGTAAACCTGGAAAAATTTTTATCAACTTCACTTCCAATTTTCACCCCATAAAAAATCAGGTATCTTACGACTCACAGAAAGCATGAAAATAACCCATGTGGCCAGATTTATATAGGAGATGATGTGATCAGAGAAGGAAAACACCAAGCCTCGTTCTGGGCTAAAGAAAACGCTGCTGCCCGTTTCAGTGAACTTAAAATCATTGATTAATGAGAACTGGCCGTAGCACACAGGGTAGTTACTGGCAGTTCAGATAACAATAATTCTGACTGATCCACTCAAGCAAGACCTACCGCTCTCAAGAGCAGAGCTGAAATTGTTCTAGAGAAATATGCCGTTTTGTTGAAGATTGCGCTGTGGAACTCAGTTTATCATGTGAACTGATATCTAATTCAATGGTTCTTTTCATTATTTAGTTATTCAGAGTTGCAAAACCCCCATTTGCAGGCACAGCAAGTAATTGGGAATGCTAATGTTATTTATTGCACAGGGAATTGAACATAAACATAGGGAGGTTATGCTCTGGTTGTACAGGACACTGGTGAAGACACTAGTCTCCTTATTTAAGAAAGGTGTAATGCATTAGAAATTGTTAGATAAGGTTAATTCCAAAATTAATCTTGGAATGGTTAGGATGTCTAATGAGAAAAGGCTGGACAGGCCAGACTTGTATCTGCTGGAGTTTAGAAGGATTACTGGCAACTTGATTGAAATGTACAAGATCCTGAGGCATCTTGACAGGGTGGATGGGTACAAGACATTTGCTCTTGGAGTCACTTTTTAGAGCTAAGATGTCACCTTTGACGACAATGAGGAGGATAATTTTTTTCCCGAGGGTCCTGAGTCTTTGGAACTTATTGAAATCTCTGAACATTTTACAGCAAACATAGATAGGTTCTTGATAGACAAGGGGATGAAGGGTTATCGGGCATCTTATTGAATGGTGGAACAGGTTCAAAGGGCCCAATGGCCGACTCCTGCTCCCAATTCATATTTTCACTGGTACAGACAAGTCTCTTTTTGGAAGTCTACTTAAATGCTTAACACAAAAATGCTTCTAGATTGAATCTTAACTTTTGCCCAATTTTTCTGATTCAGGAAGCATAAAGGAGAACATGCCCTTGTCTATACCAGCAGGTAAGTAGAAAGGGTTGAAAGCTTCATGTTTTTAGGTTTCAGATCACTAACAACCTGTCCTGTTTGCCCACATGATGATACATGTATTAACATACTGTGAAAAATATTGTTTCATGCGTGTTGTACAGACCATTTATAGAGAAGGAAATGAAAAAAATGCAGAATGTAGTGCAACAGTCATAGCTAAGATGTAGAGAAAGATCAACTTAATGCATTAAAAAATCTGACAGCAGCTGGAAAGAAGCTGTTCTTGAGTTAGTGGGAAGTGACCTAAGACTTCTGTACCCCAAAAGATGTTGCCCATCAAAGCCTCAGAAGACTAAGGAAATTTGGCATGTCACCTACAGTCTCTCACCAACTTTTACAGATGCAGCATAGAAAGCATTCTTTCTTGTTGTATCACAGCTTGGTATGGCTCCTGTTCTGCCCAAGACCACAAGAAACTACAAAAGATTGTCAATGCAGCCCAATCCATCTCGCAAACAAGCTTCCCATCTATTGACACCGTCTACACTTCCCACTGCTTCGGCAAAGTAGCAAACATGACTAAATACCCCACGCATCCCTAACATTCCCTCTATCTTCTTCCATCAAGAAAAGGATTCAAAAGTCTGAGGTCACTAATCAACCGACTCAACAACAACTTCTTCCCTGCTGCTGTCAGATTTTTAAATAGAATTACCTCATATTAAGTTGATCTTTCTCTACACTTTGGCTATGACTACTACACTACATTCTGTAGTCTCATTTTCTTCTCTATAAATGGTATGCTGTCTGTATAGTGCACATGAAACAATACTTTTCACTATGTTAATACATGCGACAATAATAAATCAAATCAAGACGCAGAGATATACAGATATGGACTATACATGGAAAATACTTTTCATTATGCTCCCTAAACAAAATAGGAGCCCTGGCTTTGCATGAAGAATAATAGGAAGTTTAACAGTGCTCACCATTGTGACAGAGTAAATTGGACAGTGATATGGTAAGCTAAATGCAAATCAGCAAATTGCTGTCTGCTTTGCCCTCCAGATCTTGCTGCATTGTGCTGCTTCAAAAGGCTCAGCATTAAATAAAATTAAAGTGCAACGAATGAAGGGTGTGAAACTGCCGCATTTACCCACTCTTCAACAAATGCACCAGATAAAAGTGTGTTTATTCAAGTGTAAGTGAATTATTAAATGGATTAAAAATCTTAATTTACTGTCAAATAATCCATATCACTGAAAATTTAGTTCACAAATGTGGAGTGTTGTTACTTGCTAAAAAAAAGACATCTCCTCGAAGCTTTCCATCTTGCACTCATCAGGACAGTCACAAGAAAAGCAATGTCAGGGCAAACAACTTTACTCTGTATGAGAAGAGGGTGTTAAAGCTAAGTGTCATGGATAATGTATCAGTTGATGGTGACTGAAGTTAACTGCCAAGTATCGTTTGAAATTTAAATCAAGCATCTTGACTCTGATTGGTCATGACATTGGTCTCTGGAATGGCCAACAGTTATTTTGTTTCGCTGAAAAGGATGCAATATATATGTTTTGTCTGAAAAGATTTGATCCTGTGCATTAACATATGTAGCCTCCAATACATGGAAATGCTCTATACTGCAACAGGTTGTCAGCGTAGTTTTTGATACACTGACCATTACTTAGCAAACATTGTTCAATTACAGAATCATATCTAATATTGGACACTATTTTGCAAACACAGGTTGGTTGGGTAATGTCTATTCTTCACCCATTGCAAACAGCAGAAGGGATATGTTGTTTGCCAATCCACCAATCTTTCAGATGTACAGCTTACTGTGCCTTTGTGTCATCGCTCTCGCTTTCACAATCCTGTCTTTCTTTGCTGCTCTATTTTGCTTGCGGTATACGTATCTACTTTGAGTTAAATATTCTAATTTATTTTTTGTTTATACCACGTGACTGAGGGTTTTTCAATCTGGTTGGCTGAACAGACCAATAAAAATGCCGTATGCTGACAGTCAAAAGCTCATGAAATCTGAGTTTAAACCAAGCTTGTCCAACGCATGGCTTGCAGGCTGGATGTCAACAGCAAAGCCCACCCACATGGCCAAGAAAGGCAGTTTGCAAAGTTCAAAGTGGAATGCAAAGTTTCAAGCCACCTAACCATTACTCATACACTATCAAGTGTAGTATCGACATGATGTGCTTGGTTGAAGTCATTAATTACATTTTAGCTTCATTTGAAGCAATTTTTAAAAGCAGCATCTCGATCTTTTGGCCAAGGTGCAAATGAGATCAAGCCTTGGAGAAGGAGCTATGCCTACTCCGATCAGCTTGGATCATATAGAACAAGTCCAAGACAGGAGGTGAGAGCCCTGTCTTGTTAGCTTGGATCGGGAATGTCTCGACTTGAGACTCTGAATTGGAGTTGATCGGATTGAATTGAAATAAAAACAAAAGAAAATTAAACACAGCTCCAAGAATATGCAATCGTGAACATTTTAAACTTTCAACGTCTCGTACTATGGTTCTAAAGTCAAGAAAATACTTGCAAAGAAATGGAAATAAAGTGAGAATAAATAATATTTTAAGTGAGAAAAACAACACAATAATTATTTTGCTGCTTCTCAAATTTGAAGCATACTTCATATTTTGAAACAGCCTGACTGAAAGAAACTAATGTATTTAGCATGAGGACAAAGCCATTACAATGAGTCAAAACTCATTCAGGTATGGGTTAAACATAAAAAATGGAGGAAAGTCACGCTTAGCATATGTATAACTGAAAATCTTGGTATATGCCACTGCTAGTGTTTCTGGATGCAAATATGCAGGAGGATCCACCCACAGTACATTAAACTACAAACATGAAATTGATTTGAATAGCTTCAGACACTTGAGTTTAAACTTACTTTCTGCAATATAAATTATTCAACGCAAATTAAGTAACAAATAACGAGCAGTCACTTGGCAGTACAGAACTTGACCACTGAAAAGAATGCCAAATTTCAAGTGAAATTATAGGAGAAAAGGTGCTGATTGGGTAGCAAGTCAGTTCTGACTGCCTTCAACATAGCAATTCTGTAGCCAATGAGCAACTGTAGTCTTAGCTTTTATTGGTAGGGGGATTGAATTTCGGAGCCGCAACGTCATGTTGCAACTGTACAAAACTCTAGTGCGGCCGCACTTGGAGTATTGTGTACAGTTCTGGTCCCCGCATTATAAGAAAGATGTGGAGGCATTGGAGAGGGTACAGAGGAGGTTTACCAGGATGTTGCCTGGTATGGAGGGCAGGTCTTATGAAGAGAGGCTGAGGGATTTGAGGTTGTTTTCGTTAGAAAGAAGGCGGCTAAGAGGAGACCTTATTGAAACATATAAGATGATTAGAGGTTTAGATAGGGTGGACAGTGATAGCCTTTTTCCTAGGATGGAGAAAGCTAGCACGAGGGGACATAGCTTTAAATTAAGGGGTGGTAGTTATAGGACGGATGTCAGAGGTAGGTTCTTTACCCAGAGGGTGGTAAGGGTATGGAATGCCCTGCCTGCGTCAGTTGTAGATGCGCCAAGTTTGGTGGCGTTTAAGAGGTTAGTAGATAAGTTTATGGACGAAAAGGGAATGGTTTAGGTTAGAGGGTCATTGCTTTTTCCTAATTGGTCGGCGCAACATCGAAGGCCGAAGGGCCTGTTCTGCGCTGTAATGTTCTATGTTCTATGTAGGTTCCTTGTGCTATGGGTTAATTTGAGTGCTTCAAAAACAATTCGCACAAGTTAAGCCAGCAGTTTCATATTGCTACCAAGCAATGGCTATGCAAAGAGTGTCTGGTGCTAACAGGACGTTGCTGTCAGTTCAAAAAATCCTTTTGCTTACAAAACAATTGAGCAATAGCGTATATGAATTTCAGTATCAGGTAATTGGCCATACGTCTCAACAATTGGCTGGTCGAATGAAGCATTATGTTCGTGTGACTGTTTGTAATAGGTAGAGTACAGACTGTACACAACCAGCCCATGTTTGCAAGCCAGAACAAAATATCTACCATTTGATGCAACTCGGACAACCCTAATAACTACTTTGACAATCAATTTAAGATAATCAGTTGAGCATGCAAATATGGCTCATTTATGTTTGCTAACATACATTCAGACACAAGGGCCTGTTCTCTGCAAACGAAAGCAGCATATTTAAGCTTGTATCTTTTGTGAATTACCAGGAGCTTAAGATTGCTTCCTCCATGACTACACTCCATGCAATCAGAGTTGACTTGCTAAGCAGCACTTTTTCTTGTCATATGAATTACTTTGAAATTTAGCATTCTTACATTTCTCCAGAAAAGTACAAATTGCAAAGCTTAATCAACGTGTCTTTTTACAGCAATAACAAAAAACACAGCAGAGGGAAAACTTGGTGCAAAAAATTTTGAATTACATAGTCTTGAACTCAGGAGACTTGATTGTGGTTACAGTAAGCAGAGCTCCATTGTATTCAAGCTATAATTTTTTTGAAGTAAATTGTTCATCTCGAAAAGAATTTAGTTCATGTTACATTGTCAGCATTTAATAGTCTTTCCTACTCCATGCTGGTATTCATTGCAGGCTGCTAGATACATGTTATAGAACAATAAAGAAAATCTATCACACATGAAAAAGCTCTACAACCAAACATTAGGTTTTGGATCAAAGATATAATTTTGATGGTAAAAAAATACTCAATGTGCAGTATCATCCAAAACTACTACCAAACGTGATCTTGGTCATGTTATTACATTAACCTGGGCCTTGATCATATATCTTTCATTTACAACTAAAAGTTGGAATAGGTTACGTTTTGCATAATGAACATGCTATATTCAAGAGGCTACTCAACCTCTGTACCTCATGGTTGTACAGAACTGTAAAACATTTCCCCTGCTGGGGTACTACATAACCATTAGAGGGCACTGTTCAATACTTTTGCATATGAACACAAACCAATGCAGCCAAAGGTTACTAACAGTCAATGACTGGAAATAAACCCCAGCAGGTCTATTAATCAGTTTGCAATTTGTACAGAACCAGCCTTAGTCAAATTGGCATGTCAGAGCCACAAACCAGCTGTAATGATGGTAATTCTGCACTGAACAGTTAAGAAAATGTTTCAAGATTGAAAATGCTGAATTTAGTATGGAATATTTGTGCACTTTTTCCCAATAACCAAATAAGGACACAAGGAAATTTAATTTCTCTATCTTAACAGTAACATATTTTGCCAGTTTCAACATTGCCATATCAGGTGACTTGAATGCAACTGATATTTTCAGAGATATGAAAATGAGTTATCACATGAGGATCACAGTTCAATGGGATTTCAGCCAGTACTATTCTTCTGCTAAACAGATTGGTCATAAATCCACCTACGCTTTTCCACTGTCTCGGACTCATTGACAAACACCTCTTGCAGAAGAGGCTGATGCAGCATTAAAATACCAGGGATTCACATTAATGTTTTGTTTCCTGGACAACTTTCAGTTTCAACCTGGTTTAGTAGACAGCAATTGATTGAAGTTGAGCCTTTAAAAACGTCCATGAAGTAGGTTAGACACCGGATTAACCACAAACTCAAAAACAAGATTCTTTCCTCTTACTCCCTCCTTCCCAACTCAACATCTAAATGACTTGAAGTTTTAGGTGAGGCATAGTCTCAGTTTCCCCAATCCGTTGTGCAGCTCCTGAGCATAGGAGAAGCAACCCCTTGCTGCCCTCCCTATAACTCAAAACAAAACTGTCAAAAAACAAACTTACAGGAGTAAGAAAATTGACAAACAGTAAAAGTATTCTCAACCAGAAGATTCAGAAACAACTGCACAATTATTTGTCACAACTGAAGAGTGTTTGGTAAAATGCAAGCATGCTGTTCCAGATTCCTAATAATTTACGATTCCACTATCAGCTTCCAACCTCAGCCTCATTATTAGAGGTAGAATACTATATGGCTTTAATTATCAAAGCTACAAATTTCCAAAAGCTTTACAACAGTAGCCAAGTGAGAATGCACAACCTAAATAATAATGTTTTTTATAATCAATGCCAAACATAAGGCAGCCATGTAAATTATATTGCATCATTACAACACATGTAGGTTGATACATCTTGGGGCAAAACAGCTACAAATCTAATATCATTCCATATATCCCAATTAATCAGTTTAATGTAAAGAAATTCAGCACAATCTTTCACTGTTCCATATTTTAATTAACTCGTAACAGAATCATGGAATTGTTACAATGTAGGTGGTGGCCATTCGGCCCATCATAGTTGTACTATGATGACATAGTACATAGTTGTACTATGATGGAACTAGATGAGCAGCTCATCTAGTTCCATTCTCCTGCCTAACCATGTACATTCTCTCATTTCAATTAAGTCTAAATTCTCATGAATCTTTTCTTCACTCTCTTAGGCTTTCACATCCTTCCAGAATTGGATGCAAATTTTCTAGCTGAGGCCAAACCAGTGACATGTACAGTTTTAACATAATGTCCTTGCTCTTTTACTCTAATAAAGCAGGGAATGTCCTGGGCATAATCTGCTTTGCTACCTTCAATGAGTTTTGCATGTCCACCCAGGGGTCTCTGCTCTAGAGCTGTACCCTCTATTTTATATTGTCTCTCCATGTTCTAACAAAATTAATCACTTCACATTTGTCTGCATTGAACTTCTGCCATCCACCCATTCCACTAGCTTGACCATGCCTTTTTTAAGTTCTAAACATTCCTGCTCACAGTTCATGAGGCTTCCAAGTTTTCTATAATCTGAAAACTTTGAAATTGGGCTCTGTACCCCAAGGTCCAGGTCTTCAGTACAGGTTCAATCCTCCTACCAGCTAGATTATTCATGAAGACTTTCAGTGCTGTTAAGAAGAGTTCCAGGTTTCTGACCCAGCAAGCTCATAGTTCCAAGTCAACCTGGTGAGAGACTGGTGTTCCCATGCATCTGCTGCCCTTGTCCTACTCAATGGTAGAGGTTTTGGATTTAGAAAGTGCTGTCAAAGGAATATTGGTGAGTTGCTGCAGTGGTTCTTGTAGATGGTACTCGTTGCTGCCACTGTTGGTTGGTGGTGGAGGGAGTGAATGTTGGAAATTGTTTATGGTGGCTTTATGCTTTTTGATCATACCTTCACCACCTTGAATTCTTCAGTCCTGTTTCATCACTGTGTTTGAAGTGGATGGACAATTGATAATATGTTGAGGTTTGGTAATGATGCTTCTTGTTTTGCTATGTATCCTATTCCCATTGAAAATGTTCTATTAACCATACATAGCGGGAAAAGATTTGCAATGCAATAATGTATTAAATTTTGCATTTTCAGCATGAAACATGGGATTGGCGTAGGTGCCAGCATTGTTCACATCTCCAGAATCAAGATATATTCTAAGTGTCCCAGCTTTCACCAGAGTATAGAATAATACCGCCAATCTCCTGAATATTCCATGCATACTGTACACTTTGGGACTGTGATGGTTTGAGAAAATACTGTCATATTTTAAGACAAAAATGTATTACTTTTGCTTTAAGTATTGGCAGGTCCCTTAAAATCTTCCATGAACTCCTGTTTGAGAACACACAGAAAAGTTCATTAAGGAGGATCAAGTGCCCATCTATATGGAGTTTCCATTACAAAGCTGAAAGGTCAGTTACAGAACTGGAGGAGAACTGCCACTCCTACAGAGCATTTGATGACTAACACAAATGAGTGATTAGATTACATTTGAGACAGAGGTTACTTGTCAGAACAAAAATATTTACCATTATAGTATGATAATGCTTAGTTACACAGTACCACAAGGACTGTTTGAGATTTTAGTTACCATAACCACCCCACCTCATATCCCATGACTCATATTGCTAGTGGTTTGCAACTACCAAATTTAAAGTATTGCAAATTCAAATTTGAAAATCTAAAAAATAATAGAAATAATTCCATGTCTGAGCTTTGCTTATATTATGTGGCAAAGGAGTGAACAGCTCACAAAAACTATGCTAAAAAATATTTTGCTTTATAGTTTCATCATTTTTCAGCAATAAAATTAAGTTTCAGTATTTTTGTTTATACGGGCACTTTAAAGGCCATATCTGCCTGGGGAAGGCACTCATCCACCCACCTGAATGCATAATTCCATGCGCCCAAGCAACATTCCTCCATCAAACCCATTTATCAGATATAGAAATAGAAAATTTTAAAATTATTCAGCAGATCAGGCAACATATGTGGAAAAAGCAGCAAAATTAACATTTCAGGTCGATGACCTATCAGAACTTTTTGTTCCATCATCAACTTGAAACATTAATTTTGTTTCATCCTCAACAAGTGGTGCCTCAGCTATCAAGGAATATATCAGCATTTTGAGATGTTTGGTTCTAGAGTGATTCAAACTCTCTCTTTTATGTAGATCCCTTGCCAATTTCCTCCTGTAAACTTCTCTTGTCTGCCTTTCTCCCCAGCCCCATGTGGATGTGATCTATCTCCTCGCATACGTTTTGAACAGTCAACACCTAACATTCAAATAACTTCCACGATGCTCCAAATTCTCTGCCCTCATTCAATCTTTTGTCACTGATCTTTTTTCTTGCATACCATCATCCATGTTATCATCTCCCTGATCACCCATTTTCCCCCACTTCCCTCACTATCTTCCCCAGTTTCAATAACCTATCAGAATACCCCTGACAGCAAGCAGAACCCTATATGATCCCCCTCAAAACTTACAAATATTTCTCCTGCCTGCCACTTTTAGAGAGATCATAGATTTAGCTAGCTTTATAAGCCTCTTTTGGGGGTATCCCTACAGAAAATTCCTCCTATTTTTGATCCTATATCACCTTCCACTCAAGCACTGATCCTTTAAATCTGTCCCCCATTTCCCTCCAACAATTTCAAAGTCCCTCCAGTGTTTATTTCATATCCTCTTTACTAATCGTAGAAAATAAAATGTGTTAGATTAAATACCAAAAGATGAAGAAATTGAGCTGAAACAAGTCTCCCAAACTCTAGCCAAGCATTAGATGCTATGCAGATCATTCCAAGTTTTTCTTTTATTCATTTGTGAGACATGCGCATCACTGGCTGGCCAGCATTTATTGCCCATCCCTGGTTGCCTTTGAGTCGATGGTAGTGAGCAATCTTCTTGAATCACTACAGTCCACATGCTGTGGATTGACACGGAATGCCATTGGGGAGGGAATTCCAGGATGTTGACTCAGCGACTGCTAAGGAACGACGATATATCACTACATCAGGATGGCGAGTGACTTGGAAGGGAAACTTCAGGTAGTACTTGTATCTGCTGCCCTTGTCCTTCTAGATGGAAGTGAGCTTAGAAGGTGCTGCCTAAGAATTTTTGGCATTTTTTCACGAATCTGACTACAAATGGGTATCACAAAAAATGAATTTCCAAGTCAGTGCTTTGTGTGAGCCTTTAACTTGATAACCCAGCCTCTGCATAGCTAAACTGGAATCAGCTAGCGTATTCACCCACCGTTTCTAAGGGGCATCAGAAATTATTTACACTGAAGATCATAATCAAGTAAAGAATTTTGCTCAAGTCTGAGATTATTCATGACTAAAGGGAGAACCTGAACAGTTAGCCTACCTTTTAAAAGTGGTACATTGTGGGCATATCAGAGACAGATGATTTGTATATACTGAAATTAATAGATCAACTCAGATTCAATGGCAAAGTTGAATAGCTCACAGAGAATGTAGAACTGTTACTGTTTCTGGATAGATTTTGTTCTGACAAAACGAGAAACAGCGAAAATACTAGTTGAACTTGCTACTCTGATATAAAAATCAAACTTAATGGCCTATCTTTTAGATGGATAGAAAACTGTCCATAATTTGTCTGAAAAGCAATTTAAAAAGGGAGATGGAGCGAAAACAGGGAATTATGGATCAGTGAACCTGATATCAGGAGTTAATATCCGTTATAAAGGATTTAACACTTGGAAAACAGTAGCAGGATTGGACAGGGTCAGCATGGATTTACAGAAGGAAAATCACACTTGACAAATGTACTGGAATTCTTTGAGTATGTAACCAATAGAGTTGATAAGCAGGAGCTAGTAGAGATTGTTTATTTGGACTTTCAGAAGGCTTTCGACAAGGTCCCACGTAAAAGATTAGCATGTAAATTAAACTGCTTGGGATTGGGGGTGGTTATTCAGATGCATAGAAAACTGGTTGGGAGACAGGATATAGAGTATCCCTCCTTTACGTAGCTCCCTTGCACAATTCCTCATGGAATCCTTTCTTGCCTGCTATTCTCCCCAACCCCATGTGATCTATCTCCTCCAAGACCTTTTGAATAATATAGCAGCAGTTATGAGAAAGTGAATGATAAAGTCTTCTTTTCTAATGTGCTGAAACTGCTTCTTCTTATTTGTCACAAACAAGAAAGTTTGATCTCTTGCATGCTTTTCCACAAGTTATTGCCATAAATTCCAGCACCTCAAGATCTATTTCTGAAAGCAAGACTCTGGTAACACATCTGCACTCTGAAAAAGAGTTATATGTCTCGCATATGAACTCTGATGAAGAGTCATCCAGACTTGAAACATTAGCCTGTTCTCTCCATAGATGCTGTCAAACAAGTCTAAAGCTAAACAAGAGATTAGACGAAAGATATCCCTACCTAAAAAGCAGAGAATATGACAGCACATTCTGCTGCAGCCTAACAATGGTCTTTTAAAGTTTAACATTACCTCAGCTTTTGTAATATATGCTTACAAATAATAATAAACCGTGCAAATTCAAACTGATCCCTCCATTGCTCAAATTCTAAAATTCGAATGTTACTGCTGTATTTCTCTACTCTTACTTTCGTAGAGTAGTTCTAGAAGGCAGCTCATCACAATCTTCTCAGGGCAATTAGCGATGGGCAATAAAATGTTGACCTAGCCAATGATACCCACATGAATTTTTTCAAAATTCATGAAATCACACTTTCTAACCAATTTGTAACTGTCACAGGTTCTTGAATTCCATCAAAAAATCTATTCATTTATTTCGGAACACCACAACCTGCTGTCAGCTTTCATTACTGTTTTCTCAATTCATAATAATATAGTAATGACTTAATAACAACATAGTAAATACGGATGGACCCATTGCAGACTTCTGTAAAATGCTTGCTGGCAATAAGAGCAGTTGACATACAACTGCTTCAACTTCAATCATGAAATGACGGCAAAAGGAAAATACTTCCTTTTTAGATGTCTTATTTTTCCACTTCTTCCTTTTCCCCAACTAACAAAGAATGTAGAACACAGGGACAGGCTCTTTGGCCCATCAAGTCCGTGCCAACAGATATCTCTCATATTTTCTTGCGTCTACGTGGTCCATATATCTCTATTCCCTTCCTGTTCATGTATCTATTCAGGTGACTGTCAGATGTTGTTATAGAATCTGTTTCCACTACCTCTTTCAGCAGCATGTTCCAAGCATTTACCACCCTCTGAAAAACTTGCCCCTTAAATCTCTTTCAAACTTTACTCCTCTCACTTTCAATCTATGCCTCCAAGTAACTGACTCTGACAATCTACTCTATCCAAGCCTGTCATAATCTTGTAAACCTCTATTAGGTCTCCCCTCATCCTCCATCGTGTCAATGAAAACAACCCAAGTTTACTCAACCTTTCTTCATAGTTCATATCCTCCAAACCAGACAATATCGTGGTACATCTTTCACTTTTTTATTCTTAATCCTTCTTATCAAACAGTACCTTCCTGGTGAAACTTGAGAACCCAGTTCCTTCAAGAGAAGAATCACATGTAACAGCTTGTATTTAGATCACAACTCTCAGTTATAGCTAATTAACCAAAAGGCACTGCCACATCAATCAACTAAAAATTCAACTTGTCAGACCTGCTCCATTAAATTGTCACCTTTTGGGCTGTTGAATTGCATTCAAAGTTGACACTGTACTTCAACATAACGTTTAGGGAGGGAGGGGTACGGTTAAGAAACCCACAAATACCAAATTGAATAAAGTTTTAACTAAATCTTCCATAAACCTTATTTTTCATTCAATATATTAAATCTCTGATTACAACATCTGAATTCTCATTTTACCTTGTGTTGCTCAATAGCCTCTATCCATTGCTGCCTGTGATCTGGGCCTTGAGCACGGAGGTACCACACACTGTCATTCACACTGATATCAAAGCGACATTCATCAAATTCATGGGGCTGTAGAGAAGAAAATTGACAGGGCATGAGAACAGATATAGATTAACACAAGAGCATGCAGGTTTCAAGTGAAATAGCTAACACAGGAGGAGCATTAATTTTGCTTTTTACCATTTCCCCCCTCACCTCTTTGACCCTGTTTGCTACTGTTTTTATATGTTCGTACACATTGTCCCTTCCTATCACAGGATATCATTACGTAAACAGCAACCTTACAATACTGCCATATCCTTTTGCTTTATATGCCAACATATTCCCCTCTCCAGAACCATCCACTCACTCTATTTAATTTAAGATAGTTGCAGTTTCAACTACGTGAAGGAAAATAATTCCATTACTTATTAGGATTGACTTTATGTACACATATCTATAGTATAATTTAGTTGTACAAAGCACATAATTGAGCAGACTATGTGGTGTAGCAACTCAATGAAGACAAGATATTCTTGGTTGAGAACTGAATTCAAGACAGCCCGTTCAGTACTCTGAAAAAACATTTAAAGTAGAGATCATATGGTACAAAAGAAAAAAAATGGGAATTACTGAGCTGATATAGGTTTGAATGAAAGGATAGATTATTAGTTTAAACTATTTAGACGTCATTTCCAATCAGAAGTCTTTATGGATACAAATCTTAAGTCTTGGCTCTATAATTAGTTTTCATCAATCCAGAGTCACAAGATCACGGTATATTGGCTTATTAACACCAATCACCATGCAGTGCTATAGTTCTGGTTTCGATGAAGTTCTCTTCATTCCAGTTCTTAATTTGAATCATGAATACCTAATTGTAGACAGCACAGTCCAACTTGCAATCAGGATCACCAATCCCAACGTCAAATTATGCAGTGAAGAGATTGAGTGAAGTATCCTGAGAGTGGCATCTCTTCAAATACAAACAAAGAGAGGTTCTGGCACAGGAAGGAAAAGCAGAATCAATTTGGTCTGTTGCCAGTGACAGGTTTCAGACTAACATACAGATTTAGAAGAGTGGCAAGGGAAGAACTTCAATAACAACATAATGACAATTTTAATATATTATGCATTAATGTAATGTGGTTCATTGTCAGAGCAATTGCAGCAATTTTGTACCACTATTTGGAAGTACCAAATGAAGTCCTAGAAAAAGATTCCTGTGTTGGTGATGAACAAGAAACAAGAATAACCTTCAGTCAATGCACTTTGAAATTTGTCCACTAATTTAAAGAAACTTAATCCTTTTGATTCTATCACAATAGAATGTTTTTTTTAAAAAAAACACACTTACGGGGCTTTACAAGAAATCTTACAAATACTCAAATTCCCCAAATCAATTAAACATGTTCCACAGCACTTTCTTTCTGGAAAGATAATAGACTTAATGAAAGCAAACATGTAGATACAGCAAGCAGAAAACAAATGGTATGTTTGCCTTCATTGAAAGAGGAATTGAGCAAACTCAATACATCTGTATAGGGCCTTGGTGAGATCACACTGGCATCTTATGTACAGTTTTGGTGGTCTTAGCTTAAGAAAGGATATGTTGTCGTAGGAGGAATGCAGCTAAGTTTCACCAGACTGATTTTTGGGATGGCAGAACTGTCATAAGAGGAGTGATTGGGTCAACTGGGCCTGTATTCCACTGGAATTTCTAAGATTGAGGGTCTCTCGAAACACTCATAGGTAGGCCATTTAGGGCTAAGATGTAGAGAAACATCTTCATTCGGAGTTATGGAATTCCCTAACACAGAAGGCTTGAGGCCAAGTCAATAAATATATTTAGGAAGGGAATAAACTCTAAAGATATCATGGTGTATGGGGAGAATGCAGGAGTTTGGCATTGAGATGCAGGATCAGCCATGATCATATACTGAATGGCAGAGGGCAGAAGGGGCTGAATAGGCTAGTCTTGATCCTATTTCATATGTTTCTATAATGGCTTACAATATTTTAATCCTTCACTTGTCCCAAGTACAATGATGCAAGGCTGAAGCTTTTAAATAAACAATCATAAATTACATTACTTAAAACCTAAAAAATGAAACACATTTTGTACAATAAGTATTCTTGTAGAGAAAAATGGTAAGAATTGACTAATTCTCAAAAGCAGAAGACATTTCTCTCAAAATTGTTATATAGCTGCAGCAGTATACATCACCTGCCAAACACAGCAATTATAATCCCACAGAAATCAGCAGCAAGACTTTGCAAGAATGGCATAACCAACAGCTGAAAATGAGCATATTTTATGCCAGTGCAGTCCACCTGCACTTGTATTCACCAGCTATCAAAAAGCTGTATTACAACATTCACCTTCAGAGGTTTCACAGGTTACATTGGCCAAATACAATATAGTTCAAATACATATTTGTTCGCAGATGTCATATATAGCCTTTCTAATCATTAGTACATTTTAAGGTCTCTAATTCTGACATTAAAAAGATTAATACACTTTCTTGAACCACTGGAATATCTGAACTTCCAAAAGGAATTCACCAACATGTACCTTTCAAGTAAAACATATAGAACTGGAACTTGAAAACTGAAAAGTAAACAAATCACAGGTGTGTGCACTAATTAGGAAAATCTCAACATCATATTCACTGGAATGCTTCTCACAGATGAAGGGCATTACTTTCACGAGAAGGCAATAGAAATTGGGGCAGTTCTCCACAGAGCATAGATAAGTTAAGTGTTCAAAGTCATTAAGGGTTATAATGGAATATATAAGGAGAAACTGTTCCAACGGCAGAACAGTTGGGCAATTGGTTTAAAAAAAAGAAAAATATTTTACACAGAAAATAGTTACAAAATGAATGTATGGTCTGAAAGGGCAGTGGAAGAAATTCAATATTAAATGTTACAACAAAATTGGGTCAATATTTGAAGGGGAAATGCAGAGAAATATCACTAATTCCTAAGTTAAAGTTTCCACGTTTATTAGTATTACAAATAGGTTTACATTAACACAGCAATAAAGTTATTGTGAAAATCTCCAAGTCACCACATTCCAGCGCCTGTTCACGTAGAACAAAGAAAAAAATAACAAAACAGGAACAGCTCCTTCGGCCCTACAAGCCTGCATCGACCATGCTGCCCGACTTAACTAAAACCCCTATCCTTCCAGGGATCATATCCCTCTATTCCCACAGGTATAAGGGAGAATTTAGCATGGCTAATGCACCTAGCCAGGGCGTCTTTCTGCTTGTGGGAGAGAATCAGAACACGCAGAGGAAACCCACGCAAACAGAAGGGAAACATGCAGACTCCATACAGAATGGTCGAAGCCAGGAATCAAACCCGGGTCCCTGGCGCTGTGAAGCAGCAATGCTAACCACTGTGTTGCCCAATTCAGACAGGAGAAAAGACACTTGCCTCAAATTGTTGAATCAAAAAATAAGTTGTTCTCAGAATTTCACGAGACTATATTTTAACTAATCATCAAAACACTAATGGGAGGATTATCACAAGCAGTCCTTTGTTCAGTAGGGCAGCCCATACATTTTGGTAGCTTATGAAATGGTTGAAAAGAAGTTTGAAGATGCAATGATCTAAAATTCTGCCAGTCCAATTTCACCAATTGGAAATTGGCTGACTCGATCTTAAACCTTCTTAATTTGTAAGATGTTAACAAATCAGATTCGACTTGAAAATAAACTTAATCCTCACTAAGGTCAAGTGCAGTGTCAACACGCTGTGCTTGGTTGAAGTCACTAGGTTACATTTCAGCTTCATTTGAAGCTATTTTTAAAAGCGGCATCTCAATCTTTTGGTCAAGGTGCAAATGAGATCAAGCCTTGGAGGAGGAGCTATGCCTACTCCAATCAGCTTGGATCACACAGATCAAGCCCAAGACAGGAGGTGAGAGTCCTATCTTGTCAGTTTGGATTGGGAATGTCTCAACTTGTTGAGACTCTGAATTGGACTTGATTGGAATAAAAAACATTCAGAAATGCAGTGAAAACAAAAGAACTTGCACTTACATAGCATATAATTGAAATCCAGATTCGTGGACATCTAAACCTACTTCCTGGTCTTTTTTTGAATTATGCAATCTTCCCTTTCCGCTCAGTTTGAAAGTTGGAGCTAAATCTTAACACTCGTAATTTTTTACTGTTCAAACGCTGCTAGACTTTTACCAAAGTCGCTTAATATTCAGACCTTTTCTTATAAAATAATACAACCATGTTACTTTGATAAAAAGACTGCTCATTGCGAACACAAAGAGAAGCACGTCCACAGCTACTTCAGATACTTAGAGCCTTCAGGTCGGCGCAACATCGAAGGCCAAAGGGCCTGTTCTGCGCTGTAATGTTCTATGTTCAGTGCCAGAGGTCTCTTGATTTGACTGTGAGATTGTACACTAATATTCTAATACACATTGAACACTTGAATGATCACTGTTTGTTGACAGAATTAGCTTGATTATTGTCTTTACAATAAGCATCAGTCCCTATATAAGCTATATCCTGAGGACCATAGATTCTAATCAAGATACAAAGGAGACATTTGAATGCAGAAGGTCTCGTGCAGTTTTAGGTAAACTAACAGGCAAAATAATCTGTACTGAACTGAATAAAAATAGGCTTACTGATTATTGTCTCAGGATCTTAAGCCTGTCACACGCATCAAACAAAAACGTTATGTATTTTATGATGGCTTTGTATTGATTTTTAACTGACAGTTCTCATAACACAAATTTCAACCAATTCAATCATCCACCATCATTCCTTCACCCAGCTGAATTTGTTCTGTCAATCAATAATTTCTCCTTTAACCTGTCTATGTCAAGCTTCTATTTATTGACTATAGCTCAGCCTTCAACTTTATTATTCCTATGAAACACATCTCCAAACTCCATGACCTGGACCTCGGCACCTCCCTCTGCAATTGGATCCTGAAGTTCCTAATTCACAGACAATAATCAGTAAGGATAGGCAACAACACCTCCTCCACGATCATCCTCAACACTGGTGCTAACACCAGTTCTCAGCCCCCTACTCAACTCATACATCAATGTGCAGCCAAATTCCTCTCCAATTAGATTTTCAAGTTTGCTGACGGCACCAGTGGATCTCAAACAACAACGAGACGGAGTGCAGGAATAAGGTAGAGAATCTCATGTACTGGTTCACCAACAACAATCTCTCACTCAATGTTAACAAAAGGAAGGAAATTGTCATTGACTTCAGGAAGTGTAAAAAGAGAACATGCCCCAGTCTACATCAATAGGGACGAAGTAGAAAGAGTCGAGAGCTTCAAGTTGTTAGGTCCAGATCACCAATCCATCCCTCCACGTTGACATTATAGTTAAGAAAGCCCACCAACACGTCTACTTTTTTTGACTAAGGAAATTCAACATGTCAACTACAGGAAGCTAAAGAACAGATATGTAAGGAGATTCTGGACAGGTAGAGAAAAAATAGGGTTGTTATAGCTGGAGACTTCAACTTCCCTCAGACTAGAATTTCCTTAGGGCAGGGGATGCAGGCGGACAAGAAATTGTAAAATTTGTCCAGGAAGGTTCTTCGGAGCAATATGTTGATAGAGAGGAAGCCATATTGGACTTAATACTGGGGAACGCATCCAGTCAGGTCAAAGTGAGGGAACATGTGGCTAACAGTGACCACAATTCTGTAAACTTTCGGATATCATGGGAAAGGATGAGTGTTGCCCTATGGATAAGATGCTGAATTGGGGAGAAGCTAACCACAGCCAGATTAGGCAGGATTTGGTGACTGTTGATTGGGTGAGGCTGTTCAAGGGTAAATCCACATCTGGCATGTGGGAATCTTTTAAGGAGCAGTTGATAGGAGTGCAGGACAGGCAAGGTAGGATTCAAAAGCCGAGGATAATCAGAAATATTGTGGGTCTAATAAAAAAGAGAAAAAAAAGAGGCATACATGAAATTCAGGTAGCTAAAAACAGATGAGGCACTGGAGGAATAAATAAAGTAGAAAAGAACTCAAACAGGGAGTTAAAACGGCAAAAAGAGGTCACGAAATGTCCTTGGCAGACCAGATTAAGGAGAATTCCAAAGCATTTTACACATACATAAGGAACAAGAGGGTTGTCAGACAAAGAGTCTGACCTCTCAAGCAAAGGAGGGGAATTTTGCTTAGAACCCAAGGAAGTAGGTGAAATCCTAAATGAATACTTTGCATCAGTATTCACAAAGGAGGGGGACACATTGATTGGTCGTGTCTCAGAGGCATATGTACCCTGTTAGAACAAATCACAATTACAAGAGAGGATGTGTTACATATTTTAGGGAGCATTAAGGTAGACAAATCTCCAGGGCCAGATGGCATCTGTCCAAGATTACTGAAGGAGGCAAGAGATGAAATTACTGGGCCTCCAACAGAAATATTTGTTTCTTCATTGGACACAGGCGAGCTCCCAGAGGATTGGAGGATAGTAAATGCGATCCTGTTATTTAAGGATAGCAAGGTTAACCCAGGTAATTACAGGCCAGTGAGCTTGATCCCCATGGTAGGGAAATTGTTGGAGAAGATTTTTAGAGATAGGATCTAAACGCATTTAGAACTGCACAGTCTCATTAGCGATAGACAACATGGTTTTGTACGATGGAGTTCATACTTCACAAGTTTGGTTGAGTTTTTTGAGGAGGTGACAAAAATAATTGAGGGAAGGGCTGCGCATGTCGTCTACATGGATTTTAGCATTTGATGTAAAGCATTTGATAAGGTTCTTCATGGCAACCTGCTGCAAAAGGTTAAATCTCATAGGGTCAAAGGTGAACTAGCCAGATAGATACAGAACTGGCCTGGCCACAGAAGACAGAGGGTAGCATTGGAGGGGTCTTTTTCTGATTGGAGGCTAGTGACTAGTGGTGTACTGGGACCTCTACTGTTTGTGATATATGTAAATGATCTGGAAGAAGATATAGCTGGTCTGATTAGTACGTTTGCAGACAGCACAAAGATTGCTGGAGTTGCGGATAGTGATGAACACTGTCAGAGAACATAGCAGGATATAGATAGGATGCAAAATTGGGCAGAGTAATGACAGATGGAATTTAATCCAGATAAATGTGAAGTGATGCATTTTGGTAGATCTAATGCAGGGGGGAGCTATACAATAAATGGCAGAACCATCAGGAGTATAAATGCACAGAGGGATCTGGGTGCGCAAGTCCACAAATCCTTAAAGGTGGCAACAAGTGGAAAAGGTGGTGAAGACGACATATGGCATGCTTGCTTTTATTAGACAGAACACAGAGTGTAGAAGTTGGCCGATGATGTTGCAGTTATATACAATGTTGGTTATATACATTTGGAATATTGCATTCAGTTCTGGTCGCCATACTACCAGGAAGACATGGAGGCTCTGGAGAGAGTGCAGAAAAGGTTTACCAGGATGTTGCCTGGTATGTCGGTTCTAAGCTGTGAGGTGACATTGAATAAGTCACATACGTACCAACTGAATCAAGAACAGCTTTTTCTCTGCTACTGTCAGACTTTTAAATGGACCTACCTTGCATCAAGTTGATCTTTCCCTAAACCCTAGCTATGATTGTACTCTCTCATTTCCTTTTCTATGAATCGTATATGTATAGCACAAAAGAAAATACTTTTCACTGTATTTTAATAAAGGTAACAATAATAAATCAAATCAGAGTCTCATTTGCTGCCAACAAAAGGTGTGGCTATGAATATCCTCATGGGCCCCAGTTATGCCTGCTTTTTCATGAGTTACATGAAACTTAGGCCCACTCCTGCAACTCCTTTTCCATTACATCGATGACTATCAGTGCCACTTCATGCTCTTGTCTGGACCTGGAAAAATTTATCAACTTTGTTTCCAATTTCCATCCTTCTCTCACCTTCACATGATCCATCTCTGACACTTCCCTTCCTTGACCCTTCTGGCTTGATTTCTGACCACCAATATTCATTACAAACCTACCCATTCCCATCGGTACCTCAACTACACACTCTGCTTACTGTAAGGACTCCATCCCATTCTCCCAGTTTCTCTTCCTCCATCACATCTGTTCTGATGAAGTTACTTTCAAAAAGGTACTCCTGATATGTCTGCTTTTTTCCTTAACCAAGGGGTCCTCCTATCTGTGCTTAACAGGGTAAAGTCTTCTGCAGTGGGGAGGATAAACGCAGACTGGATGATCGTTTT
Organism: Sphyrna mokarran; assembly: GCA_024679065.1. Taxonomy (NCBI): domain Eukaryota; kingdom Metazoa; phylum Chordata; class Chondrichthyes; order Carcharhiniformes; family Carcharhinidae; genus Sphyrna; species Sphyrna mokarran. The sequence goes on along the minus strand of JAGIQG010000006.1, from coordinate 34,278,885 downwards.
GCATAACACCTTTGTCAGTCCACAAGCATCACCCCAATCTACCTGTTATGTGCCATTTTAACTCAGTACCTTGATCTTATGCTCAGATGTCCATTCTTAGCCTGCTGCAATTCTCCAGTGAAGCCCATTGCAAGCTACAGGAGCAGTACCTCACTTTCCATTTGGGCACACTGCAGCCCCTGGGACTTGATGTTAAGTTCAGTAACTAGATTTTTACCTTTCCTCTTCATCTTAAACTTACCCCTCCCCCTTTAAAAAATATCCCATACATGTATTGCCTCGATACAAACCCCACCTTCACACCTGTCTTGTTGCTTTTTATTGCAGTTTCTACAGATCGAACACATTCTCCCCGCCTTGAGCTCTGATGAAGAGTAAAGGACTTGAAATGTTAACTGCTTCTCCCCTAATAGATACTGGCAAACTGCTGAGCTTTTCAGACATCCTCTGTTCTTGATTAGATTCCAGCATCAGCAATCTTTTGCTTATTCTAACTTACTTTAAGATTCGAAGAATAAACTTATCAGAGTCAAGAACAACTCATTTGGGGCCAGAATCTCTCATACTCAAGTAATGATACTGCGTCAATGGCAACAGCAAGATTAATGACAATGATGGCATTCATGCGATGATATGCACCACCATGATGTTACAATGCCAATTATGTGCATAGCCAACATTCTACATACAGCTAGTCCACATGAAATCAGAAGGCAGAGAATTAAAAACCCTCAATTACTTTGAAACCAAATTATTCTAGCTGTTTTCTAGAATTTCCTTCCAGGAATGAGTCAAATTAGTTTACCTCAGTTAGGCTGGCAGTAGAGATAAGACAACTTGGTAGGGAAAAGGAAAAAAAAGGTCTGATTTCCTGATCAGCTTTCAGCAACCCCCTACTTGGGGAGATAGCAAGTCTGCAGCAATCCTTAACTATCCTTCTAGAACAAAGTTCCTTCAAGAACATAGTAATTCAGGCAAGAAATGGCAAATAAAGCAATACCATCTCAAGGGTATCAGCTCCTGTGGAAAAATACTCCAGCATTTTTCAATGCCATCAAAAAAAGGATTCTCCATTTTAGAAGACATAAACATGAGTAAATGTGGACTAATGCAATCTATGCCCGTGTGCAGCAAGACCTTGACAAAATTCAAGGTTAAGCTGATAAGTGGTAAGTGATGTTTGTGCCCTGCAAGTGCTAGGCAATGGCCATCTACAAGACAGAATCCAATCATCTCCCCTTAATTCAAAGGTGTTCCAATTGCTGGATACCATATCAACATCATCTATTAACATGACCAGAAAGAGAACCAACCATATACTGTGGCTACAAGAGCAAGTCAGAGGCTGGAAATTCTACGGAGAATAACTCATCCCCTCATTCCCAGAAACATGCCCACCATGCATGAAGCACAAGGCAAAAGTATCGTGGAATACTCTCCACTGACCTGGATGAGGGCAGTTCCAAAAACACTCAAGAAACTTGACACTATCCAGGACCAAAGCAATCTGCTTTATTAGCGTCGCACCTACTACCTTCAACATTCATTCCCTCCACCATCAATGCACGGTGGCAGCGTTACTTACCATTTACAACCACCATCTTCTCAAGAACAAATGCTGCTCTTGCAGGTTACACCCACATCCCCTGAAATAACAGGAGAAAAATTGGAAAAGAGAGAGAGAGGAGAGACACAGTCACAGGAGGAGGCGTGCCTTCCATTAGAAATAAAATTAAGTACTAATTGCTGATGTAGAAATTCCGTTCTATCAATTTCAGAAGTCAAACTAAGAATTAAGCGCAGTTACCTGCCCTAAAATTAGACTACACACTTGAATTAACTTCCAAAATTCTATTTCATACATGGATGATCAGGAGAGATGACTAGTTTTAAAGCCATTCTTATGCCAACAATTCCTATCAATGGAATCCATGTATTATTTTTGATCTACAAGGTTCAATATGATGCCCAATTATGGCAATTACTATAAAATCTCCTAACCACAGATACCAAAACAGAATGGAAATTCAACTACTATTAGGGAACAAATTCAGGAGCATAACATGTCTTTTAAAATGCAATATAAACTAGCTGACCTTCACTGCAGTAGTTTGAGGTCAACTTTGTCAAGCTTAGTCACCACTACTATTTCAATTATTTGCTACAGAGCCTTTAACAGAAATGTAAATTCACAAGGCTTATACTGATAACATGCAACTCATTTCAATCATAGAATACCCCTGCAGAAGGAAGCCTTTTGGCCCATCGAGCCTACATTGACAAGGTTTAGAGGGATACAGGTTAAACCCAGGCAAATGGGACTTGTTCAATTTAGGAAACCTGGTCTGCATGGATGAGTTGGGCTGATGGGCCTGTTTCCATGCCATACATCTCTATGACTCTCTGCAAGGCCATCTCTGATCGCTTCCTTATATCCCTCACCACCCAAATCCTCCTTTCCTAACCGCAACCCTACTCTCGTTTTGTACCTTTTCCTGAAGAAACAAATCCCCAATTCACCAACAATTGCAGCACCATCTAGCCTTTGACCTTCTGTTTGCTATTTCTGCGGCTACTTATTTACCTGGGATGAGTGTGCTTGAAAACGAACAGGTTTAAAATTCTTCTGTGATCAGAATGAAATACAATTGCTTTTAGTTCATTTCAAATGAGTAGAATTATTAAAACTTCAAGTAGGTAGAAACATTATTTTTCCTAGGTTTCTTTTTAGCAAGGCTGTGGGCCAATGCATTTGTATCAAGTCACCATAGAGACCTCAGCATTTCAGCATTCAATGCAGTTCGTGCATTTAATTCAGGATGAAGTCTACACAAACAACAGAACATGATCTTGCTTACACATATGTGAAGTGAAACAAACTATGGCAATCACAAACTATTTTCCAATATGAACCAATTTTAACCCACTATCACTTCCTCAAAAGGAAATTAGGATGGACTTCGTCAGCAATGCCCACCTCCCAAGATCAAATATATTTTTTTAATTGAAAAAACAGAACAGTAATAAAGCAGCATGATAATATGCACACAATAAATATTGTTGAAAATCAAGATGTTACTGCTTGCTGCTGAGAACAAAGTGGTGACATTCAGAAAACTGGCACTAATTCACTAAAACCAGGTGTTTTGGCGTTCTTTGGAGCTAGGTATCGCCAAAACTTCGGCCAACGCAAAGACCCACAAAAGCCAGTGTCTCAGTTTAAAGGCACACTTTTGTTAGTCAATACAATGCATCTCTGCAGAGAAGGCTCTGAGCTTTCCAATATAATTCAAGTTACAATGCACAGATTGACCAATTGTACATTTCTCAAATCAAATGTCCCCATTTTCTGTCAGTTATGACCAAATCATCTTCAATATCAATCAATTAATAACACTTATCACATAATTTAGCCAATTACATTCTACTCTCTGACATCATGAGATTTCATTGGTTCGTAGAATCCAGATGCTTCCTCATCCTATTGCTGATGCTTCTTCTTCTGTTGCCTAGTGATCCACGATGCTTAGCTACAAAGGTCAAAATTAAAGTTTGAACCAATTCATGCAATGTCACTGGCCAAACCAGACAGATGGACTTTCTCACACCTGAGAGAGGACCTGTCTCATCTGAATATTGTGAAAAATTCTATTCATAAGTAGTCCTGAGAACCTTAAGGCTAGAAACTGTCACAGATAAGAACTTGCACATTGAGGTTTTGTTTCCTAAGAATGTGGTTCTGCCTACTCAAGCTTCATCCAATCATCTCTTGTAGCAGCTTGCTCTTGGCTAAAGTGCACAATTACTTTATAAAATACAGTGAATATATTTAGTATTTGAATGCATGTTTAAATCAAATATTTGTTCAAATCTCAATCTCATGTACCTTTATGCAGGCCATTTCCTTGTTAAACTATCTAATTTGAGGTTATTTCACCATGTCAGTGCTTTGATTCGTGCCTTAAATCTCTCATTTAAAATTTCTCTAACCTACTCGGATTTTCTCTCCAGGTGCTCCCCCCAACAACTTCTCCTAGCCTGCAGAACCCAGAAATTTGGGCTCCACTGTACCTTTCTCCTTATCTCTTGGCCTCACCACCTTATAAATCCTACAACACAGTCATGTGGTCAACAGTAGAGGGCACCCAGTTACTGTAATGAGTGATAACAACCAGCTCCAGGTTATTGCAAGATGCATTCACAGTAGTTGGGGTTTGGATCCGGGTGCAAACTGTGGTGGGGCTGCCCATTCCGAAGCTCATGGATTGTGCCTTGGACAGCAAAACTTCAGGAACAGACTGAAAACATAAGATAGAGGTCAAGCGTACTGACAACTAAGAGTTAGTGGTAGAAAAAGGATGATATTTCAGCATGAAAAGTTGGTAATCCACCAAATAGCAGGAATTTCTCATCTGATTTACTCAACTGCACTTCCACTTTGGATTCCTAGTCTCCAATAAAACTATTATTTTCTCTCACTCTGGTCCCCAACTAGCTTACATCCAAGGAGCACAGATTGCAAAGGGGATGGTGGGCAACTGGTTTAACCATCCACTGCCAGATCTGATAGAATTTAACCGGTGCTTATCAGTCTTGCTCTCATTTGCTAGGACTACTCACTATTTCAGAATCCTCTTGGAATGGAAAGATAACCGTTAACATTTTTTTCCTATGGGAAACTGTCTTCCAAAATACCTTTCCCTTCCAATCTCACCTCTCAAGTGAGAGAGGCTCATGGACTTACTTCTTTGACACTAAGTTCGAGACTATTCAATTAGCTGTCCGTGCCATGTCATGCTCTCCCAAAAGCCTAACATAACCAAACTGTCTTTAATATTTTCTTTCCACCCTATTCCTAAAATTGCATCTTTTTCTACTCTCTTCCTATATCCTCTCATGCCCTCCAAGGTCACCTTGTCCACTACATCCATTTCCTGTTCCCCTGAATTTAAACTGCTGATCACCAAACATCCACTACACTCCCCCGCAGCACCCACGTCAGTTGGAGATGTCGATGGTCTTCTTTCTTAAGTTATATGCCTCTATTTTGGAGCTGCTGTCATCATCCTTCTCCTCGAAAAAAACTATTCTTAACCCCACTGCCCTTGTAAATTAATAACCCTTTTCCAACCTCCCTAGTGTTTTATAAGTCTCTGAATGTATTGTCACTTACCAACACTATTCCCATCTTTTCAGGAACTCCACGCTTGAATCCCACAAATCAGCTTTCTGCCCTTGCTACAATACCAAAACAGCCCTTATTAAAATTGCAAACAACAGTGATGAAAGCAAAGATAAACTTTCCCTCCTCCTCTTTCTATCTTGAGTCTGACGCAGTTCACCATACCAGCTTCCTCCCAACATCTTTCCAATGATGTCCAGCTCAATAAGACTGCTCTTACCAGTTTCATTTTCATCTTTCTTATCAAAACCACAGAAACACTTGCAATGGCCCATCCTGCTTCCGCACCAGTACCTTTGGAATCCCCAAGAACATATCCTTGACTATTGCTTATTAAATATGCTGCCCCTTAGTAACCAAAGGCAGCACTAGTTTTCACATTTACACTGACAACACCCAGCTGTTTCACTGTCTTCACTCCTTGCCTGTGGCTAAATCAACAGACTGCGTATCTAACATTCGGTATTGGATGAACAAGAATTTCCTCAAATCTATATTAGGAAGATTGAAGCCAAACTCCCTTCCCTAATGACTCCATCCTTTTCCTTGGCAGCAATCTGAGCTTAAGTCACAATCTGAATGGCATTACTGTAAGCTGATCTACTGACTTTATATTCATGCTATCACTCAGATTGCTGATTTCCACTCCTACAATACGAACAGATTTCCCTGCCGAAATTTTCATTCATGCCTTCTATTCCAACGCATTTCTATCTGATTTTCCACATTCCATCCGCCACAAACTTAAGATAAGCCAAATTATGTTCTCCGTGCCTCAACTCACAGCAAGTCCTGTTCCCCTATCATCCCTCTATCTGCTTAACCACATTGCCTCCTGGTCAAGCAGCATCTTGATTTAGAATTCTCATCCTGGCTTTCAAGTTCCCCACAGCCTTGCCCCTCATCTTTATAATCACCTACAGGGCCTGAACTCTTCCAGATATCTGATTTCTTCTAATTCTGGCCTGTTTGCAAACTTGATTTTAATTGCTGTATCACTGGAAGTAGTAATTCAAGTTCCCTAGACCCAGACCTCTCCATCTCCCTTTCAATCTTTAAGATAGGTTTTAAAACCTCTCTCTTTGCCCAAGCTTTAGACATCTGACCTTGTATCACCCTGTATGGTTCACTGGTAAATACTGTTTTATATTACTCCTTTGAAGCACGTTGGGATATTTCATGATATTAAAGATCACATAACAGCCTGTAACTTCTGGTGGAGTGACAATTTCGGCAGATTTTCACTCCACTTGTAATCATTTATCTTGAAATCCACACTCCTTTCTCACCCGACATTCCGACTTAGCCCAGGTGAGACCCGAGTAGTGCAGCAGGTTCCCATAACCTTCTAGAATAGTGATGGAGGTAAGAAAGGCGTGTCTTTTTTATGGCACTAGCTACTCTAAATTGGCTAAGTTTGAAAGTCTCGCCACTTTGACAACTGTCAGGAAACAGAGGTAGTTTAAATTTAAATGGACATTAGATTACCTTCTTGGTCACTAGGTTACAATTTATTTGCAGACAATAATAAAAGTTTCAACTGGGAGAATTACTTTTTCTCAGCCATCAATCTCTTATCTTTATCTGATTTTACATCAGACAGATGTCTGATCTCCTGTAGTCTCTGATCACAGTTTCGAATGTTCTGAAATCATCTTTTACAGTTCTGATCTCTAAACCTTCTATGAGTTCCTTTCTAATTTGCTCTACGGAACGCTAGCTGGCCAGGTTACTCCATTATACAAGCAGATCTGAGAAATCCATTATATCTTGTTTCCAGTCTCCAACTCAACTGACTTGTTTCTGGGGTACAGATTTTAACACAAGGAAGCTGCCCCAAAGATTGCTAAGCAATTATTGGGAGTCTGTATTCCAAATCTCTACAACACAATGGAGTCACAGCTGGATATTGAAATAAAGCCCCTATACAGGCAAACACTGTTTATTCAGTCCGAAAACTAATCACAACTTCCTTGGAAGCACAGAAACTTTATTTTAAATCTTTATCCATAGACATACAAATCCTTAAAGCTAACTCTGTTTCCTAACATGGATTTAATATAGTGATATTGTACAAAGTGTACAACTCTAGTTAGAATCATGTTAAACAAAAGTGTCTGCATGCATGCGGTTTTGACTTCAGTTCAAACTATGGCTTTATTGTGTTGAGAGACTATATACTATGGTAAAAGTAAACTCAAGCTTGGAAAAAAATGAGATGTTGCTAAGCAACCAGAGGTCAGCTTTAGAGAGAAAGCCTTTTGACTTTGTGTTTAACTGGATCCAGGTAGTTGGAGAGAGGAGGCTAGAGAAGGAACAGTTCTCAGCTTTGCTGGAAGCAGGAAAGCTACAAAATGGCATAATGTGAATAAAAGCAAGCTCTGGAGAAGCTAAAGGACAAATAGTTCTACGAACCAGGTCCTGATAATAAAGGACAGGATAAAAAGAGTAACAAGCAAGGATCTTAACCCAGAAAAATCAGGATTTAAAATTAGTTTAAATGAAGCTAAGAAACAACAAAACATTAGTAATTTTTGAACCCCTACAAGTAGCTGTAATGTCAGTCATATAAATCAGGAAAGAAGTGTATGTAACAAGGGTAATACAATAATCATAGAACATTAAACGAAATTTGCAGTACAGTAATTGCGTAGATGAACTTGTGGAATGCATTTATTTTTCTGTGTTGAAGATCCAATGAGAAGTGATTCAGCAAACCTTTTTTTGGAGGAAGGATCCTTTTACAAATAGATTGACTATCAGATTTTCCCATTCCATTAAAATTATACTACACTAGTTATTTTTAAAGATGCTGCATGTAATGTATGTATTTAGGGTAGGTGTACAGATAATGTTTTCATTTGTGGAGAATCCAAATCTAGGGCCCATAGTACAGGAAGGTTACAAATCAAATCAGTAGAGAATTAAAGAGAAATTATTTTCCTAAAAATGGTTAGAATGTGGAACTTATTACCACATGTTTGAAGCACATTGCTAAAATGCTTTCAAAAAGAAGTGAGTAGGAAAGAAAAAAGGACATGCTGGAAAATTGAGTGATAGACCAAAAGGATGGAGATGAAGAGAATGAATATCAGCATTGACTAGTAAAATCAAAGAGTCTGTTTTCATGCTGTATCTTCCTTGGAATCAATGTAATTACCAACCAACAAATCCTGATATGTGGATTGACAGGTCATTTACAGAATACGCTTAAAGAGTTGTCCATCTGAGCACTCCTTCAGTGAGTCAGTGCAAAATTCTGATTCACTCCCAATCACTCCTGCATTACTTTGCAATGAGCTGTAGTTACCGCATCCACCATCCTGATCATAAAATGTTATGGGGAATACGGTTATTTTGTTTGCACCCTCTTCAAACCTTGGCATTCTCACCGAAAAACAAAATCTCTTTGACAGTGGACTTCAGCACTTGAAAACTGGTTTATCAGGCAAGGACATCATGTTATCATGTCCATGGGTTAGGAGAATCAGGTCACAAGACTAAAATAAGGTTAAATAATAACTTACTTTTGTTAAGAATGATGAAACAATAAATAAACTCTTCTGCTGATGGAGCGCAAAAGAACGAAAAAATCTTATCAGTGAAAACACTCAAATTGTGTACTGCTATAAAGATAGAAAGAACAAAAACATCTTGTGCATCATTTCTGCCCCATTAAACTACACGAATTTCAAGAGAAATTAACATGTTTGAAAACTCTCAAAAGTTTAGCATCTGGACAGTAATCTAAGTGCATTTTTGAACATGTTTCTGTATTATAAAAATACAAGTTGCTGGATAGCATTATCACAGTTGCCACTGACAACAGAAATGACAAAGACAGATCTGAAAATAATGGACAGATTTTAAGTTGAGTCGGAACCCTGACAGCAGCCGAAAATATACTTCAGCAATGTCCACTGCTGGTTGGCAACAGCACTTCTTTTGTCCCCTGTCTTCCAAATCCTCTAAATTCTACTGGCATTACTAAGCTGCTGGCAGATTTGCTGTCCAATGCAGAACAACCGCACACCCCCTTAGAGCTTCTGGCTGAATCAGAGCTGGCAGCCCAGCAGCACTACCACCACAAGCAGTGGCCACTGCAAAGGCACTTAGAGGATCCAAAATCAACAGCAGATGGGTCCAAAAACATTTATGTATTAATGAAATTCGACTGGTGGAAGGGAAATCTTTGAACCAAGTGCTGGGGCCATGGAGGCTCTCTCCCCTGTCAAAGCCCCTTCTTTGAAGAAAAAACTACTCACACCTCCCCAATGATGCAGTCCTCATCAGCAGTCCAGATCAAAATAGGAGAGCTATCAATAATCTACAATATTCCATGGGATAATCTAGATATTTTCTTTCAATAATATCTTCTGGGAGCAAAAAAATGAAAATTTTGTTCGCCACAATTAAACTAAGTTCCTAAATAAAATTTCTTCTCCTGTGTTAAGTAGCACATGGTTTGTAGGTTAGATTTTCTGACCAAGTTGAGAGAAAATTTATTATATTGATGAAATTGATGTATATTGTGTTTATGTATATTAGCTTCCCCTGAATTCTGTACTGCTTCTGCTTTCTCATCTAACATTCAATCTTGGATGACCAATAACTTCTTTCACGTTTGTGATCTGAAAGATCAAAGCAATCATTTCATTCCACTGTACAATTTCTGTAGCTTAACTGCCTTCCCTTCTCCTCCCAGCCAATACATCATGCTGAACCAGCATGTCAATCCGTTAAACACTGAGAAAGATTTCATAACCCCAAACTGTTCTGTCCCAGAGACTAGCTACACCACCACATCACCCATTTCTGCCCACAAAATTCAGTTCACATGATGCCAAATATCAACTTATTTCTAGATTCAAATCAGTCCAATGCTCTTCTGGCTAACATTCCATTCATCCTCTTACGTTCAGCTGATTCACATCCAATATTGCATCGTCTCAATGATAATCTCACTGTCTCAGTATGCTACACTGACTCCCAATTTTCAAATTAGTCCTTTAAATCTCACCACATTTCTCCCTCCTGCACTTCAGACCTTTCCACTCTTCTCATTCAGGCCTCTTATGTATCTATTCTGGAATTCCTTTTCAATGTCTCTCATCTCCTTCTACTCAAGACATTAAAAGAATACCAAAAATCTTCCCAACAACTTTTGGTCAACTTTAATCATTTTGACTTCTTTAGTTCAGTACCCATTTTCCCTTATTATACCTCTGGTAATCTTTTTGGGAGTTGGTGTACACAGAAGTAACTATAAATTCAAGTCATAGTTGTAGCGAAAAGCAATAGATCATTTGTTAAAGCTAACATTATGCTACGTTTTGCTAAATTATTCAGAGCGTCAAGAGTGTTATATGGAACAAATAAGGTATACAAAGGTAAGCTGCTCCAATTCGTTGGTGGCACAAGGATGGACAGATGCAGATTTACAATTTTGGGCATGAAATGCATTGTTCACAGGATGTGGGTGCACGGGCTAGGCTCGCATTTATTTCCTATCCTTAATTGCTCTTGAAAAATGGTAGTGTGACACTTCCTTGAATTGAAGTCCTTGTGGTGCAGTTACAACCATAGCATTGTTGGTAAAGGAGTTATGTCCCAGCAACAGAAACAGCAATGTAGTTTCAAGGCATGATGGCCTGTGACTTGTAGAAGAACTTGCATTGTTCCCATGTATCTTCTGCCCTTCTCCTTTGAGGTGCTCATTGTCACGGCCTGCCAAAGAAACCTTGGTGAGTTCCTTCTGCATATTTTGTAAATGGTACACACTGCTGTCACTGCGCATTGATGGTCAGGGAACAACTCCTGAAGTCGACCAATGGACTATCAAATAGGCTGTTTTGTCCTGGATGATATTGAGCTTCTTGAGTGTTGTTAGAGTTCCACTCATTCAGGCAAGTACAGAGGATTCCATCACAGTTAACTAAGTTTTTTGAAAAGATAAAGTGGCAGTTGATGTGGTTTACATGATTTCAGTAAGACTTTTGACAAGGTCCCACGTGGAAAGCTGATCCAAAATGTTCGAATCCATGGGATTCAAAACACATTGGCAAACTGTACCCAAAATCAGATCTACGGGCAGTACGAAAAAGTCCATGAACAGGCGGCACAATGGTTAGCACTGCTGCTTCACAGCTCCTGGGTTCGATTCCCAGCTTAGGTCATGTGCAAACTCCACAGACATTTTCCTCGTGTCTGCATGGGTTTCCTCTAGGTACTCTGGTTTCCTCCCACAGTCCAAATATGTGCAAATTAGGTTGATTGGCGATGCTAGTATTGCCCCTCAGTGCCCTGAGATGTGTACGTTAGAGGGATTAGCAGGTAAACGTGTAGGGATATGGAGTTAGGGCCTGGGTGGGATTGTGGTCAGTGCAGCTCGATGGGCCAGATTGCTTCTTTCTACCCGGGAGGGGTTCTATGATTCTATGAAAGTAATCTTAGTGTACAAGTCCATAGATCTCTGAAGATAGGTCGGCTGGTGAAGGCATATGGAATGCTTGCCTTCAATAGCTAAGGCACAGAATATAGGAACAAGGAGGTCTTACTGCAACTTTATAAAACACTGGTTAGGCCATAGATGGAGTACTGTGTGCAATTTTGATTGCCACACGAAGTACATGATTGCACTGGAGATAGTGCAGAGGAGATTCATTTAAGCAGCAACTGAAGGTGCACTTAAATCACCAAGACACAGCAAAGTAAGGACGACGTGCTAGTAAGTGGGATTAGTATGGATGGTATTTAATGGTCAAAGGCATGTTGGACAAAGGGCCTATTTCTGTGCTGTACGACTCCAAGGCTGATTTGAGCCTTGTGGATGGCAGATAAACTTTGAACTTATCAGAAGGTGAGCTACTCACTGTAGAATTCCCAGCCTCTGACCTGCTTTTCAGCCACAGTACATGATTGGTCCAGTTCGAAATTAGACGAATGATAACTCCCCCTGAATGTTGGTAATTACCTCAGCTGGAAGCAAAAACATCCAGCTGAATGATCATGACTGGGATGGTGGAAGCAGGACCATCTCTGACCTTGATCCTCCAGTCAGTATCAATGTTGAGTGCATCTTTTCATGACCCAATCGTCCTGTAACTACACACCGGACTTCTGCCTCCAGCTGAAGCATCAAAGGGTCAGAACAGAAATAACTGGAAGATATTCAAGGAGCAAGAAGCGAAGACCACAGAGGCTACCATATTCAGGTAAGCTTTTAAAGTTCTAAGACTTAGGGTGAAGAGTGGATTAATGGGTGGGGTGGATCTGGTTACAGGAACAATTGGCTACTCAGGTCAGGTCAGAGTAGTCAGGTGGTCAGGGAGGCAATTGGATCAGGTAGGAGGTGATAAGAAGGGTTTGCCGGTGGTGCTTAGTGGAGCTACACTGGCTGATCACTTACACCAGATCTTAACTGTGTAACTTTTACAGGGCAAGTATGAGGGAAAGTCCCCATATCTGGCCCTTGTCTCCATTCTGAACTCTAGTTTGAAGACATTCACAAAGGGTTCCAAGCAGCACAAATCAGCCTACTGGTACTGGTAGTTCAAACTTCTTGGACAATTAAAGCTTGTGCACATGTCAGGGCTTCCACTGAGGTGACACACATTTCTTCACTCCAATATCAATGATCCACATATTCAAAGATTTGAGCTATGTATTTCAAAAGGAAGCACTTGAAGGAAATAAACCAGAAGTGCTAGAGCATAGAAAAAAAAAACTGATTGGAGTGCTCTACAGAAAAACAGCATGAATTTGAAGGACTCAGTGGTCTCCTTTTGTGCTGAATAAACTTTATGACTCTGGTTCAGGTCTTAACTGCTCTGTTCAAGGGTTCATCCTGCATGGTGGTTCACTGAAAGCTGGGCTGGCCTGTAATGCAACCCTATGTCAGTTTCAAGTCAAAGAATCAAGTGATGTGCAAACCACAACTCAATTATCATGGAATCATAGAATACAACCTAACAGTGCTCAGCCCATCGAGTCAACATCAATTCTGCAACAGAACATCTGATTTTAGCACCTTTACACAAATAAATATTAACTAACAAATCACACTGATTTATCTGAATGTATTTCCAATTTTCACTTGAATCTGAACAAGTGATGAATTTACACAGGATATAAAATGTAGATTTGTGGTTTAACAGCAAACAAATCATTAAAGATTCTTCTCTCTTCAAATTAGAGTGACGCGACTTTGCAGAATTACCTACTTAGTGGAGGTCTGTTTTTTTCTCTATTTTAATCAATTTCAAGTTCCTAAGTAAACTTTTTCATAAAATTCAACATAAACCGCAGGGACTGAATTTGAAAGTTCAGCAAATCAAGGGCACAGCAACAACTCTTTGTTTTCAATTCAGACTCGAGTAATTTAACTATTCTAAAAAGGAGCTCCATGCCTCAAGTTACTTCGTTCAGAAACAATTTAAATAGTCAGTAATTATCCTTAAAAATATTTAGAAACAGGATATATTGACTTTGACTAAATACGTATTCTATTAAAATTAAGTAGAAGTTAAACCGCTCAGTAAGTTTACTAGGATTGCCAATATTATTTTTCAGCTCAATTAGACAGATCATTCCGGATCATGCTTGCTGTAACCCATCAAGTTGTTGGCACTATATCAAATACCTCTCAAGAGACTCCCTATACAGGCATAAAATCGTCTTTCATTCCAACACGTGAGCCTTTGCTTTTTATTAATTCTCCCTATCCACAGCCAGGCACATTAAACTCAGTTCAGTAGCTTTTTAGAAGTTCTTAGGATTAATCATTACTGCACAAGAAGAGGCCATTCAGCCCATATTCTGAATTTCCTCAATTTTTGAAGTAACTAGCAAACAACATATTCCATGATGATCATGAAATACAGCATAGGAGAAACTTCCTTTAAAATGTCTTGTGAAGCGTGTTTTTTTTTTAATTCATGGGATGTGGGCATTACTGGTTGGGCCAGCATTTACTGCCCATCCTTAATTTTCCTCAAGTTGGTGGTGAGCTATCTTCTTGGACTGCTGCAGTCATGTAGTGTCAATACTATTAACATCTGTTTCTCCGTCTGCCAAACCGAGCTTTGATTAGGTGATTTGATCCTCCTGCTCAATGGTCAATCATCCAGCAGTGCTCTCAAACAACAAGTGAGTTTGGATACAGAAGTTAAAAAAAAGTAGTCAATAAAGGGAGAAAACAAAAGGGAAACTGATAAATAAAACTGCCAGTGACACCATTTAAAACTGGCTTGTTGTTAATACACGATTGAAACAAAATGACGCATGTTTGGTTGCAAGATTAGTATAACTGCCTTGATTTCTTTGTTCTTCACAATACCCATGTCTCAAACTTAGTATGCACAGTTTGAAAGACTGCTAGATGAACCAATTAAACAATCTCAATATTAAAGGACATCAAAACAAACAGATTTGCATCAATATAAAATATTTCACATCTTCAGGGCATCACAACTGATCAACTAAAAGAATTATTATTGTAGAAGTGCAGCCACCAGTTTGGTCACAGGCCAGATAAATTTGCTTTGACCAAGTTGATGGAGGAGATGTTAGCAAACACAAAATGTTACCTCCTCAGTTCTTCAAATGGTGCCCTGGGGTTTTTTATATCCACCTAACACCAGACATGCCTATATTTCATATCTCATCAAAAAGGCAGCACCTCAGGCAGTCTTCCCTAAGTGTTATACTAATTGTCCTGATGTCTTGACTGATATTTATCCCTGATCCATGACTTATAAAATAAAAAGGGATCACATCACATCACTGTTTTTTTGTTGGACCATTCACTGCACAATTTGATTGTCATGTTTCTCTATAATACAACAGTCACTCACTTCAAAAGTACCTAATTGGCTATGAAGCAACTTGGAATATCCTGAGGTCATTAAAGTTAGATAAATTTAAGTATTTTTATGAAATATTATAATAGTGGGAAAATTCAATTATCGGTTTAATCTTCAGGAATAAATTAAAACTTGCATCTCAAAAATACAGTTCATTACTGGACATATGGGATTTAATGGAGTAATACTGAATTCGAACTTAAATTGACCATGTTTTCATGCTCTTTTAAGATGCACAGCCTTTAACTTCTAAAACTTTTATTTATTGATTTATTGCTAACAATAGAACAGTTGTTGCTTATGCAAGTGCTTCAATTAAAATCCTTGCACAAAACCTTGTCTTCAATGAACCGCAATTTCCTGGAAAGAGCAACGGCATTGTTTTCAACCTTCACAAGGGACATCACACTGTTGCCAATTCCATTCCCATCTAGTACTTGATTCCAGCCTAAACAAAGCTGTTTGCAAGCTCAACAATTTATTCAACCCTGAGCCAAGTCTCACACCAACCTCTGCCCACCTATTGCTGAAATCCTCATTCAAACCTATATCAACTCCAGGTAAAACAGTTCCAATATTTCCTTGAATGGCCTTCCATCACCCTGCACCTACTTCAGCTCCTCTAAAATTATTCTGTCTCTATTCCACCCGATTTCTCATCGCCCATGGCCTACGTAACTGCTGACCCCATAATGCCTCATTTGAAATTCTGACTGTTATACTTAGATCCTATGGCTTTTCCTTTCCCATTTTTGCAATGTCCTCCTGTCTTACAGCTACCTGCTTTCCAAACCCTGCCTTTCTTTGATTATGGCCTCATGCATTCACCCAAAACACTTTTCCCACACTACTGGCCCTGCCTCACATCTACCTAAACCCAACGCTTTGGAATTGCCACTCAAAACCTCTACCTCTCCAGTTTTTGGCTTTTTTAAAACCCATCTCTTAGACCAAACTTTTGATCACCTTTCTCAACTCTCCTCCTTCATTTAAACTTGCCCCTCTACAAAGCAAATTGTGCCCTGTTTCAGAGATTGTCAACATGCAATTTTATTGAATATTAAATTAATTTTATTTTGACCACTGGTTTACTTAGTGCCAATGTTGGTTTGATTTGTCTATAATGATTTCATTTAACCCTTTCTGAATAGAGACACAACATTGCCATTCAGCAGTTTGAGTTCTACAAAAAAGTCTTCGTCTAATCTTGCCTACACAGCATCATTTCACATTAACGTCATTCTCCAATTAGAAGTCTGCATTCACGTTGTATTGCTGCTATTTCAAACTGTCACCACATGCCTGGATATTGCTTTGCAACTCCTACGTTGAGCCTGTAAAAGCTGGTTCTTTGGTAAGGTTGGAACAGGCAATCTTGGGAAGGACAAAGGGGCTTCAGACATATCATTTCACTTAATGCCATTTTGCATAATAATTTTCCAAGAACAAATTAACAACAGTAAGCCACACTTCCTGTATCCCCAAAGGTATTTTGAAAGTACCTTTCAGATGTGATCAAAACATCTGCTATTTCTTTCATCACTCCATTTAGCCTTACGCAAAATAGTAGAATTAGATGTCTTTAATATCACTATTTCAGTTTTGGAATTATTTTCTTATTGATATTTATTCTACTTAGCTGCTCATCTAGATCTATAATACCACAACCATTAGCGAAATCCCATGTGGTATAGTACTCAGTTTGAAGCTCTCAGTTCTTTCATTCTCCAAAAGCTTTCCCTTTACATCTCCAATCTGCTTCACTCTTTTTTTTAAAAAGAGACATGGCTTTATAGATTCCTTGATCATTATTTCTTTTATATAAAAAAAAACAGGAGCACAGGAGGCTATTTGGGCCTTCGAGACTGCTGCACCATTCATTACGACCATGGCTGATCATCCAACTCAATAGCCTAATTCTGCTTTTTCCCATAACCTTTTATCCTATTTGCTCCAAGTGCTATACCTAGCTGCTATAGGCTCGAATGGAATCCTCCTATCATCTATGTTGAAATTCAACTCTATGATTCGAGTCAAAATTCAATGCACTTCCAAACATCAGTGATGTTGAAGACACTAAACAAAATCCATATGTTGCATAATTTAATCTACAATTTGACAAGACTAGCCCAAATTTATGATTTACTTTTCTTACCACTTAATGTGTTAAAATATGGTGCTTAAAAGAACAAAGAACAGAACAGCACAGGAAACAGGCCCTTCGGCCCAACGAGCCCGCACCGCCACCCCGATGTTCCCACCTCTACCCGCGATACCTGTCCACGTTTATAGAGCTATGGATTAAAAACCAAATTTGAGACAATTTAGGGAGAATTTGTTTTGCCAATTAGCCTAAGAGCGCATCTTTGGGATGTGGGAGGAAACCGGAGCGCCTGGAGAAAATCCACGCAAGCACGGGGAGAATGCGCAAACTCCCACAGACACAGGCCCAAATCCATGTATCTGCACAGCACAGCGATAGTCACTGAGCTGTCATGTTGCCCATCAAATGGTCCAAGTCAAGCATACACTAACGACGTGAAGCACTAGGATACTCTCGAAGAAGATCCAAGAGCAGCCCTCTCACGACCCATCACATGTATGCCCCTCGTTAGCCAACAAGGTGGACCAAAGCACCTGTAGGATAAAAACAAGTACATCAATATCATCTATTTACACACTTCCCAGGGACTCCCAAGGCTCATGATCCCTATTTTAAATCAGTTTTCTACACCCCTCCATTCCCATTCTGTTCATGTGCCCATCTAAGTATTTCTTAAATAACTCCAGAGTACCTGCCTCCACCACTTTACTTGGCAGCGCATTCCATACCCCCACCACCCTCTGTGAAAAAACTCCCTCTAGCATCCAAATTATACCTTACCCCCCTCACTCTAAGCCCGTGACCCCTTGTGCTATTTGAGTCCATCCTAGGAAAAAGCTTAACCCTGTTTACTCTATCTATCCCCTTCATGATCTTGTACACCTCTATTAGATCTCCTTTAAGTCTACATCTTTTTAAGGAAAACAGTCCCAATTTGTCTAAAGGGTTTTTTTTTGTATCAGATTAACACAGTTGTAGGTTTCTGCACACAAATCTCCAAATCAAGCGACTAATTTTCTCCATATACTGAATTTCTATTTGCTTGATAAGATGTGTATACTTACCAAAGACCTTAAGAGGTTGGCAAGGACCAAAATATAGGGACAATCAAGTGTGTACAAAGATATTGGAGTTTTGACCAGTAGAAAGTACAGAAGTGTACTCAAGTGCAAGTGAGTTCCCATGTACCTTTCCAGATTGATTGCCCTGCCTGTAAGGTACTGGCTTATAGTGCAATAGAAACAATTCCACGACCTAGTGACAGTTGTACAGCACCCTTATTGTTCCATCAGAATTGGATAGTCAATTAGCAGTATGCTGGTTCAGGTATTGGTTTCAGGCTTACGAAGTTTGCCAGAGCTTTGATTTGGTTTCAAGCTCCTGCCTCAGACACATCATCTTAGAGCCACTTCAGTTTCGGGAGATTTCATTGAACATTCATCGAATTTCTGTTTAAGTTAGTTAGGAATCCTAGTGATCAACATGCCATCCTATTAATAGGTTGCATCTATGTCCTTCTGCTTTCCTCATTCTTTTGACCCTTTTTGAGCAAAACGCTCATTTCTTTGTGCCTATAACGCCCTGAAGTACAGCAAACTCTAACAAAATGTATACCATCAGTTCCTAAATGAATATGCTGCTGCATACAGGCAAATGTGAGTTAAACATTCCAAACTTCAAGTCTTCCATCAGTTGACTTCAGTTTTCAACACACAATCTTCAGGAAAATACAGCTGTTAGTCCCTCATTCATCATGAAATACAAGCATCAGAAAACAAATGAAAAATCAAACCAGCTTTCCTCAGTGCTGGAAAGCTCGAGGCACTGAAATTTCAAATCCTACTTTTCAAGGTAAATTGGTGCTTTTTATTATTTTCCATATCCTTGCTCTGCTAAACTATCCCCAGAAACAGTTCAACATGATGCAATCAGCTCTATGGTGTGTGTAACATCAATCTCAACAAAAGTTCCATTCTTTAAACGCAAAAACTGGTTCAACCTGTTTCACGAACATCAAGTTAGGCTCTAACATAAACATCAGATTGTGAATCCAACACACATTAAAAATTTTCAATGTTAGCATTCCAACAGGACTGTTGATTTAAAAAAAACACACACTACATTTGGCATAGCAACTTGCAAATTAAAAGACATGATAATTGTAAATGAAAACTGAAAGCAGGCAAAGAAATACCTCCCAAGTCAGCTCTCAGATAGCAGACAGCACAAATTGTCCACACAATAGTTAACAGAGCTGCATGGTGTCATAGTGGTTATCACTGCTGCCTCACAGCTCCAGGGACCCAGGTTCAATTCCCAGCTTGGGTCACTGTCTGTGCTGAGTTTGCATGTTCTCACCATGTCTGCATGGATTTCCACCAGGTACTCCGGTTTCCTCCCACAGTCCAAAGATAGGCAAGTTAGGTGCAATGACCATGCTGAATTGCCCCCTGATGTCCCAGAATGCGTAAATTACAGGGATTAGCAGGGTTATGGGAATAGGGCCTATGAGGATTTATTGTTGGTGCAGACTCAATAGGCCAAATGGCCTCTTTCTGCACTGTAGGGATTCTATGGACGGAATAAAATTTTAAAAGGTATTATTTACTTTATTTCTAAATTCTAAAACATTGTATCTATGTAGCCTAATGGAATTGTCTATCCTACTGTTTTACAAGGCTTAGTGTTCAAGAAGGCCAGTCCCCACAAAAAACAAAAACCACAAAAAACAAAACAAACACCACAACCCAAAAAAACCAAAAAACAAAAAACAAACAAACCCAAAACCACAAAAACAAAAAAAACAAAAAACCAAAAAACAAAAAACACACACACCCACCCCCCAAAAAAACAAAAAACAAAACAAAACAAAAAAAAAAAACAAACACAACAACCCAACAAAAAAAAAAAAACACCAAACAAAAAAAACAAACCAAAAAACAAAACACAAAACCAAAACACAAAAAAAAAACAACAAAAAAAACCACACACACACAAAACCACCCCACAACACCCCACAAAAAAAAACAAAACAAAACCAACCAACACAAAAAAAAACAAAAACCAAAACAAACAAAAAAAAAAAACAAACCCCAAAAAACACAAACACACAAAAAAAAAACAACAAACACCAAAAAAGGGAGTGGAATGCCCTGCCTGCAGCTGTTGTGGAGCGCCAAGTTTGGTGGCGTTTAAGAGGTTAGTTGATAAGTATATGGAGAGAAGGGAATGGTTTAGTTAGGAGGGGCATTGCTTTTTATTTTGGTCGGCACAACATCGAGGGCCGAAGGGCCTGTTCTGTGCTGTATTGTTCTATGTTCTATGTTCTATGTCCAATAAATTACAGCATTTACATGCTTGGCTTTGCAGCATTGGCAGATATTGCAGTGTTCTTGCATTGCTTATAGAATGGAGGTTTTATAAATGGGAGTGGTATTTCATGCTAAACATGGGAGAAATGTCAAGAATTTACCTAAATCAACCACCAGTGTCATGATACCACAAATAAGCATAGTTATTTAGTGTTACTCAAATATCAAGCCTCAGTCTTCAAATCCTTTACACATTAATCACACTTTGATTAGCTTTATATTCATGAAGATATTCTGACACCACATGCACATTCAACAACAGGATATGTGGAACTGTTGAGTTTTGTGCCTTAATGATAGATGCTCAAATTAGAATTTCTGTTCAAGAACAGACTTGATAATATGCTTTTCTCTTCACCTGAATGTAGTTTCTACTTTTCGCTGTCTTTTTTTTTCAAATCATTCTTGGGTTTTTCCCGTGCCCTTCCTTATGACACTCCTGTCAGTATCGAAAATGACTTACTCCCTGAGTAGTTCCCCTTTTCTCATCATAGAATCCTACACAGTGCAGGGGGTGGCCATTCGACCCATCGGATCTGCACCAACCACAACCACACAGGTTCTATTCCCATAACTCCACATATTAACCCTGCTAATCCCCCCAGTACTATGGAGCAATTTGACATGGCCAATCCACCTAACTAGCACATCTTTAGAATGTAGAGAAACCTGAGGAAACTACACAGACACAGGAGAACGCATGCAGACAGCGACCCAACCGAGGAATCAAACCCAGATCCCTGGCACTGAGGCAGCAGTGCTAACCTCTGTGCCATCATGCCATCCATTAACACTAATATCGAACATATTTGCCCTAACCATCTGTTTTCTTTCCTCCATATTCTATATCCTTAGGGTTATTCCACTACTTTTGTTCCGATTTTCTCTAAATTGCACTGTTTGCTCCTTCAAAAGAAACAAAAGTAAAGGAAGCAAGTTTTTTTGAAGTGATATTAAAACAGTAATGGACAAATGCATAAGAATGAAGTAGACTGGTAAAAGCTTAAGTAAAAGATCGGTATTTTCTTCTTATTGGAATCCTTACTGGATTGATGTTGCTGCATTCAACATGCAATGTCCTAGCTAACTAAACAGTGATTCAGGATGATAATAAATAACAAAAATTGTTGTTTATGTTCATGTCTTGCAGGATCTATGCAGAGACAAATAGTTAAAAACTTCAGATCTGCGACCTTTCATCAGAACTCACGAGCTGTCAGTCAGTATTATAATCTGTTGAATAATTACAAGTTGCATATGTAGACTTTAAATGCAGGAAAGTTCTTCAATTGTGCTTGTGATCCACAGCACAGGATACATGTTTCCTGTAAATCTTTAAAGGTGATTTTAAAAAGGATTAATTGCCCAAACGAAGAAGGGGAAAGTTGGTGGCTGGACACAAGAAGCAGAGTCTAGAATTAGCCATCAAGTGTTGGCTGGTAAAAGTTCTACCCTATGATAAAACCAGATAGCCCAAATTTAAGATCAGCAAAAATATACAATATCATACTATTTTCCAACTGGAATTTGTTCTTTTAGTCAGCTGAGCATCTTACTGCACCAAGTAAAACATCACGAGGGGTCATGGGATTGTCAGTAACCATTATGAGATGTCGATGCTTTTTGTGCTATCGAACTAAATTATGAAAAACAGTACGGTTAGATTTTGCTCATCATTTCAGCAATTCAGTAAGATAAACTTGTATTTGTAATTCAAAAGAATGTTTTGAGTTGTGAAAGAAGGAACCAACTGGTATTTATCCACGACTTTTTTAAAGACTCGCATATTGTTGTTTATGCCTTCATTAGAGCTTTTTTCCTCATTAACTACAGAAATACGTGCCATATCCCAAGCAAATACAAGACGAATAAGATTGGTTAAGCAATTCTCATTGCATAATTAAATCTTACAAACCAACTTACAAATAATGCTCCAGGTGTACTCTACAAATAGGAGTCAGAAATAAGATGTTTGAGAGACTAAAAAGGTAAAACAGTTAAAAAGCTTTACACTATGAAGTGAACATACTAAAATGCAGACAGTTTAACCTCCTTATGATGATGATTCCTTGCTGTGATAGAGTTCCCAAGTGAACATTAAATGGGTGGTATAGGTGGACTACAGGACTGCATGCAACATCACAGCAAACTTCAATCCTCCTACACAACGCCCATATACAAAACCCTCCAGCAAGAGATCAATAAATCAAGGTTGGGGACTGAAATTTTCCTCTTCAAACACAGCAGGTGAGGCCAATTATCGTGTCCTCCTGTCGCTTGAACTGATATCAGTTAATTCACTGAAAACTAGAAACTTATCCTGGAAATTTGCTGCTTTTATAACTCTACTGTTCAGCATCTCAACTTTTTTGAACCTTAGATCAGATTCAGGAAGTTTAACTGACTTCAGCATAATTGTTGGCACTATGTACTATTACTGTCAGCTTTAGGATCTTGGATCAAAAATGGAGTTGCAGTTATAAAATATCATTTAATGAATTTTCTTAGGGTCAGTACTAGGGGTCAGCAAAGAACAAAGAACAAAACAGCACGGGAAACAGGCCCTTCGGCCCAACGAGCCCGTGCCGCCACCCCGATGTTCCCACCTCTACCCGTGATCCCTGTCCATGTTTATAGATCTATGGATTAAAAACCAAATTTGAGACAATTTAGGGAGAATTTGTTTTGCCAATTAGCCTAAGAGCACATCTTTGGGATGTGGGAGGAAACCGGAACTCCCGGAGAAAACCCACGCAAGCACGGGGAGAATGCACAAACTCCCACAGACACAGGCCCAAATCCATGTATCTGCACAACACAGCGATAGTCACTGAGCTGTCGTGTTACCCATCAGATGGTCCAGGTCAAGCATACACTAACAACGTGAAGCAGTAGGATACTCTCGAAAAAGATCCAAGAGCACTGCCCTAGTTCACCTCAAAAACGTGTTTCAAAATAAACAGTTGCTAAAAATTAATACTCAGGATTACAGTAGGAAATGGAAAACTGTGCAATGACAACAGAATGCTTGGAGAGCTCAGTGGAATAAGCAGGTCAGTAGGTTTACTCTCCATTTGATCATGACAGGGAGTATCTCATGGAGACCTTTCTGACCATTCACACTGATGGGATCTTTGTTCCTGCTGGCAGCACATCCCACTATGGGGTTCACAACAGCAAAGGGTGCATTCAATGAGAAACCCTGTTGACAACGGCAGGACCAGAAGATCCCGCCACCATGAATCATGCGGGAGGTTATGAGGTAAATTCTACCTGAGGTGTCTAAAGTGGCAAATTTTCATCAGCAGCAACTTTTTCACGCCAGGGAAAGAAAACCTACCAAAACATTTAAGGTGCACAAACACACAAAATATAACAAGAGCTGATTTAAGATTCATGAATTATACTCCAAAAAGGAGCAGATATCAACTTCAGTTACGGCTCAGATACAGCACATAGATCTCGTACACATTTAGTGTAATTTTCCTGTCTAACATACAAATATGAAAGCAGATAATATTGTGCAATACTGATGACCTCCTCAAACAGTTCACACCCCAACTAATGGTATATCCAACTATTAAGCATTATGTAGTTCAAAGTATTCTTTCATGCAATTTCACCATTTTGAAGTCTGACCCATCGGACTTTTGCTAACTCAGAAAAGACATTCAACTGAGTTCCTTTTTTTTTTGAAAACTCAAGTTCCCTTTAAAAGATATTATGATTTGGTTTCCATTACCATCTTTGGGATGGCATTCTGTGGTCTAACAACATTCTGCTGAAAAAAACTTTCCCAATTTTGTTCCTGTGTTCGGATGTTTAAATTTCTGTCTTACTCACTCAGCAAATGATTAACTAGTTTTTCCCAACGTACATCATCAAAAACTCTAATTTTGAACATCTCTATCAGAACTCCACAATCTTTTCTGTTCTAATGGAAAAAAGTTCCAATTTATTCTACTCATAACTAAAGCATCTCAAACTGGTGGTCAACTTAGTAAATCACTTCTGTAATCTCTCCATTACTTTGACATCCTTAATAAAGGCACCCAAACTGGACAATATTTCTACCCTTTCCAGATGCAATTCGGAAGGGCACAACTGGCCAAATAATATTGCTGCCTTCCTACAGTTGAAATGGCCAAAATGTTGCCCACCTATTTTGCATTCTGGAATGCTAGAGACAACACTGTATATAATTCATTCCATAAATAGGTCAAAGTATGAGGATGATGAATGCACCTGCTGACAAGTTCCCAAGATGTGGTACAATGAGTTCACCTAGCGAGACCAGTCAAGTATTCACTTGAGCTGTCAATCCTCTCCCAATGATGGCAACTTATTCTGGTAAAGGGTTTGAAAGGTATCCACATACTCTATTGTGTCAGAAGTGTATCCTATTGTTTTGACAATCATTCTATTTGTTTTACTGCTGATATTGTATAAAATAGAACATAGTGAAGATTTACTGATTTTGTTTATGTAAATAATATATTTGAACACCCTTCCAAAACAAGCTACATATTTAGTTAAGATTTGGTCATAATGAAAAACAAATATCAGATCACCATTTACATATTCAGCTCTTTCAATGTGAAAACAATGCGAGCCAGAACAACCACACCCTAGGTCCCCTATTTAATTCATGCTTACTAGGAGTCCAGTCACCTCAGCATTATTAAAGGTTTTAGAAGTTATCTTAGTGCCCTCAGGATAGGATGGGCAAAGAGGCAGTTCTGGTTATTTCCAGATCGCTAATCAATGGTCTCTTCAGGAAAATACAACTACACTTGACTCCCTTGTCACCCTTTGACTGAACAGCACATTGGACACTCAATCGGAACTCTCATGGTAAATGATGCACTAACTTAATATTTGCACAGTTTGGTGAGTTTGAGAAAAAACATTAAAGTTTTAATGAACAACACTTCAACCCAACTGAAAAAGTGCACACTTTTAATTCACTAACTTGATTGCTATGCTTTGGTTGTAGATATTTAAATGTTAAGTATACAATTTTATGATTTTGGTTAAGCACACTAAGTACAGTAATATGGTGCAGTATTTATTCAAAGTAAACTATTGCAAAAACAAGTAATGTTTCATCCTTGGAAGTGTTAAGGAGTCCAGCTTCTTCTCTGGCAGTCCCCACGAGTTGAGGAGAATTTGCTTCCACAATAAAAATTAGTTCTCAACTATCTGACAAGTCAGTTGAGAACCCAATTTCTGTCACAGGTGAGATAGTGGTTGGAAGAGTGGATAATGGAGTGCCACACGCTTTTCTCACTGTAGTTGTTTGCCTTCAACCTACTCTTGTCATTGGAACCCATGTTCAGCTGCCTTCAAATGATTTTCCTTCACTTGGGAAGGCTTGGGCCAGGGATTCTCAGATTTTAATGGGGTGCAGCACATTTTCAAGGAGACTTTGAGGGTATTTTTGAAGTGTTTTCTCTCTGCTCCTGCATTGTCACTTTTGAAGTTCCCTATGGACTCCTGATTCCATTCTATTTCTCATTTACATGCTAGCCCTTAGTGATGCCATCCAAAAACAAAATACTAGTTATCACATCTGTACCAACAAGAGTCGATGTTTTCTTGCCACCACTTCTTTGGATCTCTTCACTGTCTCTGATTTGCCGCATTGCTTATTTGACACCCAATGAGCAGAAATTTCCTCCGACTAAATAGGCTAAAGCTTAAAGTCATTGCATTTGGACCCCACCACAAACATTCCTTGACCACATTTCCATCCTGGAAACTGCTGGTAGGACTCCAAAGATGAGCTCCCAACTATATGACCGTACCATTATCACATTTTTACTCCCCATGCCATAAAATTTTTCCACTGGCTTTCCGTGAAACATCTCAATTTTAAAATTCTCATCCTTCAAATCCCTCCATGATCTTGCAACTCTTGTCATTTTAACATTCTCCAGCCCTACAGGACATTGCAATTTCTTAATTTTGGCTATTGCACAATCCCAGTTTTAATTGCTCCACCACTGGTGGCCATGCTTTCAGCTGTCTTGGCGCTATGCTCTGAAATACTCTCCTTAAAACCACTGTTCCTTGCTCCTTCCTCTTTCAAGATGCTTCTTAAAATCCACCTCTTTGATCCTGATCTTTCTTTTTGCGACTTGGCGTTTTGATTATTTTTGCCCTTACTTAGCACCATGAAAGATATTATGTTAAGTGTACTATACAAGTCATTATTGTTATTTAACTGTCAGCATTCATACTTGCTCCTCCATCCCTGCAATTTTAAAGAACAATATTTAATGGATAATATTTTACCTAAGCCCAAGAAAAAGTTGGCAAGTCAGTAAAAAGAAAACATTTCTGCATTTTATCACCCTCTGAACAGAAGAAATGAGAAGCTTCATAGAGTGATTAGCAAGAAAGCAACAAAGTGGCAATTACCACAGGACCAAGTAATTGACTTCTTTCTTTGCTATGATGCCTTGTCAAATGAGGCCTTTCAATCAGATTTAACTTGATTTTTATAAGTAAATAGCCATGTACTTTGCTTCAATATCATCACTGATAAGCCTGAAGTAACTATGTACAAAGTTGTCCCTAAGTAAAAATGTTAGAAATTAACCTGGTCAACTTGGCACAGTTAAGTTGGAAACCTGCCATCCTTACCAGGTCTGGGATGGATAACAAATGCTGACCTTGTAAGTGACACCCACACCCCATGAAGAAATAATTTTAAAAACAGATCCAAAACTAGTTGTTGCACTAATGAATATTTCGCGTCATCTCAGTGGTATGAGGATACCCTGAATGGTACGTATATTGGAAGGGCTGTTGAATTTCAAAGTGGCTTGGTAGAAATACTGCATTAGATTGAATAAAGGCAACTTCAATTTATCTAAAGTTCCAAACTTCAGCTTTACCATCAAGATCGAATTGGATACAATTCTTCACAGGAGATAGAAAATCATCTAGACTCTGACTGACTTCAAGGAGCCAGGTTTTAAGAGGACTAAGAATTTGAAACAATTATATTTTATCAAAAGGAGCATTGCACAACATCTTAGTATTATTACTGAGAGTAGTAAGGAGAATTATAAGTGAATATCCAGTTTCCAATTACAACACTGCCTTACTTTTATTATATTACAGTGACCATACTTCAAAAGTACTTCACTGGTTTTAAATTGCTTAGAGACATCCTGAGATTGTGAAAGACATCATAATTACTATTCCACAGTTAGACCCATATTAGAAGGCTGGGAACAAAAATAATGTTATTGCTGATGAAATACTAATTTTCTATTCACACAGAAGCTAAAATAAATATAAGCTATTCAAAGAGCAACATTAAAACGCAGAATGGTAGGGCAATTGCTGTCTAAATAGCTATTACCTGAGATTGTGGGACAGAAAATAAGTATTAAAACGTCAGTCCACTGAGCTCTCAACAAAACTAGCAATGAACATCAGTATATTACAAAACTATTATTACTCTTGCGTTTTTCACACTGCAACTATTCTGTTGTAGTGTGAAAATCTCCAAGTAAACGTTAGTGAAAAACATCTATTATATACAATACAATGAAAATAGAATGGCACAAACCAGGAAGAGAAATGCAAAATATTAGCAAACTCACAGTAATGACAGCCTTGCTCAGACAGATTGATCCCCTACAACCATACTCCGTTTCATCTTCAGATTTGTAGTAACTCAAAGTGTTGGTTTTTAAAACCACCCATCGGTCCTGCCATCCATGGATATAGTTGGTCCACTGCAAATAAAACGGGAAAACAAATAGATAGTAAGATACCGGGATGTAGGCTGCTTTGAATTACACTATTCAAACGGATCAAAATATTGGGTTCCCTGTTGTCGGTATCCTACAGGATGGATTTATTGCACAAACCTTTGGGAAAACGCAATCCAAGTCAGTTTTACAGAAGAGCAAGCAACTGGCAGATGGGTGCGTTACTCACTCTAGCGCCAGTGTTGCAACAATACGAACACGCCCGAGTTTACAGTAAAGTTAAAAAAAAGAGGCTCCGACAAATCAGCCAGCACCACGTCCACACACACACACGTACACTTTGGATTCTGAGGTTAAAGAGACCAAAACATAACACAACACAACTTTTACTCTGATTGTCAAACAACGCACGAGTTGTCAAAATAAAACATTCCTTTGCATTATTTAAAAATAAACAGCGACCGACAGATACACACTGAGCAAGAATGAAACTCGTGCTGCGGCGACTCCCACTTTCAGTAACTTTGCATCTCAATATCAAGCCGTTTGTAATAAAATCAGTCAGCACCCCCCTCCCCCCCTTCGGAGTCAGTGCTCGGGGACAGGCCACAAGAGCTCCAGCTGTCGCCTCTTCGTTACCGGGGAGACGGCGAGAAGCGGCCGAGCAGTTGAAGAGAATATCGGCGGGGTCCCCGCCGGGGAGGCTCCTGACATGAGGGAGCCCGAGGAGGGAATTCAGAGCCAGACCAAACTCCCTCCTCCTCCCCCCCCCCAGCTCCTACCGGAGGAAGGTGGTGGGGGAGAGAAGCTGTGGCGCCGATGGTGTCTGTGTGTGTGAAGGAGGGGAGGGGGTGGTGGTGTTGGAGTGCAGCCCCGGGCTCACCTTGCTCAGTATCCCGCACAGCTCAACAGGCGGCCCGGACTCGGTGTCCAGATCCTCTTCGGAGGAAGAATTCCAACTCTGGTTATCCGACATCGAGAGGGAGGTGGGGTGAGGTGACGGTCTCCGGGCTCACTGACAGGGAGGAGGGGAGGGGAGGCTGGCGGCCACGGCTCCTGTCGCTGCTTCTCCACTTCCCACTGGCGCTGGAGCTCAAAGCGCCGCCATCTTGGTGACGTCAGCCGTCGCGAGCACGCAAACGGCCCGGGATCTGGCGCATGCGGCGTGGCTACCACAACTGGGGGAGGTGCCGCCAGCCGGGTACTAGTCTCACCATTGTGATGGAACAATCAGAGTGGCTGTCACCTCGCAGGAGCAGCTGCAACACCTCTTCAACTCCGGTGGCACAGTGGGGTGGCACGACTGCCTTGCAGTGCCTAGGACACAGGTTCGATTCCCCGCTTGGACCTCTGCCTGTGCCGAGTCTGCACGTTCTCCTTTGTGTGCTTTCTCCCGGTGCTCTAGTTTCCTCTCACAGTCTGAAAGAAGTGCTGCGGTTAGGTGTATTGGCCTTGCTAAATTCTCCCTCTCGAGTGTGGCGTCTGTGGGATTTTCACAGCAACTTTCATTGCTGTGTTAACGTAAGCCTGCTTGTGATACGAATAAATGAAAATAAACTAATGTTATATGCACTCTTGTTGACCTTTGGGGAAAGCTATGTCAAAAATAATATTATAGGATAGGACAATTCTAGACAAAGATTTGCAAGTTAGTTGGATTGGTCATGATAACCTGCCACTTAGTGTCGCAAGGTGTGTAGGTTCGGGGGATCAGTGGAGTAAATGGGTGAGATTCGGGGATAGGGCATGAGTAAGATGTTATGTTGGAAAGCTGGTGCCGACTTGATGGGCCGAATGGCTTTCTTCCTGCATTGTAGCGATTCTGTGTAAGATAAAGGACACTTCAACTCTACAACCTAGGATGACGAGGGTGAGCTATACTCGTGATCATGAAGGTGGGGTAAAAGATTTAACTATCAGATAGACTGGAGACAAGAAGTTTTGAAACTCTGATGTAATGAGAGCTGGGATTTAAAAATCAATTAAAATTGAACTTTTCTTCAAAACTAAAAACAGAAAATACAGGAAATTTTCAGCAAGTCTGACAGTATCTGTGGAGAGAGTCAGTGAGTCATAGAGGTTTTATAGCATGGAAACAGGCCCTTTGGCCCAACTTGTCCATGCTGCCCTTTTTTAAAAACCCCTAAGTTAGTCCTAATTGCCCGCATTTTGCCCATATCCATCTATACCATCTTACCAATGTAATATCTAAATGCTTTTTAAAAGATAAAATTGTGCCTGCATTTGCTACTACCTCTGGCAGCTTGTTCCAGACATTCACCACCCTCTTTGTGAAAAAATTGCCCCTCTTAACACTTTCGTATCTCCCCTCTCACCATAAACCTATGCCCTCTAGTTTTAGACTCCCCAACATTGGGAAAAGATATTGACTATCTACCTTGCCTAAGCCCACATTATTTTATAGACCTCTATAAGGTCACCCCTCAGCCTCCTACGCTCCAGGGAAAGAAGTCCCACTCTATCAGCCTCTCCTTATAACTCAATCCATCAAGTCACGGTAGCATCCTAGTAAATCTTTTCTGCACTCTTTTTAGTTTAATGATATCCTTTCTGTAATTGACCAGAATTGCACACAGTATTCCAAGTGTGGCCTTACCATTCAATAAGACATCCCAATTCCTGTATTTAATGTTCTGACCAATGAAACCAAGCATGTCAAATGCCTTCTTCACCACTTTGTCCACTTGTGACTCCATTTTCAAGGAGCTATGAACATGTACCCCTCGATCCCTTTGTTCTGTAACTCTCCCCAACACCCTATCATTAACTTAATGCATCACTTCACATTTGTCTAAACTCTTATCTGCTATTCAGCAGCCCACTGGCCCAATTGATCAAGTTCCCGTTGAAATTGGAGATAACTTTCTTCACTGTCCACTGCGCCAATCTCAATGTCATGTGCAAACTTACTAACCATGGTCCCTATATTCTCATCCAAATCATTAATGTAAATGATAAATAACAGCAGGTTCAGCACTGATCCCTGAGACACACCGTTGGTCACAGGCTCCAGTTTGAAAAACAACTCCCTACAACCACCCTCTGGCTTCTATCAAGAAACCAATTTTGTATCCATTTCGAGTGTTACAATGTTACACTCTCCAATGTTACAAGTCTGGATGACCCTTCGTCAGAGCCTTCATCTTACAAATTTTCTTGTTGAGTTACAATATCTCTCGGCTGGCCAACACACTTGCTGGCAGTCCCACTTGAATCACACAAACTCACCCTCAGGAATCTCCCAGGATCATTTTCTTCAGAGGCTGTCCTAGAAATACAGGACAAAAGGCATCTCTCAAGGCATAGGGCAGTCAAAACAAGGGACAATCCCTTATTTACCAGTCAGTCATCCTGCGATAGGGAAAACTGTTCGCATTGCTGGTCCAAAGGACACCAATTTAAGGTGATTGGTAAAAGAAGCAATAACAGTATGAAGAAGAACATTTATTTGAAGATAACAAGTGGTTAGGATCTGGAATTGATTGCCTGTGAGATTGGTGGCTTTCAAAAGGGAATTGGAGAGTTATCTAAACAGAAAAAAATTGCAGAGTTATGGTGGAGAGGGGCACTAGGTGAATTGCTCTTCCAGACAGCAAGCACAGGCATATGAGTGGAGAAGCTTTCTTCTGTCTATTATAATTCTATGTCAATTAGTCACACAACATCCAGCAGTTGTGGAAAGTGCAGAATATTTCCTTCTTAGATACTTCTGTTTGCTTTGACCAATAAAAATCAAACTATCATCAATAGAATCATTTTTCAAGAGGTGGTAAACTATTACAATGATTCAAAATGTTCTGTGTTCCAGCATTTCTATGATGTGTCATTTAAATAAATAGGAATAAATACTGCAAATGTTTCTGGTCAATAACCTTTCATCAGAATTGAGCAAAGATAGAGATGTCGTAGGTTTTAAGCTCGCAAAATGTGGAAGGATGGGAGAAAGAAAGGGGATGGGAAGAAGAAAGGGATGGTCAATCAGAGGGTTGAAGTCAGAGGGACAAAAGAGTTCATGGTGGAAGAGCAAAGAGAATGGCGAGGGAACAAATAACAAAGGATAAATCAAGAGGAAATATAGTAGCAAAATCATGTACAGCTACCATGCAAAAGCAAAGAAAAAAGAAGGGAGAGAGAGAGAGATAAGAAAAATACCAAAACCAGGAAAGAAAAACCAAACAAAGTGGGTGCAGAAGTAATGATCTAAAATTGTTAAACTGAATGTTGCATCCAGGAGTCTGTAAAATACCAAGTTAAAAGGTGAGGTACAATTCCTTGAGCTGGGGTGATCTTAGAAAATCTTACAAAACTTACATAATTGATATTATTCTTACCAGACCCAATTCTCTGCTCCAATTGCAATTCCATTGTACAGGAAAAAAATCATTCAAGTTTCCTGCTCCTGGGTCAATAATTCCTTCCATAAAAAATGCAGTGATCGAGATATTGGCGTAGTTCTTATGTTTGGCTGTATTACCCTAGTTCTTGAGGCTGCCAAATATTCCCTTTGTTGACCTGTGTATTTCAAACTTTTTGCTTCCAACATCCGCAGTTTGTTGTTCTTTTAAAGCATTGAATACAACATTTGTTTACATTTATCAAAAAAGTAACAATGGTTACAATGACCCAGAATTTGCTGGAGTGGGGTATCTCTCAGCCTTTGTCAAGAGTTGAATCTTTTCTTCACCCTTTACTAGAATTACTTTTGTGCTCCACATTACTGGAAGTGCAAATTGACCCGATCAATTTCTGGGACCATGGTGAATGACAGAATCAATAAACTATCACCCGGCTCTATGAAAGAACAGCAATAGCCAGTGCAAGTAAAGGTGCACTTCTAATAGCAGTGTTTGGTATACAAATCAGTTGATTTTATTTTTTTCTCTTAAATCTGGGAATTGTTGAGATCAGTTGTCCTGCCACACCATCATCAGGACTAATATCGGCTAACTGAGTCTGCATAAGGGAACAGATCTGAGCCATTCCTACCTCTATAGCTCAGTACCATTTGAGAGTGGCATTTTATTTATATTTGTTCATGGGATGTTAGTGTCACTGGCTAGGCTACCATTTATTGCCATCCCTAACCGCCCTTGGGAAAATGATGGTGAGCCACCTTCCCGAACTGCTGATGTCTATGTGTTATAGGAATACACACAATACTATCAGGAAGAGAATTTTGACCTAGCAACAGTGAGGAAATTAAGGAACTGCCTTCTGAAATTTTGTGAATAAAAATTTTAAAAAACTGAGAAGTATTTGCATAAAGAATATCTTGCCAATATTTTAATGCAATACCTGTTTGTTGAAGTTTTTGTGTAACGTTCAAGTGTTCTGCGGTTGACAGCTGCCACTGATGCAGTTTAAGAGCAGCAAGAGAAATACTTGATTGACCATATAGGCATTAACAAAAAGAGTTTCTTTAATGCAGCATTCCTCAACTGAAATAGCATAATAAATGCTTTTATCAACTTAAATCCACATGGTATAAAATTATTACACAAACACACACTGCACTTAGAGCAAAGCAAAAGATTTTAAAATGGTCTACATAAGGAAATAAAGCTTAACTAAAAAATTTAAATTCATGGAGAAATAATTGAAAGTTAAAGATTACCTGCTGTAAGTTGTGACTGATAAGAATTCAGCTTTTCTGATCTATATATATGTGTATTGTACATACATATATATAATTGCATTTTTGTGTTTAAATTTAATTGGACAGCTAAACAATTCTATATCATGTGTTGCATTTTACTATTATTATGTGGTTAGGTCAAGTGGATTCAGTTGTTAAAGTGGTATCATAGATAAATATAGAACTGCAAAATTGGTCTATTCTGCCTATGGTAGATCTTTGAAAGCACTTTCATTCCTCTATCATTTCCTCATTGCCATGCAACTTTATCCCCCTTCAAGTTTTTATCCAATTCCTCTTTTAAAATTATTATTATCACTGCTTCCACCACCCTTCTAAGCAGTGCATTTCAGATCATGATAACTTGCTGTGGAAAAAATGCCCTGCTTTTGTCCTCTCTGGTTCTTTTGCCAATCCCCTTAAATCTGTGTCTCCTGCTATAGACCCTTCTGCCAGTGGAAAACAGTTTCTTCAAATTTAATTTATAAAAAATCCTTCATGATTTTGAACTCTAAATAATCTCCCCTTAACCATTTTTGTTTAAAGGTAATCAACACCAGTTTCTCTGCATAACTGAAGTTTTGCATTTCTGGTGTCATTTAAGCAAAATAAAAGCAAAATAAAAGTCACTGTAACCTTTGTTGATTTTCTGATTAAATGTAAACAAATGTTGTGTTCAGTGCTTTAAAAGAACAATAAACTGTGGATGCTGAAATCTGAAACCAAAAGAGAAAATGCTGGAAAATCTCAGTAGGATCTGTAAGGAAAGAAAAGAGCTGGTTTTGACAAAGGGTCGTCTGGACTCGAAACATCAGCTCTTTTTTTTCCTTCCAGATCATTTAAATAAATGTCCTTTACATTCTTCCTAAGATCTCTTCCTAAGAGAAGATAATCTGAATTGGATACCCCTCAACAGGAGCCGAACCAGTGATTGATAAATGTTCAGCTAACTTCCTTTCTTTTGTACTATAAGCCTCTATTTCTCAGGTCAAAGGTCTTGCATACCTCTTTAACAGCTTTCTCAATTTGTCCTACCACCTTCAAAGGTTTGTGTACACATATGCTTGGCTCTCTCTGTTCCTGGATCTTCTTTAAAATACTCATTTCCTGGCCTCACTCTTCTTACTACTTCTGTGCATTAAATTTCATCAATCATATGTCTGCCCATTTGACCAGTCTATCCTCCTGAAGTCTTGTACTATCCTCCTTACTCTTTACCACATTTCCAAGAGGCATTCATCTTGTGGAAAGGGTTCTATAAGAAATGAAGCAAGCCTAAATATCAACAAATTAAAAAAAAGAGCAGAGGTCAGATTAAATTAAGGGAGAATGCAAATGAGCAGGGAACAACTGGAACAGAGGCCAGGATTTTCCAGTTCTGCCTGCCGCCAAGATCTTCTGGTCCCGCAGCAAGACAGTGGACTTTTAGCTGACCTGCCATGACGTGTCTCAGTGCAGTGGGCCAGAAAATCCTAGCCAGAGTGCAAAAAGACTGTTAAAAATAATTGACAGGAATTGCTATTAAAAATAAGTTAAATTGTTTGTAACGACACCCTTGTCTGAATTCAAATAAGGGACTGAAGGCCATTATACATGACAAGGAACCAGATATAGTAGGATGACTGAGACATGGCTGCAGAAAAATCAAAACTGGGAATTAAACATTTTAAGTATAGTATATTTAGAAAGGAGATCAGGAAAATTAGTAAGGAACATTCAATAATGCTCATGAGTGGTTTAATCTATTCCAGTTGGAGTATTATGGTAAGGTTGTATAAGGCATTGGTGAGGCCAAATTTGGAGTATTGTGTACAGTTTTGGTCACCTAGTTACAGGAAGGATGTAAATAAGGTTGAAAGAGTGCAGAGAAGATTCACAACGATGTTGCTGGGAACTGAGAAGCAGAGAGAGATTGAGTAGATTAGGACTTTATTCCCTGGAGCGTAGAAGTATGAGGGGAGATTTGATAGAGGTGTATAAGATTTTATATAGAGTGAATGCAATCAAGCTTTTTCCACTGAGGCTAGAGGAGAAAAAAACCAGAGGGCATGGGTTAAGGATAAAAGGAGAAAAGTT
The DNA here is from genome assembly GCA_024679065.1 of Sphyrna mokarran. Classification (NCBI taxonomy): domain Eukaryota; kingdom Metazoa; phylum Chordata; class Chondrichthyes; order Carcharhiniformes; family Carcharhinidae; genus Sphyrna; species Sphyrna mokarran. Next base: position 34,242,903 of record JAGIQG010000006.1, on the reverse strand, counting down.
TAAAGGGAATATTAGGGGGAGAATCTTCACGTAGAGAATGGTGGGAGTGTGGAATGAGCTGCTGGATAAAGTGGTAAATGCGGGATCACTTTTAACATTCAAGTAAAACTTGGATGGGTTCATGGATGAGAGGGGTATAGAAGGATATTGTCCAAGTGCAGGTGAGTGGGATTAGGCAAAAAATTGTTTGGCACAAACAAGAAGGGCCAAAAGGCCTGTTTCTGAGCTGTAATTTTCTATGGTTCTAAAACTGACTGGCCAGAAGTATAAGTAAAGAGGATAAGGGAATGGAACTCTACAATGTACAGAATAGAATCCATAGAATCCCTGCACTGCAGAAAAAGGCCGATCAGCCCATCAAGATGACAACACCTGACTACACCGACAACAATCCCAACCAGGCCCTATCACTGTAACCCCACCTATTTACCCTGCTAGTCATTCTGATACGAAGGGGCGATTTAGTATGATCAATCAACCTTTGGACTGCAGGGTTCCTTGTGATAGCAATGTATAAGAAATCCAACATTGGGGAATTAGCCAGTGCAAACAAGAGGAAAGAAAACAAGGGCCTGACTCACAATAAAAACGATAATGTAATACTTTTTAAGACAGTAATAGAGCACATGAGTATGACAATGGCTTGCATAATAGATTGAAATTGATCATTTTAAGGGACTGAGGATAGAATTTGCGAGAATAGAATTAACAACAAAATGCAGTAAACCTTGAAGTAGAATCCCCTCGGAAACATTTAAAACAAGTTCAACATAGTTCAGGGAAAAGATATTCTGTTCCAAAATAAGAATAAGCTAAACACTAATAAAACAGAATGGATGAATAAAGACAATAGGGGAAAAATTGAGTAAAAGTAAGTGGCGTTCACTAAGCCTATGAGCAGCAGGGTAAAGCATAACAAACAATGCAGAGATTAGTGGAAAAGTCAGTAAAATAATGAGGAAGACACATATAAATTATTAAACTAAAGTACATAATTAAGGATCATAAAACAAAATAGTAAAATATTCTACTGCAACATTAATAATAAAATGGAAGTCAGAATGGAAATGGGACTACTGTGTAAATCACAAGCAGCGATGGCAAAATTATGAAAATACTAGATGATTTTGTTTCATATTTACCAGAGACAGTTCAGATGCATAAGACATGGAAGAAGAGATAAGAAAGGATATAAATGCATTTGAAATAAAAGGAGAAGAAAAATTAACTAATCAAACTCAAATAATATTAAACTCTGTTCCAGAATGATTCAATCTGTGCATTGGCTGGTGCTCTCCAGCAAGAATTTCACAACACCAGGTTAAAGTCCAATAGATTTATTTGGTAGCAAATGCCACAAGCTTTCAGGGCTCTGTCCCTTTGTCAGGTGAGTGGGAGTGGGAATAAGGAAGGAGTTGTGGTGATGGGGTAAGAGTGCTGAGAGCCTCCACAGACACTGGATCCTTTGAGGGGCCATCTGATATTAAAAGAGGGCTGCAAATGTTCCCATCTGATGCCTGCCCCGAACTTCTTCCACCAGCCTGAAAATTGAGGCTCTTAAGTGGTCAATAACTCACCAATAATTGACCACTTAAGAGCCTTAATTGATGCAAAGGTGAATTGGTTAGCCTAGGTCAGACTCAGTCAAGTATAAAATTGCAGAAAAGTTGGGATGAACAGCAACACATTGGGAAGGCCATTTGAGAAATTTTCAGATTAAGCCTGCCTCCAACTCTGCTGGCAGGTGAACGTAAAATTCTGCCCCATGTCTTAGCATTAATCTGATCCACTGGCTAGCTTCTGAATTAACAGCAACCTATATCTCTGTCAATGGAATCCCTATTAAAGGAGAAAGTAGAAAAACATCCAGAAACCAATAATATAACAAGGAATAGTCAGCATGAATTTTGAAAAGGCAAAGTTTATTTTCACCAACGTCATTGCACTCCTTAAAGTGGAAGACTGGGGTAATATAGTAGATGCAATTTATTTAGGTTTCCAAAAGATCTTTGATAAGGTGCCATATACGAGATTAAGGAATAAGATCAGACAATGCGGAATCAAGAGACTAATAACAAAATGGAAAACTAGGTTACTTCAAGATGGAAAGTAGGGAATAGGGATAAAGAGGAAGCTATTTAGACTGGCAAAAGATGGAAAGCTGCATCCCGCTGGAGTCAATGCTGGAACCAATGTTATATTAACAATTTTAATGTTGGAAATGCTTGGCTTTTCACAAAACAGATTTTATACTGGATGGTCATTATTTAACCAGCCAGTGTAATTTTGTATTAATAACATGATCTCGGGTGGGAGCAAGTTTCACATCTGCCTCCGCCTGCACTGACCTCAGTGCACCCCGAATGTAAAATTCAGGTCCAAATTGGGAGATAGTATTGAAAAGGACTGCAACAAAATACAAGATACTAATTTACTTGCAGAATTGGCATATAACTGGCAAATTAATTTCAACATGGATAAGGGTGAGGGATCCTATTTTGATAAGAAAATATAAGAAAGACACAGATTACTTGGAAAAATAAACATCTAACTGGAGCAGAGGAACAAAGGGATCTGGGAGTACAAATACATAAATTATGAGAAATAGCAGCTTAGCTTAATAAGACCTTACAAAAAGCAAACCATTCACTCCGGGTTATTTCTGAGGGATGGAATTGAAAAGTAGAGGAGTTATGCTTAACTTGCAACAAACCTTATTTAGACACATTTGGAGTACTATGTAGTCACCATATTGTGAAAAGAATATAGAAGACCCAAGAGATCACAAAACATGATTTACACGGTCAAGAAATGCAAGATTATATGTATGGTCTTTTTTCCCTTGAAAAGTGATAGCTGAGGTGCAACCTGTTGGAGATCTTTAAAAATTATGAAAGGTTTTAATAGAGTAGATGCAGAGAACTGAAGAACTGGGAAAGAACTAAACTAATTATAGTTATAAATGCATTTCAGGAGATACAAGATGGCATATGAAGGAGAAAGAAATAATGGGTGATCTCCTTTTATTCATTCATGGGACATGGGCATTGTGGCTGGTCATCATTTACCCCTAGTTGCCCTTGTTCAGAGGGCAATTGAGAGTTAACCACATTGCTTTGGCTCTGGAGTCACATATCGGCTAGACTGGGTAAGAAAGGCAGATTTCCTTCCCTAAAGGACATTAGTGAACCAGATTGGTTTTCCTGACAATCAATAATGTTTTCATGGTCATCAATAGATGCTTAATTCCAGATTTTTTTTAATTGAATTCAAATTCCACCACCTGCCATGGCCGGATTTGAACCTGGGTCCTCAGAACATGAGCTGAATTTCTGGATTAATAGTGTAACGATTAGGCCATCAGCCTTTCCTTTTATGAGGAAAGTCAAGTTGCTGCTCAAGTGGACTGTAAATGCTAGCTGGTTGGACTAGATTATCAGTTTCTGCTTTGTATAATCAGTGTAATGGTGCTACACCCATGCCTTGCTCCCAGCAAGCAGTTCCTGGTTTATTGCTAGTGACTCTTTTGCAGCTATATTAGCCTTTCCTGTCTCTCCTCCTGTTTTCTGTCATGCTCCTTTCATGCCCGGCTGCCTATTGTTAGCAAACCTGTATCATCGTGGGGTATATTTCCCAAGTATAAAGCAATACTTCACTGGAATGATACAAATAATTTGGTTATGGCATGAAAAGCATTGTGTCTTAGCTGTGCTTGCAAACAAAGGTTCATCAGAGCATTCATTGTCAGGCCACAGTCTTCCATGCAGCGTTTCCTTGAAGTTAATTTGATTACACTGATGAGTCAAAATCAGTCATGCTCCCTTGGTAATATTGACATGCATGATTTTGAATTTGTATGTCTTCCCGCAGAAAACTTAAGTTACTTTATGAATTTAGCAGTTGGTTTCATAAGAATTGATTCCTATCAATTTGTGCCTGGAGACACTAATGGCTCAAAAATTAAGTTACCCCTGCTTGTTGATTTTGACTACATTTTTCTCAAACCAAAGGGCAGAAGTCAATAATTGTTTCTTTGCTCAGTTTGAATTCCCATATTAAGGATGAGGGCTATTGGGATTGATGCAATTAAATACAAATCTTTCAAGTTGTCTTAGCCATGTTCTCACTGATATGAATGTCTGCATCCTCTTCACCTGATTATTATCAAGCTCCAGTATACCCTCTTATGATCCTGTAAACTTCATGCCATTCTCAAATTTGCAAATATATCCTATTGTGATTCAGAAAAATATGTTGAAGGAAGAGACCAGGGTGGAATCAGTATGCACAAGAAAAGTTTATGGTGGGAGCCAAAGATGACGGAGGTGTTCTTACTGAGCGAGGAACTGGGATTATATTGGATGTCTGTCTCATCATCCTCCACAGTATGTCATCCATTTCTGGGTATATTTCCAACTTTGATGTTGTAATTTACAATTAGCAGAAATTTGTAAAGCTCCTTTCAATACTTCAGAACACCATCCCAAAATGCTTCCCCGCCAATAAATACTATAATGCAGAAAAATGCAGCAGCCAATTTGTAAAATCTACAAATTAGCCTTGAAATAAATGACAACATAATTTGTTTGGAGTTGCAGCTTTTCAAAGCTATTTGAAGAAAGTAGAAAAAAACTTAAGCAACGAGGGCTAAAAGGAATCACAAAAAGTCATTGGCCAATAGGATTAAGGAAAATCCCAAAGTTTCTTCTACATATATAAAGAGCCAGGAAGAGAGTTTGCCCACTCAAGGACAGGGGAGGAAATCAACACGTGGAGCCAGAGGAAATGGGTGGGGTATTAAACGAGTGCTTTGAGTCAGTATTTACCAGAGAGAAAGACTTGGTGGATGATGAGTCTGGGGAAGGGTGTGTATATAGTTTGAGTCATGTTGAGATCAAAAAGGAGGAGCTATTGGGATTCTTGAGAAAATTAAGGTAGACAAGTCCCAGGGCCTGATGGGATATATCCCAGAATACTGAGAGAGGCAAGAGACGAAATTGCTGGGTCTTGAGAAAAATCTTTGTATCCTCACTGGCTATAGGGTAGGTATGATGTAAAGATGCTGGCGTTGGACTGGGGTGGTAAGAACTCAGCAAGAATTTAGCAACACCAATTTTAAATCCAACTGATTTATTTGATAGTAAATCTGCGAGCTTTCAACGCTCTGTGTCTTCAGAGTCTTCAGAGAAGACACAGAGTGTTGAAAGCTCGCAGATTTACTATCAAATAAATCGGTTGGATTTAAAATTGGTGTTGCTAAATTCTTATAGGGTAGGTCCCAGAGGAATGGAGAATGGCTAATGTTGTTCCTTTGATTTAAAAGAGTAGCAAGGATAATCCATGTAATTACAGGCTGGTGAGCCTTGTGTCGGTGGTAGGGAAATTATTGGAGAGGATTCTTCGAGGCAGGATTTACTTCCACTTGGAAATAAGTGGATGTATTAATGAGAGACCACATGGTTTTGTTAAGGGAGGTCATGATTCACTAACTTGGTTGAGTTTTTCAAAGAAGTGATGAAAATGGTTGATGACGGTAAGGCAGTGGATGTTGTCTATGTGGACTTCAGTAAGGCTTTTGACAAGGTCTCTCATGGCAGACTGGTGCAGAAGGTGAAGTCGCATGCTGGCAAGATGGATACAGAACTGTCTTGGTCATAGAAAACAGAGGGTAGCAGTGGAAGGGTGCGTTTCTGAATGGAAGGCTGTGATAAGTGGCATTACTCAGGGATCAGTGATGGGATCTTTGCTGTTTGTAATATATATGAATGATTTGGAGGAAAATGTAACTGGTTTAATTAGTATGTTTGCAGACGGCACAAAGCGTGCTGAATTTGCAGATAGTGAAGAGAATTGTCAGAGGATATAGCAGGATATAGATTGGTTGGAGACTTGGGCGGAAGATGGCGGATGGAGCTTAATCTGGATAAATGTGAGGTAATGCATTTGGAAGGTCTAATAAAGATAGGAAATACACAGTATATGGCAGAACTCTTAAGAATATTGATAGGCAGAGGGATCTGGGTGTGCAAGACACAGGTCACTGAAAGTGGCAATGCAGATGGAGAAGGTGGTCAAGGCATATGGCATGCTTGTCTTCATCAGCCGGAGCACTGAGTTTAAAAATTGACAAGTCATGTTACAGCTTTACGGAACTTTAGTTAGGCTGCACTTGGAATATAGTGTTCAACTCTGGTCGCCACACTACCAGAAAAATGTGGAGGCTTTGAAGAGGGTATAGAAAAGATTTACCAAGATGTTGCCTGGTATGGAAGGCAATGGCTATGAGGAGCAATTGGAGAAACTTGGTTTGTTCTCACTGGAATGATGGAGGTTGAGGGCAATCTGAAAAAAGCCTACAAGCTTATGAGGGGTGTGGATGGAGTGAATAATCAAAAGCTTTTTCCCGGGGTAGAAGGGTCAATTACTAAAGGGCATAAGTTTAAAATGTGAGTGGCAAGGTTTAAAAGAGATATAAGAGGCAATCTTTTTTACACAAAGTGCTGGGTACCTGGAACTCACTCACAAGATGTGTAGGTTAGGGGATTGACAGGATAAATACATGCAGTCGTGGGGATAGGGCATGGGTAAGATGCTGTGTCAGAGAGTTGGTGCAGACGGGATGGTTGAATGGCCTCCTTCTGCACCATAGGGATTCTATGATTCTACAAAGTATCAGAGAAGTCCAGAGAGAGATCATTACCATGCAGCATGGAGTGTAGGAGATGCAATGTATAGCCAAATGGGACAACTTTGGCAAGGTCAATGTGTGCCACTTTTGGCTTCAAAGGTAGAATATCACTGTAATTGCCCACAATAAGTTCAAGGATTGTGAGGGCATGTTCATGAGTGAAAGGACAATGTGGGAGGAAATGCCAGGGGTGGATAATGATTGTCTGCTGGCAGATTCAAGGTGATAATGTTGGATGGGGTAAGCAGGATGGGCTCACAGAACTGGCTGGATGGCAATCAGAGATAGTGTGGTTGATATTGTTGTTGGAAAGGAGGAAGCAGGTATCTCAATGGGGTCTTTATAGAATGCCAAGTGAGATTGCAATATTCTCATTCAGAGGACATTTGAGCCTGAAACAGTGGTAGGAGCATAGGAAGATGCAGGAGGATGGATGGTTTGGAAGTGATTAGGAGAGATAAGACATCAGAGCACAGTATGTTTTTATTGTTAATGGGATTTGGATGTCTCTGGCAAAACTAGGATTTATTACCTATCCCTGACTGTCCTTGAACAGGTCTGAATCACCTTCTCAAATTGCTGGAGTCCTTGAGGTATAGATACACCCACAATGCTGTTAGGATAAATTAAAGATGCCATTACTGGGCAACAGCAAGGATAGGGACATCAACAGCATGAATTTATACAGCACTTTTTATGTAATGAACCATCCTAAAGCACTTCACAGCAGAATTATACATCAAAATATGACACTAAGAAAACATCAGATCAGAAGCATGGACATGGGAGAAATTCCCCACAGAGGCTGAGAAAAATAAAAAAAAGAGATAGAAATAATAGACTGGGTCCTGAACAGATTTGTTCCTCTTTTCACTGTCCTCAACCACCAAAGCCGTAGAGGGTCTGCCCTTGGCGCTTTAGCACATACACCATATCCATGGCAGCCATCATTTTGCACTTGGTGTGTTCAGTGTAGATCACTGAGTCTCTGATCACATTCTCCTTCAACACCCCATGGACCTCCTCGTAGATCAAGCTGGAGATACGCTTGACGCCTACGCAGCGAGCCAGACACCTGATGGCAGGCTTGGTAATACCTTGAATATTGTCATGGAGCATCTTGCTGTGCTGTTTGGCTCTGCCTTTACCAAGCCTTTACCACCTTTCCCTCTACCTGACATGATCAACACCAAATACTGAACAGAAACCAAGATAAACTCACAAATCGACACGGGGAAACTCAGGTTACATAAGTGTATGCAGCAAAGATTACAAGACATGCCCTGTTGCACATAATGGACCTCACCTCTTATTCCAGGTGCCCAGTATTGGACTGTAAATTGTTACACTCAGTACTTTAATGTGATAATAAAATGTTATTAAATATCATTAGCAAACTGTCAATCTGCAGGTGCAAAATGTTACTAGATTTAAAACTTCAGTAAAGTGCTGGAAAAGCTAGGTTAACAAATTCAACAGAAGCTTCCTTCAGCATGAGGTTTTCCATAAGATTCAATATGTTGGCACACTAGTGCACAAAGCGGGTGGGAAGAGGATTTATTATATTCCACTTAATTGTTGATCTCAGTTGTACCACTGCCACATTCAGGCAGGGAGAAGAGTAGTATTAGCATAGAACTAGAGTAGACCATATACTGTTAGCTGAATCTGGTATGCATCGAGCATTTCATCAGGACATCTCCAAGGTTCTAGTTGGCTATCAGAAATATTTAGGGTTTAAGTGTGATTGTCTCTCTCTCTCTCCAGAGAGATTCTATAGCCTTTATCAGGACCTTCGTTGTCCTATTCTGCACAGCTTAGATTTGGAACTAAACAGAACTGTCCACCTTCATCTGACAAATGATGGCCATATATCCAAAGATCTACTGCGTAATGAACTGGCCCTCTTGGATACCTGTACCTTCACTACAGGGACATTTACAATAAAGATGTGGAGTGGGATCTTACAGCTCTTCACGCTGGTGGAAAATCCCACCAGCGTGAACAGAAATTTGGCTGAACAACAAATTCTCTGTTTTTGCTACATCAGCGGCCGATAAGTTTGTGGCCATGAAGACGATGGGCATTTGGAAGGTTACAGGGGCACTGGAAGAGACAAGGTGAAATGAAAAACTAAGCTAAGGTTGAGAAAAGGAGACAAAGGAGAGGCCAGCAAACATGTACTTTCTCAGCGCAATGTCTGTGGGTACCAGAAACTGTCATGCTAGATTAGGGCTACTGAGCTACTACCAATAAAACTTAAGGTAGAGTTGACCACCAAAGTGCAAATCAAGATCTGCTGAGACTAAATATTGCCAAGTCAAGCAAAGGGGAGATAAAACCTGTATTCTTCTATAGTCCATTTCTTTAATCTTTGTGTAGTTGACTTAGGCAGAGTTGGTGTATTTGGTGACCATCCTGATGCCCTCGGAGACGTCGTGTTTGGTTAGTTTGCCCAGTAGAATGAGGCAGACTGCACTCTGGATCTCCTGTGCCGAGATGGTATGCCTTTGTTGTAGTACATGAGGTGCGATGCCTTAGAGGCAATGTGTTCAAAGATGTTGATCACAAAAGAGTTCATGATGCTTGTGGCCTTGGACAAGATGCAGGTGGAGGGGTGGATCTGGATCAGCATCTGATACACGTAAGTGGAGTAGCTCTGCTTGCAGACTTTCCTCCGCTTCTTGGATAACTCCTTGGTGACCTTGGTCAGTGACTGCTCGGATGCCTTGTAGGACACGCAGCCTTAGTCACAAGCTCAAGCTCAGGCATTCCAACTCCACTTTGTCCGACTTGGGCAGAATGCACAACTACTCAGATCTATGCGCAAATTTGTGAACCAAAATGTGGGCAGGATTTTCTGCTTGTGTGAGCCAAAGACTGGAAATTCCCATCTGAGGCAAGCAGGATAGGAAATTTTTAGCCCATCTTGTGCACAAAGTATCTAGATGTGCCGAGGGTAAAACAATGAACCTCTTTCACCATTGCTGTGTACCTGGGAAATAATATGGGATGTTCCATATTACCTGCTAGGTAAGCCTAGTAGGTAGCAATATGATCGATGCAACTTGTGGGACGAAGAGCCTGTCTGTGCTGTAGTTTCTCTATATTCTATCCACATTAATCTTGATTTCTCCGATACAACATTCAATTTCTCAGCAATATTTTTAAACTTTCTGAACAAATGTAAATAATTTTTACTATCTGGAATCACACTGTGAAAGCAAGGTTCCATGTGAAAAAGACATTCTACTGGGTTCTCTGTTTGCCCCATGTTCACATTACAGGGCAGCAGAAAGGAAATCGAGGAGAACTGAAATGCTTCTGTTTCTTTTAATTCAGCCTGGAAGAAAAGCAGATAACACATAACATTAATAATTCAGGAAAGCTTACTTCCACTTGCAAGTGGAAAACCCATTGATCAGCTTCTCCAAGACCAGACTCCATTGTTTTGAGCAGGAAAGGCAGGAAAGCCTGATGGTTAGCCTTCCATCTCTTATCTAATTTGATCACATCAAACAGCCTGCTCTGGTTGCTGCAGATTGCCTGCTGCAAACATCATCTTATAAACATTGTGAAAAAAACATTCGGTTCACATCTCATCCACAGACTTCCACATTTTCTTCAAGTGTAATTAGAGACATTATGGAAGTTGGTTATGGGGATTTTGGGGGTGGCGGGGAGGTGTGTGGAGATAATATCATGTGCTCTGAATAGTTATGACTCAGGCAACCTCGACAAATAGCTTCCGCATACATCAAAATGTAAGCTGTTCTCCCAAGAATAATCTTTGATAAAATGAAATGTGGAGAGATTTTCACAATCTGGGGCAGTATGTTATGAATGGGTTAACACACCTTCCAATTAAATCCTATTTTGATGTCAATTATTCAATTGAAATCACTGATATATAAAAAGGGCCACAAGTGACAGTATTTATGGAGAATTATGCATGAAGTTTAGATCAAAGAAACAATGGTATTTAATGAAGAAGCAGAACTTGTGTTTCCTTTACTCTACAGCAACTGAGAGGGATGGAACTTTTGTGTCATTCAAACTTGACTTTAAGCATTAACATTTTTAATGCACACAGGACAGGAGCAGATTGATATCAAAAGGCTGGATTTCTGGAGGATTGTGTGATTTGAAGAGATTACAGAGAAAGACTATGAATGGATTTGAAAACAAGGATGAGATTTTTAAAAACCAAGAGGTTGGCTTCCAGTCAAACGATGTAAGTAAGTCAACAAACATATTAGGTAATAAGGGAATAGGACTTGTTGTGGGTGAAGATGTTGGTAGAAGAATTTTGGATTACATCAAGTTAATAGAGGGTAGAATGTGGAAGACCAACCAAGAAAGCATTGGAATTGTTAACCAAAGAAGTAGCAAAGGCATGGATGAGTGTTGAAATGAGTGGATAACATGAATAGGAGATTGGAAGTTCATTTCAGGATCAAATATGACAAGAACAGAAGAACTAGGAGCAGGAGTAGGTCATCTGGCTCCTTGAGCCTGCTCTGCTATTCAATAAGATCATGGCTAATTTTTTTTGTGGACTCAGCTCCTTTTACCTGCTCACCATAACCTTTAATTCCTTGTCTTAAAAACATTCAATGAGGTAGCCTCAACTGCTTCACTGGGCAGGGAATTCCACAGATTCTCAACCCTTTGTGTGAAGTTCCTTTTCAACTTGGTCCTAAATCTGCTTCCCCGCTTATTTTAAGGCCATGTCCCCTAATTTTAGTTTCACCTACCAGTAGAAATAGTTTCCCTTCGAAGATCTCCCCTCATTCTCTGAATTCCTATGAGTATAGCCCCAGTCTATTCAATCTCTCCTCATAAGCCAACCCTCTCAACTTCAAAATCAACCTAGTGAATCTCCTCTGCACCCTGTCCAGTGCCAGTATATTCTTTCTCAAGTAAGGAGACCAAAACTGTACACAGTACTCCAGGTGTGGCCTCATCAGCACCTTATACAGCTGCAACATAATCTTGCTGTTTTTAAACTCCTTCCCTCTAACAATGAAGGACAAAATTCCATTTGCCTTCTTAATTACCTGCTGCAGCTGCCAACTAACTTTTCGTGATTTCATGCACAAGGACACCCAGGTCCCTCTGCTCAGCAGCAATTTTTTACCATTTAAATAAGAATCCATTTTGCTATTATTCCTACCAAAATGGATGACCTCACATTTACCAACATTGTACTCCATCTGTCAGACTCTCGCCCACTCAGACTATCAATGTCCTTTTGCAGACTTTCAGCGTCCTCTGCACACTTTGCCACTCATCTTGGTGTCATCTGTGAATTTTGACACACAACACCTGGTCCCCAAATCCAAATCATCTATGTATAATTGTGAACAATTGTGGTCCCAAAACTAATCCCTGAGGCACACCACTAGTCACTGATCGCCAACCAGAAAAACACCCATTTACCCCCACTCTTTGCTTTTTGTTTTGTTGGCTGAATCACATTCTGAGATAGGAGTGAGTTGGTGGTCAGGGAAATGAGTTTGGAATTTTTCTCCTCCAGTACTGAATGTCAGATCAGCAGTCTGACAAACTTGGAAACAGTGGAGGAGTTGGAAAAGATGAAGGAATTGAGAGAGGTGGTGAAGTGGAGTATAATCAGCAAACGTGGAAACTAATGTTGTGACTTTGTCACCAAAGGTTAGAATAAGAGGAGACCAAACTTGGATCCTTGTTGGACAGCAGAGGTAATGGAAGAGAGGATGTATAAGCAATTACATAAGAATGGAACCGCATGATAGCAGTCATACCTAGCTAGATGAAAATGGAGAGCTGTTGGAAAAAGATGCTGTGGTCAGCTATGTCAAAGGCTATATGTAGATTGTGAAGGATGGGCAGGAAGCATTTATCTTTGTCACAGTCACATAGGATATAATTTATGACTTTGATAAGAGCTATTTTGGTACAGTGGCAGGGATGGAAAGCTGGAAGGATTCAAACATGAAATTCCAGAAAAGATGGCAATGCATTTGAGAGGCAATGATGTTCAAGGGCTTTGAAGCCACAGGGGAGTTCAGAGATGGAATGATTGTTTGCAAAGACATTGAAATCAAGGTTTACTTCTAAGGAGAGGGATGATGACAGCAAATGTAAAGGAGGGAGGGACAATGCCTGAAGAGAACTGTTTACGACATTACCTAACACTTTGAATGCCCCAGTGTACACAAATTGAAGCAACTTAAATAAAGCCTTAATGTAACAGCGGAGATTAATTGTTCAAACATAGAGAAAGGAGAATTTTAGCAGTCTGTGCAAAGGTAGGAACAAAGCAGGACTGCCGGTAAAATTGAGGGAAGCCATGATGGTTCACTTCACTGACTGTGTTCCATTGTTGGGAAATTTTACCAGTGGTGGGTAAGGGGACTGACAGGCTTCTCAAGGAGGCAGGAAGCCAATTTGAACATGAAAACTTAGGACCAAATTTTTTTCAATTCATTTATGGGATATGGGGGTCACTGTCTGGTTTAGCACTTATTGGCCATCCCTGTGGGCATTTAAGATTCAATCTAGAATCACACGTAGGCCAGACAGGTAAGGAAAGCAGATTCCCTTCCCCAAAGGACATTAGTGAATCAGATAGGTTTTTACAACAATTGACAATGGTTTCATTAGACTTTTAATTCCAGATTTTGTTTTAAATATTGAATTCAAATTTCAACATCTGCAGTGTTGGGATTTGAACCAAGGTCTCCAGAACATTACTCTGGGTTTCTGAGTCCAGCAACAGGACCACTAGGATACTAAGCTATCAGCATATTGACATCTTAAAGTTAAACAGAGACAATCTCCCAACAGCACACCCAGTGAGGGAGTCCAGTTTTGCATAAACAGGGATGCAAGCAGGGAAGGCAGTCTACATGGCTCCAACACCTTCATCAGAGGGGTTTCTGTTCAATCAGCAGCAGTTGTAATTTTTAACATTATCTTCAGCCTAACTTCGATCGGCAACACTTTCTTTCTCACCAGTGGCTGCTGTTTCTGGTGACGCTGCTCAGGCTCCTGAGCAGCCAGGCATCCTGATGGGGCATTGTCACATGCGAGGAGTGGAAATTCTGTCTCCAGTCAATTAATGCTCCTTGGAGGGTAAGTGGTTAAGATGGGCACGATATTTTGCTTTCATTCTAATAAGTGATGGAAATCTGCAGTCACACAGGTAACCTTAATAAATAAAATGCACCATTGGACAATTTCCTCCACTATCCCCCAACACATACCACATTGCAAGAGCCCTGGATTAGCCATTACTGAATATGTAGATTGTCAGATTGGAAATTAAGAACAAAAGAAGGAGAGGCAACTGGATTAAAGGAAAAGGAATAAGTCTAATGTAAAAAAAATGTGAAGAGTGAAAAAGGGAGATTGTCTAAATGAGAAACTATGACTGATATACAAAAAGAAAATTGACCCTGAATGTGAGACAGCGCTATAAAAATATGAATCTTTTTTAAAAAATGTACTACGCATCTTTTATGTGAAAAATATGAGAACAGTGTGCTAAAATAGATTTGATCAGGGGAGTATGCCTTGCTCTAATGATGGTTAAGTCCCCCTGGATCAGTAATCCCAATGCTGAAACAATCTATTCCAAGTAAACAGTTGCATTTGGTGTGGAATTCAAGTTACTTGTTTCATTGCTTCTGTGTCACTAAGTTCAATCTTTACTAAGCAACTGAATATTAATGGGTTCTCAAACAAATTTCAGGGACATTTAAATGATCCATTTAGATGCAGTCATCCACAAAAATAATACTCAAAATTGGAAGTGAAAAGGACAAATCTACTTCCACTCGGTTACTTATTTGTGACAGAGAAGATTTTAATTGTTGCTTGCAAAACCTAAACATATTGGATGAGAAAAATACATTTGGCTATTAAGCCTATTCCTTCTCTGGACCAAGTGCAACTTGCTTTATCTTGTAAACTGCCTAACAAGTATCAGGTTGGCTAGCGTGTTCTTACGTTTGAATAAGTACGTTATAGATTCAAGTCCCATTGCCCTTCTCAGCACCCTGTCACTGTAAAACATGGACAACTTCCAGCTTTCAAGAAAGGAAGCTCAACAACTTTCATCTTCACTACTGGTATCACATACTCATGGGAGGACGAACTCAGAAATGCAACAGTCCTCTCAAATCTCCTAAATATGTTGGTGATATTTGCAGGATGGAAGATAGATACTTACCCGAGGATTCTATATGTAATGAAGTAGCCAGAGCTGGCAGACCAGTAAGATTCCCAGAGCTATGCCACAAGCGTGCCTGTGAGCATGACATAAAGGCCCTAAACATTAATTTTTGCACCTGAGATATGAAGGAAATGGCGTCATCATTTTGGAATTGGTGCACCGCTCACTATCAGTGACTAAAGTGGTTTGATATTTCTCTGGTATACAATGGTTTTGAAAGAGACACCAGCACTGAAAACAACAGTCCACAATGACATCTGATAACCACTTAATCTGCGGCAATTGTGAAAGAACCTGCCTCTCACAGGTTAGTCACTCAGCCATCAGCAGAAGTGCACGACATCATAAAATAGAATTAGAGAATCCCTACAGTGCAGAAAGAAACCATTCGGCCCTTCAAGCCTGCACCAACAACAATCCACCCAGGGCCTATCCCAATAAACACTTGCTAATTTCCCTGACGCTAAAGGGCAATTTAGCACAGCCAATCAACCCAACCCACATGTCTTTGGACTAAGGAAGGAAATTGGAGCACCCAGAAGAAATCCACACAGACATGGGGAGAATGTTCAACCTCTGCGCAGACAGTCACCCGAGGCCAGAATTGAACCAACATCCCTGACACTGAGACAGCAGTGCTAGCCATTGTGCCACCTCAATCTCTAATGGATTTGCTACCCTATCCTTAATTGATTTGATTTACTGCACATCTATCAGCTTGTGTACATGGATGCAATGATAATGCTTAGGTCTTTGCTTTTTGCTTGCATCATCACAGTGGCTCCTGATTTAGCTGTGAAACATCTTCCTAAGCATTGTTGCCATATAAATGTTCCCATTGAGGGGTTCTGCAAAGATAAAACTGAGCAAAATTCTAGAAGTTTATATCCTGCCCTATCAATCTCATATCTGCTTCAAGAAAAGAGATTTGCAGAAAGTGCACAAATCTCAGAACACCTAATCCGTTTGACACTCCGTCTGTATGTGGCAGAGTTTATGATACATTGGAATTATTGACCATCTCAGAACTCACCAAGGTGGAAGCAAACCATCTTTAATTCCAAGGGACAGGCTAAGAGGAAGCTTCTTCAAGATAAGCTTTTTATCCATCTCCTTATAAAACCTTTGTTCATTTTATCCCACATCCCCATCTATAAATTGTAATGAAAGGGCTAAATGAATTATTATAATAATTCCATTGGCAATATGTAGAATTATATAGTAGAGGATAACTTGATTAAAACATACTTAAGAAATACACAAATGTGACAGACAAGTTTTTTTAAAAAATATACTTTTATTTAAGATTTTTCCCATTTTTACAAACAATGCAATAAACACATAAGAATTCATATGTACAATATAATCATTTTCCACATATACATATAGAAAGAGATAAGAGACCAACCAAAACAGTTGGTGTGGATTAGTCATTATTCATAACAAATGGTGCCTCCAAAGACACCAACAATGAAAGGATGTTTCATAGATTGGGAAAAAACTGGATAACAAATTAAAACCAGGAGGACATGGTGTAACGGTGTATGTCCTCACTTACAGAATACCAGAGACAGAGCCACATAACTTTCATTCCAGGATTTTCATAGTAGCTACTGCCATTGCAAATTCAGCCAAGGAGAATATGAAATATTGACAAAGGTATAAAATAGGACAATCAGACAAAGATTCTCGCTTAGGTGTGCACCAAAACTTCCTTTTCCCATCTCCAGCTATATTAGGAGCACCATTGATAGAAAACAATGTCTTTTCCCAGAATTTTGCTCTGGCTGCACTTTTACACGGGTACATCAGATTCCTTGACTCCAAAATACAGGAACAAACTATGCAACACCAATAGTTCTAGATTTTCCTCACCAGCTATGGGAACTCATTAGGCCATTCCTGCATCCTCTGCACCAAACCTACCTACACTCCTCCTTGCAATGATGCTACTCATATTATGACATGGAGATGCCGGTGTTGGACTGGTGTAAACACAGTGAGAAGTCTCATAACACGAGGTTAAAATCCAACAGGTTTATTTGATACCACAAGCCACTAGCTTTTGGAGTGCTGTCTATTCATCAGGTAAATGGGAGTTCTGTTCACAAACAGGGCATATAAACAGACAAACTCAAGTTACAAGATAATGGTTGGAATGTGAGTCTTTACAGGTCATCAAGTCTTAAAGGTACAGACAATGTGAGTGAAGAAGAGGGTTAAGCACAGGTTAAAGAGATGTGTATTGTCTCGAGACAGGATAGTTAGTGAGATTTTACAAGCCCAGGCAAGTCGTGGAGATTACAGACAGTGTGACATTGACGCAAGATTCCGACTGAGTCATCCTTATGTGCATGGAATTTGGCTATCAGTCTCAGCTCAGCGTTGTCATGAAGGCCATCTTGGAGAATGTTTACCCAAAGATCAGCGGCTGAATGCCCATGACCACTAAAGTGTTTCCCCAACAGGAAGAGAACACTTTTGCCTGGTGATTGTTGAGCAGTGTTCGTTCATCCATTGTCGTAACATCTGCATGGTCTCTCCAATGCACCATGCCTTGGGACATCATTTCCTGCAGCGTATCAGGTAGACAATGGTGGCCAAGTTGTACGTATATATACTATGTACCTGGTGAATGGTGTTCTCATGTGAGATGATGGCATCCGTGTCAATGATCCGGCGTGTCTTGCAGAGGTTGCTGTGACATGGTTGTGTGGTGTCGTGGTCATTATTCTCCTGAAGACTAGATAGTTTGCTGCGGACAATGGTCTGTTTGAGATCATGCAGCTATTTGAAGGCAAGAAGTGGGGACTGTGGAGATGGCCTTGGCGAGATGTTTCCTTCATCAATGACATGTTGAAGGCCCTGGAGAAGATGTCATAGCTTCTCCGCTCCAGGGAAGGACTGGAAAATGAAGGATACTCTATCTGCCTTGTCCTGTGTTTGTCTTCTGAGGACATCGGTGCGCTTTTTCGCTGTCAATTGATGAGTCGAGTGCCATATCCTGTTCTTATAAGGGAATCTTTCAGCATCTGGACATGTCTGTTGTGCTCCTCTTCATCTGAGCAGATCCTAAGTATATGAAGGGCTTAGCCGTCGGGGATGGCTTCTTTAATGTGTTTAGGGTGGAAGCTGGGGAAGTGGAGCATCGTGAGGTTATCTGTGGGCTTGCAGTATAGTGAAGTGCTGAGGTGAGCATCTTTGATGGAGATGCGCACGTCCAAGAATGTAGCTGATTCTGGAGAGTAATCCACAGTGAGTTTGATAGTGGGATGGAACTTGTTGATGTCATTATATAGTTGTTTCAGTGATTGTTCACCATGAATCCAAAGGAAGAAAATGTTATCGATGTATCTAATATATAACAGCTGTTGAAGATCCTGTGCGGTGAAGAGGTCTTGTTCGAGCCTGTTCATGAAGGTGTTGGCATATCGAGGTGCGAATTTGGTCCCCTTTCTATTCCATGTGTCTCGCTAAAGAGCTGGTTGTTGAAGGTGAAGACATTGTAGTCCATGATGAAGCGGATGAGTTGTAAAATTGCATCTGGAGATGGGCAGTTGCCGGCGTTAAGTACTGAGGCAGTTGAAGCAATATCATTGTTGTAGAGGATGTTGGTGTAGAGTGCCGAGACATCCATTGTGACGAGGAATACCCCTGGTCCAACTGTTCCATCTGTGCTGAGTTTCTATAGGAAGTGTTGCAAAAAAAGCTGGGGTTCTTTGTAGAATGGGTTTCAGGATGCTCCCGAGGTAGTCGGAGAGATTCTCACACAGGATCCTATTGCCTGATACGATGGGACAGCCAGGTGTGTTTGCCTTGTGTATCTTTGGGAGGCAGTAGAGATCTCCAACGCAGGGACTATGTGGGATGAGAGCACGGAGGTGCTCTGAAGGCCGAGATCAAAGCTCTTGATCAATCTGTCAAGTTGACGGGTGTGTTCTTTGGTCGGATCTGTGGGTAACTGTCTTAGTGTTCCTCATTGTTCAGTTGTCAGTACATTTTTTTGCAGTAATCTGTTCTGTTCAGTATGATGATGGCTCTTCTTTTGTCTGCTGGTTTAATGACAATGTTGTGGTTGGTCTTGAAAGCGCTGATGGCATTGCGTTGTGCTTCGGTGATGTTCGGGTCAGTGTTATGAACGCGGCTGATGAATCTGGTGTTGACACACGTCCTGACGGCTTGGGCATACATTGTCAAGATTTCTGGAGGAGCGCAATTCGACTCTTTCCTCTTTGGTTGCTGCACTGCAGATCTCTCTGTCGGCTGTTCTAGTTCATTGGCTATCTCATTGTGTTCGCTGTTGGCTTCTTGGGGTTTGTGGAAGAACTCCCGCAGCCTCAGTCGCCTGATGAATTCCTCTGTGTCTGCTGTGAGACTGATGGGGTCCATTTTGGCGGTGGGACAGAAATTGAGCCCTCAACTGAGAACCTTTGATTTTATCTGGTTGAAGTGTGTAGTCTGACAAGTTAACAATGGACTTCTCCTGCAGGGGTACTATTTTCTATTGTGGTACCGGGGGAGGCTTGGTTGTGCTGATGGCGATGCCTAGTTTCTCAAGTTTCCTGTTCTTGGTGTGCATGTAGATGGCATAATTCCTTTGTCTTGTCTGCTTAGAAAAGTTTCGTAGCTGGTCTGCATCCTGAGTACAAGTTGAGAATATGGACTGTAGCTTGGTTTCCAGGATGCGGCGTTTGCTGTAGAGCTGGTGTATGAGGTGGTTAAGGAGTGTGAGAGAGGTGTGATGGCAAAGTCTCTCAGCGTAGTCTGTTGTAGGTTAACCTGAGTGGACTTGTAATTTATAGTCCTTTCGGTATCTTGTCTGCTTTCTTGCATCTTTGTAGAAACTTGATGTCTACAGATAGTTCCAACGCACCACAGTGAAAAACTGCGCTGACCTCAGAGGACAAATATGAGACACGATGGACAGAGTACCCTTTGTCGTCCAGTACTTCCCAAACGGAGAAGCTATGACATCTTCTCCAAAGCCTTCAACATATCATTGTTGCAGACAAACATCTCGCCAAGGCCACTCCCACACCCCTACTTGTTGCCTTCAAAGAACTGCACAACCTCAAACAGATCACCGTCCGCAGCAAACTACCCAGCCTTCAGGAGAACAGTGACCACAACACCACACATCCTTGCCATAGCAAGACATGCCGGATCATTGCCACAGATGCCATCATCTCATGTGAGAACACCATCTACCAGATACACGGTACATACACTTGCAACTCTGCCAACATTGTCTACCTGATACGCTGCAGGAAAGGATGTCTGAGGCATGGTACATTGGGGAGATCATGCAGATGCTACCACAATGGATGAATGAACACCACTCAACAACCACCAGGCAAAAATGTTCTCTTCCTGTTGGGGAACAATTCAGTGGTCACAGGCATTCGGCCTCTGATCTTTGGGTGTGTTTTCCAAGATGGCCTTCGTGACACATGACAATGCAGAGTCGCTAAGCAGAGACTCATAGTCAAGTTCCGTGCACATGAGGATGTCCTTAACTGGGATCTTGGGTTCATGTCACACTATCTGTAATCCTACAACTTGCCTGGGCTTATAAAATCTCACTAACTGTCCTGGTTGGAGACAATATGCATCTCTTTAACCTGTGCTTAACCCTCTCTCCACTCACATTGTCTGTACCTTTAAGACTTGATTACCTGTAAAGACTTGATTCCAACCATTATCTTGTAAATTGAATTTGTGTCTCATATACCTTGTTTGTGAACAGATCTCCCACTTATCTGATGAAGAGGCAGCGTTCTGAAAGCTAGTGGCTTGTGCTACTCATATTAGCCATGACAAGAATAAAGGATACCTCATAGTTTACACCACCTTTGAAAATGTATGGGTTAAAAAAATAAGCAGTTAAATATCACACAGCCATAATGTGTTATACCCAGTGCACTTCCCAATCGTCTGAAGCTATTTAAGGATACTAAACCACGAGGATTCAATTTTGACACAGGACCAGAAGAAATGCAGGTTGCCACTTTGTACTCCCGGCAGAATGAGGATATAGTAGGTTCACATCTGTGCCTTAAATTTAGGGTAATTAAAGGAACATGCTGAGGGATGCATTCCATATAAACAAATGGATGTCACTGGTTTCAAAGGATAACAGGTGACATTCACCTCAGTGCTCAAATACTAGATCACCCCTGTCAACATGATAAATAACATCACAAAATCAAAAAGTGAGTGCAACGACATGAGGTAAAACCCAGGATTAGTGATGAACTGTGGATTATGAGTCCAAATTATTGCATTTGCCAGACATTTTGTTTTAGCACATTAGCGCAGGTTGGGAGGCAATGGGACAAAGGAACATCACTTTTGTGAACTCCGATGTATACACTGCAGTGAATTATTTTTACAATGAATACTGGAAGTGAGAGGAACATCTTGAGCAAACAGTACAGGAAGTTTGAGGGTTCTTATTTAACTAGCTGCCAGGAAGTTGACCATTGCGTGAAAGGATGATAATTTTAGACATTAGAAAAGGACAGATTGTTCATCAATCTGTTTGATGATTTCAGAATCATAAGGTTCTGGACAAACTTAAACTCAATGACTTCAAAGTTGAGCAATTAAAGTAAATTGTGAAAGTCACAGATGTGACCATATATGGGAATGAAATGAGTACAGTGATAAAAATGAGGACATGTGGATATCGGCAACCTATTACATAGGAAGGGACTTGGTTAGGAGCCAGGGATCAAAGTTAAGTATTTGACTTCCAATTGGCAGAAAATGACTCGTAAAATACTCTTGTCAATTGTCTGTTAATAATGTGTCAGAGATTGCATAAATTTTGATAAAGTAATATGCCAAATAGATATCTTATGAATTAGTTAGAACTCAACACATTGGTTCAGTTTTATTACATTATTGATAACAGTAAAATGTATTATTCAGATATTTTAAATGTTTTAATCCTGTATTAAGGGTACAGGATTTATGATAATATCCTATATTATTGCAACATAAACCTCCCTTTCTCCACAAAGTTTTGAAAAAATTTGTTGTCTCACATTAACTTTTGTATTTCTTCCATCACACTTTGATTATAAGAACTCTTTCCAATATTCAGGAAAATAATCCCTGGATCAATGGACCATGTACTTCTCAGTGAAACTATTTGATACAAACAGCTTGGCTTTCCAATTTGAATAATTGCATTAATTTTACCTAAACATTACAAAACATATTGTGAACTCATGATTAAACATCCACATAACAATTCTACTTTATAAAGTTGTTATTAGTCACAAATAAGGCTTACATTAACACTGCAATGAAGTTACTGTGAAATTCCACTACTTGCCACATTTTGATTGCTGATTAAATGTTGGCTGATCTCATATATCATTTGTCATTTCTGCTTTATAGTTTTCCATACCATTTTTTCAATTTTGATTTGGTATATATTCTTACCTCCCCAGTTTTAACTTGTTTGACTTATGGGTTGAAAACTTGGGCCAATCATGTACAATTGTGGTGTTGTGCAGTATGACAGCTGAGGTGTAAGATAATATTTTTATCATGTTTTGTCAGCTCCTCTATGATATTGCTTGTGGTAGTTGGATGCTGTATCTGTAAATCCATCCTTTTCTCTTCCCCTGATGAGGGTGATAAAGTAACGGTGACAAGTTATCAAGCACAATCAACTTCCATGTCCTTTCCTTAAGGGGAACAGGCAAATAGGCCCAAATTTAAACTTGAAATAATAAGGAATTCTTACCAATTAGATCAATATGCTGATAGCTGTTTTGATTATCCACTCTCATCCTTTCAGTGCTCACCAGGGACACCCAGGTGTGAAAATAGCTGTGGAAGAGAGGCAGCTGGTTATACCGAATGATCTTTTCGACTGTACTTTGCCTGAACCTGTTACAGCCACTAATTGAAAATCAGAATATTGCGGGTGCTGCAAATCTTAAACAAAAACAGAAAATGCTGTAAACACTAGTCAGCAGGTCAGGTAACATCTTTAAAGAGAACTGATGAAGGGTCCTTGACCTGAGACATTGGTTGGAATTTTACCAGCACGCCTGCCCGAGGTTCGTAAGATAATGCCTGAGGCCAACAGTGAATGCAATTCTGCAAGCCTCGCCCTCCCCGAAATTGGGACAGGTGTGCTGGTGAAATCAGGGCCATTGATTCAGTTTCTCTCTCCTCAGAAGTTCAGATCAGTTTGGAGAGAACTGATGAAGGATTCTTGACCTGAAACATTGACTCTGTTTCCCTCTCCTCAGATGCTGTCTGATCTGTTGAGTGTTTCCCAGCATTTTCTGTTTCTGTTAATGACTACCTCAATCAGACCCAGGACCAGACCCGTGAGGAGCTCTTTTTGGGTCCAGGCTTTAATCTGCCTTGCTAACATTGTCAAGTTCTCCAAAAAGTCCAGGATCATCACAACCTCTTCTACTGCTGGTAAAGGAGCCAGGTTCGTGGGCAACAAGAGCCAACTCAGTGCATCTGCGTTAGCTACCAGGTCCCAGTGTGGTGTTTCAGAATATATTCATAGGCCGCCAATAACAAGGCCCAGTGCTGTGGATGTGATGGGAGGAATTGCTTAGTTCACTTTGAAGTGGCCCAATAGGGCTTATGGTTGATAACTACACAAAGCCGTCAACCGTAGATGCATTGTTTGAACTTCTTCACACGAAATATGATCGTCAATCCTTCCTTCTCAATTTGAGAATATCTTTGCATCCGAAATGATCCTGGAGGGAAACGTGATGGGCTTCTCCATCCTGTCTTTCCAGTGATGTGACAGAACTGCACCAACCTCCTTATGGGGAAATGTCAGAGATTAAACTAAGTTCTTTCTGAAGTCAAAGTAGGCGAGTAAGTTGAGAGTCAGTAACTGACATTTAACCTTAGAAAAAACCTCTGCCTGTGAAGTTTCCCAAGACCGTTTGTAGTGTTTTCATAGTAGGGCATGCATGGGACCAGCATGGAAGCCAAATTTGTGATAAATATTCTGTAATAATTGACCAATCCCAGGAAGGAATTTAGCTCTCTGGTGTTCCTTGGAGTCGATGCCATCTTGATGGCCTTTACTTTATCCTCTATTGGATGTAACCTCTTGCCATCAACTCAGTAGCTAGATAGGTTACTTTGGCCACCTGAAAAATGCATTTCTCCCTCTTCAAGCGAACACTTGTCCTGGAAAATCACTGCAGGCCTTCATCCAGGTTGGCCTGCTGTTCCTGTTATCAAGCCCTCGTGACCAAGGCATAGTCTATTTATATTGTTACCTTGGGTAGCCCTTGAAGAATGTTCTCTATAATCCTTTGGAAGATGGCACATGCCGATGAGAACTCCAAAGACAAAGGAATATACTCGTAGAGTCCCTTATGTGTGTTCCGGGAGAAATCATTCAATTGAATCATTCAATTCAAGCTGATGATAGGCATGGCTCATGTCTAACTTGGAGAACATCTTTCCACCTGTTAACATGACATACAGATCTTCAACCAGAGACGTAGGGTACCTATCGAGTTTGGAGATTTTACTGACCATCAGTTTATAGTCCCTGCAAAGACTAGCTGATTTATTGGGCTTAAGAACAGGGGCTGGCACAGCCCACGCTGCAAATTACACAGGCCTTATTATACGCAAGCTTTCAAGGCAGGAATTCAGTTTCCACCTTCTCCATCATGGAGTAGGGACTGGTCTTGCTTTAAAATACCTAGTTGTAGCATAGGGGTTAAGATAGATCTTGGCTTTGGCTCCTTCTATTTTCTCTAGGCCCCTCTGAAAAACTCCAGAGTATCCACTGATAACCTCACATAATCCTGTCACTCCCAGCCTTAAGATCTCCAACAGTTGAGCCAAATCTGTTAGAGTCAACCTCTTCCTATAAGGCTTGGTCTGTGCTCCCATACAACAATGAATCGGAGGAGCCTATAAATCACCAAGGCCACTGCGATGCCTTTTATTTGTAAAGATTCCCCTTGTATGTGGCTAGCCTGGCCTTCACATCTTCAGATCCTCCAGATTGTCTATGTAAATGGTAATTCCCGAAAAGAGGTCAAACAGATTTTTCTTGCCAGTTTTTGATACTGTGAGGTTCTCTGGAGCAAAAATGGAGGAAAATATAATCATTTTTCTTTTCATTGCTAATGTAGTATTTTAGCCACATGCTAGTTCCCTGACACCAACAGCTTCTATGAATAGAGTAGAATCCTTACAGTGCAGAAGGAGGACATTTGGCCCACCGAGTCTGCACCGACCACAATCCCACCGAACATCTATTCCTGTTTCGCCACGTATTTACACTGTTAATGCCCTGACACTAATGATCAATTTAGAATGACCAATCAATCTAACTGCACATCTTTGGACTGTGGAAGGAAACCGGAACACCTAGAGGAAACCCACAAATAATGATCTGAGGCCGGAATTGAACCCAAGTCCCTGGTGCTGTGACACAGCAGTGCTGACCATTGAGCCACCATGCACCAAATGAAAAGATTGCCTCTGAGGCATACAGTCAGGTATCCCAGGACTTACAAACATCAGTCCAGGTAAAGTTACGGGTTTATAAACCAACGCTGGTTGCTTCCAATTGGGAGGGCACTGCTCACTCAATAAGGCAGCTCGTACTCCACAAAGCTCACAGATAGATCTATTGATAATTCCCTGCGGCCTTTGTGATCATTATAACAGGATAGGATGCAATAGCAGACATTTAACAAAATATTTTGAAATATTCAGAAAAAATGCATTCTAGTGAGAAAAAGAGAATTTAAGGGAAGGATGCACCATTCATTACCAACTAAGAAAGTTAAAGATATTATCAAATTGAGAGGAAAAGCATATAATTCCACAAAAATGTGTGGCAGGTCAGAAAATTGGACAGAATATAAAGAATAGCAAAGAATGACAAAAAGATTATAAGGCAGGAGAAATCAGAATACGATAGAAAACTAGGTAGAAATATCAATACAGATAATAAGAGTACTGGAAAAAATTAAAAAGTAATGTGAGCATTGTTCTTCCAGGGAGTGAATCTGAGGAATTAATAATGGAAAATGAGGATAAGGCATATGAATGAACAGCTATTTTGCATCACTAATATAAAAGCAAAACACTGTGGATGCTGGAAATCTGAAATAAAAGCACACAGACATGGGGAGAATGTGCAAACTCCACACAGACAAGATCAGAATTAAGTCCGGGTCTCAGGTGCTGTGAGGCCTTATCACTGTGCCAACGTGTCACCCAGAATGTCTATTGTGGAGCAAAAAAAACTAGAAAGCTTGGAAGCAGGATTTGAAGAGGCTGGTTAAGGAGCAAGACCTGCGACGACCATGCAAGCAATAATAAATTCATGGCATTCATTCGTGGTTCCAATGAATAAATCAGCTTGCTACAATGTCTTCATCTTTTTCCTTGTATATGTTAGTTAATCTACCATGGCTTTGCTGTTTAGGAGCCAGAGCTCATTAGGTCTTCACGTGAGGTGAGATTAGAGAGCGGCATCCAATTGGATTTGGGGCATTTTGTCTTCTTTTTAATTTATACATTTGTCCTGCCTTTTACATGTTCACTATTATAAATTCCAATAATTGATTATAATTGACACAGTATAATTGACACATCTATAATTGACACAGTATACACACATACCATACTTGTCATACCATAATTATATCGTCCTGCGAGTCATGATGCTGCAACAGTTCAGCCGGGGCAGGGAAGGGCGTAGTTACAACAGGGCAATCTTTTTTACATGACTACTTTCCAAATTATAAATGTAGAATATATCCAAAGATATGCAGGTAAGGTTAATTGGATATGCTAACTGGACCCCGTGGCCTGGGGCTCGGCTCCTCCCCTTATGACTGGATCCTGAATTTTCTGACCCACAGACCACTATCAATAAGGATAGGTAAGAACATCTGCTCCACAATCATCCTCAATACCGATGCTCCACAAAGCTGTGTCCTCAGCTCCTATTATACTTGTTATATACCTATGACTGTGACCAAATTTCCCTCCAACTTGATTTTTGTGTCTGCTGTAGTGGGTTGGATCTCAAACAATCATGAGACAGAGTACAGAAATGAGAGAGAGAATCTGTTGAACTAGTGCAATGACAATCTCTCATTCAATGACGACAAAATGAAGGAGATAGTCATCGACTTCAGGAAGCATACTGGAGAACATGCCCCTGTCTAAAACAATGGGGACAAAGTAAAAATGGTCAAGAGCTTCTAATTTTTAGGTGTTCAGATCACCAACAATCTGTCTACTCTCCCCATGCCATCACTATAGTTAAGGATACCATAGAAAGCATTCTTTTTGGTTGTATCACAGCTTGATATGGTATGGCTTGGTAGAGCTCCTGCTCTGCCAAGACTGCAAAAAACTACAAAGGATTGTGATTGAAGCCCAGTCCAGCACGCAAACCAGCCTCTCATCCATTGATGCTGTCTGCACTTTCTGCTGCCTCGGAAAAGCAGCCACATGATTAAGGATCCATGCACCCCAGACATCCTCTCTTCCATTGGGAAAAAAAACGTAAATCTGAAGTCCTACCAACTGACTTAAGAACAGCTTCTTCCCTGTTGCTATCAGACTTTTGAATGGACCTACTGCACACTAAGTTGATCTTTCTCTACACCCTAGCCACAACTGTGACATGACATTCTGCCCTCTCTCCTTTCCTCTTCTATGAATGGAATGTTTTGGCTGTATAACATGCAAGAAACAATACTTTTCATTGTATACTAATACATGTGACGATAAATCACAAATCAAATAAATTGCCTCTTGGTATCAGGGAGATTAGCAAAGTAAATATGTGGAGTTAAGGGGAATAGGAAATCAAATCAAATAAATTGTCTCTTGCTGTCAGGGAGACTAGCAAAGTAAATATGTGGAGTTAAGGGAAATAGGGCCTGGATGGGATTTTTGTCAGTACAATGGGTCAAATGGCCTCCTTCTGCACACTGTGATTCTACGTCTAATGGGGAAAAAAGTCGACAAGAGATAATCCACAAAATGGAAGTATTTAAAAATAATACAGATTAGGCAAATTCAAGGTGCATGTGAATCTTTGCACATCAGGCTGACAAATAGCAAGCAGAGCAGAACAGGCAATGCTGACTGATCTCTTGAGTAAGGTGGGGCAGTGCAATTCTCACTGTACGTCAGCAGCAGTTCTGGTAGGCTGCGGGGTTGACGTACATTGCCAGGAAGTGGCGCCCGGTTACCAGGAAATGACGCAAGAGCCGGAACTGCAATCGGAGCGGGCGGAGGGAATGAGGCCGTTTGTATGCGAATCATATGGTCCCCGGTAATGTTCCGTAATAAAAACAAAACAAACCGATTGCGGTTATTAAAGATCTGTAATGTTTGGCTAGCTTGAGCAGCAAAGTCTTCCAATTACCCTGACTAAGCTGCACAAGTGCAAGAGGACGTTTCCCAGTTGACACCCACCGTTAGCAGTGTTGTCGTTGAAAGGAAATGCCCTGCTGCTGAGTTTGCTAATGTCAGGTTTAATGTCAGCTAGAATTTAGTATGTCTCCTTTTGGGGGACGGGACCAATGAATTCAGTTTCAATTGTTTTATTGGAATAAGCACCTTACCCTTGTCCATTCTGCACATTGGTTTTGTTAGTCTTGAGAATGGAGTAACTTATTTAAAAAAAAAGGTCCCCGGTAGCAGAATGGTTGTTAGCTGACAGGCTTTAGTTTTTATTTCCCTTGCCAATGATTCCATCATTTCAGAGCATACCGAGTTGGGAGGGGAGGGGAGGCTTTGTTACAGATATGTGGAGCGGAAAGTGAGTCAGTCTCATATAAAGCTGAATCAGACCTGATTCATCCTGTGACAAGATTGAGACATCTGATTTTGCTTATTGACCTGATCCCATGATCGGTTATGCAGTGTTACATTTTTAAACGCAGCACACATAGGTAACCTGACCTTGTCAGAAGAAAAACTTGTTTACCGAACATCTTCCATAACTTGCAGTCACTGCAGTACTTTGCATGTAGTTCACTTGCATTGATGGTGACTCAATGAATTTAACACGTAGATGTGTGTGTGTAATGTATAGAATGTGTAAATTGCTTTATGGTGTGACGAGGAAAAGATGCCCTGTAAAGTGCAACAAGTTGCTAGACAATTTGCGCTGGTCGGAATTTAGCCTCATAAGAACAGTGATTTGCTCTCAGTCTCCCCATGTTTCTTGAATATTAGTAGCCATTTAACTAATTTCAGAAAGTTAGGGTTGAAATTCAATGGCTTAACTATTAAATGAATCAATTATAATGGAACTTCTCTGACCTAGAAAACAGAATAGTTTACAATATTGAGTCGCATTCCTACAGGAAGTTGTAAGAGATTATAATTTTTTTCTTATTTTTCTTTCCCGTCTCTTTTTGATCTCTATCCAATCATTTCTCCCTCTCTTTCTGTGCCCAATATGACCAATTCAGCATATCTACTGCTCTCTGTCTCTGTCATTCCTTATTTTTCAGTAGTTAAAGAATAGTCTATTGGTCCTGTAATTCAACAAAGTCTTGGATATTCTTTCACTCATCCAGTATGCTTATAAAGTTTATTTATATTAGTCTCAGTAAAGCTTGTATTAACACTGCAGTGAAGTTACTGTGATATTCCCCTAATCACCATAGATCAGCACCTGTTTGGGTCAATGCATCTAATCAAACGTCTTTCAGACTGTGGGAGGAAACCAGGGCCTGGAGGAAATCAACATAGACGCAGGGAGAACATGCAAATTTTACACAGATAGTGACCCAAGCTGGGAATCAAGCAGGGTCCTGAGCACAGTGAGGCAGCAATGCTAACCACTGTGTTACGGTTTTGCAAAAGTTTTTAAACTGAACGGTGAGGGAAAAGGTCTGACTGTTGCTGTGAGATGCCCCGCTCCAGAAAGATCTGGGCCAGTGTATTCTCGTCCCTATTTGGAATGAATGTGTGTCAGTCTCATTGGGCAATTCAAAAAGATGTGTGATTATTGATGGTTTTGTATCTCTGCTGCTGGTCATGGGAGTTTCCTTAATCACTGAAATATATCAGTGAACAGTGTTGATAAGTCTATAAGTTGGATGGTTTCCACAAACCATCCAGCTATAACTATTTAGTGCTGGAAACTAAATTGAAGGATAGAATAAGGGGTAAGGATGGAGCAATAATTCAGCAACTGACACTGTACAGAAATCTATACTGTACAGAAATGTTTCAAATTATAAGGTATTGCACTATGAACTGTATCATATTAAACTATGTGGGCAAAAAAAGCAAGAGTAGATTAGGGTAGAGCCTGCTCCCCAAAGTTAGACTCTGGCTAGAGTACAATTTCATTTAAATGTTGTACACTGAGATGTGAGTTGTTCCATTATAAATTCAGAATGATTGTTTACTGGCTTTATTCCTTCCTGCATTTTGCTCTATGTTTCTATTATTATGAATGAGAGAACTATGATCCAAGGCCGCAAGAATTCCTACTCTAGTTTTGTAGAAAGTTTAATCCCAGAACTGCTAATGGCACTCCTGGTCCGGATGACAAGATGATTAAGATAGTGGAAAGCCACAGCTGCTTACTGGCATACATTCTTGCAGCTTTTCTCACCACTAAGGCTGAGTATTTATCTGAGATGGCTCAAATTCTCTTTTTGAAGAAAACCTAAACATATTTATTAGATCGTACAAGGAAATGAGTTCTCAGATTTTGAACTAGCCTGGTTTATACTAAGCATTTTTTTAAAAAAAGTTGTGTTTTTCCAGTTTTTGCAAATTCACACTGAGTTCAGCCATTCTCCATCCAAAGGATGGATAAGTTGCTCTAGATCTTTGTGAAATAGCTAAAAGTGGTTTGGAGTGATTTGTTCTTAAGTTTAAAAAAGAGTCCCTCTTCTCTCTTTCAGGAAGTACTGAGCAACTGCTTGCTGACTTTCCTGTGGGTCTGACAAAAATCAGAAGTTTACAAATTGGTAAAGTGGAGGCATGAACATTTGGTAGTGGATTGATGAATTCTCTCTTCCAGGGTGATTACGATGTCCAATTTATGACTTCTGCTTTGTGGTGATTTAACTCACAATGCTAGTCAACCTAGTTCAATTTGTGTTCCACTTAATTTTTGGTTGAATTTTGAGTTGGAGACTTGCAGTGGGCTGTATCTTGAACGACAGCTCCATATTGTAATTCCAAGATATGGAAGTATCAGTGACATAAGATATATATAAACAAAGTGAAAAATAAATTTAAGTCCCCTATGTCCTTGAGGCCAAACACCCCTGCTTTATGTGTATTGACACAATCATAATCAGCAAACATGCCTTCCATGATAAATTACCTTCCCTACTGTCAGATTTTAAATCTAGTTATAATAGGTTAAAGAACAATGGTTTTGATTCAGTAAAATGCTCAATTAGCCACTGCATTCTATCCCCCCGCACCCACCATCCTCCTACACCTTCCTCTCTTAACCCAGTGAAGAAATGAGCCACATCTTCTGATTTAGACACAGGCAGGTGAAGGGAGTCACAATTTTGATCCCTGTTTGTGGCATTTGTGTTTTAGAAAGAAGGAAAATTGGTCTGGACTTAAATGAACATTTCCCTGTTGACTGTGGACAGAATCACTGGGAACAAAATCAAGAGAAAATGAAAACGTTTTTCATTCTGCTTCTGTGAAGTCCCGGTCATGGCAGCTTGACAGACTTTCCTTCCCCATTTAATAAACATTAAGGTTTTACATTCCACAGCAGCCATCATTAATGAACAGAGTGATTAAGTGTGATAATACCTGGGATAGCACTGTGGCACAGAGGTTAGTTTGGGTCACTGTCTATCTGGAGTTTGTACGGTCTCCCTGTGGGTTTTCTCCAGGTGCTCCGGTTTCCTTCCACATTCTAAAAAATGTGCTGGTTAGGTCCATTGACCCGAACAGGCACACTGGATTGTGGTGATGAGAGAAATTTAACAGTAACTTCATTGCATTGTTAATGAAAGTCTTACTTGTGACTAATAAATAGACTTTACTTTATCATTTCCTTCTGTAAACAATGTAATTCAAAGTAAATGGATAACCTTGTTAAAGATTCTCAATCTTTGGAATGAAGGGTTAGAGAAATGTATTAACACTGATGAGTAAGCTGCATATCGTTAAACAATAATCTGTGCCCTGAAGACAGAAGGGAGAGCTCTGCCTGCATTAAAGTTAAATCCTGGTGTACACAAAAGTAAGACCTCCCCCTCACCTGTTTTAAAAAAAAAAATACTGAGGAACATGTGAGTTTAAGTTTTAACATTTACATTTGTGTCACAAGTAGACTTGTATTAACACTGCAATGAAGTTACTGTGAAAATTCCTAGTTGCCACACTGTTCAGCTACACTGAGGGAGAATGCATCTAATCAGGATGTCTTTTTTGGGCCATGAAGGAAACCAGAGCACTGGAAGGAACCTACGCAGACAGGCGGGGACAGCAGTGCTCAACATTGTGCCACTTGAATGAACACTGTTTCTACTGTGTGGTGCTCCTGCACCACACAGTAGAAACAAAGTCCCATTTACCTCCATCCTCCATTTCTTCATCCAACAACTACCCAAAGACTGTGCAGTGTCTCAAATCTATCAGGTTGGGGAGGTCTGTCCTTTGTATTAATAACATTGACATTGATAGATTAGTCTCTGCATTGTGCAGTATCAGTCAGAGTCTTGAGACTTTCTTTTTATTTGTACAAATAGATGATGTGAGAGAGGTAATACAGGTCTTTGATTGCTTTGTTATAGATTGCTTGTCATCTCTTAACCTGTGGTTGCCTTCAGTTCACGAGGCTGGCTGGATAGCTTCCAGATTGAATGGATGTAGGTGTTGTACTATCTGAGGCAAGTTCCATAACTGACTCTATTCTTCCAACATAGTTCATGTTTGGCACAGCCATGCTGATAAACTGGCAACAATATTGTTTCCAAGCCATATTCCTTGAAAGTTTTACCCAGGATGTTTGCTTTCCAATGACCTTGATTTTTTTTTAGTTTTATTTGCTCAGGGGTGTTGCTGGCAAAGCTGCAGTTATTGCTCACCCCTAATTATTGTTGAAAGGTTTGGGTAAACCACCTTCCTTTATTGCAGCCCATGTGGTGTTGGTATCCCTGCAATGCTGATAGAAAAGGTGATTCAGGATTTTTATTCAGTAATGTTAAAGGAATGACACTGTATTTCCCAAGTCAAGTTGGTGTGTGGTTTGGCGGGGAACTTGGAGGTTGTGGTCTATCCATGCTTCTGTTGCTCTTTTCCTTCTAGATAGTAGGAATCCTGGATTTGTTGGACTCGTGTGAAGAAGCTTTGCTCAATTGTTGAAGTGCATTTAGTGGATGAAATACAATGCAACCACAGGGCAGCAGATGGTAGTGGAATTAAATGGATAAGATGGTGAATGGGTTTCCAATCAGGCAAACTCCATTGTCCTAGATCATATCAAACTTCTTCACTATCTCTGGAGCCACACTCATCCAGGCAAGTAGAGAGTATTCCAACATATTCCTGACTTTTGTCATATAGGTGGTAAGGCTTTTGTGATGTTAAGTGGTGAGTTACTCACCACAGAATATCGAGCTTTTGACCTACCCTTATTGCCACAGTATTTATGTTGCTGGCCCAGTTCAGATTCTTGTCAATGGTAACTCCCATCATGTTTGATTGTGGGGGATTTGGTAATGATTAAAGAGTAGAACCTCAAGGGAAGGTACTTAGGTTCTGTCGTGTTAGATGTGCCACTAGCTTTACACAAGTACTGCTTACCACTTTCAGCCAAAGCTATGTTAGATGCAGATCAGAGACGATTCATTGAAGTGGTTTTATACAAATCATACAAATAGATACAAACTCTACAGCACAGAAAGAGGCCATTCGACCCTTTGAGTCTGCACCAACCACAATCCCACCCAGGCCCCACCCCACATATTTAGTCACTGACAGGACACTAAGGGCAATTTTAGCATAGCCAATCAACTTAACCCGCAAATCTTTGGATTGTGGGAAGAAGCCGGAGCACCTGGAAGAAACCCATGCTGACATGAAGAGAATGTGCAAATTCCACAGTGACCCAAGTCGGGAATCAAACCCAGGTCCCTGGAGCTGTGAAGCAGCAGTGCTAATCACTATGCTACTGTGCTGCCCCAGCAGTGCTAACCACTGTGCTACCGTGCTGCTTTTCTCTTAGGTTAAACAGTTTGGGCCTGTATCCAGAGTGGCCAATTTACAAGCTGTGGTGTTTGGAGAGTCATGTTCTTGGTCTGACCTAACAGTGCTGTTGTTCAGTAGGTCTTTGCTCATCCAACAAAATATAAAAAGAATTTAAGAGAATAGTGAGAATGATCCGGCTCTTAAAATTGCTGGAATTGGAGGACAGGTAATGGTGCTTCTTGATCTTTGATCACCTTTTAATCATGGTATAGTTCTTTCAATGTTTTATGTCTGGGAATGTAAACCTGTTGAAGGAGCAGAAGTTGGCTCAGCACGCATTCATCAAGAAGGTAGATTTGCAGGCCAAATTTGGTTGGTGGTCTATCCTTTGAACTTTACTGCTAACTGGAAAATTAGTTAGTATCTGTCCTGGAAAAAATATCAGAAACATAGTATTTATTTTATAATTGCATTGCAACAAGAAATAAACATGTCAGAATTGTATTTTAAAATTGATTGCTTGTATATGTTCCTGACATCTGAAATGAGGTTTTGTCCTAATTAGCCAAACATCTATTGTGTTTCCAATTATTTAGGGCTGGAATGTATGATAAGAAAAGATAAAGGTAAAATTAAATTGGAAAAAAGAAATCAACATGGAACACACTGCAAAAGAAACTGCAGATAGCTCTGCTTCCAGTGATGGTGGCATTCTTTCCAGAATGGCTCTCAATGATAACAAAGCTGGAATGGAAGGGTTGGATAAAGAAAAGATTAACAAAATAATTTTGGAAGCTTCTAAGGTTAGTTCCAACTGACGTTCACTTCTTACAAAACAAAGCAAGCATGACATTTTAATGCTTTTTCTGATGCATGAGATAAACCACGTTTGACATATTTTCCACAATATGTCTGATAAATTGCTTTAGTTGACTAAAACTTTAGTAGTTGGAAAAGTAATGACAGATGGATGGGATGGATTTCCATCTCTGTAATTGATTCAAAATACTTAACAAAAATGCATTTGCAACGAATGCACGATTATAAATCCACTAAATTGAAATTATTATTATCTCCAATCCATAATAATATCATGTATGTCTTCTATGTCATCTGTTACTAAAAGTTCTTATTTCCATCATCAAAATCTTGCAGGACTGCGTTCCTAATATGTTCTAATTGGGAATAAAACCTATGACAGCTTCACTTTCCTAAAGTTCTCCAAGCTTAGCTCTGCCCTACACATGCCCCAACTTAATCAGACATCTTCTGCCTTCATTTTATCTCATGTCAAGTCTCAATTACCTGGCACCCCCAATTCTTTCTGCCCTCCATTGTAATCCATCCTGCAAAGCTCTGAATTGTTTTTAATGAGATCATGTTACCTTTTACCATTCTCCTCTTGTTTATCAAAATATTTACTTTGATTTTGTTTGCAAGATTTTTTTTCCATATTCCCTTTGTGCACCTTTTATTACTTTTTTGTATTCCTTAGGGTTTTTATGATTCTGCTGTTCTGCTGATTTACCGCTTTCGCTGCATTTGTGTAAATACTTTTGTTTAGCTTGATGATACATCTTGGTTCATTTGTTGACCATGATTGCTTAACTAGACTATTGGAATCCTTTTGCCTGTTCACAATATGTGCTGGTTTGGTACTGTACCAGATGTTATTTTGAATACTTCTCATTGTTTGTCTGTAGGTTTACCCATGAATAGTTGAGCTCAATTCATTATGATAAACTTATATCTGGTACAATAAAATTATGAATCTTCAGGTGTCTCTCTTGCTGCCCAACTCTCTTTAATTCTTTATCTCTACCTTTCTGTTATTATTTTCCTACTTCTTTCTTTGACGTGTGCCCATTCTCTGTTCAGCAACAGCCTATAGTCATTTTCACTGAATCATTGGGACACTCTGTGTCCATTACCATTACTGGGCATGTCCTGCCTCACTCAAAACTGGTATATAGTTGGGAGTGAGTTGCCCTAAGTGTCCTAAACATGGGCACGAGATCCTGTGAAAGTTCATGACATCAGGTTAAATATGGACAGGGACACTGTCTGCTGATTACTATGCTTCCACAGTACTCATTCATTTTGAAGCAGTGTCTACCCTTTACAAGATGCAGTGCAGCAACTTACCAAGGCTCTTTTGACAGCACCTTTCAAACTTGTGACCTCTGACACCTTAAAGGATATGGGAACTCCATTGCCTGTAAGTTCTCCTCCAAGTTGCACATCATTCTAACTTGGAACGAAATTGCCATTCCTTCATTGTCGTTGGATGAAAACCTTGCAACTCTGTCCCTAATAGCATTTTGAATGTACCTGTGCTAGACAGACTGCAGCAGTTCAAGAAGCCAGCTCACCACACCCCCCTTGAATGCAATAAAGCGCAAGAAACAAATTGAACTTCTTTCCTTAAGTGCAGAGGTGCTAAGTAGGCATGTTTCTCCATAAATAAAATATTTTTGGTATATGTCAATGAAAATAGTGAATATTCTTGCGCAGTTTTAAAAAATTTTCAGTTTTTCAATATTAGACTATTCACAGGTTGAGAACTGGCAGCTTATTCGAGTCACTGATGTACTCTGATTAAACCTATTGTCAGTCCTATTAATAAACTGCATCAGATTATCACTCTTAAATAAAATGAGTGATGTAAAAGTAAAGTCTCTATAGTCTCAGATAACTATTGGCTGCTCTCCCTTTCAAAGGGGGGTGATTTAACCTGAGGATCACCATACCTCAGGCAAGGAACAAAGTTGAAAAGGTGGGGCCTTCATGAATAACCTCAGCCGGTACAGGAATTGA
This sequence comes from Sphyrna mokarran, assembly GCA_024679065.1. Lineage (NCBI taxonomy): Eukaryota > Metazoa > Chordata > Chondrichthyes > Carcharhiniformes > Carcharhinidae > Sphyrna > Sphyrna mokarran. Next base: position 34,205,983 of record JAGIQG010000006.1, on the reverse strand, counting down.
ACCCCCACTGTTGGCGTTACTGCGTCATGAACCAGCAGTCTGGACAACTGAGCTAAGCTGGCTCTCCAACATCTTAATGCAAAGCACAAAAGTGGATTGTTGAGTTCTATTTTGCTAAGCACTGTGCTGGTTCATGAAAGATTATATACTCCAAATGAAAACACTATTCCTTTATATTTGATTATCCAGCAGTGTCTCCATGTTTGCTCTTGGGAGAGAGGGGGCATGTATGTTGAATGGAATCTAGAAGAAGTGAGAAATTTGAGAGGGAGTGGAGGAGCTTGGATGCATAGTAACACTTGAGAGCATTTTTAGGAAAATTGTGATTGTTGAAATATGGTAGTCTGTATGTTGCATAGGAAGATAATATTGTTGTGTAGCTTTACTGTTTTACAGATCTCATAGCAATTAGTACTACAGATATAGATAATAGCATTGGGAGGTGGAGAAAAGTTTAGAGGAGATTTCGAGACAAGATTTGTTATAGAGGTATTAAATGTCTGGAACGTGCTGCCTGGGGAAGTGGTGGAAGCAGGTATGATAGCAGCATTTAAGGGGCCTCTGGATGAATAAGATGGTAATGAAGGATACAGATTCCATAAGTGCATATGGTTTTAGTTGAGGCAGGCATCATGATTGGCACAGGCTTGGAGAGCTGAACGGCCTATTTCTGTGCTGTACTGTTCTTGTTTGTTCGAATAGCAGATAATAAAGGCCCACATGCGGCAGATGCTGAGTCTGAAACAAAGAGAGAAAATGTTACAAAAACCCAGCAAGTCTTAGGGTATCTGTGGAAAGAAAATCGAGCCAGTGTTTCAAGCCTGGATGATTTTGTCAGAGCTTCGTCAAACTGCATTTGTATTTTAAAAAGAGTTTAAATTCATCTTTGGGATATGGGTGTCACTGGCTAGGCCAACATTTATTGCCCATCTTGATGGTTCCTGAGAAGTTACGTTGGGCCTCCTTCTTGAAACGCTGCAGTCCCTGTGGTGCAGATACTGTTCGGGAGGGAGTTCCAAGATTTCCGGCGACTGTGAAGGAACAGTGATATATTTCTAAATCAAGCTTGCAGGGGAACTTCCAGGTGGTGGTATTCCTATGTGTTTGCTGCCCTTGCCCTCCTTAATTGTAGAGGGCGTTGGTTTGGAAGATGTTGTTGATGGCACCTTGGTGAGTTTCTGCAGTGCACCTCATAAGTGGTATACACAGTTGCCATTGTGTATCGGTGGAGGGAGTGAATGTTTGTAGATAGGGTGTCAATCAGGGGGCTGCTTTGTCCTGGATGGTGTTGACTGTCTTATGTGCTATTGAAGCTGCAGTTATCCAGGCCAGTGGCCATTCCCACTTCTGACTTGTGCCTTGTAAGTGATGGACAGGTTTTGTGGAGTCAGTAGGTGAAGATAGTTGGGCTTTGGACACCATCCTGAGGAACTCCTGAGATGATAACTAAACACCTTGATTTCCAATGATTCCAATTGTGCTAGGGCTCCTTCATGGCATACTCGGTCAAAGGCAGTTATGCAAAACCTCACCACTGGAATTCAGCATTTTTGTCCATGTTTGAATCAAGGCTGTAGTGAGGTCAGGAACTGACTATCAGTGAGCAGGATATTCAGTGATGTAGTTAAGTAGATCATTTAAAGCATTTATAATAGCCCAACAGAAGGTTGGTATATTGAATCACAGATTTCAGTTGTTGAAATATTTGAGCAGCGGTTGACAACTGTACATTTATTCATCCGCATTTAGAATAAAATCCCTACAGTACTGAAGGAGGCCATTCAGCCCATCGAGTCTGCACTGACCACGATCCCACCACCCAAACCCTATTCTAGTAACCCCACGTATTTACTTGCTAATCCCCCGATACTAGGGTCAATTTGGCATGGCCAATCAACCTAACCTGCACATGGTTGACATGTGGGAGGAAACAGGAGCACCTGGAGGAAACCCATGCAGACATGGGAAGAAAGTGCAAACACCATACAGACTTTGACCCGAGGCTGGAATTGAACCTGGGTCCCTGATGCTGTGAGGCAGCAGTGTTAACTATTTTGCCAAGGTGACACCTGTGCCGTTAATCTATTCTTTCAGACTTTTTTCTCATTTTGCTGAAAACCTCAGGTGATCTTGTTTCAATGATTACTAACAATTTTATTTCCTCACACCTGTCCTTCCATACTCTCTTTCCCCAGCGCTTTTTCTGTATCAGATGGAATTTTATTAGTCACAGCTCAATCAGGTCGTATGGTTTCTGCCAATGTCATCCTTGAGGAATAACAACAAATAAGGGGAGATTTGAAATTGTCCTCTGTCTCACTTCCATGCAGGTCTCTGCTGGTCACCTTCTCCTAAGATTGGATTTTTAAAAATGTGATTACAGGATATTGAGATATTGCTTTAAGACAAAAAGTTGTCAGAGAGGAAAGTGCTGCAGCTTTGATTTCAATCTATTAACATTTCTTATTTGATTTGATTTCATTATTGTCACATGCATTAATGTACAGTGAAAAGTATATTGTTTCTTGCACGCTATACAGACAAAGCATACTGTTCATAGAGAGAATTAGAAAATATGCTGGACACCGCTTATAAGAAGTCACCTTGTTCTGGTGCCATCTTGGAATTTGGATCAAAGGTTTTAACTAAGTGCTTTATCTTTAAACAATTCTAGATTTAAGGCTCATAAAAACAGTGCTGGAGAACTTCTGGTTTCTGTTATAATTATCACAATTATTTGCATATTTATACTCTTCACTTCAACCACAATTGAAAGCAGCATTGCTGTCCATTAGGATACCTTTGGCATCTGAAAGGTTTAGTCAGTTAATCAGTAACTATCTTTTTGGCAGTAGTATTAAGACATTTGCAAAGGAATTGTAATTGATAAGGTAATAGTTTATAGTACGCTGTCATGGCACAATACTCTCAAGCAGCATAAACAAAGAATGCAGGCTGGGATGACCTTCGTCTTTGAGACAGATGTGGGTCATATTTGTAAGATGCGGAACAATGTGTCATTTACAATCCCAGGATGACCCCAAATGCTTCACGTTCTGTCAAGTACTTTTGAACTATTGTGACTGCTGGAGATAGGAGAGGAAGCCACTTGCACACAGCATGGTTCCATGTGAAGCAGTGTTATAAACAATGAGCTTATTTATGTGCTCAAGTGCCAGGAATGGAGCTTTAAGCCACAACTTTCTGATTTAGAGTTGAGAATGCTGCCACTAAGCCAAGACTGACATTTATAATTTGAAAGTTTTGAGGACTGTGCATTGCAAATTAAACCTGTCCATTGGTAGAAACGAAAGTCAAGTAACATGCTTTTGCATTGACTCAGTGAAAGTAATTGAAACATCCAGATTCTCTGAAGTATACATGGATCAGAAAAAGATCTTGCAGAAAAACATTGAAACATTATTATTATAATTAAGTTATTTTTCATTTTGAGAACTGGTTCCAACTTTCAAAAAGTATTGATTTGTATATAAATAAAAAAAAAATTGGCTGGGCTCACTTAAACACAGGCAGTCAAATCTGCTTGACTTTTCCTGTAGTCACTCCTGCCATGATCCAATATTCACAGATGCAAAGCAACATAAATCTCCCCCATTATTTTTAAGGTAATGACAACTAGAATTTAAGTAGCACATTTTACTGTGGTAAAGCATCCCTTGACACGTCACAGAAATGCCGAGATACTACTTTGCACACAGTGGTTAGAATATGAAAGTTGTTATTACATTGAGGTGAATACCTAGATGGAATCATAGAATCCTGCAGTGTGGAAGGAGGCCATTCAACCTACCAAGTCTGCACCGACCACAATCCCATCTAGCTCATCTCCCATGCATTTACCCTAGCTAATCCCCCAGACACTAAGGGGCAATTTAGCCTGGCCAATCCACCTAACCAGCACATCTTTGGACTGTGGGAGGAAATTGGAGCACTTGAAGGAAGCCCACACAGACACGGGGGCAAGTGTAAACTCCACACAGACAGTGACCCAAACCAGGAGTCGAACCTGAGTCCCTGGTGCTGTAGTGCTTGCTACTGTGCCACCCTGATGCATTTAAGAGCAAGCTGGATGCATTTAAGACCTGTACCTGAGGGAGAAAGGAATGGAAATGTTTGCTGATAGGGTTAAATCAAATCAAGTGAGAGGAGTTTCACGTGAGGAGGTGCCAGTCTAGTGTTATTATCACTAGACTATTAATGCAGAAACTCAAAATGTTCTGGAGATCCAAGTTCAAATCCCACCATGGTAGACATGGAATTTGAATTCAATCAAAAATATCTGGAATTAGGAATCTACTGATGACCATGAAACCTTTGTCAAATGTTGAAAAACCCATCTGGTTCACTTTTAAGGAAGGAAATCTGCTGTCCTTACTTGTTCTGGCTTGCATGTGACTCCAGAGCCACAGCAATGTGATTGACTTTCCCCTGCCCTCTGAAATTCCCTCACAAACTACTCAGTTCAAAGGCAGTTATGAACGGGCATTAAATGCTGGCTAGCCGGCAATGCCCATGCCCCTTGCATGAATAAAAGCAAAAATGTGAAGCATTAAGACCAGCATTGATAATTTGGGCTGGGTGATCTGTTTCTGTTTTGTAAATTCTATGTAATATTGTAACCCATGAAAAATATTATGACTTTGTAAATGTCACTTCCAGAAATAAGATAGGATATGAATGAACACATTAGTACCGAAACCTCGTAATTCTAGCAACTTTTGAAATGCAATGTTTGGATATGAATGAAATTGTTACTCCTCTTGTCTTTCGGATGAGAATTTATACTGCACTCCCATTTGTCATCTTGGGTGGATATAAAAATTCAAGGAAGAGGTGATCAGATTTTTAATCAGTAAAGGTTTGAAGGGCTGTGATGAATGGGCAGGAAAATAGCCAAGATGAGATCAGCAATGATAGTATTAATTGGCAGAAAAGTCTTGAGGTGCTCAAGTACCTACTCTTGACCCAGTAACTTAATACTATAATTAATTAAATTTCATGCTGTAAACTCAGTTCTACTTTTTTCTCTTCCCAAAGAGTTCGCTTATTTATAAGATCTTGGAAGTTTTATTTTTGTTGGAGCAAACCCGAGAGGCTATGTCATTGCTGTCCATAATTTACTTTGATTTCTCTTTAGTGTTCCAGCTATTTGTCAAAGTACAAGTTTTTCCAGGGATCCTTCCATTTGCTTTTGGCTAAGCCACCCTTCAATTGCTGTACTGACTTCACAATTCTGAAGCCTGGGTCTGCGCTGTACCTTAAAACATGCGAAAATAACCCTTGGTTTCCAATAACCCCCAAGACTAGTTTTAAACTGCAAACAATCTCCAGAACTCCAACTGCAATAAGGTTAACTGCCTTTCACTAAAGATTCCTGTAAATTTCTTCGTTTAGCTTCCAGCAGAAAATATCTTTGTCGTTTTCTCCTCTTTTCAACTTTCTGATATATTGAATACCATCCCCCAAATGCTTCATGGATAACAAATCCCGTGTTTACTCTATTCTAGTGTTTTTTCTCTCAACTTTTGAAGAGCTACAAATTACTTAAGACCCAAAACTGACACCATCTCTTCGCTGCTTTTCTAAGCATTAACCAGTCTTGGTTGCTGGCTATGTCCAAATTGAATTCACAAGGATAAATTCAAAACAAAGAATTTCACTAAAGTCCACCCATCTCTCAAAGAACAAAGAACAAAACAGCATGGGAAATGAGCCCTTCGGCCCAACAAGCCCGCACTGCCATCCCAATGTTCCCATCTCTACCCGCGATCCCTGTCTATGTTTATAGATCTATAGATTAAAAACCAAATTTGAGACAATTTAGGGAGAATTTGTTTTGCCACTTAGCCTAAGAGCACATCTTTGGGATGTGGGAGGAAACCGGAGCTCCCGGAGAAAACCCACGCAAGCACGGGGAGAATGCGCAAACTCCCACAGACATAGGCCCAAATCTATGTATCTGCACAGCACAGCGATAGTCACTGAGCTGTCGTGTTGCCCATCAAATGGTCCAAGTCAAGCATACACTAACAACGTGAAGCAGTAGGATACTCTCAAAAGATGCAAGAGCAGTCCTCTCATGACCCATCGCATGTATGCCCCTTGTTAGACAACAAGGTGGACCAAAGCACCTGTAGGATAAAAACAAATACATCAATATCATCATCTATTTACACACTTCCCAGGGTGTAAATCTCCTTGGAAATGTGATGCACGTTGTGTGTTCTCAAGTGCAAATACAAATCCACTACCTTTCATTAATCTGGGAAAACCAGACAAATAACTTATTTTGCTGAAATAACTGCAAACTTCAGTTAAATAAGTGTAGCTAATATTTTAAGATGTTACCTTTCTCGCCGTTGATCTTGAGTTCCTAAAACTGTTATATTCTAAAATATCTATTTGAACTAGGTATTTGCAATAATAAATTCTTGGTTACAAGTGGTGTACCTAAGGGATCTGTTTTGGGGCCCCTGCTGTTTGTAATTTTTATAAATGATCTGGATGAGGGTATTGAAGGATGGATTAGTAAATTTGCGGATGACACCAAAGTCGGAGAATTGGTAGATAGTGAAGAGGGGTGTTATAGTTTGCAGAGAGACTTGGACAAGTTGCAGAACTGGGCCGAGAGGTGACAAATGGAGTTTAATGCGGAAAAGTGTGAGGTAATTCACTTTGGCAGGAATAACAAATGTGTAGAGTATAGGGCTAATGGTAGGACTCTTAATAGTGATGATGAACAGAGGGATCTTGGTGTATATGTGCATAGATCCCTGAAAGTTGGCAATCAAGTCGATAAGGTTGTTAAGAAGGTGTACGGAGTCTTAGCTTTTATTGGTAGGGGGATTGAATTTCGGAGCCGCAACGTCATGTTGCAACTGTACAAAACTCTAGTGAGGCCGCACTTGGAGTATTGTGTGCAGTTCTGGTCCCCACATTATAAGAAAGATGTGGCGGCATTGGAGAGGGTACAGAGGAGGTTTACCAGGATGTTGCCTGGTATGGAGGGCAGGTCTTATGAAGAGAGGCTGACGGATTTGAGGTTGTTTTCGTTAGAAAGGAGGCGGCTAAGAGGGGACCTAATCGAAACATATAAGATGATTAGAAGTTTAGATAGGGTGGACAGTGATAGCCTTTTTCCTAGGATGGAGAAAGCTAGCACGAGGGGACATAGCTTTAAATTAAGGGGTGGTGGTTATAGGATGGATGTCAGAGGTAGGTTCTTTACCCAGAGGGTGGTAAGGGGATGGAATGCCCTGCCTGCTGCAGTTGTAGATGCGCCAAGTTTGGTGGTGTTTAAGAGGTTAGTAGATAAGTTTATGGACGAAAAGGGAATGGTTTAGGTTGGAGGGTCATTGCTTTTTCTTAATTGGTCGGCGCAACATCGAGGACCGATGGGCCTGTTCTGCGCTGTAATGTTCTATGTTCTAAATATATTAACTAATACTACCAAAATGACTCAATTTGTCATTTGTTTTAGTGATGTTTCTGGGATTATGCAGTGCCCAAATTTGTAACCGTTTCCTAATTATGCCAAGATTATTCAAAAAATTAATTAATTGGCTGTGAAATAACTTTGGCATGATGCAAATATGTTCTTTCTGTAATAGTACCCTCTGAAATAACTAGCAAGCCATTCAGTTGTATCCAACTATTGTAAAGTCCAGAGGGAATAATACCAGATGGACCACCTGGCATTAGCCTAGCCACCAGAAATAACAATGGCAAATCTAGGATATATAACCTTGCAACATACTCCTTTCTAACATTGGGGAGTGGTTTGTGTACCAAAATTGGGAGAGCTTGCCATTAGACTGGTCAAGTGACAGTCTGTCGTAGTTAGACTCATTGAACCATACCATGCACATAATGTCTTACGCATTGCCAATATCATCCCTAATATATCCCGTCACACTGGAAAGACAGATCCATCACAAGTGGTGACAGCACAATGATTTACAATCTGGAGGGAGTTGCTCTGGATGTCAGTAACAGTGAATCCAAACTCCATGAAGTCTCATGGCTTCAAGGATCCTCTCCAAAAGCAGATCAATCAATCAATACTCCCTATTTAACACCAATTGGAAGAAGCACTGAGGGTTGCAAGTTCACAAAATATAATTTTGGTAGTGGGGGCTTTCAATATCCATTGCAAAGAGTGGCTAGATAGCACCACTACTGATTGAACTTGTCAAATTTTAAAAGACGTGGCTGACAGGATGTTTAGCAGATTCCAGAACCCTTAATTTCTCCGTTTGGCAGGTGGTGAGGGAACCAACAAAAGGGAGAAAGCTACTTGATCTCTTCTTCACCAGTCTACCTGTTGCAACATCCACGATGGTCATGATAGGAATGACCACCACATAATCATTGCAGAGATGAAATCCCAACTTCACTTTGAGGATGCCCTCTACCATATTGTGTGGCACTGTGCTAGACAGAATAGATTTTGAACAGATTTAACAACCCAAAACTGGGCATTCTTGAGGTGCTGTGGACCACCATCAGTAGCAGCATTCAGATCACTACTATCTGTAACCTCTTCGCCTGGCATGTCCCCCATTCTCCCATTGTTATCAAACTGGGAGATCAACCCAGGGGTTCACTGAAGAGTGAAGTTTGGATGTCAGGAGCAACACCAGGCACACCTAAAGCTGAGGTATCAATCTGGTGAAGCTATAAAACAGGGCCACCTGCATGCCAAACAGTGGAAGCAGCATGCGATAGACATAGCTAAGAGATTGCACAACTAATTGCTCAGATCTAAAATCTGCAGCCTTGTCACATTCAGCTGTGAATGGTGGTGGACAATCAAATAACTAACAGGAGGAGGAGCCTTCACAAATATGCTCATTTTCAATGATGGGAAGACCTAAAACATCAATGCAAAAAACAATGCTGAAACATTCACAACAACCTTCAGTTTGAAGTGGGTGGATGATGCATCTCGGACTCCTCTCAATGTATGCAACGTCACCGATTACAGTATCCAGTCAATTTGATTCACTCCACGTTATATCAAGAAATGATGCTGCACACTGAAACGGCTGTGGACCTTGCCATATTCCAGCAATAGTACTGATTGAAACATGATCCAGAACTAGCCATGCCTCAAGCCAAGTTGTTGCAGTACAGCTAGGATGCAGGTATGCCCTGTTCACAAAAAACAGTAAAGTTTTACAACACCAATTTTAAATCCAACCAATTTATCTACATCACATCACAAAAAACAGGCCAGGTCCAAGCTGACCAATTACTATCCTATTATTCTATTCTGGATCATCAGCAAAGTGAAGGTGGTGTTGACAGCTCTATCAAGCGGCACTTACTCAGAAACAATATGTGTTCACTGATGCTCAATTTCTGTTCTGTAAGGGCCACCCTGCATCTGACCTCATTACAGCCTTGATTTAAACAATGACCAAAAAGTTGACCTCAGTGAGGTGACATCAAGACAGCACTTGACTGATTGTGGCATCGAAGAAAGAGCTGGTTGGAGTCATAACGAGCAAGAAGGAAATGGTGGCTGTTGTTGCAAATCAGTAATCTCAGCCCAGGGATGTGGCTGCAGGAGTTCCTCAGGGTGGTGTCCAAGGCACAATAATCTTCAGCTGCTTCATCAATGACCTCCCTTCCATCATACAATGAGACATGGGGAGGGTCACTGTTGATTGCACAATATTCAGCACCATTTGTAACTCCTCAGACACCGAAGCTGTCCATGACAATATGCAGGAAGACTTGAACAATATTCAAGCTTACACTGATAAGCAGCAAGTAAAAATTGTGCCACACGAGTGCTAGATAATAATCAAGAGTAGATCTAGCGATCTTTCATGCCGTTACCAAGGCTGAATTCCCCACTGTCAATATCCTGGGGCAGGAGGATTACCATCGTAACCGGACCAGCCAAATGAATACTGTGGCTGTGAGAGGGGCCAAATGGCCTACTCCTCCTTTGCTCCTCAGAACTGGCCAGAGTCTAGGAATTCCACAGAAAATAACTCACCTCTTCACATGCCAAAGCGTGCCCACTACCCACAGAGCACAAGTCTGGAATGTGACCGGTTACTGGCCTGTATGAGTGCAGCTCCAGCAACATTTAAGAAGCTCAAAGCTGTCGAGGATGAGCAGCCCACTTGAGTGGCACCCCCGCGTTCAACATTCACTCCCTTCACCACTAACATGCTGAACTGCATCTCTATTTACTAACTCTTTAAAGGAGATAGTTCCAGATTTCCATTACACTTTGCATTACTGTGCGCTTTCTGACAATGACTTGGCTCTGGTTTTAAGGTTAGTGCTCTTTGTTCTGGATTCTCCTGTCAGAGGAGTAGTTTCCATCTATCTACCATATCAAATCTATTAGTCATCTTAAACATCTCAACTGTGTGGCCCTGAATATTTTATATTTAAGAGAATACAAGCTTCAGCATTTGGCTTCATAATTTCATCCATTTAGCTTGTATAATTGTTTGAATGTATTGTACCTCCTCTCCAGGCTGTTGCGCCCTTCTTGAGTTGGGGTGCCCAGAGCTGAACATAGTATTCCACGTGCCTTATACAACTGGAGCATCAATTCCATCTTTGTATTTAATCACTGCTAATCTTTTCAATTTTTGTTTTGTATCTGTTCACTTGCGTATGGTGCTTTCTCCACATGAAGCCTTAAAGCTCTTTACACTCCGTAACTCCGAGCATTCCTAAAGTGAACTCTCATTTCTTGTAATCAAATTCCATCTGCGAATTTTCTTGGATTGTCTGTAGCTATTTATAATACTTATTCATTATTATTTTTGAAAGAAGTATATGTTCTTTGGAAACATCTATGGGGAGTTTTCTTTCAAGACTAAGCATTTCAATTTACATTCTGCATCAACTAACTGAAGTGAGTAAATTGCAGGTTGTTATTAAGGAGTGAGTCAGTGATGGTGCATTGTTTGTACTTAGCTCAAAGTGTCTAATTTCTGCATAAATTGATCTTTAATGGTAATGTTTATAATCCTAGGGATCAAGGTTTTATGAAAATGAACGAAAAAAAGAGCAACAAGTGAACCAGCGAATTGAGAAAATGTTACAACAGAAAGCACAGATTACAGAGCAACAGCTAAGGAAGAAACAGCACCAGGTGAGATGCAAGGAAAAAAATTAGGGGTCTTCATTTATGCAAATTTCAAAGAACAAAAAACAAAACAGCACAGGAAACGAGCCCTTCGGCCCAACGAGCCCGTGCCGCCACCTCGATGTTCCCACTTCTATCCGTGATCCCTGTCCATGTTTATAGATCTATGGAATGAAACCAAATTTGAGACAATTTAGGGAGAATTTGTTCTGCTAATTAGCTTAAGAGCACATCTTTGGGATGTGGGAGAAAACCGGAACACCCGGGGAAAACCCACGTAAGCATGGGGAGAATGTGCAAACCCCCACAGACACAGGCCCAAATCCATGTATCTGCACAGTACAGCGATAGCCACTGAGCTGTCGTGTTACCCATCAAATGGTCTAGGTCAAGCGTACACTAACAACATGAAGCACTAGGATACTCTCAAAAAATCCAAGAACAGCCCTCTCACAACCTATCGAGTGTACGCTCCTTGTTAGACAACAAGGTGGACGAAAGCACCTGAAGGATAAAAACAAATACATCAGTATCATCGTCCTTTTACACACTTCCCAGGGACTCCCAAGGCTCATGATCCCTATTTTAAATCAGTTTTCTATACCCCTCCATTCCCATTCTGTTCATGTGCCCATCTAAGTATCTCTTAAATAACTCCAGAGTGCCTTCCTCCACAACTTTACTTGGCAGCGCGTTCCATACCTCCACCACCCTCTACCATCCAAATTATACCTTACCCCCCTCACTCTAAGCCCGTGACCCCTCGTGCTATTTGAGTCCATCCTAGGAAAAAGCTTAACCTTGTTTACTCTATCTATACCCCTCATAATCTTGTACACCTCTATTAGATCTCCTCTAAATCTACGTCTTTCTAAGGAAAACAGTCCCAATTTGCCTAACCTCTCCTCGTAACTCAGACCTTCTATACCAGGCAGCATCCTGGTAAACCTCCTCTGCACTCTCTCCAGAGTTTCCATGTCCTTCTGGTAGTAAGGCGACCAGAACTGGACGCAGTATTCCAAATGAGGTCTAACCAACGTTTTATACAACTGCAACATTAAAGGCCAGCTCTTGTACTCTATACCCCTTCCTATAAAGGCTAGCATTCCATATGCTTTCTTCACAACCTTCTCCACCTGCTCTGCCACCTTCAGATACTTGTGCACCTGCACCCCTCGGTCCCTCTGCATTTCTATACTCCTAATAGGTCTCCCCTTTATCATGTACCTCCCCCTTACATTCTTTCTCCCGAAATGCATCACCTCGCATTTATCAGGATTAAATTCCATCAACTATCTATCTGCCCAAGCTACCAGCCTATCTATGTCCTCACAATGCTCCTCATTATCCGCAAGTCCAGCCATCTTTGTATTGTCTGCAAACTTGCTGATCACTCCACATACTCCCTCTTCCAAGTCATTTATATATATTACAAATAGAAGAGGTCCCAGTATTGAGCCCTGTGGCACACTACTAGTGACTGACCTCCAGCTAGAAAAACACCCTTCCACTATTACTCTCTGTCTCCTATTACCAAACCAGTTACTTATCCATCTAGCTATCTATCCTTGTATCCCATTAACCTTGACCTTTTCAACTAACCTCCCAGGAGGAAGTAAGAGATTTTGATCCTGTCAGCATTTAATTTGTTGATTTATTAGTGTCACATATATTGTTACATTTAACACTACAATGAAGCTATTGTGAAAATCCTGTAGTCACCACAGTTCAGCACCTGTTCGGGTACACTAACAGAGAATTTAGCATGACCAATCCAGCATGTCTTTTGGACTGCTGGAGGAAACTGTAACACCCAAAGGGAAAACCACACAGACATGGGGAGAATGTGCAGTCTCCACACAAACAGTGACCCAAGGCCGGGAACTGGTCCCTGATATTGTGAGGTAGCAGTGCTAACCACAGTATTGCTGGTGATTTAGAAAGAGAAAGGGAAAGAAAGATTTGACTAACAAAGATAAAAAATGACAAAATGCTTTTTTGAATTGTCAAGTTAAATTGTTTTAAACAAAAATAGAAAATGCTGGATAAATTCAGCAGCTCTGGTAGTATCTATTGCAGAGAAATAGAGTTAATATTTCAGATCTAACTGATCTGTTGACAGTAGAGTTTGTCTAGCATTTTTTTGTTTTTTTTTTCAAATTTCCAGCATCCACTGTGTTTTGCTTTTATTTAATTTGTTTTAAACTGTTTTCTCTGGCAATTGGGTCAATAACCAGCCATAGATTTAAAATATTTATAGGAGGAATGAAGATTTTTTTTTCAAATAGAGGGTTGTTGAGATCTCATTAATCGAAAAGACAGTGTAATTGGATTCTGTTGGAGTTTTCAAAAGACAACCGGACATGTATTTAAGAGGATTCGTTTGCTTGATCGTGAGTAAAAAGTTGGAATGGGGGAGGGACAAATTTGGACAGCTCTTTCAAAGATGAGGTACAAGTACAATGGTCTGAATGGTCAGGCAGAATTGCATAAAATGGTCAACTCTGGAGGTAACAAAATCAGGGATGAGGACTTCAGCATCAGGGAAGTGTATGTTCTAAAAATCTCCAAGAACAATTGAAATCTGATGGAATAAGACCCCATACTTATTAATTTTCAGTGACAGAATTAATTAAGAGTACAGGAGTAAAGAGATCTGGGAAGTACATATGCATAGACTGTTGAAACTGGCAGGGCAGATTGGGAAAAAAATGGTGAAAAAGATATATGGAATCCTGGGCTTTATAACGATATGCATTGAATACAAAAGCAAAGGAGTTATGATGAATCTTTATGAAACACTGGTTCAGCCTCAAGTGGACTATCCTGTCCAATTCTGGGCACTGCACTTTGGGAAGAATGTGATGGGTGGAATAAATATTTGAGAATTATTCTGAGGGACTTCAGTGATATAAACAGATTGGAGAAACTGGGATTGCTTTCCTTGGAGAAGAGAAGAGTTAGTGGAGATTTGATGAAAGGGTTCACAATTATGAGTGGTTTACACAGAGTAGATAATGAGAAACTATTCCCATAGTGTAAACAAGTGAGTAGTTAGGATTATAATGCCTGAGAATGTGGCGGAGGTGGACTCATTTAAAGAGAAAAAAACGGCAATGGAGAAACGACAAAAAAACAGCTGAATTGCTAAGGTAGAATCAGCACGAGATATTGAGTTAAACAGTCTACTTTTGTGCTTTCACCATTCCAAGTTCTTTTGACCATTTGGATATTTGTATTTGAGTGCACATCTGCCCCTTGCCTTAAGTTTTTCTATCATTTGCAAATATCATTAATCACATTGTTATTTTGGCAGTCATATCTGGCCCAATGATTAATGATGCAAGGTTTCTGAGATGAATTGGTGTTTAAAGAGGAGTCTTTCTGTGGAGCAACAAAGACTGAAGGTATTAATAAAAAAAGATGAAGCCTGCCCTAAGGGGAGGGTGTTAAACTGGGGGAGGGCTAGATATAGCCAGATTAGTCAGGATCTTAGGGATACCGACTGGGATAAGCTGTTCGAGGGTAGGTCGACGCTGCACGTGTGGGAGTCTTTCAAGAGAAAACTAAAATTTTTGCAGGATAGACACGTGCCGGTAAGGAGAAAGGATGGGAAGGGTAGGATTAGAGAACCGTGGGTTACTAGGGATGTTGAGGACTTGGTCAGGAAGAAGCGGGAGGCGTACGTTAGATCCAGGCAATGGGGACAGAGACAGCGCTGGAAGAATATAGAGAGTGTAGATGGGATCTTAAAAGGGGTGTCAGAAAGGCAAAAAGGGGCCACGAAATGGCTTTGGCAGGTAGGATTAAAGAAAATCCTAAGGCATTTTACTCCTATGTAAGGAGCAAAAGGATGGTTAGAGGGAAGATTGGACCTGTCAGGGACAGAGGAAGGGAACTAAGCTTAGAGCCTGAGGGAATGGGGGAGATCCTGAATGAATACTTTGCGTCGGTATTCACGCGGGAGAGGGGCCTGATGTCTGATGCCGGCTTTGAGGATTTTGAGGACCCGTTAAAGGAAATAATCATTACGAGGGACGAAGTGTTGGGGCTTTTAGGTAGCATAAAGACTTATAAAGCCCCGGGGCCTGATGGTATTTATCCCAGGCTGCTAAGGGAGGTGAGAGATGACATTGCTGGGCCTCTGGTGCAAATCTTTGTCTCCTCTTTGGACACAGGTGAGGTCCCAGAGGACTGGAGAATTGCAAATGTAGTACCGTTGTTTAAAAAGGGTCAGAGGGATAATCCAGGGAACTATAGGCCAGTGAGCTTGACTTCAGTTATAGGTAAGCTAATGGAGAGGATCCTCAGGGACAGGATGTATGAGCATCTGGAGCACTGCGATCTGATCAGGGATACACAGCATGGCTTCGTTAAGGGGAGGTTGTGCCTTACGAATCTAGTGGAATTTTAAGAGGTGACAAAAACGGTTGATGAAGGACAAGCTGTTGATGTTGTCTACATGGATTTCAGTAAGGCATTTGACAAGGTTCCCCATGGTAGGCTGATAGAAAAGGTGAAGCGCATGGGATACAGGGCCAGGTATGTAGATGGGTTGAGAACTGGCTTGGGAGGAGGAGACAGCGGGTAGTAGTGGAAGGCTCATTTTCCAACTGGAGGTCTGTCACTTGTGGTGTGCCACAGGGCTCAGTACTAGGACCTCTTCTATTTGTGGTTTATATAAATGACTTGGAAGAAGGGGTAGGTGGTGTGATCAGCAAATTTGCTGATGACACTAAGATACTTGGATTGGCGGGGACTGAGGAGCAGTGCCAGGCAATACAACAGGACATAGGCTGGTAGATTGGGCAGATAGATGGCAAATGGAATTTAATCCGGATAAATGCGAGGTGATGCATTTTGGCCGGAATACTGTAGAGGGGAGTTATAGCATAAAAGGTAAAACTATCCGGAGTATAGAGACGCAGAGAGACCTGGGGGTGCAAGTTCACAGGTCTCTGAAGGTGTCAGTACAGGTGGAGAATGTGATAAAGAAAGCGTATGGTATGTTAGCCTTCATAGGAAGGGGTATAGAATACACGAGTAGGAGTCTGATGTTACAAGTGTATAGAGCGTTGGTTAGGCCTCACTTGGAGTACTGCGTCCAGTTCTGGTCGCTGTACTACCAGAAGGATGTGAAGGCCCTGGAGAGAGTGCAGAGGAGATTTACCAGGATGCTGCCTGGTATGGAAGGGCTGTCTTACGAGGAAAGATTGAACGCACTGGGGTTGTTTTCCCTTGAAAGACGTCGGCTGAGAGGGGATTTATCAGAGGTATATACGATTATGAGGGGTATAGATAGAGTAAATGGTGGTAAGCTTTTCCCACCATTAGAATCGAATAGAACGAGGGGTCACAGCCTTAGGGTGAGGGGGGTATGTATAAGACGAATATTAGAGGGCATTTTTTCACACAAAGGGTAGTGGGGGTGTGGAATGCACTACCGAGTGGGGTGGTGGGAGCAGGCACGCTAGGGTTGTGTAAGGGTCTCTTGGACAGCCACATGAGCGGTCTGCAGATAGAGGGATATAGGAGGACTGTTTAAATACTTTATTTGTTTCCACAGCCTATTCGGTCCACCTTGTTGACCAACAAGGCGCATGCATTCAGCAGGTCGTGCGAGGGCTGCTCTTAGATGTTACTTCAGGAGTGGCCTAGTGCTTCATGTCGTTAGTGTATGCTTAAACTGGACCATCAGATGAGCAACATGACAGCTCAGAGACTATCGCTGTTGCTGTGCAGACACATGGATTTGGGCCTGTGTCTGCGGGAGTTTGCGCGTTCTCCTCGTGGTTGCGTGGGTTTTCTCCGGGTGCTCCGGTTTCCTCCCACATCCCAAAAATGTGCTTTTAGGCTGATTGGGTAACAAATTGTCCCTATATTGGTCTCTGTGTCATTAAGACGTTAGGACGGCGGCGCGGGCTCGTTGGGCCGAAGGGCTTGTTTCCTGTGCTGTGTTGTTCTTTGTTCTTTGAACCTAAAAATTATTGGCTTGTCTGGAAACTATACACCATATAATTTTTGGAAGTATGTATGTAGAAATATTGCTTGCAAAAGAAATTGCATTTCTTTTGTTGATAATCATAATGAAGATCACTGCAGGCATTGTATCTGTTGAGGGATTTCTCACTATACAGCAGATAAGTGATAGAACAAACAATACCACCTTAAATTTATGGCCTTTAACATCAATAAAATATCCTGAGGCATTCGACAATCTCATTATAAACCAAAGGGATCATTATTAAGAAAAAGTGCGACCTAGAGCCATGTGAATATTAGGCCAGATAACCAAAGGCTTGGTTAGAGCCATAGCTTTTAAGGAGTGTCTTAAAGGAGGGAAAAAGGGGAATACTCAAAAATGTCACAATTAGAGGAGCACAGATAGCAAAAATAAACTTCATTTATTAGTTGCAAGTAAGACTTACATTAACACTGCAATGAAGTTACTGTGAAATTCTCCTATTTGCTACACTCCAACAGCTGTTTGGGTCAATGCACCTAACCAGCACATCTTTCGGACCGTGGGAGGAAACTGGAGCACCCAAAGGAAGTCCACACAGAATGGGGAGAATGCAAACTCCACACAGACAGTGATCCAAGCTGGGAATTGAACCCGAGTCCCTGGCGTTGAGGCAGCAGTGCTAACCTCTGTGCCACTCTTTGAGAGTTGTGCGGCTGGAGGAGATTAGAGGTAGGGATGGGTGAGACCGTGGAAAAATTTGAAAACGAGGATGAATTTAAAAAAAGGTGTTTTTCAATTGGGAGCCAGTATAGGTCACTGCTGATGGGTGAAGAAAATTTGCTTTGAGTTCGGACATGCAGAAGGGGGATGTGGGAGTTAGCCAAAATTGTACAGAATAGCCAACATTAGAGGTAGCACAGGCATTATTGAGAGTTCCGGCAGGAGGAGTCAGATGAATAGGTGATCTTAGTGGCATGTTCGTTTGTGGTTAGACTCTCATCTCAGAGTCAAATGTGACATCAAGGTTATGTACAACCTTGTTTAGGGAGATGGGTAAAGTCTGTAGTCAGGAAATGGAATGCGAAGTGGAGACTAGAGATCATGGTTTTAATCCTGCCAACATTTAATTGGAGGAAACTTGTACTCATCTAGTTCTCAATATCACATAATCAGTCTAATACAGTTTAACAGTGGATAAATTGAGAAAAATAGTGTTGAAGTAGAACTGGGTATCATTAGTGTACATGTGAAAACTGTCACTGTGCTTTCAGATGATGTTGCCTCAGAACAGCATGTACATGAGAAATAGGAGAGGGCCAAAAATAGATCTTCGGAGGACATCAGAAATACTGGTGCACTAATGCAAAGATAAACTATCAAGATTAGATAGATAAAATCGAATCAGGCAAGACTCATTCCATCCAAAAGGATGATAATGGAGAGAAATTACACAGGTACCATTGTATCACACATGATTGCTTATAGCTTCTACCTTCTTTTGAGTTAAAAGTTCAACTTTGTGCAGACTTCCACACTTGTTAATTGAGAGCACATAGGAACACCATTGTCATGAATTAAAAATATAGTAGCATAATGGAGTTTGATAGCAAATGCTAGCACCACTGAGTGAAAGAATACATGTTTAAATCAATTAGAAGGTCTGTTGAAAATAGCCAAACATAAATCGATGTGTGATGCCACAGTTACTGTGGCACAGTGATTGGCACTGCTGCCTCATAGCACTAGGGTCCTGGTTTTGATTCCCAGCTTGGGTTACTAACCGGAGTCTGCACGTTATCCTTGTGTCTGTGTGGGTTTCCTCTCTGTGCTCTGATTTCCTCCCACAATCCAGATGTGCTGATTAAATGCATTGGCCATGCTAAATTCTCCTTCAGTAGTCAAACAGGTGCCAGAGTGTGGTGACAAGGGAATTTTTGCAGTAACTTCATTGCAGTGTTAATGAAAACCTATCTTTAGACTAATAAATAGACTAAACTTTAAAAAAAAACTTTAGTTTGTTAACTCATATCCTCCTTCAGTGGTATAATCCATATGGAATATATTTACCATTCCATCTTAGCAAAATCAGCTGCCACCTAAGTTCTCAGTTTTTTCATCATCAAATCTTGCAGTTTTCTTTGGTTTGCCACGTGTAATGGTTGTTTGCTATGATTTTCTGTGCATCACAATGGCTTCAAACATCACATGCAAAGTTTTGTGCCTTACTGTGGAACTCTAAATAATTTTCAATACATATAAAGTCTTTTTAAAAGAATTTAACCATTGCAAATCATTAAACAAAATTTAATCTTACCAGCAGATAGCTTTCCAAACTGAACATTCTTCATGATAAGGCTAGGCTCTGTACCGGTTAGCTCCCTCAATCATTCCTTCTAAGTTGTCTCCCACCCATTTATGTGCTCCCTCTTTGATTTATAATGTGCAGCCCAAAGATATCCCTATTTATATCTGTGACCAAATTCTCAATTCAACATTGCTGATGTCCTTGACTGCTCACTTTGTACCCAAACCAAGTGAGCTTCTATTTCACTTCTAAGCATGCACTGAAGCTCTAATCAATGCTTTCTGCAATCATTGAATAATACAGTTGCAAGGGAGGTAATTTGGCCTGCATTACCTGTGCCAGCTCGAGGGAAAAGCTGTCCCTTCATCCAATTCCATTATTTTTCCCAAATTGTTTTACATTTTCATTTTCAAATATGCAGTAACTACTGTAAGTCATAGAGGCTTACAGCATGTAAGTCATAGAGGCTTACAGCATGTAAGTCATAGAGGCTTACAGCATGTAAGTCATAGAGGCTTACAGCATGTAAGTCATAGAGGCTTACAGCATGTAAGTCATAGAGGCTTACAGCATGTAAGTCATAGAGGCTTACAGCATGGAAACAGGCCGATTGGCCCAACTTGTCAATACTGCCCCCTTTTTTTTAAAGCTAGACCCAATTGCCTGCATTTGGTCCATATCCCTCTATATCAATCTTATCTCTGTAACTATGTATCCCAGAAGGTTGTGGGAGGCTAGAGAGGAAATTGCGTGTCCCCTAAAAGAGATATTTGAATCATCGATAGTCACAGGTGAGGTGCCTGCAGATTGGAGGGTGGTAAATGTTATGCCTTTGTTTAGAAAGGGCTGTAGGGAAACTAAAGGCCAGTGAGCCTCCTATCTGTGGAAGGCAAAGTATTGGAAAGCATTTTGAGAGATAGGATCTACAGGCATTTCGAGACACAAGAACTGATTAGGGACAGTCAGCATGGCTTTGTGAATGGAAAATTATGTCTCCCAAATTCAATTGAATTTTTTGAAGGGATAACCAAGAAGGTAGATGAGGGCAGTGCAGTTGATGTCATCTATATGGACTTTAGTAAGGCCTTTTGACAAGGTACTGCGTGGTAGGTTGTTGCATACGGTTAAATCTCACGGATCCAGGGTGAAGGAACAAAATGGATACAAAATTGGCTTGATGACAGAAGCCAGAGAGTCGTTGTAGAGGGTTGTTTTTCCCCTCTCACCTTATATCTATGCCCTCTAATTTTCGACGACTCTATCTTTGGGAAAATATATTGACTATCTAGCTGATCTGTATCCCTCATTATTTTATAGACCTCTATAAGATCACCCCTCAGCCTTCTACACTCCAGAGAACAAAGTCTATCTGGTCTATCCACTCCTTATAACTCAAGCCATAAAGTCCAGTAGCATCCTAGTAAATCTTTTCTACATTCTTTCTAGTTTAATAATATCCTTTCTATAATAGTGACCAGAACTGCATACAGTTTTCCAAGTGTGGCCATCCAATGTTGAAGTTGTACAAGACAAGACATTTCAACTCCTGTCATCGCTATTCTGACCAATGAAACCAAGCATACTGAATGCCTTATTCACCACTCTGTTCAGCTATGACTCCATTTTCAAGGAGCTATGAACCTGTACCCCTAGACCTCTTTGTTCTGTAACTGTCCCCAACACCCTACCATTAACTGAATAAGTCTTGCCCTGGTTCAGCCTACCAAAATGCATTACCTCACATTTATCTAAATCAAACTCCATTTGCGATCCACTGGCCCAATTGATGAAGATCCCATTGCAATCCGAGATAACTTTGTTGTCCACTATGCTGCCAATCTCGGTGTCATCTGCAAACTTAGTAACCAAGTTTCTTATATCCTCATCCAAATCATTAATGTAAATGATAAACAACAGTAGACCTAGCAGCGATCCCTGAGGCATACCACTGGTCACAGGCCTTTAGTTTGAAAAACAACCCTCTACAACCACCTTCTTGCTATATCTCTCCTGGTGACTCACGTGATGAAGGAGAAGCGCTATAGGCTCTTGCTATCAAATAACCTGGTTGGACTTCAATCTGGTGATGAGAGACTTCTTTCTGTGCCTACTCCTGTCCAACATCAGCATCTCCACATCTTGCTACCAAAACCATCACTCCCCTACTACTTGTTCCCTTCCTGCTTTATGTAATGTTTTGTGACATTTCATTGTGTTTTTGATGGGCCACTGCCCATTTACTTATGAATTATAGAATCTCTACATTGCAAAAGGAAGCAATTTGGTCATCAAGTCTGCACCAATCACAATCCCATCCAGACCTTATCTCTGTAACTCCACATTTTTACTCTAGGATGACCAATCAACCTAACCCACACGTCTTTGGACTGTGGGAGGATAACAGAAACTCACGCAGACACGGGGATCATGTGTAAATTTCACACAACCACTGATCCGAGGCCAGACTGAACCTGGGTCCCTGGCACTGTGAGGCAGCAATGCATACCACTGTGTCACTGTGCCACTACCTATGCTACAAGATAATTCTGCTGTTATCTTCACCAAAGTAATTAATGTTTGTGTTTATTCAGGTAACCAATGTGGGTAATTTTGCTTTTTAGAACCATGAAGATTGAAGGTGGCCATCAGCCCTTTCAGTCTATCCTCCTTCTATGCCTTGTATCACATCTTCCTTCAAAGACACCCTAATCTCTGCCTCAACCATTCATTTTGATAATGCGTTTAATGCTTCAACAGCTCCTGGTATAAGGAAATGGTGTCAAATTCCGTTCTCTCCCTTGTAATTCTTTCCAAACTCAATTTGTCCATGTAATGTATCTCCTTACTTGATTTTATTCCCTGTTAGCTATTGACCAGCCACTTCTTTCCTGGCTTTCACTTTAGCTGATGTTTTTAATGGTTTGCTCTCCTTGGATACTGATCCTTCTTTCTTTGAATCTACATCATCCTGTCCTCAATAACTCGGCTGTTGATCTCTCCACATGGGCAAACTACCAGCCCAGCTTTACTTCCCTTTCCTTTCCAAAGTCTGTAGAAAAATTGTCTCCTGTAGATAATATGACCCTTAATTTATCCAAAGTATGTTGCAGTGTTTGCTGGTTTCTCTGTTTCAAAAATGCTTCAGAAAAAGTAAAGCATGCTCAGTTTTATTTATTAATATAAAGCTAATCATATTAATGAAGCCTGCTTGCAAACAATTCCCTTTTACATTAACTTTGTTTTTTTTTATTCCAATTCCTATATTTTACCACTTGCATGGAATAGAATGGAAACTGTGTTTGATATAATGGGTCCTTCTGCTCCATATTACTGTTGTTTGGAATATGCACTCTTCTTAATATTTTCAGTGTGTATTTCAAATTGTACTAGTACCCGTGCTAGATTTCTTTCGTGCATTATATTTGATATGCTGCACTTTTCTGAGATGTGTTTTTTTTTCCCTGATGTTATGTGTACAAGATTAAAATAATTTGTCGTCCTTAATCATGTTTCCCAGTTTAGGTCATTCAATCATTTCAATAGTGAATTCCCCTTGCTAAGTGAAGTGAGGGTTTTGATTAGTCATTCCCTCGTGGTATGAATCAGATCATGGGTTTTACTGAAGAATTTTCAATGGTCATAAGACCAGGAGCATCCAAAGGGCAGAATGTTAGGACATCGTTCACATGGTAACAATTAGCCCTTTTATATGATGGTTTAGAAGCTCTGATATGGAAGATGGCAGAGTCTGAGCACATGCAATATCGATGTTTTGTCTTTGATTGGCACAGACATGGATGGGCCAAAAGGCCTTTTTCTGAGATGTATACCTCGATAATCGTAGAACTGGAGAAAAGGAATAGCGTTATTATAGGAAACTGTGAGGGAAGAAATGTGAGTGGATTGTAGTAGATATCAATAAAATAAAAGCCCATTTTGCTACAGATGTTGGAAATCTGAAATATGAACAGAAAATGCTGAAAAATTCATCCGGTTTGGTAGCAGCGATGGAGAGAGAAAATAGAGTTAATATTTCAAGTTCGTGTGATTCTTCTTCATCGTAGATATTAGTGCCTTAGAGCATGCAAATGGACTTTAGAGGGAGAGTACAGCAAGTTATTATGCTAATTTCATTCGACTGTGTTGGTTAATTATATCACAGTTTGAATTATCTGAGGTTATCCAGGCAGTTTGTTCCTAATTGCAAGTTCTGTCTTGTGTCCCTTTATTGCTACTTCTGGCTAAGTTCTTTGGAATTTTGTGAATTGTGACCCTCTCCCTTTTAAAGTAACCACATGAATACAAGTTCAGATCTAACATGGTCAGCAGATTTATCTGAAGTGTTGCTATAACTTGTTTTTGCACCTGAGAGGGTATATGAATTTATAGTTACTTAGAAGTTTGCATTTAATTTTCAGTAATTTCTGTTGCTGCTGCTTAATTAACCAGAAACAATCTGTTATTGATGGCAATAAGCAACCATCAGTTGGACACTTTAACACTGTGGTAGGTATATGAATTGTGACTAAAAATTAATCTTCAAAATCTAATGCTGATTTTGGCTCCATGGAATAAGAGATAAGTCATGTGCAGTGGAAAATTTGTATTATTTGTATTTATTAGAAAATTGAGGGTGATGTGAATGAAGAAAGTGGGTGGCATAGTGGTTATCATTGCTGCCTTAGAGTGCTAGGGACTTGGATTCAATTCCAGCCTCCGGTCACTGTCTATGTGGAGTTTGTGCTTTCTCCCCATGTTTGTGTGGGGGTTTCCTCCAGGTGCTCTGGTTTCTTCCCACATAGACAAAGACATACGGGTTAGTATGATGGGCCACGCTGAATTGACCCTACTATCGGGGGGATTAACAGGGTAAATGAAGATTACAGGGAAAGGGTCTGGATGGAATGTGGTCGGTACAGACTCGATGGGCCAAATGATCTCCTTCTGTACTGTGATTCTATAAGTGCTGTGTTGCAATAAAAATAGAGTATTTAATCCCTTGACTCTTGACTTGTATAGGTTCACAAGTTGGATAATGCTAAATAAATATCGCAGAATGTACAAACATGCAAGAAAGCTTCATGAAATTTCTTGAACTTGTAGATATAGCAGTCATAGCCAACCAAACAGCAATAATTTATATTTATGTAGTGTCTTCAATGTCATAAAATATTCAAAATACATCTTAGGAGTGTTATCAAACTATTTTCAAAATCTGGCTACATAAGAAAATTTGTGCAGATAACCAAATGTTTGGTCAGAAATAAGTTTTGAGTAATGTCTTCAAGGGAGAACTTGACACTGGGAGGTATATTGAAAGGATTCAAGACATTAGGGCCTTTGTAGCTAACAGCATGGCTGCCAGTGGCAGAGTGATTAAAATCAGAGACGTTCCAAGAGGGCAGAAATGGAGCTCAGCAGAAAAACAGAAGTTGTAAGGCTTAAGAAGATTACACAGAGATAAAGGGGTGAGATCTGAGAAGGATTTGAAAACACGGATGAGAATTTTAAAATCGAGGTGTTGCTTTACTCGGAGCCTGTGTGAGTAACTGAGGATAGGGATAATGGGTAAGTGAGATTCAGTCTGAATTAAAACAGGACGAGCAAAGTTTTGGATAACCTCACTTAGTGGAGGGTTTATAGTATGAGACTGCCCAGCAATACACTGAAATAATAACAAAGTCATGGGTGAGGTGAGCCATAGTCAGGCAAAGAGTATATGGTCATGGGCTCAACTTGGAGTTAAATGTTTCAGTTTCAAGTTGCCAGAAAGACCATCAGGGTCTTATGTTCTTAAGAACCAATGGCAATGGCTTGGTCTTCCTTATATTTAGTAGTAACACATTTCTGTTCATCTTGTACTCGATATTGGACAAGCAGTGCAGTGATAGAACTATAATATGCAAACAGGCTGAAATGGTGTCATTCTTGCCAAAGTTTTCCAAGAAGAAATTGAGGCTATATCCTAAGGATCCATATGAGATGATTTATGTTGGACAAGTGGGCAAGTGTGCTACAGTGCACTATTTCATTGACTCTCATAGAGTCACACAGCATAGAGGATGTTATTTTTCTTTTTTTGATTTATTATTGTCATATGTATTGGCATACGTGAAAAGTATTGTTTCTTGCATGCTATACAGACAGAGCATACCATTCATAGGGAAGGAAAAAAGAGAGAATGCTGAATGTAATATTACAGTTCTATCTAGAGTGTAGCGAAAAATCAACTTAATGCAAGGTAGGTCCATTCAAAAGTGTGACAGCAGCAGGGAAAAAGCGGTTTTTGAGTTGGTTGGTACATATCCTCAGACTTTTGTATCTTTTTCCTGACGGAAGAAGCTGGAAGAGAGTATGTCTGGGATGCATGTGTGTCCTTAATTGTGCTGGCTGCTTTGCCAAGGCAACAGGAAGTGTAGACAGAGTCAATGGATGGGAGGCTGATTTGCATGATGGATTGGGCTACATCCACAACATTTTGTAGTTTTTTGAGGTTTTAAGAACATAAGATCATAAGAAATAGGAGCAGGAGTAGGCCATACAGCCCCTCGAGCCTGCCCCGCCATTCAATAAGATCATGGCTGATCTGTCGTGGTTCAGTACCACTTTCCTGCTTTTTCCTCGTAACTCTTAATTCTCTTGTCAATTAAAAACTATCCACTCTTGACTTGAACATATTCAGTGAGGAAGCCTCCACCACCTCCTCAGGCAGAGAATTCCAAAGATTCACCACCCTTTGCATGAAGAAACCCCTCTGCAACTCCAATCTGAATCACGCCCCCCTAATCTTGAGGCCGTGCCCTTTCTTTTGGGAAGAGTAGGAGCTATATGAAGCCATGATACATTCAGAAAGAATGCTTTCTATAGTGCATCTGTAAAAGTTGGTGAGAGTCATTGCTGACATGCCAAATTTCCTTCGTCGTCTGAGAAAGTAGAGGCGTTGATGGGCTTTTTTAACTATTGTGTCAGGACAGGTTGTTAGTAATCTGGACACACAAAAACTTGATGCTCTTGACCCTTTCTACTTCATCCTCTTTGATGTAGATGGGCATGTTCTACTCTATGCTTCCTGAAGTCTTTGTGCATGTTCTGGCCCTTTCAAAGAGTTATCCATCCAATTTCCCTGCAAATCTTTCCTTTTCAAGTACTTGTCCAGTTTCATTTGGAAGTTATTGAATCTGCTGTCACCAGCCTCTCAGGCAATGAATTCTTAATCATAAAACCTGCTTTGCTTTATTTTTTATAAAGTTTATAAGTTTATTTATTTAAAAGCTATTCATCACAAGTAAGGCTTACATTAACACAGTAATGAAGTTACTCTGAAAACTCCCTAGTTGCCACAGTCTGGTGCCTGTTCGGGTCACTGCACCTAACCAGCACATCTTTCAGAATGTGGAAACTGGAGCACCTGGAGGAAATTCACGCAAACATGGGAGAACATGCAAACTCTATACAGTCAATAACCCAAGCCACGAATCGACCCAGGTCCCTGGTGCTATGAAGCAGCAGTGTTAACCACTGTGCTGCCGTGCTACCTGATGCTACGTAAAAAGAAACAAAATTTTCCTCATCTTCCTCTTGCTTCTTTTGGCAATAGTATTAAATTCCCTCTTGTTACTGATCCTCCTGCCAGTGGAAATGATTTCTTCCAATATATACTCTCAAAACCCCTTAACTTTGAAAACTTCATTATTTCTCTCCTTTACCTTTCCTTTTCTAAAGAAAACTGTCCTATCTTTTCTAGACTCTCTGCCTAATTAAAGCCTTCACTGCTATTCTAATACAGTATGTGGGATTTATGAAGAAAAGTGAGAAAATATATTGAAGAAGTAGGAGCAGGATTAGGCCATTCAGCCCTTCAAGTCCACTCTGCCATTTAATGAAATCATGGCTGATCTACTTGAACACCATTTTCGTGCACTACATCTGCATTACTTGATGATTCCTATGACTGTGTGACCAAAGTCCCCTCCAATTTGATTTTCAAGTTCGCTGACAACACCAGCGTAGTGGATCAGATCTCAAACAATGACTAGATAGAGTCCAGGAATGAGAGAGAATCTGGTGAACTGATGCAGCAACAATAATCTCTCCCTCAATGTCAAAAGAATGAAGGAGATTGTCATCAACTAAAGAAAGTGTAAAGGAGAACATGCCCTTGTCTATATCAATGGAGAGGGTAGAAAGGATGAAGATCTTCAAGTTTTTAGGTGTCCAGATCACCAACAACCTGTCCTGGTCCCGCCATGCTGACACTACAATTAAGAAAGCCCACCATGCCTCTACTTGGAAGACTAAGGAAATTTGGCATGATGTGATTACGACTCGCACCAATCTTTACTGATGTACCATAGAAAGCATTCTTTCTGGTTGTATTACAGCTTGGTATGGCTCCTGCTCTGCCCAAGGCCACAAAGAACTACAAAAAGTCGTGAATGTAGCCCAATCCAACATGCAAACCCATCCATTGATTCTGTCTACACTTCCTGCTGCCTCAGCAAAGCAGCCAGCATAATTAAGGAACCCACATATCCTGAACATTCTCTCTTCAGCTTTCTTCCTTCAGGAAATAGATACAAAAGTCTGAGTTCATGTACCAAATGACTCAACAATGACTTTTTTTCCTGCTGCTGTCAGACTTTTAAATGAATTTATCTTGCATTAAGTTGTTCTTTTTCTACACCCTAACTAAGACTGTAATACAACATTCTGTATCTCTAGTTTCCTTCTCTATGAATGGTATGTTTTGTCTGTATAGCGTGCAAGAAACAATACTTATCAATATATACTCATACACGTGACAAATTAAATTTGATTTATTATTGTCACGTGAAAATACAGTGAAAAGTGTTGTTTCATGTACACTGCACAAGCAAAGCATGCTATTCATGGAGAAGGAAAGGAGAGGGTGCAGAATGTGATGTTACAAAGATAGTTGGAGTGCAGAGAAAGATCAACTTAATACGAGATATGTATGTTCAAAGGTCTGACAGCAACAGGGAAGAATCCATTTTAAGTCGGTTGGTAAGTAATCTCAGACTCTTGTATCTTTTTCCAAATGGAAGAAGGTGGAAGAGAGAATGTACTGGGTATGTGGATTCCTTAATTATGTTGGCTGCTTTGCCGAGGCAGTGAGAAGTACAGACGTAGTCAATGGAAGGGTGGCTGCATGCAGAAATATGTCAAAATCTATTGAAATCTCTCACTCAATCTTAAATATACAAAATGACTGAGCCTCCACAACCCTCTGGGGCAGGGAATTTAAAAAGATTTACCACCCTCTGTGCGAAATCATTCTTTCTCAGTTCAGTCCTAAATGACCTGCTCCTTATTCTGAAACTGTGCCCCCTAGTTTTAGACAACCCCCCCACCTCCCCCAGACAGCCATGGGAAACATCTGTCCTGTTGAGCGCAAAAGAATTTTCTATGTTTGAATGAGATTATCTCTCATTCTTCTAAATTTCAGTGAGTAAAAGCCCAATCTAATTCATCTTTCCTCCATCCCTGGAAGTAATTTAGTGAACCTTTGTTGCATTCCATTTATGGCAAGCTTGCCTCTCCTGAGGTAAGCTGACCAAAATTGCAAATAATGTTCCAAGTGTGTTTCACCAAAATTCTATATACTTGCAATGAGGCATCTTTATTCTCATATTCAAATCCTCTTGCAGTAAAGCCATACATACAACTTGCCTTCTTAATTGCTTGCAGTGCCTGTGTGTTTTATTTTTGTGACTCATGAACAAAGACACTCATTCCTTTCAAGTTTTAGCACTTTGCAACTTCTTGCCATTTTGGAAATACTCTGCATTTCTGTTTTTCCAATCAAAGTGGATAACCTCATTTCTCCATATTGTATTTCATTTAACAAATGTTTGTCTACTTGCTTAGCTTCTCCAAATCCCCTTGAAACATCTTTGCATCCTCCTCGTAACTCATACTTTTGAATCATGGATATAGATTGTGCGTTGCTTTGGCCTGCCAATTTGAAAATTACCCATTTATTCCTATTCTGTGTTCATTAACCAGTTTTCAATCCATCCCAGTATATTTCCCCCAATCCAGGTATTCTAGCTTTGTTTACTAATCTTGTGTGGGATCTTATCAAAAGTTTTCTCCAAATCTAAATATAACACATCCACTGGTTCGCCTTACCAATTCTGCTAGTTATATCATCAAAAAATTCCAATGGCTTTGTTAAACATGATTTCCTTTTCGTAAATCCATGTTGACTCTGCCCAGTCTTATCATTATTTTCTAAGTGTTTTGTAATCACATCCGGATATAATAGATCTATAGCTCTCCTTTCTTAAATAGTTGGATTCAGAGCAGCACAGTGAAATAGTGGTTAGCACTGTTGCCACACAGTGCCAGGAATCTGGATTCATTTTCCAGCTTTGGCTATTGTTTGTTTGGAGTCCATTCTCCCTGTGTCTGTGTGGGTTTTCCTCTGGATGCTTCAGTTTCCTCCCACAGTCTAGAAGACGTTGTGGTTAGGTGCCGGTGCTTTGGCCATGCTCAATTCTCCCTCGATGTACCTGAGCAGGCGCCAGAGTCTGGCGACTGGGGGATTTTCACAGTAACTTCATTGCAGAGTTGATGTAAGCCTATTTGTGATACTAATAAATAAACTTTAAACTTTGTTTGCTTGCTCCCATTCTGTAGGAATTATTCTATGGACTTTCCAGCATCCATAGAATTTTGAAAGATGACAACTTGCATTTACTATCTCTGTAGCCTCTTCCTTCAGCACACTGGGATTAAATCATCAGGTCGAGGAGATATAGCAATTTGATTTCTCTTTTAATATCTGTTTTTCCTAATGTTATTATCTTGCAGTTTCTTGTTTGTACTATCCCTTTAATTCTCCATTATTTCTGAGAGGATTTTAATATTTTCTTCCATGAAGACAGACAGTAGTGGTTTAATTTCTCTGCCCTTTCCTTATTCCCCTTTGTAAATTGTCCTGCCTCTGCTTGTCATGGACTTTTAAAGGAAGTAACACAATTAATGAAGAAATTGAGGTGTTAATTGCATTATTGAAGTAAAAGTTTAATTTCATTAGGCAGCATTTGAATGATTGTCATAAACTAGACACAGTAAGTTCAGGAGCTCATGACAGGACCTTGAATTGCCTTATTGTTGGAAAAAAACCAAACACCTGCAGAACTGAGACAGTAAACAACTGTCCCCCAAGGATTGCCAGTTAAAAGATGTTGATAAAACTTTAAAAAGTATATTTTTTGGAATTGAATGAATAATGCTAACTTGTACAGTGAGCTGCAGAGTCGAAGCACATGTCTTTAAAAAAAAACACAAGCACAGAGCACAAAAGCATAGGTCAGCTGAAGTATTGAGTTCCCCTTAAAAAGAGTCGAAACCAAGATACTTCATACTATTAAGAAATTATACTGGACTGTAAGTATAGTTCACTTCCAATCAGTGCTCGTTCGAATATACAAACTAGTTATTAAAGTGGATATAGAAGTTGTATGTAATAAATAGAATTGATATGTTATAACTAGCTTTAATCACCATCTGGCCTACCTGATAAACAGGGGGCACAGTGGCACAGCGGTTAGCACTGCTGTCTCTCAGCGCCAGGGACACAAGTTCGATTCCCAGCTTGGGTCACTGTGTGGAGTTTGTACGTTCTCCCCGTGTCTGTGTGCGTTTCTTCCGGGTGCTCTGGTTTTCTCCCACACTCTGAAAGATGTGCTGCTTAGGTGCATTGACTTGAACAAGCACTGGAATGTGATGATTAGGGGAATTTCACAGTAACTTCATTGCAATGGTAATCTAAGCCTTGTTAGTTAATTTATTAGTTAATAAATTAACTTCAACTTTTGATATTGTAATCATTATATTGTAATCTATGTTTGATTTTTATAGTCATAAAATATAAAATAGTTGATATCATACTTATCCACATGATCTCTCAAATAGTTAACAAGTTCCTAGAATTTTTAAAATAGGATTCTAGATGCTGATATTAAAAAGAGTTTGTTTCTGCTCTTCCTTTTATTGCAATCTGTGATGAATTTGGGTCCTACTTCAATTGGAAGTAGGAGACCAGGAGTTTAGAGGCCAGTAAATACAGTCCCCAGCTGGCCTCAGGCTTCTTGCCCATGCACTAGCATAAGATAGCTGCACATGTGTAGTTTGTTGATTTCACACATGTGCTGTCTGGGAAAGGCACCACACAGACATATTTAATGGTTTTAATGCTCTTCAGGCTGAAAACTGGCCCTGTGCATTTATGCTGAAGAAAAATGATGCCACTACAAAGAAAGTGTTCCAGGGTACAGGACATGAGGAGAGGAATAGGGATCAGGGAATAGGACAGAAATAAATCCCAGAAGGAAATCCCAACTTAGGGACCAAAAGGGGAATCTGAAATAGTAAAGTTTAAAAATAAGGAACAGAGGAAAAAAAAGGCTTAATATTAAATTAAATATTTGAAACAATATGGGATTAAGAGAAGCCCAGAAAATTCATGGTGCATCTGAAGGCTGGTGACTCTGTACTGAGACCAATAAGGGCAAAGGTACCCTTTTAGGGCAGTGGTACTTTGCTTGGAAAGGGTGAAGATTTGAAAATGTGCTTGGAAAGTGATGTTTAACAGCCTCATGATCCAGAGGAAAGGAGTCTCAGAAGACAAGATTGAAACCATGGCGTTGGATTCTTGTTGAAGCCATCCAAATAGGAGCAACCTTTGGAACAAATTTAAGTAAGTTCTTCATATATGGAGATCAAAAACTCTCATGAGAAAGATGGAGATTGGTTGTCTCAGTACAACAAGCTTCTGGGTCAGTTGTTGAGAAATCCATTGAATCTGCTTTGTTTGCATCTTTCATTTAGTTTGGAGTGTAGTGTCTGTCCGCCGTTTGTTAGTTGGGTTCATGTGAATATTAGCGTCTAAGATAGATAAGTATTGTTTTACCTTTCTGAATTTGTACATGTCAGTAAAGCGATAGCTGTGTGAAAGAATAGTGCATTTTTGAATAATTTTCCTGTGTTTGTGTTGAGATATTTCCAACCGTTTTGTCTGGTGCAATATAATTCCTTTTCTTGTTTAATGTTTTATTCTTTGATTTACAAGTTCATCAGCAAACTCTTGTGAATTTAATCACTAACCATTCTCTGCAGTTTCTTTAAAAAAAAGATAAAAGTTAGGATCTACTAAGCCTCGTTTCACTGTGAGATCTGACTTGATAAGAAGTCTAACAACACCATTTTTAAATCCAACCGATTTATTTGATAGTAAACTGATAAGCTTTGTCCTGACGAAGGCTATAGAGCCGAAAGCTTACAAGTTTACTATCAAATAAATGGGTTGGATTTAAAACTGCTGTTGTCAGACTTTTTTACTGTGTTTACCCCAGTCTAATGCCGGCATCTCTACATCAGATCTGACTTGTGCAGCATTCATATCAGATGTGATATAAATTCCTGATTTCTTTCATGAGTCATGGTTGGACACTTTTCTTGCTGGATTTTTGTGCATTAAATGAATGTATTTTAGTTGTTACTGTATAGTAGTTCTTTAATTGTTAACAATTTCTTGTTTACTGTTATGCCTTTTGATGTAATTTCCCAATCTGTCAGAGCCAATTTAGTCCTCAGTTTTTTTTGTTTAGATTTAGGACTCTTGGCTCTGACTGGACTTCATCACTTTCAAAGTTGATATAATATTCAAGGAGGAATTATCTTATTGTGATTTCTGCAAACAGGTTTGATCATATATAAAATTCCAACTAATCTGTTTATGTTAGATGGGTTGACCTTGTTTTTCATCATTTAGGTGGAGCGACTTGCAGTTGAACTGGAGAAGAGCCGTGACTTTAGTCGTACAATTGTACACATTGATATGGATGCTTTTTATGCTGCTGTGGAAATGAAAGATGCCCCAGAACTGAAGGACAAACCAATGGCAGTTGGATCAATGAGTATGCTGGTATGAATTATTATTACATTTTACAGAACAAATATAAAACTGTCAAATTCTTGAGTTTTTTTGTTGTGGAAAGAATCATTGTACCCATAAATTTTTGGATTTTAACTGTGTAACTATTTTCTTTGCAGAATAGAATTTTTCCATAAATGTTGGAAGAAGTGTGTGATTTGTTAATTTTTTTTAGATGTTTCCCAGTGGAGCTTAAAAGTATGACAATTTATTTGTGAAAAATATGGAATGTATCTGTAACTAATGTAGTGGACTTCACTCAGATAAAATTGGAACAGTTATATTTGGAGTAACTGTATTGAATTGACAAAGTAGTTCTTGTACCATTTTCTAAAACAAAATCAAATTACAGTACATTCTGTATTTTCCAGGAATGACATTTACAAGAACTAACAATGTGTTCCCAAGCGCACAATCCAATTTTGTTTTAAATGCAGTGAAAATGTTTCTGTACTTTATTTTCCATGGAAGAAGGAAATATTGTGACAAATTTGATTAATATGCAGCTACATCCTGTATGTGCTTTTGAAGACAATTCCATAAGACAATTATGTTAATATTAGAGCATTGTTTATTCACAAAATATTCCTGTAGTAGAATTAAATTGACTTTTTTTCTGCTTTGGCAAGATGAGATTTTCTGGAGAGGGAACAGGTCAAGGTCATAGTTGGACAGTGAAGAATCTTAAACTTTGTTTTGTTTAAACAGTTTTTATATTTATAACCTACCTATCCCATTATAACAATGGAAACATCTATAATGTTCAAATCAACATAGTAAACAGAATTCCAAATATGAGTGCATGGCAAATAAAAAGGTATAATCAAAAACTGAGTTAAATAAATATTGTTTTCCTGCTAATAAGGAAAAAAATCTTAAATTTTTATAGTGCCTTCCATAACCTCAGGACATTTCAAAATACTTCACAAGCAGCAAAGTGCTTATGAAGTGTAATTGCTGTTGTAATGTATGAAACATAGCAATGAATTTGCATATTGCAGCGTCTCAAAAGCAGCACTGTGATAATGACTAGATTTCTATTGATTTAATGTTGGTTGAAGGATAAATAATTGGACAGGATATGAGAAAGAACTCAACTGCTCTTTAAGTAATACCATGAGCTTCAATACATATATCTGATTGGGCAGATGGATCTGAGTTTAAAGTATCATCCAAATGGCAGTGTCTCCAACAGTTCAGCACTAGATTCCAGCACTTGGATCTCTGGAGTTGAAGTTCTGACTCAACTCCATCATTGTCATTTTGTACTCTGTACTTGCAAGTGTTATCAAATCATAAAATTATAGAATTTTGCAGTATGAGATTGCTCTGAAAATCCCCTCTACTTATGCCATGAATAGTGAGAAGTTTCAGAACATAAAGTTAAAGTCCAAATCACTCACCTGATGAAAGAGCAGCACTTCAAAAGCTCATGATTCCAAATAAACCTGTTGAACTTTAACCTCATGTTCTGAGATTTCTTAGTGTGCCCACCTCAGTCCAATGCCGGCATTTCCATCATCATTATACCATTAAGTTTTTATTTTTCAAGTATTGATATAGTTACCTCAAAAGCTGTAATGCTTTCTATTTTCATCATTGTTTCTGCTGATGCATTGCATGTCCCAACAGTCCATTGTCTAAAAACAAATTCTCTGAATATTTCCCTGTTTCTTTTGATTGCCATGCAATGGAGTCTCATATCAGACCAGATAACTGAGTTCTTGATGACTAGTGTAACCCTATTCATACATTATAGTTATAGCCGATGTGCTATTAAGCTTGAATCACAAAAAAGGGGCTCTTTTGGTGGAAGGAACAGGTTCTGCCCATTGAGCCCATCACAATCTGTGTGAATTCCATCCTGTCATATTCTAGGAAGCAGGGTTCTCGAGTGTAGCAAGTTTTGAGAGCTTGACAGAACATATTTCCTTTCCAACAACAGCTATTGGAACATAAAATATTAAAGTGGAACAATTATGAAATCTGCCAAACCAATTGTGTAAATATTTTGTAGATTGGAGAAAACATAGCCACTTTGCAGATGGAGAGCCTGTGATCTTCTTCTCTACTATTAATTGCATTCAATTGTTTTACCTCATGACAAAGAAAAAATAATTCAGAAAAACTTTTCTGATTATTCTAATTGTTAAGTCTACACTCTGAATGATACTGCTATGGCCTAAAAGCAATTTGGGAAAGAGAGAAAACAAACAAAAGTCTTGGTGTAATTTAAATTGAATTCAAGTGGCTGAGAAGGAACGCACTGCTCTGTGCAATACTGAAAGGATGCTGCCTTTCAAATTTTCTTTTTGTTCTTGGGATGTGCCCGTCGCTGGCAAGGCCAGCATTTATTGCCCATCTCTAATTGCTCTTGAACTGAGTGACTTGCCAAATCATTTCAGAGGCAGTTAAGAATCAATCATTGTGATTTTGGAGTTGCACATAAATCAGACCAGGTAAGGACAGCAGAATTCCTTTCTTAAACAACATTAATCTAAACTGTTTTTACAACAGTTGTTATCATTTCTGAGACTAGTTTTTCAACTTCAGATTTATTAATTGAATTTAAGTTTCAGTAGCTGCCCTGGTGTGCTTTGAGTCTTGGCCTCTGAATTACTAGCCCTATAACATTACCATAATGCCATCATCTCACCCCGTTGAACTGTGGCTCATCTATCTGCTCAGAGAAACATGAAAAAACTCCTATGGCATTCAGCAGCTAATATGCAATATAAACTGATTAGCAATCTTTGGAATTACAAAAAAAGTATTAAAGTTATATTTTGCCCAACATTTGTTTGTCCATCCTCAAGTACATAAGTTGTGTACAGGATCCTTCATAGAGATATAAATAAGATTGAAGCAATCCAATTTTTTGTGCAAATCAGTATGGGAAATTCACCAATGTCTCATCCTTGATTAAAAGTTTGAAATGGGAATCACTGCAACTGAGGAGGGAGATAGACTGACCATGTTGTATAAAATATAGAATGGACTGGTGGGAATTAGCAGAAACTAGTCTTTGGTGTCCTCTTGCAATGATAAAATACAATGTTGCAATGCAGACAAACTACAAAGACCATGCGTTACCAAGACAAATCCACATTGGAACAAGCTATCAAAGGAAAAAAATCACAGACTCATTAATCGAAAATTTTCAAGACCCGTAATTTGATTATTTCCATTTAAATGCTTCATGAGCAGAACAACCATCTCAGCAGGTCATACCTGGTTTGGCTAGCACTGCCCATGTAAATGAAGCCAAAATCCGGATATTGATTTGTGATGCTGATACAACTAAAGCAGAGATTTTCTGGTCCTGACCAACCTGTATCCTTGAAACAAGTACCACTAAAATTGACTATGCAGGTAATTGTTCCCCATGCTGATTGTGAGATTCTGCTGTGTGTAAAATTGATTGCTATTTTTGTTGACATTACAACATTGATTATACTTGAAAGTGCTTAATGCATTATGGAGTACTTCGTGAAATTCTGTTGATTTGGAAGACTTGATAAAAATATAACTTTCTTAAAAGTCCTGTAGAAACCATAAGGGTCTGTAGTCTGTATTGAATGAGTTGATTTCAGTTAATACGTAGATGGCTTGTCTTTGACTGGTGCAGAATGGGCCAAAGGACCATTTTCTACACTGTATATCTGCTGTGACTCTGACTGTACCAGTGCTTGGGTGTAGGGAAGTAAAAATTAATCATTAATTACCTTTCTGATTGCATACCACCAGCCTAGTTATAAATGTATGCAGGTGGAGTTTGTTTGAGGCCAGAATTATGATCAACTCTAATGCTTCTTGCAGTTGTATTACAGTCATGCTTTACACATGAACAGTGAACACTTGAACAGTAACTGGAGAATGTTCAGTCTCCTTATATACCAGCAAGGAGCTTTAGGAAAGTTTAAAAAAAAGTTCAAGAGGAAAGTAAAGGAAATAGCTAATGATTAAAACACTTCACAAACCCAAGATTACTGCAGTCATTTAATTTGCACACTTGGTTGGAGGTATTTTTCAGTGTTGTGTTTTCAGCACCTACAATATATTATAACCTCAAACTCATTTCAATGAAGTATCTACTATAATGTTCAGTCTGCTGGTGAGCTTTTTGCGTTATCTTAAACTGTTTGAACATGGTAAAAAGTTGTGCATGAAATATTTAGTTGATGCAATTTCTTCTTTGGTAGTTTGAGACATATTCAAAAATGTTCTTAATCTTAATATTTGTTTACAATTTACAATTCTTCAAGAACCATTGGAATTTAGCAGCTATTTAGGGTTTGAACTGACCATGACAGCAAAAACCTAACTGTTTTTAAAGCCTATTAAATGTTGAGTGACTTAATATTTGAACATTTAACTCCTTTAAATAATTTATCCAGTATTTGTTTATGATGTATTGAAATGCATTAGCATCTGGTTTCAATCATGTCTAAAAATTACTGTATGTAAAATGATCGCAATGGGGATGGAAAATCAAGAATGTGGTTTACTGTTTCCTAATCTCCGAATGACACATTGGTGGAAATGGGGTAACTTTAATACCGTATGAGTAATAAATGCATTTATATAATTTAATATTGTGATGATGGGAAATAAATGTTGCCCCATTCATGCCGTAAGGGTGCTGCAAAGCACAGTACAACCAATCAACTGCGATTTCTGTTGCAGTTGAACCAACATCTTGCTTGTTGAGAATTGAGAAGGAATTGCTTGCTTAATGTTTTAAAAAAAAATTAGCTTTGCATTGCATGCTCTGCTAGCATTCAAATTGGTTGTACAGTATTAATAGAAAAAGGCTAACATAAATGTAAAGAGTATGGCAAAATTCTGCCTAAACCTTCTGCTATGCTTGCCATTGTGGATAGTACCCCTAGCACATCATAGTCTTAGAGATTTATAGCATGGAAAAGGCCCTTTGGTCCAACTTGTCCATGCCACCCTTTTGTTTTAAACGACTAAGCTAGTTCCAATTATTTGTATTTGGCCCATATCCGTCTATCCATCTTACCGATGGATCAACAGTCTAAATGCTTTTTAAAAGATAAAATTGTACCCACTGCTACTACTCCCTCTGACAGCTTGTTCCAGACACTCACCACCCTCTGTGTGAAAAAAATTGCCCCTCTGGACCCTTTTGTATCTCTACTCTCTCACCTTAAACCTATGCCTTCTAGTTTTAGACTCCCGTGTCCTTGGGAAAAGGTGTTAACTATCTAGCTTATCTATGTTCCTCATTATTTTATAGACCTCTATAAGATTACTTTCTATGCTTCAGGGGAAAAAAATCCCACTCTATTCAAGTTCTCTTTATAATTCAAACATTCAAGTCCCAGTAGCATCCTAGTAAACTTCTTCTGCATTCTTTTTAGTTTAATAAAATCCTTTCTATAATATGGTGACTAGAACTGTACACAGTATTCCAAGTGTGGTCTACCAATGTCTTGTACATCTTCAACAAGATGTCCCAACTCATGTATTCAGTGTTCTGACCAATGAAACCAAGCATGCTGAATGCTTTCTTCACCACTCTGTCCACCTGTGACTCCACTTTCAGGAAGCTATGAACCTGTACCTCTAAATCTACTTGTTCTGTAACTCTCCCCAACACCCTGTGATTAGCTGAGTAGGTCCTGCCCTACTTCAATCTATCAAAATGCATCACCTCGCACTTGTCTAAATTAGACTTCATCTGCCATTCATGAACCCACTGACTCAATTGAACAAATATCAAAAAGGATTGTAAAAGTTTTTATAAATATATAAAGAATAGGAGGATGGCCAGAGTTCATGTTGGACACTTGGAGAGTGAGAGGGGTGGTTTAATGGTGGATGATAAGGATATGGCGGAGACCTTGAATAAGTTTTTTGTGTCGGTCTTTACAGAGGAGGACGTAAATAGCTTGCCCAAAATTAAGGATAGAAGGGTGGTAGGAGATGAGGTCCTTGATAACATTACAGTCACTAGAGAGGTGGTGCTTGATAGGCTAACAGGGCTGAGGGCAGATAAGTCCCCGGGACCGGATGGAACACTTCCCAGGGTTCTCAAGGAAATGGCAGAGGTGATAGCAGATGTTCTAATAATTATCTTTCACAATTGGCTAGACTCCGGGAAAGTGCTGGAAGATTGGAAAATGGCTAATGTTATGCCGCTGTTTAAAAAAAGATAGCAGACAGAAGGCAGGGAATTATAGGCCGGTTAGTTTAATGTCTGTAGTCGGAAAAATGCTTGAATCTGTCGTCAAAGCAGAAATAACAAGGCACCTGGATACGAATAGTTTGATCAGGCAGACGCAGCTCGGATTCGTTAAGGGGAAGTCGTGCTTGACGACTTTATTGGAGTTCTATGAGGAAGTGACTAGTGCGGTAGATAAAGGGGAACCGGTGGATGTGGTGTTTTCGGATTTCCAAGAGGTGTTTGATAAGGTGCTTCAAAAGATTGCTGCAGAAGGTTAGGGTGCAGGGAGTTGGGTGCTATTCTGATTGGCAGCTGGTGACTAGTGGAGTGCCCCAGGGATCAGTGCTGGGATCTCAACTATTTACCATTTACATAGATGATCTGGAGGAAGGGGCTGAGTGCAGGGTGATGAAATTTGCTGATGACATGAAGATGAGTGCAAAAGCAAATTGCGTGGAGGGTATGGAAAGCCTGCACAAGGATCTGGATAGGTTGAGTGAGTGGGTGAGGACCTGGCAAGTGGAGTATAATGTTAGCAAGTGTGAGGTTATCCATTTTGGTAGGAATAATGGTAGGAAGGATTACTATTTAAATGGCCGAAAGCTGCAGCATGCGATGGTGCAGAGGGCCCTGGGGGTCCTTGTGCACGAATCGCAAAAACACAGTCTGCAGGTGCAGCAGGTGATTAAGAAGGCAAATGCAATGTTGGCCTTTATAGCTAGGGGGATAGAATATAAAAGTAGGGGAGGTTCTGTTGCAGCTATATAGGGTGCTGGTGAGGCTGCAGCTGGAGTACTGTGTGCAGTTTTGGTTGCCACATTCGAGAAAGGATATATTGGCCTTGGAGGGGGTACAGAGAAGGTTTACTAGGCTAATACCGGAGATGAGGGCATTGGATTATGAGGAGAGACTAAATAGGCTTGGTTTGTACTCTTTGGAGTTAGAAGGCTGAGAGGGGATCTTATAGAGACGTATAAGATAATGAAGGGGATGGATAGGGTAAAGGTTGAGACACTCTTCGCACTTTGCAAAGATAGCTGGACTAGAGGCCACAGCCTCAAGACTGTGTGTGTGTGTGTGGGGAGGGGGGCGTTGGTGTGTGGTTAAGATCAGAGTTGAGGAGGAATTTCTTCATGCAAAGGGTAGTGGATCTTTGCAAATCTCTATCTGTTGAAGTGGTGGAGGCTTCCTCGCTGAATATCTTCAAGTCAAGAGTGGATAGGTTTTTGATTGGCAAGGGAATTAAGAGTTACGTGGAAAAAAACGGGAAAGTGGTACTCAACCACTGTAGATCAGCCATGATCTTATTGAATGGCGGGCAGGCTCGAGGGGCTGGATGGCCTACTCCTGCTCCTATTTTTTATGTTCTTATGTAGGTTCTGTTGCAATTCTAGATAACCTTCACTACCCACAATGCCACCAATGTTGGTGTCATCAGCAAATTTACTAACTATGCCTATTAAATTCTCATCAAAGTCATTTAATATAAATGACAAATAACAGCACTGAAAACTGAGGCGCTCCCCGCTGGTCACAGGCCTCCAGTGGAAAAACAACCCTCTTTCATCACTGTATTTATTGTCATCAAGCCAATTTTATATCCATTTGGCTACCTCATTGTGGATTCCATGAGATTTCACCTCATAGAACAATCTACCATGTGATACCTTGTCGAACGTTAGTAGACAATTGTTAGCCTCAGGAGAGTAAGGGAAGCAATGAATGAATTTGCCACTTCCTGGAAGATAAATTATCTCGATGTATTGCCAGCAACTTTCAAGGTCACCATGGCTGCAAATTGTTCTTTCCAGTTGTGTCTCTTGTCTCTGAATCCTATGAACCTGATCGCCAAAGTAAATGATGCTGAAACTTCCTAGCAACATAGACAAGATAGGTAGTACTGATCACTACTTCTTTCCTCTGATCTACTGCTCTCTTCCATTTGTTACAGTTGTCATTCCTACCTATAAACTGCCTTCTCTTTCCACAGTGTTACTGTGGAAACCTTTCTCCATTGTTCCTGGAGCCCTGTGTGACCAACTCAGCATTATTAACTAGTGTCCTTCCACTGCCTGATGACTGTTACATACTATACATGTAACCTGCCTTACTTGAAATTCTGACATTTCCATTATCTCATTATCATGACTTTTCATTAAACAATATTTAAATATTCAGGTAAATTAATTACATTATTAAATGGATATTTACCAATGATCCAAGACTAAATTATAATTTCCATGCAAATATGTACATATTCAAAACTGAAACAAAAGTTATTACTCATACAAAGAACAAAAGAAAAAAATCAAGCTATTTTTATTCATCATAAATCTGCTACTCTCCTAATATACTGTATATTAAGTAAATATCATCACAAGAGATTCCTTAGTTAACAACTGAAAATACCACAAATAAATAGGCAATGTATGGTATGAAATATTTTGAAATTGATTGTAAAAGTATTTAGTTTTGGGTGTCTGATTTTGCCACTATGGAGTCTTATCAGTCACAAATCACACCCTCTGTGACTGTGACAAAATTAAACCATCCTTGTCCTTCTCAACCTGTTTGCAGCTTTGACATGTTGACCACACCATCATTCTCCAGCATCTCTCCACTGTCATCCAGGCAATTTGCACTTGGCTAGTTCTATTCTTATCTATTCTTTGCCAAAGAATAATTTGCAATGACTTCTCTTCCTGCTCATGCTCCATTACCTCTCCTGTCTCACGGGGTTCTATTTTTGGCCCTCTCCTAGTTAGTTTCTCCATGAAAATTTGGTGGAATACTTCAAAAATAGAGCATCAGTTTCCCAATGTATGCCAACACATCCAGCCCTACCTCACCACTACTGCTCTCAATCCTCCACTGTAAATTGTCAGACTAATATTTGACATCCAGAGCTGGCTGAACAGAAATTTCCTTCAATTAAATATTGTGAAGTCAAAGCCATTGACTTTGGCCCTCTGGGTAAACTCTGTTCATTAGCTCCCAATGCCATCCCTCTCTCTGACAACTGTCTGAGGTGAACCTGATTGTGAACAATCTTGGTGTCATCTTTAACCACAAAACGAGCTTCTGGTTTCATCTGCATATTTCAATCCCCTTAACATCCTCCGACTCATTCCTTGCTTAATTCATCTACTGCCGAAGCCTTCACCTATTGTTACGGCTAAACCTGACTATTCCAGTGCATTCCTGATTGACCTCCCACGTTTTCATCATTGTAAACTTGAGGTCATCCAAAATTCTGCCCTGTGTCCTAACTCGCATCAGTTCTGTTCACCTGTCATCCCCTGATCTTGCAACATGCACTGGCTCCCAGTGAAACAATGCCTCAACTTTAAACATCTTATCCTTGTTTCCAAATCCTTCTATGGCCTCTTCCTCCATTTTCTCTGTATCCTCCTTCATTATCTCTATGAGTTTGGCCTCTTCAGGCATGCCTTCAGCTGCCAAGGCCTTAAGTTCTAATTCACTCCTAAATCTGACTTCCTGTCTACCCCTCTTACCTCCTTTCAGAAGTTCCTGAAAACCTGTCTCTTTGATTAAGCTTTTGATGAATGATTACATTTGAAAATACCTAAATTCTCAGATGGTATTTATCAAACGTTTTGCTTTATAATGTTTCTGTGGAATGTCTTTTAGAGTGCATCATTACCTTAAAAGGGCATATAGGGGTGAGACACAAACATTGTTTATATGATACGTTAAGAAGTCTCAAAACACCAGGTTAAAATCCAGCAGGTTTATTTGGTAGCAAAAGCCAATATCTTTCAGAGTGCTTGCTTCCCCTTTATCAGGTGAGAGGGAGTCCTATTCATGAACAGGACAATTTGTAAAGAGTTTACAAGATAATGATTGGAATGTGAGTCTTTGCAGATAATCAAGCCTTAAAGGTACAGACAATGTGAGTGGAGAGAGCATTAAGCACAAGTTAGAGATGTGTATTGTCTCCAATCAGGACAGTTAGTGAGATTTTGCAAGTCCAGGCAAGCTTGGGGGTTACAGATAGTGTGACATCAATCCAAGATCCTGGTTGAGGCCGTCTTCGTGTGTGGAACTTGGTTGTCAGTCTCTGCTCAGCGACTCTGCACTATCATGTGTTGTGAAGGCCATCTTGGAGAATGCTTACCCGAAGATCAGAGGTCAAATGCCCATGACCACTGAAGTATTCCCCAACAGGAAAAGAACAGACTTGCCTAATGATTGTCCAGTTGTGTTCATTCATTCGTTGTTGCAGCATCTGCATGGTCTCCCCAATGTACCATGCCTCAGGACATCCTATCCTGCAGCCTATCAGGTAGACAACATTGACCGAGTTGCAAGAGTATGTGCTGTGTACCTGGTGGATGGTGTTCTCATGTGAGATGATGGCATCCGTATTGTTGAT
The DNA here is from genome assembly GCA_024679065.1 of Sphyrna mokarran. NCBI lineage: Eukaryota > Metazoa > Chordata > Chondrichthyes > Carcharhiniformes > Carcharhinidae > Sphyrna > Sphyrna mokarran. The sequence continues at coordinate 34,162,018 of JAGIQG010000006.1, read as the reverse complement.
CCAGCACGTCTTGCAGAGGTTGCTGCGCGTAAGTTGTGTGGTGTTGTGGTCACTGTTCTCCTAAGACTGGATAGTTTGCTGTGGACAGTGGTCTGTTTGAGGTTGTGTGGTTGTTTGAAGGCAAGAAGTAGGAGTGTGGGGATGGCCTTGGCGACATGTTCGTCTACATCAATGACATGTTGAAGGCTCCAGGGAAGATATCATAGCTTTTCTGCTCCGTACTGAACAAAGAAGGGTATTCTGTCCACCATGTCCCATGTTTATCTTCTGAGGTCGGTACGATTTTTCGCTGTGGCATATCAGGACTGTCGATCGATGCTCTTATGAGGGCATCTTTCAGCATCTGGAGATATCTGTTGCGATCCTCCTCATCTCAGCAGATCATGTGTATATGGAAGGCTTGTCTGTAGCGGATAACTTCTTTAACGTGTTTAGGGTAGAAGCTGGAGAAGTGAAGCGTTGTGAGGTTATACGTGGCTTGCAGTATAATGAAGTGCTGAGGTGACCATCCTTAATGGAGATTTGTGTGTCCAAGAATGCAACTGATTGCTAGAGTAGTCCATGGTGAGTCTGATGGTGAGATGGAACTGGGTATTTGGAACTATCCAGCCTTCAGGAGAATAGTGACCACGACACCGTACAACTGTGCCACAGCAACCTCTGCAAGATGTGCTAGATCATCAATACGGATGCCATCATCTCACGTGAGAATACCATCCACCAGGTACACACTACATACTCTGGCAACTCAGCCAATGTTGTCCATCTGATACGCTGCAGGAATGGATGTCCCGAGGCATGGTATATTTGGGAGACCATGATGCATGGTCAACAGATGAATGAACACCGCTTGACAATCACCAGGCAAGACTGTTCTCTTCCTGTTGGGGAACACTTCAGAGGTCATGGTTCCACTTATGAGGTCCTACAACCTATTCAAAGAAGAGCTGGAGAATTGTCCTAGTATGCTGGTTGGCATTTGCTGTTCAACCAACACCACGATCACGTATGGGGAATTATAGGTGTAGGATCTGTTTGGGATTTTGTTCGATACAGAGTCGATAGGCTGAATGGTCTCCTTTTGCAATATAGGGATTCTGTGTTTCTATGCTCACAGATGATCTGGTCATTTATTTCATTGCTGTTTGTCAGACCTTGCTATGCATAAATTGACTGTTGTGTCTCTCGTCAATAATAATTACATTTCAGAAATATTTAATTGACTGTAAAGTGCTTTGTGATCTCCTGTGGGTTCTGAGAGGGCACCAAATTAATGCAAGCTTTTTCCTTAAGGTCTTGGCAGATCTTTCATGAAAAATTTTGCATCTGCTGTGTGTTTTGAATACATGAAGTCAATGATTTGCCATCCATGACCTGACTTTTTAATGCGACTCAGATAGTTTCAAACTTGAGCCACTGAGACTGGAGACATGTAAGAAAACTAGGAGATTGTTGTTCTTCAATTACTATTGTACTTAATCTAATAAAACAACACTTAATCACACGCTATCACAGGGTATGTTTAATCTCCAAGAATGGGTGGGCTTGAGCCAGGTCAATAAGAATTTAAAACTTGCTGTTAAATTCAGCAGAATGTATGGAAAGCCCTTACTTTCTGGCTTTTCCATCCAAAACTCTTCCCCACACTTCACTGTGCCTTATTTATGGCCCCAGTTATTATCAAAGTCTCACTGTAGGAAATTCCAGTCCACAAGAAGAGAAACAAACCTTGGCCTTGGAAAACACTTTTTAAACTATTTTGTATGCTCTACTTAATTTCTCATTCAGCCATGTGCAAACCTCTCAAAATGATTTTTGTGTTTGCTGTGATACAAAGATTTCTGGGGAAAATAATACAAAACCCACCGATCTATTCATCTAGTTCCCATTCTTGGGGCCTCTTACACAATCTCAGCATGTCCTAACACACTTCACAACCAAAAATATTTTTGGAATGTCGTCATTTATACTGTAGGGAAATGGATAGCCAATTTGCCCTCAAGAAAGTCCCACAAACAAGCATCAACCTGAGCATTTACTGCTGCTTTTTCTCTCTGATACTGCTCAGATGAAGGGGATGGTATCCAGGCTTCCACAAATGTACAGTTATAACTTTTTCCTAACCAGTCAACATTATTAATCTTTGTCCCTGGACTACCCAACAGCAATATCACATGGGAACTACTGATATTTTGAAAACTTTTAACAAAGATATGGTTTTGATCTGTCAGATACAACTGTATTCACTAAACATATTGCAAATATACTTGAAAGTGAACGGAATTCAACAGTTCTAAATGTTGTATAATTTAACTTGATTACATGCTGATTATGGAAATATGAACTTTATTTTATGAAGATTTTTATGATTATACTCCATCAAGTTATTAGTTCTTATAGATGGATTTTGTCGTTTTCCTGAGTGTTTTCTCCCTAATGCAATAACGTTTATTCTTTCAGTCAACATCAAATTATCATGCCCGGAAATATGGAGTACGCGCAGCTATGCCTGGTTTTATTGCTAAGAAGCTGTGTCCAAATTTGATTATCATTCCAACAAATTTTGCTAAGTATCGAGCAGTAAGCAAAGAGGTGAGTCTTACGTTCTGATCATTACTCCATTATTTTATTCACAATTTCTTTGTCCTCGGCTAAATTTATTTTCTAAGTTCTTTCAGTCATGTTCTAATGATTGATTACTTGCCTTCTTCTATTTTTCTATCATTTACTTTCAATAATTTCACATGGCACATTCCTTATTATTCTCGTGTGCTGCAGTTTCCCTCAGTTTCTTGCTTGTGATATTTCTCTATCTGATATTAATTCTTTATTACCTTTTGGTTAATGTCTCAAAGATCCCTTTTCTCTACATTGCTTTTTCAACCAATGAGTGGGGCCTCTTGCCGCAGGAGAGGCTGGCATGACACTGCACGTGTGCCGATCTGTCAGTCCGTCTCCTAGTCAGTTTTCTAGGATTTTCTTTTGATCTGGTAAACCTCATCAAAGAACAAAACAGCACGGGAAACAGGCCCTTTGGTCCAACGAGCCTGCGCTGCCACCTTGATGTTCCCCCTTCTACTCATGATCCCTGTCTATGTATATAGATCTATGCATTGAAACCAAATTTGAGACAATTTAGAGAGAATTTGTTTTGCCAATTAGCCTAAGAGCACATCTTTGGGATGTGAGAGGAAACCGGAGCACCTGGAGAAAACCCACGCAAACACCTGGAGAATGCGCAATCTCCCACAGACACAGGTCCAAATCCATGTACCTGCACAGCACAGCAATAGTCACTGAGCTGTCGTGTTGCCCATCAAATGGTCCAGGTCAAGCATACACTAATGATGTGAAGCACTAGGATACTCTCAAAATCCAAGAGCAGCCCTCTCATGACCCATTGCTTGTATGCCCCTTGTTAGACAACAAGGCGGACCGAAGTACCTGTAGGATAAAACAAACACATCAATATCATCGACAATTTACACACTTCCTAGGGAGCTCCCAAGGCTAATGATGCCTATTTTAAATCAGTTTTCTATATCTCTCCATTCCCATTCTGTTCATGTGCCCATCTAAGTATCTCAGTGCTATCCTGTTGTAAAGTCCCCTCTTTAACACATTAGGGCCCTTACATACTATAATGGCCTGTATTCTAAAAAGTAAATGTATTATCTCAAGCACTCCTTTTGACAGGGTAGATAAATTGTGTGCAGAGTGTGTCATTAAATAATAGATAGCAAGAAGAGAGCAGGGGGAAAAATGTTAGCAAATTAAGAGGCAAGTGGAAGGCAATCAGTTATAAAATCATTATACATTTTCACTTTCTAAGGAGCAAATTTCAACCACAAAAAGGTTCAGGCAGTGCCTTCTGTCCGTTTCAGTGAGCAGTTCTCCAGTCCAAAGCAATGCCACTTTTTAATCAAAAGTTAATGAAGACGAGAAGTCCATTTCGGATGAGGAAGGCTTACATTTTGTAACTAATTTTGCTTTTGGATAAAAATCATAGAACCTACAGTACAGAAAGAGGCCCTTCAGCCCATCGTGTTTGCACCAAACACAATCCCATCCAGGCCCTACCTCTATACCCCTACATATTATTCCCATTAATCCCTCTAACCTGCACATTCCTGGACATAAGGGGTAGTTTCTTAGCACGGCCAATCAACCTACCCGACATATTTTTGGAATGTAGGAGGAAACTGGAGCACTTGGAGGAAACCCACGCAGACACGAGGAGAATGTGCAAACTCCACACAGACAGTGACCCGAGCTGGGAATCGAACCCAGGTCCCTGGAGCTGTGAAGCAGCAGTGCTAACCACTGTGCTATTGTGCTGCCCCTAGGCGGGTTGTCAGGGTTGGATAAAATTGCATTAGGTTGAATGAGAATGGAAATAATTACAATAACAGATTCGTCTTCTTGACTGAGAAGTTAAAATGCTTCCAGAATTATTGCCAAATTCATCATGCTTAGGCATTATTGATTTAATTATTTTCTTCCCTCTGGTGTGAAAAGGAAACTAGTGTGATTTGTAATTTATACTTTTCAGTTTCTTAGACTGGGATAGCCAAAATTAATTTTTTTTTGGAATAAGTTTTTTTTTTCCGCCTCCTGGAGCCAAAAAATAACTGCAGTCAAAAAGGCTGAAAACTATGTTCAAATCCTCGATAATGTATTCCACCAAGGCCCCAAAATGTTTGGTTTGACCTGGTTAGAGACCAACAATGTTTTGTTTAATGTAGACAAGATTTGAGACTTAAGACACGTGCTAAGAGAATAAAGCCACAAGATTCCATGTGATTTGAACAAGCATCAATGAACTTTATTATAAAAGCCACAAAAGTAGAACAATTTACAATATCTATCTTATACTCTATTATTAAGAATTAACATGAGATAAATATGATTGAACAGACAAACTGTCATTGAACACCCACACCACATTACACATTTAATAGTTAATTCAACCAAGACAGGTACCACAGATTTCTCAACCACCCACCCAGATGTCAGTGAACACTATTATTCAAAACTATTAAAACTTACTCTTTCTCACAAGACACTTCAAATTTTTCACTTTTGAAGACCTAACTCTGAACTCCCTCAAAAGCAACTCTGACTTGGGCTGCCTAAACACCTCCCAGGGTTTCAATCTCGCCCCCTGGATTTCTGTGTCTGTTGTACTGCTTCTACTTGCATAATTTCAGCTTCTTAATAATCGACTAGCTTCACTGGGTAGGCACTCCCCCTGGATTTCACCAAGCTCCAATGCCCTCAGCTGCATCACGCTGTAAATAGCTCCCAGGGCTTCTTTTGAGCTCCATTCCAGCTCGGAGCTGCTGATATTTTGCCACATTTTCCACTCAGAAGCCTCAACTGCACTGAGCTATCAAAACAGCTCCAGGAACTTTTTCTGAGCCTCAAATATACAGCACCGCCAAACAACTTTTGCTTCCTTGACCCTGTTAACAGCAGCTCCCTTTCAGGATGACCTTTCGCCAGCTGCAGAGCACTCACTACTCCAACAAACACACACAAGTTCAAACATCAGAACTATGAAACTCCACCCATCTCCATGATGACATATCCTGCCAGGGTGCACTGAATGCTGTTAATTAATCCTAACTGCCAAAACAAAAACGACTTCGTGTTGCATTTCTTTGCAAACTGTGAAGATATCGGAGAGGCTGTCAATTCTCCCAAAAAAGTTGTCAAATTCGTGAAAGTTGGAGTAAATCGCGCTGGATTTCTTCAGCGGCGTTTTCAAAATGAATCTCCAAAACTCTGTGCACTACAGAGTTCACTAGTGTGAATCAGTCCAAAAATCTGTTGGAGGCTGGGGGGACCCATTCCTGCTGTAGAGGCCGGCAACAGATTGCTGAATGGGTGACTGCACACGCACTGATCTCAATACTGACAGATTGACATGTGCACAGTCTACCAGTGTTCTGATTGCTGGCCAGCTCCGTGACCCTCACATTGCCAGACTTGTGACTGCCCCTGAACTGCTCCAGCCCCACCATACTACCACCATCCCACCACTCCCAAAATCTCCCGATCTCTCGCCCCGCCCCAAATCCTGATGACCAGACTCGAGCGCTGGCCTCCCTCTCTCTGTTACAGTCCAAAGCATAGTTTGTCAGTGGGTTCCACCCCCACCCACAAATTGCCCCTGCCCCCATTAAGCCACAGTCCCTTTGCATTGCTTGATGGGCAGTGCCGAGATGCCCCTGGGCATGGCACTTTGTTCCTTGGGCAATCCCAAGGTTCCAGACTGGCACTACCAAGGTAGCAATGCCCAGAGAGCACCCTGCCCTACTCAGCATCTGACCTTCTGGGAGGCCTCGATTGCGACACCCCTCTCCCCCATTCCAACAGGATTGAGCAGCCAGCTGCAAACAAGTAGGGAACCATATTAAACCCCGCTGGAGTCAAATACTCCTAGCTAGTGAGCTGGAGACTTCAATCCCAAGCCCTCTAATGGGATTTAAATTATACTAAAATTAGGGTCTGCATCCCCTCCGTGCCAATTTCCGGCATGGAACTGACAGTAGTGGAAATCCGGCTGTTGAAGACGCACGGAGGCCATAGACTCCAGCAGGAGGCCCGCATGACGGTCTTTGCTAGAGTCTTCCAGCCTTCTACACCACAACAGTAGGTTGACGAGCTGGGAGAATCACCACCACCGCCAACAACTCCCCTGCACCCTCATTTTCCAACAAAGTAAGCCTGATATTGAGCTCAATGTGGCCCAACCCTTTTAGTATAATAATATTCGAGTTGCTTTAGTTGCATTTATCCTAATTTTTACAGTTAAACTTAATCTTCTCAGAATTAAAAATTACTTCTGAAATACTATGAGTTGTGAATTAGATATTTATAATGACTGTCTTCCAAACTTCTACTTGTCATTCTAAACTTGTGGGATTGCCAGGGATTGAGTCATGTTTTGCTTTTATTAAAATGGTTCTGCAGTTTGACTCAATTGCCCTTGATCCACCCTATTTATACTTGTGGCATGTTATGCAATAATTAACTGTAACTAATTATGGTTCATAAAAACTGAAATGTCTCTTGTATGGTGCAATAAGTGCATTCTTATTAGTATATAGCTGATGTTTTGGTCAGTGAGATTATGAAGAGTTGTTTCTTTGATTCTAATTGATGAATGTTCATAAACAAAAAGCTCTTCATTTCATTGAACATAACTTTATAAGTGGGGTCATTTATTAATTCAAACCTATCAATGAAAAGAACAAAGGTAACAGCTGCATGGGAATACAATCCTGACTTGGAACTATATCACTGTTTCTTCACTGTAATTGGGTCAAAGTTCTGGAACTTCCTTCCTAACAGCACCCACAAGTAAGTGTACCAATAGCACTGTGGATGTACCTACACCACCTGGACTGCAATGGTTCAAGAAAACTGGAATTAAAAGCTAGTCTCAGTATTGGTGAAATTTAAAGTCATCGATTGTCATTAAGACCAATCTGGTTAACAGCTCTGCTTTAGGGAGAGAAATGTGTCATTGATAATTGGCCTGGCCTGCATGTGACTCCAGATCCACAGTAATGTGGTTGACTTAATTACCCTCTGAAATAATCTGGCAAGCTTCTTTGTTCAAAGGTAAATTGGGAAGGGCAACAAATGTAGACCTTGCATGTGACTCCCACATCCCATGAAGGAATAAAAGAAAAACTGAGCCAAAGATAGCCAAAAAATAAGCCAGGAAACATGGGTTTTTACTTCATGTGTTGCTAAAATACTAGAGACCATAATTTGGAAGAAAGCTACCAATCATATCAAAGAAAATGAATTAATCAGAGCCATTTGACATAGTCAAACAACTTGTTTGAAATTTAACTTTATACAATTACTTTGCAGAAATGGAGATGAAAAAGAAATGAGAATTTTTTTTAAAGATCCAGTTTAGTTTTTTGCTTACTTCAACTTTAATTCTGATCCCACAAAACTGTTGACTGCTGAACCTCACTTGCAAGCCCAATGCTTGCTGATATTGAGTGAAACGGAGAGTGGGAAAGCTTGATCTTGGGTTTGGACATAGCTTGGCATTACATTGAGGGCTGAAGGGCCTGTACTGTGCTATGTTCTATGAAATCCCTTTACTCAAGCACTCCTCCCTCCATTTTGTAAAATATTATCATCCTGCTTGCAAAATTCATCTCTGATCCTTCTAGCAAACTGCAACCTCATTGCCAGCTCCCTTTTCTCTCAAATGTTATGCAGCATATTGTTTTGTCCTAAGTCCACATGCATGTTTCCTGAAAGCTGCTGTTTACGTCTGCAATCACATTCAAACTTTAATGTGGTACCTAAATGCCTGTAAACAAAATCACCAATGATTTTGTCATCAATTGGAAAACTCATGAATTATCCTTACCCTCCCTGACATTGCAACAGCCTTTGATGTAGTCTGTCATACCATTTTTTCCTTCTGTTTTTTCTGCCTGATGGGCACGCCATTCTTTTGAAGAATTATACAAATGCAAATGTGTTATATGAAATGATTCACATGTAGTCAGTAGGTAGTTTACTGAATTCGTGTCATTTGGTATTTTGCATTTTATTTCATTTAGATTCATGTTTGCTTTGGTTTGGATAATTAATTTGGATAATTGAATCATTATCTTCGATTAAAGCACTTTGTGCATCTTCTAAATTGTTCCATGTTTTCAGTTAATGATCTAACTTAATTATACTAAACGTTTGAAGTATCAGAAATTGCAGATGAGCCATAATTCCTGATTCCAAATGGTGTTATGCAAGTAAACCTTTTGTCATTGAACATTGCACCTACAGTGAACTGCTGTTTGAAGTGTATTTATATTACTTTGTGTTTAAAGAGTTTATCAGTAAATGTTGTAATGTGTAATGGTCAAGGACTTCTGGTAGTATCTGAACCTTCTTGTCACTATATTCCTGATAATATAAATTGGACTTGCGTACCGAGCAATTTCACATACCGTCGTGTGACCCTTGTGTCCAGTAACCATGAAGATAAACTGCCAGCTGGAACAAGTTATTTAATTGAGTGGAAACTTTATAATTTTTATTGCTTTAACAAGTTTAACATTAACAACAGTTAGTAAGACCTCTTCAGTCTTTAAAACTTCTCCTTCCTGAATGAATTCATTATTTATAAATGATTAAACGTTCATTGAATTTTCATCTTTTTATAATGTAATTTAGCAACCTGCCTTTATGCACAACAGAAGAGGTACATTTTCTTCTATCACATTTGCCTTAGTTCATAGAATTGTTCTGGCTCAGATGGATGCCATTTGACCATCGTGTCTGTACTAGTGATTCACATCGTGTCATTATCCCACCTTACCCCCGCAGTCTTACTCATTCTTTCTTTTCAGATAGCCATCCAATTCTCTTTTGAATGTTGTATTTGAACCTGCCTCCATCACTCTCAGGCAGTGCATTTCAGACCTTCACCATTTGCTGCAAAAAAAAAAGGTTTCCCTCATGTCCCTCTGCTACTTTTTCCAATAGCTTTAAATCTGTGCTGTCTCATTCTCAATCCTTTCAAAATGGGAACAGTTTCTCTCTATCTATCTTGTCCAGGCCCCTCATGATTTTGAAAACCTCTATCAAGTCTTCTTTCAAACTTTTTTCTAATTGAACTTCTGAACTGAAGTTCCTCATCCTTGGAACCATTCTGATGACTCTTTCCTGCACTCTCTCCAATGCTTTTACGTCCTTAAAATGCAGCACCCAGAGCTGAAACTATATTTCACCTGAGGTCAAACTAGTATCTTACACAAGTTCAACATGACCTCCTTTCACTTCTGCTGTCCTCAGGTACGGTTTGCTTTATTAACCACTTAATCTATTCCACTGTCTTCATGAACGAAGCCCAGTCCATCATGCAAACCAGTCTCCCATCCATTGACTGTCTACACTTCCACTTGCTTCAGAAAAGCAGCCAGCATAAATAGGGGCCCCACACACCCCAAACATATTTTCTTCCACCTTCTTCTGTCAGGAAAAAACTACAAAAGTCTGAGGTCGCATACCAACTGACTCCAGAACAGCTTCTTCCCCGTTGCCATCAGACTTTTGAATAGACCCAAGGTGATCTTTCTCTGCACCCCAACTATGATTGTAAAACTACATTCTGCACCCTCTCCCTTCTTTCTCTATGTATGATATGCTTGTCTGTACAGTGCTCAAGAAATAATACTTTTCACTGTTTATTGATACATATGACAATAATAAATCAAATCAAAAAACAACTAATGCAGATATACACCCAGGTTCCCTCCTACTCCTGCACTTAGTTAGAATTATACTCTATTTTGTATTGCCTCTTCTTGTTCTTCCTACCAAAATTCACATTTCTCTGCAAAAAACAGTACAGCACAGATGCAGGCCCTTCAGCCCATGAAGCCTACAGTGACACATGGTGCTTTTCTAAACTAAAGATCTTTGCCTATAAGCAATGTGTACCCCCCCTATTCCCTTTCTATACATGTCTTTCTCAAGATATCTCTTAAATGTTGGTATCATATCTGCTATTGCCATCTCCTCTGGCAGTTCATTCCAGGCATTTATCATGCAATGTGTAAAAGACCTCTTTTCTAAACTTTTACCTTAAACCTGTGTCCCCTCGTAATTGACATCTCTACCCTGGGAAAAGGACTCTGACTATCCATTCTATCCACACTCCTCATAATTTTGTACACTTCAGTCAGGCCACCCCTCAGGCTCCGATGTTCAAGTGAAAGCAAATCAAGTTTGTCCAATCCCTCCTCATAGCTAATACGCGCCAAACTAGGCAATCTTTTCTGTACCATCTCCAAAGACTCCACGTCCTTCTGGTAGTGTGGCAATCAGAACTGTGCAGAATTCCAGGAACTTCCATTCAACTGCAACATTTTTTTATTCATTCATGGCACATGGATGAAACTAGCTGGTCAGAATTTATTGCCCATTTCTAGTTGCCCTTGAGAAGGTGGTGGTGAGTTGCTGTCTTGAGTTGCTGCAGTCCATGTACTGTGGGAGAAAGTTCCAGGATTTTGACCCAGTGACTGCAAAGGAACAGTGATAGATTTCCGAGGGAACACCACCATCTGCAAGTTCCCCATTTGTCTGCTGCCCTTGTCTATCTAGATGGAAGTGGTTTAGGTTTGGAAAATGCTATCTAAGGATCTTTGGTAAATTGCTGCAGTGCATCTTGGAGATAGTGCACATTACTGCTACTGTGCATCGATGGTGGAAGGATTGAATGTTTATAGGTGTGGTGTCAGTCAGGCCAGCTGCTTTGTCCTGCATGGTGTCAAGCTTCTTGAGTGTTGTTGGAGCTGCACCCACCTAGGCAAGTGGGAGTATTCCATCATACTCCTGACTTGTGCCTTGCAGTTGGTGGATAGGCTCTGGGAAATCAGGAAATGGTTCCTCGAAGCAGTATTCCTAGCCTCTGACGTGCTTTTGTAGTCCCGACCGATAAAGGCAAGCATTCCATGTATCCTCTTGACCACCTTATCCGCTTGTATTGCTACTTCCAGGGAACTGTGAACTTGTACGTCCCCATTCCATAAGTTGTCTGTTGTTTTGAAGTTCTGCTCGATTCTCCTCAGTTCACATTTCTTGCAAGTTTCATATCATTCACAAAGTTTGAAATTGTGCCCCAGACACTAAGGGCTAGGTCATTAATACATAGCAGGGAAAGCAAGCACACAGACTTGTGAGGAGCTTCACCACAAAATTTCCTCCAGCTTTAAAAGCATTCATTAGGCATCATTCATTTGGTGAGATTTTCTGGCCATTCCTGCTGGCGTGATCTTTCAATTCCGCCAATGACGACACCCCCCTCCTCCCAACAGATTCTACGGTGAGGGGGGTGGGAGTGTGAACAACTGGAAACCCCGTTCACAGGGTGGACCACCTCCATTGTGGCAAAACATGCCTCTGCGGTAAGGTGGGGGTGGAAATTCCTGCCATTGTTTCCTCTCACTTTGCAACATTTTTCTAAATTGACTATTGACTCCTGCGTTTCCTGATCTATGACAATTGTGTTGTGCAGCCTTGTTTCAAAAATGCCTTTTGGAAGTCCTACATCAACATCATCAGCTTGGACCAGTACCTGGAACTTCGATGTTGTGGCCATTTCAGAGACTTGGGTAGAGCAGGGACAGGAATGGATGTTGCAGGTTCTGGGGTTCAAATGCTTTAGTCGGAGTAGAGAAGGAGGTAGAAGGGGGGGAGAAGTGGCATTATTAGTCAAAGACTGTATCACAGTGACAGAAAAGAAGTTTGATGAGGACTTGTCTGTTGAGGTAGTATGGGCTGAGATTAGAAACAGGAAAGGAGAGGTCACCCTGTTGGGAGTCTTTTATAGACCTCCTAAAAGTTCTAGAGAGGTAGAGGAAAGGATTGCAAAGTCAATTCTGGTCAGGAGTGAAAGTAATAGGGTAATTGTTATGGGGGACTTTAACTTTACTAATATTGATTGGAATAGCTATAGCTCTAGCTCGTTAGAGGGGTCAGTTTTTGTACAAAGTGTGCAGGAAGGTTTTTTGACTCAGTATGTAGATAGGCCAACTAGAGGTGAGGCTACATTGGATTTGGTGCTGGGCAATGAGCCAGACCAGGTGTTAGGCTTGGAAGTTGGTGAACATTTTGGTGATAGTGACCACAATTCGGTTACGTTCACCTTAGTGATGGATAGGGATAGGCATGAAGCTGGGGGCAGTAGTTATAGCTGGGGGAATGGTAATTATGAGGCCATTAGGAGAGAATTAGGGTGCATAGGTTGGACTAGGAAACTACAGGGACTGGGAACATCTGAAATGTGGAGCTTATTCAAGGAGCAGCTGCTGCGAGTCCTTGATAAGTATGTCCCTGTCAGGCAAGGAGGAAATGGTCGAGTAAGGGAACTTTGGTGTACGAAAAAGTTGATTTGCTGGTTAAAAGGAAAAAGGAGGCTTATGTCAGGATGAGGCTTGAAGGCTCGGTTAGTGCAATGGATAGCTATAGATTAGCCAGGAGGGAGCTAAAGAGTGAGTTGAGGAGAGCTAAGAGGGGACACGAGAAGACTTTGGCTGATAGGATTAAGGAGAATCCTAAAGCTTTCTTTAGATATGTTAAGAATAGAAGATTGGTTAGGGCAAGATTAGGGCCAGTCATAGACAGCAGTGGGAAGTTGTGCGTGGAGCCTGAAGAGATTGGAGAGGCACTGAACAAATATTTCTCTTCGGTATTCACGCAGGGAGATGTAAATGTAGTTGTGGAGAACACTGGGATACAGGGTTGCAAACTGGAAAGTATTGAAGTAGATAGGGAGGATGTGCTAGATATTCTTGAGGGTTTGAAGTTAGATAAGTCCCCTGGGCCGGACGGGATTTACCCTAGGATTCTCTGGGAGGCAAGAGAGGCGATTGCAGAGCCTCTGGCTCTGATCTTCAGGTCGTCGTTGGTTACGGGTATAGTTCCGGAAGACTGGAGGATAGCGAATGTGGTCCCATTGTTCAAGAAGGGGAAGAGAGACTTTCCAGGGAAATATAGGCCAGTGAGTCTTACTTCTGTTGTGGGCAAAGTATTGGAGAGAATTATTAGGGATAGGATTTATAGTTATTTAGAGAGAAATGAATTGATTGGGGATAGTCAGCATGGTTTTGTGAAGGGTAGGTCGTGCCTTACTAACCTTATTGAGTTTTTTGAAAAAGTGACCAAAGAGGTGGATGGGGGTAAGGCAGTTGATGTGGTATATATGGACTTCAGTAAGGCGTTCGATAAGGTGGCCCATGGAAGGCTTCTGCAGAAAATGCAGATGTATGGGATTGAGGGTGATTTAGCTAATTGGATTAGGAATTGGCTAGCAGATAGAAGACAGAGGGTGGTGGTTGATGGGAGATATTCATCGTGGAGTTCGGTTACAAGTGGTGTACCTCAGGGATCTGTTTTGGGGCCCCTGCTGTTTGTAATTTTTATAAATGATCTGGATGAGGGTATTGAAGGATGGATTAGTAAATTTGCGGATGACACCAAAGTCGGTGGAGTGGTAGATAGTGAAGAGGGGTGTTATAGTTTGCAGAGAGACTTGGACAAGTTGCAGAGCTGGGCCGAGAGGTGGCAAATGGAGTTTAATGTGGAAAAGTATGAGGTAATGCACTTTGGCAGGAATAATAAATGTGTAGAGTATAGGGCTAATGGTAGGATTCTTAATAGTGTTGATGAACAGAGGGATCTTGGTGTATTTGTGCGTAGATCCCTGAAAGTAGGCAGTCAAGTCGATAAGGTTGTTAAGAAGGCATATGGAGTCTTAGCTTTTATTGGTAGGGGGATTGAATTTCGGAGCCGCAACGTCATGTTGCAACTGTACAAAACTCTAGTGCGGCCGCACTTGGAGTATTGTGTGCAGTTCTGGTCCCCACATTATAAGAAAGATGTGGAGGCATTGGAGAGGGTACAGAGGAGGTTTACCAGGATGTTGCCTGGTATGGAGGGCAGGTCTTATGAGGAGAGGCTGAGGGATTTGAGGTTGTTTTCGTTAGAAAGGAGGCGGCTAAGAGGAGACCTTATCGAAACATATAAGATGATTAGAGGTTTAGATAGGGTGGACAGTGATAGCCTTTTTCCTAGGATGGAGAAAGCTAGCACGAGGGGACACAGCTTTAAATTAAGGGGTGATAGTTATAGGACGGATATCAGAGGTAGGTTCTTTACCCAGAGGGTGGTTAGGGAGTGGAATGCCCTGCCTGCGGCAGTTGTAGATGCGCCAAGTTTGGTGGCGTTTAAGAGGTTAGTTGATAAGTTTATGGAAGAGAAGGGAATGGTTTAGTTTGGAGGGTCATTGCTTTTTTCATAATTGGTCGGCGCAACATCGAAGGCTGAAGGGCCTGTTCTGCGCTGTAATGTTCTATGTTCAACCATAATGCTCTCATCAACTCTATTTCCACTTCAAAAATCTGAGTTCTTTAAGCATAATTTTGTTTTAAGAAATCCATGTTGGCCTTCTTTGATCTACATTTGCCAATGTGACTATTAATTTTGTCCCCAGTTTTTGGATCTGGAATATAGTATAATAGTTGCAATCTTGAATGATAATTCTTCCTTTAGTGTGCGTCTCTCTGCATATCTGTATTGTAAATCAAACATGCATTGTAATATTTTCTATAGTGCTAAAGTATAGCATGTTTCATTATACTTTTTCTGCACTGCATTGAATTATATATGGACTTGCCTACACATTTGGTGGGAGAAAGCATACTGGTGCGACTTTTACCAGGATGCTCGGTGTTCAACCTGCTGTTCCTAATTGGACGGCAACCCCAGAGGTAGGCACTTAATTGACCTGCTTCCAGAGGATTGGAAAGCAAGGCACACTATTGCTATGAACTGCGTTGGCACACAAAAAATCTGCCCACTCTGTCAGCTTGAACCATTAATGGAAACCTGAAATAGAGGGAGAGTACAAGAGGAAACTTAAGCATTAAATTGAAAATGATTGTTACCAAGCAAGGCATGGATTCTTAATTTTGTCATAAATAATATATTTGGAGAACTATTTCGCAGTGAAAATATTCCCCAGGCGATTCCCTTTTAATGTGTAATTAGCTGCTGTTTGCCAAATGAAATGTGGAGTAGAAAACCTCTTTTGATGTAAGAATGATACATTATGCATTGTAACTGAAAAACAATTGAATTACTTATCAGAGTCTGTGTTTTAAAATATTTTCAAAATCATTCTTGTTACAGGTACAAGAGATATTGGTAGACTATGACCCCAATTTCCTACCAATGAGTCTTGATGAAGCTTACCTGGATATAACAGAACATTTAGAACAAAGGCAAAACTGGCCTGAACACAAAAGAACATACTACTGCCTGAGAGAAGATGTTATAAATGGTACAAAACAAAATGTTGTGGGTTCTAGAAATCCGAAATAAAAAAAAAATGCTAAAAACTCAGGTTGGGCATCATCTTTAGAGAGCAGCAACTAACATTTGGCTTGATGACCATTCATCGGAACAGAAGGTGGTCAAGATGGATCATCCACTTGGCACTTCTGGTTTGTGATGAATCAAATCCCAGCACAGCAGCTGATGGAATTTAAATTCAGTTAATGAATCGGAAATTTGAAATTGAAATCTGGTCACAGTGATGTGGCTATGAAACTATAATGTTGGTCTTGTCTTTTGAGCTGATATGCTGGGCTCATCGACATTAAGGATGAGAATATCGTGGAATCTTTTCCACCTGTTAGTTGTTTGATTGTTCAGTACCACTCACCATGTGGCAAGGCTGCAGAGCATTGACCTGATCTGTTGGTTGTGGCATTGTTTGGCTCTGGGTATTGCTTGTTCTTTCCTTAATTTATTTCCAAGTGGTCCTGTGCTTCATCAGGTTGCCACTTCATTTTAAGGTATGCCTAATGCTGCTCCTGGCATTGAACCAGGGCTGATTCCTTAGCTTGATAGTAATAATAGAGTTGGGGTATGCCCAAGCAGAAGGTGGAGATTGTGGTTGATGGCCCACAGCACCTTTATGGATGCCAAGTTTTGAGCTGTTAGATCTGCTCTGAAATTCTCTGAATTAAAAGCAAAATACTGCGGATGTTCCAAATCTGAAATAAAATAAGAAATGCTGGATAAACTCAACAGTCTGACAACTTCTGTGGAGAAAAATAATTAATGTTTGTATCTAAGTGACTTCTACAGAATTTGTTCAATAACTTACATCCATGTTTCTTTTTAAAAAAAAAAGTTAGGATCTATCAAGCTCAGGATCTGACTTGCCCAGTATTGACATCAACTGGGATTGTAATGCTGAGTGTATAAATGGTGGGAATATAGACAGGGCCAGCAAATGCAAAATCAAAAGGTTAATATTTCAAATTCCGATCAAGGATTTGCACCCCGAATGTTAACATAAAGTTTCTCTTTCCAGATGCTGGAAAACATGTTGCTTATTTTCAACATTTTATGTATCACATGATCTAACCAGTGACTATTATATGCTTGATCTGATTTATTAAGTGACTTATTATAAAGGCTTAATACAAAGTAAAGTTAATTATATGATGGAAATTTTAAACTATTAATTCACTTTTAAGTGTAAATGTCAATTTTGTGTCGGGAATTTTAAGAGACGTTCCAAATCCATATACATTGATACTGTTTTTAATATTGTTGCAGTAAAAGAGGACACTGATGATTTACAGCCGTCCTTTGAGGATTTGGAAGGCATTTCACCAATACTTTTTGAAGACAGCCCTCCCATATCGTCACAGCAAGGATCAGTCCAGTGTGAAGTACAACAGACAGATCCTCCTCTGCAAAACATTGAAAAAGAATTACATCAGCAACAGAAAGAAACAGTTGTGTTTGGCATAACAGCAGAGGAGGCGGTTAGAGAAATGCGCTTCAGAATCGAGCAGAAGACTAAATTAACAGCCAGTGCAGGTAGAAAATTGCATTTATCATTACTGTATAACCTGTATCCAGCTTGGATGTTTAAGTAACATAATTAAATTGCCACAAGAACTACAGAATATTGGAAATGCACAGCAGATCAGTCACTGTTGTTCGAAAATGTGGCAAACATTTACAAACAGCAACGTTGACATTATAATGCTGAAATATTAAGAAATAGTTAAGCTTACTGGATGCAGCCAAATCTGAAGACTTTTGCTCCAGAACTAATCACTCCTCTAAGCAAGCTGTTCCAGTTCTGTTCGGAGCAACAGTGGTGTATGATACCACTGCAATAATAATTCAGAGATTGAGTCACTTGTTTTGGGCTCATGAATTCAAATCCTGCTAAGGTAACTGGTGAAATTTAAATGCAATGGTTGTAAAAGCCCTTCAGATTTTAATGTCCTTCAGGGAAAAAAATTTGCTATCCTCACCCTGTTAATTCTATGTAGTGCCTACCTTTTTACATGAGATTATCTCCACCCCAGGCAAGAAAAGATCCAATTCTCATTTATAGGAATTCAGCAAATTACCATCCACGGCATGAGCTGACACTCTGTAGTAGAGGACCACTGTTCTCCAGGAAAAGAGCTGTCTCCTGATGTATAACCTAGATCTGACCTTGCATAACTTAATAATTGTGATCAATGGTACACCCGAATCTGTTTTAATTGGGGCCAAACTAGAACACGATCTATTCCTCTAACTTTTTTAACCTTTCTTGATAATGAAGATTCTTCAAGCAGGGAATTGGTCTACTTATCCTCCCCTGCACTCTTTCCCAGGCCTTACTGGCATGTGATGAGACCAAACCAGCCTGATCAAGGTCTTAAAGTACAATCAAAGGATAAAATAGTATGACTTGTATTATAATCAGTTGTGCTCTGAGTGCACTCCAACATCCTATTTGCATTAGCTACTGCTTGTTTAGAATAGTTTAATTCGAAATAGTGCAACTTGTCAATGATAGAGATATCAGAGTGGGAAGTGGAGAATTCTCCAATCTGCCTGATCATCAAATTGTAGCCTGGACCACCATATCTTCAACAAATAATATTGTTTGGCTGCAAAATGGCTCCAAAAATGTGGTTTTTAGTCAATCAAACAATTGTTGTTGAAGTTTTATAAGTAATCCTGTTATTCTTGGCTCAGTTTGCAGGTTTAATAACAAGCGGATGCACTTCACCATAAGTAATCCTGTTTGTGACATTTACAGGATTAAGAATATTTGTTCATGATTATTAAAAATGCCTAAAAGTTTGAGACTCCCATGCTGAATGTTAGCTCATGCCTTGCGCATATCAAATTCTTAACTGTTAGTTTTTAGTAACTGCTGCTGCAATAAATTGAATTTACTTCACACAGGTGTAATTGAACAAAACTTAATAATTTTTTATCCCAAGCTGTCAGGTGACCATAATTAGTGTTCCCATTGTCCATACAAACAGTCCCTGAAGCATGAGTGTTGACACAGAACAGAGTTTGAATTTTGGACGTTTACACTCGCTATAGACTAGGTTTTCCTCACATCCATTCTGTGGAATTCCACTGTGCAGCCACTAAGCCTGATATTGCACATTAGTTCCTATTGGCATTTGGTCAATAGCAACTTTTAAATCCATTTTAGATATCTGTTGCATTTTTAATATCAATCCAATGGAATGTTTCAAAAGATTGTTTATGTTTTATTGTCCTGACTAGACAAATAGGATATGATATTCAGTCTTGTGTAGTTTCATGAATATTTGACAGATGTGAATGAAGAAAAGATCACCTTTCAACTTCATCTTGTTTCAAAGTCAACACCCATTTTCCATTTTGTATTTAAAAGAAATGTCCACTTTTCCATAAAGCCATGATATAACTATGGGTGTAACGAGATTAAATGTAAGATTTGCAATCCATCATATTGTAGCGCATCAAATAAGGGTCACCAAGTATAATGACATTAGAGATTGTGGCTCGCTTATCCCTTTTTGGTTGTGAAAAAAACAAAACATATTAGAAACAAGAAGAATTTTTTTGTGCCCTCAAAATTACACCATTTCAGATATACTTAAAAGGACAGATGAGTAGTTCAGAGCTGCTCGGTGTAAATATAAATACTGATTTAATCTTTATTGTTTCACTTGATATATCCAGGAATTGCACCAAACACAACGTTGTCCAAAGTTTGCAGTGACATGAACAAGCCAAATGGCCAGTATCGAATTCCAGCAGACAGAGCAGCTGTGATAGACTTCATAAAGAATTTGCCTATTAGAAAGGTAATTGATTGATTGTGTCATTTGCACTTACTTTGTCCACGTAGAACAGTTCAAGTCACAAGTTGAAGAGCTGAAAAATCTGAGGGACTCTGCCTCTTCAGGATACTTCTATCTTTTTTTATTCATTCAGCATATATATTGCCCAACGCTGATTGCCCTTGAACTGAGTGACTTTTTGATTGATTTGATTTATTATTATCACTTGTATTAGTTTACAGTGAAAAGTATGATTTCTTGTGTGCTATACAGACAAAGCATACCATTCATAGAGAAGGAAAGAAGAGTTTGCAGAACGTAGTGTTACAGTTGTTAGCAAGGATGTAGAGATAGATCAGCTTAATGCAAGGTAAGTTCATTCAAAAGCCTGATGGCGAGGAAGAAGCTGTCCTTGAGTCGGTTGGTAGGTGACCTCAGACCTTAGTATCATTTTCCTGATGGGCCATTCAGGAGTAAATCACATCGCTGTGGATCTGATGTCAGACCAGATAAAGACACTAGGTTTCCCCAATAATGTGATCCTCAAATTTTGATCTTATTTTCAGTTCCTGTGCCTGCATTCACTGTTGTGCTCATTTTTGTATTTGTTTTCAGAAGTTTGAAACTTGGAAACAGATTTTCTACATTCTACACTCTCTCCTTTCCTTCTCAATGAATGATGTGCTTTGTCTGTATAGCACACAAGAAATCATACCTTTCACTGTAAACTAATACAAGTGACATTAATAAATCAAATCCAACCAAAAAGTCCACCCAGTTCAAGGGCAATCAGCGTTGGGCAATATATATGCTGAATGAATAAAAAAAAAAGACAGATTTTTGCATATGTTTTCAGAAGTTTGAAACTTGGAAACAGATTTTGGACTAAAAATCTGCATGTATATAGAGCCAACCCTGAGAAACATCTGAAAGTGATTGACATAAAATACATTTATTTTAAGTACTGTGACTGCGGTTAATACATAAGATCAACAGTGTACACTAACAAAGGCCTGCTTTGGATGAGAGCAATCTTTTCAAAATGTCACCCTGTTTTTATTCATTTGTGGGACATGGGCATTGTTGGCTTGCCAGCATCTATGGTCCATCCATTTAGCAGTGTTGAGGAGCCGAAGGACCTTGGGGCCCCGGTCCATAGGACTCTTAAATTGGCCTCGCAGGTGGAGGATGTGGTCAACAAGGCGTATGGTGTACTAGCCTTCATTAATCGAGGCACTGAGTTTAGGACTCGGGAGGTAATGCTGCAACTTTGAGACCTTTGTCAGACTCCATTTGGAGTAGTGCACGCAATTCTGGTTGCCTCACTACAAGAAGGATGTGGGAGCTATTGAGAGGGTGCAGAGGGGATTTTCAAGGATGTTGCCTGGATTGGAGGCATGCCTTAGGTTGAGGGAGCTAGGTCTCTTCTTCCTGGAGAGACGAAGATTGAGAGGTGACCTGATAGAAGTATATAAAATGTTGGGAGGTTTATATAGGGTGGATTCTCGGAGGCTGTTTCCCAGGGCTGAAATGGTCGCTACGAGAGGATACAGGTTTAAGGTGCTGGAGAGCAGGTACAGAGGAGATATGATCGGCACAACTTGTGGGCCGAAGGGCCTGTTTGTGCTGTAGTGTTCTATGTTCTAGGTAAGCTTTTCACTCAGAGTGGTGAACGAATGGAATCGGCTGCTGTCGGTGACGGTAGAGATGAACTCGCTGGGGTCTTTTAAAGAGACTTCTGAATGAGTACGTGGGATTTAATGGGATTGAGAGTTATAGACAGGCTTGGTAGGTATGGATATGATCAGGCCGAAGGGCCTGTTTGTGCTGTAGTGTTCTATATTTTATCCCCAGTTGCCTTTGGAGGGCACTTGAGTGCCAACCACATGTGGAGTCACATGTAGGCCAGACCAGGTAAGGACGGCTAATTTCTTTCCGTGAAGGACGTTAGTGAACCAGATGGGTCTTTCAGACAATGGTTTCGTAGTCATCAGTAGATTCTTAATTCCAAATTTTTTTTATTGAATTCAAATTCCACCAATTGTCGTGACAGGTTTGAACACCGGTCCCCAGAACATTATCTGAGTTTCTGGATTAATAGTCCAGCAATAATACCACTAGACCATCGTATCCCCATAAAGTGCATAGACCCTTTAAATTTTTAGTGCATGTTATTTCTTACAGAAAAATACAAGGTACTTTTCAGGTTGCTGTCACTGGAAACCCATACAATTTTACATGAACACTGAACGAAAAACTGTAGTTGAGAAGATGGATGAGAGAAACTGAACTCTTTCCATTTGAACCCAGAAAGTTAAAAGGAAATTAGGTAGAAGTTCAAAAAACTATGAGTTACGATGCAATGAGGGACAAATTTATTGTTGAGTCATAACTAGAGGATACAAATTTAAGATCAATAAAGTGAGAGGTTAAAAGATTTATTCATATTTGCTTTTTAAAAGACAGATTAGTTCATTTTTGCAAAAGATTGAAAGGGTAGTGAAAGGATTTAACTCATATGATGACTTTCTAGTGCCTAGGACACCGTATGCGTATCACTAAGTTTGTTCAGGAACACCAGCAAGAAAATTAATATCAATTAATCCGCTTCAAATTGAAGACATTGCTGGGATTCTCCCCCAAAAAATGAAGTGCCCAATATCAGGAAAAACGGAAGTATTTCCAACCTTTTTTTTTTGTGTGCTTATCAAAGCGAATC
The DNA here is from genome assembly GCA_024679065.1 of Sphyrna mokarran. Lineage (NCBI taxonomy): Eukaryota > Metazoa > Chordata > Chondrichthyes > Carcharhiniformes > Carcharhinidae > Sphyrna > Sphyrna mokarran. The sequence continues at coordinate 34,139,602 of JAGIQG010000006.1, read as the reverse complement.
TCCAACACTGAGTATTGCAGAATGCCCCACTAATTCACTCTGGTAAGTAGCGAGCAGGGTCTACTACCACCTGAGAGGTCAGCAGCATTGCTCAATTGGCTGCCCCGCACCCCGTTGCCGGCCTCCTATCGCTGTCTTGCTCCCCCCAACCACCTGAACGTCAGCCTAGTGGGCCTGGAGAATACTGTCCCGGCACTGCTAATCATTTTGAAATGCTAATTTCAATCTGATAATCGGCTTTATGCCAGTTTCCGGCGGAGAGTTGATTCTGGTTTTTAAAAAAAAGGAAAACCTAAAACCTGAAACTCACCAATGAGCTACGTGTACACCTAATGATTAGGTCTTAATTAATGCCTTCCAGCTTTTGGGTCTTGCTGCCTCTGGCGCCCTCTCTTGGATGATTCCTTTTTATTGAAAACCAGGCAGCAACTCCTCCCTCACTTAGCAAATTCCAAAATGTTTGCACTCAATCTCCAGCTGCACCTCTATGTGACTTAATTTGTGTAGTGGGTGTGTTAAATCTCTTGTATTTAAACTAGCTGGGATTCCAATCCAATGAGTCAGTCACTGCTGGCTAGTGAACCAGCTCTAACTCTTTACCTAATTAAGTGTCCTGCAGGTGCTCTGGGCAGTGATTTCATTTATCATGACGGAGACTGAAAGAAACTACTTTTATAGTTAATGTTAAGTGCGTTCTGCACTCGGTTTTAGAATTATATCATCCCTTCGAATCCCATCGCATACCAAAATCCCAGATTTAAGCACTTGGTTTCACTGCCGTCAGCATTGAGCTGACATCAACGACATCTTGAGCTCTGCATGAATTGCACGTATATTTAAAACAATTATGATTTTTGACCTTCAAGAGGCCACACACCAACATATTTTGTGGTATATTGTTCCTGATCTTCTAAAATATCACATCCTCTGACTTAATATCAGCAATACTGTGAAAGATTAGCTCATTGTATGCTGAGAATGATGTCTCTGTGTACAAATGTGCCGTATTGTAGAATTTTCAGAGCAATGTGTTTCAGAAATAGAACCATACCAGATTTCTAAATTCCTTGACATTGGAATTCCAATCTGACCTGCTCTGTTTTTGTGACAATTAAAGTTTGGGACATTATAGGGAAACTGCAGTTGTACATGGAATAATGAAAAATCAGCTGAATGTAACTGTTGCTATTCCATTGTGAGTGAATGTAGCCACTGAGGTGAAGACAGCATTGTGTTGGTGTGCAATGCCCCCTACAGTTTGATAACCTACAACAAGATGAATAGCCACTCCAACCTTTGAAATGTATTTTTCAAGAGCTGAAAAGCATGGAATGGATCTTAACTGAAAATGGAAAAAAGTAAACAAAATAATTATTTTTAAAAATATGTCTAAACAGAGGTTTATGTATTATATATAGCAACATTTCCCATTACCTTAAGGAAGTCATTTAAGTCCTTTTGTTCTGTTTTTGTTGATATTTGTTGTGTTCTTACTGAAATTCAGTAAATTATCAGAATTTAATTGGCTGCATCCCAATTTTTATCAGACAATTTCTCATTTGTAATGGACTATAGTTATACTTCTAATTATATTTCGTAGTGTTTAGTTAAGAATTTAGGAACATTTGGATGGGTTTTGAAGAAAGTAATTTAAATATCTGTAAACTGTGTCTACTAATTCAGAATTAGGGGACAATATTGTAATTTTAATCAGGAAGGGGTATGTTGGAGCTGGTGATTTTTTTACATACCTTCATCTTACTGTTAAATCTTGCAGACCTTGCCATAGTCCAAATTGGTAGCCTGGTGTTCTAGCCTAGTCCAGTACTGTCTTTTGGCATCTTTGATGAGTCGTCTTAGATTGTATCTGGCTTTGTATAGATCAGGATTGCCTGACTTGAACACACCAGACCCAGACTTAAGCAAACAGTGGATATCCCTATTCATCCATAGTTTCCAGTTGAGAAACACATGGATCGTTTTTTTGGCACACAGTCTTTTGTATATTTACTAGTGAAGTCAGTTCCTGTAGTGGCACACTTGTTCAGGCTTGTCACAGAGTGTTTAAATACTGACCAGTCCACTGGCTCTAAGCAGCCCTGTAGGGGATTGTCTGATTCCTCAGTTCAACATTTCTTTGACAGATTCTCCCACTTCAGTTTTTGCTTTTAAGCCGGGAGCACGGCCTTCATGGTAGAGCGGTAGGCATGTTTGCTATTTGTGTAGCAGTGGCCTAGGACGTTCCAGTTCCTACGCTCAATGCCCCGACCAATGAAGACCAGCACACCATGTGTTCATCTGAGTTGCCACCTTTAGGGAATTGTGGATCTGCCATGCCTAGATTCCTTTGTATGCTAATATTTCTCAGGACTCCACCATTTACTGTGTACTTCCCTTCTGCAGTAGATCTTCCAAATTGCATCGTCTCATTTGTCTGGGCCAAGTCTCTAGCTGATTTTTATCCTGCTGTATCCTCTGACAATCCTCTATCTGCTACTCCCTATGCAAATTTACTAATCAGACCATCTACCTTTTCCTCCAAATCATTTATATACATCCTAGGTTCTGGAATTCAGTTCCAGCACCTCTCCGTTTCTTTATCTTTCTTTCCTTTAAAACGCTGAAAATTCTTTGACCAAACTTTTAATCATCTGTGTTAATATTTACTTAAGTGACTGACTGATTTTGTTCAGTCATGCTCCTGGAAAGCTTCTTGGGACATTTTACTATGTCAAAGACACTATATAAATATATCTTATTGTTGTGATATTACGTACATATGATTAAACTTGTTTTATGGGTTCTCTTATAGGTACCTGGTATAGGAAAAGTGACAGAAAAAATGCTGAATGCATTAGGAATCACCACATGCACTGAACTATACCAGCAGGGGGCCCTGCTTTCCCTCCTCTTCTCTGAGAGTTCCTGGCATCATTTTTTACAGATCTCACTTGGTCTGGGTGAGACCCACCTTGAAAGGTAATTTATACTGTTTTATACCATGCCGGTTAAATGTTAATTGTGTATTTATGGCAAAAGCAAGCTTTACTATTATATAAGCCTCAAACCAACAAAAAATTACACAGATCTTGGTGAGGAATGAATATATCAAAGAAGTTGCCCCAGGGACTACAAAACAAAGAAAGACATTGTATTTAATTTTTTGAGTATATTTACATGCTAAATCCTTCCCTAAATGCTAGTCTCCTTCAAAAGCAATTTGCATCCAGTGCTATATCTGGCACTGTTTCACTGAAGGAAAATTGGTCATTGAACGCTAAAAGAAGTGGTTTGAGGAATGTGGCTGAAGATATAGAATCGTAGAATGGCTACAGTGTAGGAGGCAATTCTGCTCTCTGCAACAATAATTCTGCTGGTCCCGCTCACCTGCACTTATCCTGTAGCCCAATAATTCTCTTTCCCTTCAGATGCTTATCCAATTCCTTTTAGAAACTGCCCACACTCCATGCTCAGGCAATGCATCATAGATCCTAATCACTGCGTAAAAAGGTTCTTCCTTATGTTGCTATTGACAGTGTCCCTTTAAGAGTAAACCAGGTTCCGCTTCAGAGTGAGAATCGTTACTCATTGAAGTTTGTACTTCAGAGCTGGGGTTTTCACCAGTTGAGTGGTGCTTCTGGACAGGGAGAGGATCCAGAAAGGAAGTTGATGCCATTTCCCTGCTTGGGACACTTAATATTATCAAAGACTGAGGAGAGGAAATCATTAAGCAAGGAGGTTACCACAACCGTATAATTTGGCAATCAGCTGCATTTTGCAACAAAACAAACTACTTTGTATTGGAACTCAATGACTTGGGAATCCTGTCATTTACGTGGTAAAGAACACATACCATTAATAACATGGAGCTCATCAAACCACCTCAGCACCTTCCAAACACATGCCCACGGATATCTGGAAGGACAACAGCAGTAGACACATGGGTACACCAACACTTAGAAGTTTCCCTTCAAGCCACCTATCATCCATACCTTCACTGTCAGAGTCAAAATCTTGGAAGTCTTCTCCCTAACACAGTGATGTACCTACACCACATGGACTGCAATGGTTTTGAAAAAAAATCAGTTCACCGTCACTACCTTGAGGACAATTCAGATGGACAACAAATGCTAGCCTAGCCATGATGCCCATATCCTAAGAATGAACTAAAAAGGCACTGAGGACGTGCACACTGAATACCCAGTGTATATGAGTTCATGAAGGTTATCATTTGCTGGAATTTGTCATGTGTATAATTTTCATAGACATTAAAATTGCAAGCAGCTACACAAAGAGTACTGACCCAGCTGAGGAGAAGATCTGAAGCATTGTTCAGGTGCTTAAAATTTCCCTTTATTTACATTAAACTGAAGCTAATGTATAATTGGAACTCAGGCTTCAAATGCTTTAGGTACTTCTAGGTTAGGTTATTCTGGATATTGGGCATTGTGTGGGCCGGAAACCCCTGTCAGGATTTGATAGATAATACCATATTGCCCATTAACTGCAACTGTTACCTCATGTTGTGTTTTAAACCTAACTCACCTCTGTAGTGAAGAATATTTAATGTGTTACATGAATGGACTGATCAAAGGATTTGCATTTCTGCAAGAATCATAGAATACAATAGCTATAGTGCAGAAGGAGTCCATTCAGCCCGTCGAGCCTGCACCAACAAAAATCCCACCCAGGGCCCTATTCCTCTGACCCTACATATTTGCCTTGTTAATTCCCCTGATAAGAAGCAATTTAGTATGGCCAATCAACCTAACTGGCACATCTTGCATGAGATCTTATTGATCTACTAGTACACAATAAGTGGTCTTATTGAAACAAACAATTCTGAGAACACTTGAAAGGGTAGATGCTGAGAGGATGTTTCCCCTGGAGGCGGAATGTAGAACTAGAGGGCACAGTTTATAAATAAGGAATCTTCGATTTAAAATTGAGATGAGGAGTAATTTCTGAACGTTTTTAATTTTTGGAGTTCACTATTTCAGAGAGCAGTAGAGGCTGGGTCATTGAACGTATTCAAGGCCGAGTTAATTTTTTGATCAACAAAGGGGTCACAGGTTACGGGGTCATGCAGAAAAGTGGATCAAGATTGACCACCTTAGAGTGGTGGTGCAGGCTTGAGGGGCCTAACAACCTACTCCTGCCCCTACTTCTTATGCAATAAAACTACATCGCAAAATCCATCTTGACCTATATACTTCCAAATAACATACAGTGCTGGAGGAGCAATCTGACCACTAGAAATGGAATCATTGAATAAAGTAATGATCACTCTTGTGCCCTGTTAGCTAATTATTCAAACCATTAGCAGGGAAATGGGATTGCACTTCTGTGGCTCACCATTTTGAAAGTTTTCAGTCTCCATTAAGGCTTGAAATGAGGTTTTGAGCAGAGGACAATTACTGTCTTAAAAGATTGGAGGGTGAGCCATGCCAGGCTGTTGAAGTGTACTATATGTACCAACGTCATCTTAAGGATGGTTGGTTATGATCATATGCTGAATAAATAAAAACACTATTCTGCAATCTTGTATTGGATAGTTCACACATCTGATACACCTTAATGCCAGTAGAAGATGGTTTTCCTCATCCTTTATCATTATTATCTTGTTGTCAGGTCAGGGATCAAATCTTTTGCTCTTTATCAGCTGGTAAATAGTGGATGGCAAAAATTAAATAATTTGTTAAACAAAAATGAGGAAAATAGCAAAAAGTTGCTTTAGAAAGAGAGTGCAATCCTGTCACTAATATAGTAATCAATCTTTCACCTTGTCCTCAGAAATGTTATTAATATTGGAAGTCAAAACTAAGGTAAACATATCAACAGATAATGATTTAATTTACCCTTAAGCGGTTAGGTGCACACCAATGCGAAAATACCCCAAATTGAATAGTTCATTTTTTTTAAAAAAAAAGCTCCAAATGTTAACTTATATATTTTTAAAAAAATGTTGTTAACACCTTTCCTTGTTGCAGAGATGGTGATCGGAAGAGTATGAGCACAGAAAGGTAAGTCTTTTCAAGTCCTTCACAGCTTTTACTTATAATGGCTCCTGATTTTGTTTATTATTTATTAGTTTCAAATAAGGCTTAAATTAACATTACAATGAAGTTACTACGAAATTCCCCTAGTCGCCACATTCTGGTGCCTGTTCGGGTCGGTGTACCTAACCAGCACACCTTCTAGATTGTGGGAAGAAACTGGAGCACCTAGAGGAAACCCATGCAGGGAGAACGTGCAAACTCCACACAGACAGTGACCCAAGCCAGGAATGAATCCAGGTATCTGGGCTGTGAGGCAACAGTGCTAACCACTGTGTACAGCCTTCGACTCTGCTAAAACCTGCCTCCATAAAAACCTGGACTGCAACAAATAATTGTGTTAACATAATGGCCAAGGAATCTATAGAAAAGAATCATTTGCTGAGCAGTAATAAGTGCAAGGGAATGTGGCTGAAACTTTGTTTGGAGACAGATTTTCAGGAAGTTTTTAAAAGCAAGGTGAGAAGTAGCAAGGCATAGAATTCAGGGAAAGAATCCCAAAGAGTGGAGTTGAGAAGGTTGAAGTCTTTATTATGAATGGTGGAGATGAGAAAAGCGTATAGAATATAAGGCTGGAAGAGATTGAGGCAGTAGGTTGAAGTAAGGCCATTTAGGAATTTGCAAATAAGGGTAAAGGTTTGGAATTCAGCTATTTAGAAGTTAAAGAATCACTGTAGATAGGTGGCACGGTAGCACAGTGGTTAGCACTTCTACTTCACAGCTCCAGGAACCTGGGTTCGATTCCTGGCTTGGTCACTGTCTGTGTGGAATTTGCATGTTCTCCTTGTGTTTGCATGGGTTTCAGGTTTCCTCCCACAGTCCAAAGATGTGTGGGTTAAGTTGATGGGCTATGCTAAAATTGCCCCTTTGTGTCCTGAGATGTGTAGGTTAGAGGAATTAGTGGGTAAATGTGTAGGATATGGAGGTAAGGCCTGGGTGGGATTATGGTCAGTGCAGACTCGATGGGCCTGCATTGTAGGATTCCTATTCTTCTTTAAAGATGGACAAGGACGTAGTTAATTGGTGGACAGAACAGTGTAGATTAGGATGTGAATAATGGAATTTTAAGTGAGTAAACCATGTATACATTGGAAGCGGCGGGGGAGTGATTCTCCCATTCCATTGCTGCTTTTTTAGCACAGCGGGCTGGAAGACTTGAGTTCTGGCTGATTCACACTGGGTATCCGACCTCTGCGCTTAGGTCTTCTGGCATCGATGGATCCACACTGAAAATCAGTGTAATTGATATCAGCATGCATTTACATACTTTAACATCTAATTAGTGAGTATGTGACTAGAATCTCTGCCCCCTGCATCTCCCCCCTCTCTGGCGTGATGTCACGTTGGCGGGGATTACACTGCTGTATAAAATTTGGGAGCTGTGTGGCTGCATTGACTAGGAGTGAGGAGGTAAGCTGTATGGAGCTGCAACCCCTGGATTGCAGGATGGTTTGGAGGCAGGACTTGGAAACTTTCTTGCTGTGGGACATTTCCTAGAGAGCTGGAAGTGCTGTCCTTAGGTCCAGTGATTGTTCCATGTAGTCTCGGTGGGGTGAAGTAGGGTCCTATACTGAATGCTGGTCAGGCTGTTGTTTGCAGCCACTGGGATGTTCCATTCTTCTGGCTGTGGAGTGTGGTGAGGGACTGGACTGATTGTTGAGGTTTCAGGGCAGGATTGGAGTGCACCATGGGCTGCTATATCTATCAATTTCTTGCTCTTTAACTCCCACCTTGCAGAATGGATTTTGGTTATTGATTTTGAGCTGGCCATCATGCAGGAGGAGGTGGAGGGTTTAGGGAGGCCACTCCAGGAGCAGCCAGTGACAGACCCTCAAGGAGGAGGGCAGGGGGCTGCAGCTGATGGCCAAGAGTATCTCCCAAAGGATCACCAAGAGAAGAAGGATGCGGAGATCCAGGCAGTGCCAGACCAGAACGTCATTGGAGGAGGGAGCAGAGGTTATGTGCCTTTTAAGCTGTGCCAATATAAGGACATGGTTCAGTGTGTGAGGTGCCTGCACAGCTGGCTCCTGAGGAGAGGGGAGGCCATCCACTACCAGTAGAAATTACGATGATAGTGGCACTTAATTCCTATGCAAAAGGGTTGTTTCGGGCACCCAACGGCAACCTCTGGAATTTCTTAGGCCTCAGTCCACAATGTTTGTCAGTTACAGTTGCCTGGGCAGGCCACCCACTTTGATGTTGGACAGGGTCAGCAGAAGGACAGGCTGCAGGCTTCGCCACCACTGCAGTCCCCATGAGGTGAGGAGCAAAATTTACTAACAGAAAGGGGTTCCACTGCCACAATGTTCAAATCGTATGTGACCACCGGCTAAACATCATGCAGGTCTATAAACACTACCAAGGAAATATCCATGACCACTTCATACTGAGGCAGTCAGACATTCCCAGGCTCTTTGAAAACTAGCCCAGACTGCGAGGATAGCTTGTGGGGGACAAGAGCTATCTGCAGATGACACTAATGCAGAAGCCAGAGACTGAGGCAGGGACCCAGTACAGTGTTTTGGAGGTGGGATTATTGGCTGTCCTTGAGATGTCTGGGGATGGTTTGATTTTGTAAGCACAGCACATCTACATGTTTCAGAATGGGATGCACACTCACCCTTGCAGCCCAAAGAAAGTTTTTTGTTTTTTTGCAATATTGTTCTTCAGACCAAGGGATCAGAGTCCAGGTATTCACAACAGATGTGACTACCTCCCATAAGACACTTGCTGTGCAACCCCTTGTGTGTCAGTCCTGAGTTGGGTACAGCAGCTGGCCCCTCTCCTCCACTATAGCAGGCAGGCCTTTTCAATCTCAAAAATTTGGGAGTGTTTTTCTTCAGAGCTGTCTTCCTGGCATGACTGCCTGGATGTCCATAATTGCAGCTTATATACAGCTCTGGCTTGTTAAAGGAGTCCAGGTGCAGTCAGCTTGGGACCATCATGAGTCATACAAAGAACAAAACAGCACGGGAAACAGGCCCTTCGGCCCAACGAGCCTGCGCCGCCACCCCGATGCTCCTACCTCTGCCTGTGATCCCTGTCTATGTTTATAGATCTATGGATTAAAAACCAAATTTAAGACATGTTGTAAATAATGTACAAGTAACCTGTTTTTAATAGAGGATGAGCCATCTCCAAAGTTACTGGTTGGGTGAACTCAAAAGATACTGTGCCCAATTGGAAGGGTACAAAGTTCTCATTCAGTGAGGGGGAATGCTTGCAAGAAGAGTTGTGCATGGCAGTACAGCGCTGTATGAGAGAAGGGGACTGGGGAGATTGGAGGGACTGGGAGGCCAGCGATGTCTGGATCAGTCGGGGGATAGGGACGCTGCAAGACCTGCGATTTTCTTGTGGAGGGGCGGTGGTTTGAGATGTCAGTAACGTCCATGGGTGGAATAAAAGGCCAGTGAAGAGGCCAGCAATGTTAGTGGAGGGTTGAGGCCAGCGATCTCAATGCTAGGAGGATTTGTTTGGTGATACTTGGAGATTGGTGCATGCGCAGGGACTCACCCCGCGTGCTGATTTCCACCTCTTCAGCCTGAGTAGGCTCTGCAATTTACGCTAGAGCCCTCTGCAGTGCAGAATGTGGGAGATTCATTTTGAAAACCCACTGGTAAAAAAAACTAGCATGATTTATTCCAATTTTCATATGAATTCAACGCTTAGAATTTTTGGGGAAGAATCTCCCCTCGATCTTGGGAAACCAGCAAGAAAAACTTTGAAGCTGAGTTTGGAGACAACAAGTGGCAGTGGAAGTGAGGTAAAGTGAAAGTGGGCAATTTAGGAAATGTGGAATTAAATAGTGTTGGGCAATGGTGGCAACTCGTCTCAAGGGTATGCAAGACATTTGGATAGTGCACTCTTAGTTGGCTTAGACATTGTGAGCATGGATACGTGGATTTTCATTGATGCTGGATTGGACTGCTTATACTTCACCTATATTTGGCTAAAATAAACTCTGGTTCTTGTTGTTGACTAAGTAGTCAGTGAACTTTGGAGAACAGATGGTGAAAAATAGTGGATGGTTAAAGAAACATCGAGAAGATGGAGGATTGATTAATCACAATAAAGTACGACTGTCTAGGGTGGCCTCAGTATTGAACCGAAGAAATTGAACAATTCTGTGGCAGGATAAGCATCCTTAAAAGGGAAACAATTTGGTTGTTGTCATACAGAATGGAGGATAAGTGTTTGCTTTTTGAGGGAATGTGTATAAAGTTAGAATTCTAAGGTAGAAAAACTGTCCCAGTGTGAAAGCTGGGGCTACAGGGGTTTGAGGAGTCAGAGCTAATGCTGCCTGTGAAGAACCAGAGCTGGGGTCTCAGCAGCCCAGGGAGAGCTGAAGCCAGGGCCACAGGGGCCTGAGAGAAACTAGAGTCGTGGGCACCCAACAAGTGAGCTGTGGATGTGGGTGAGGGAGTGACAGAGTGTGGGTGCCCCCACTTAGTTGTTAAAAACAAGTAGGACTTTGGAAGCATTTTTTTGAATAACAGGACTTTTTTTATTAATAATAATGGAATCATCCTTTAAGTTTGTTTTTGCATGTTTGTATTTATTGGGCAATATTTATTGACTACAGCTCAGCCTTCAACATTATTATTCCCAAAAAACTCATCTCCAAACTCTGTGGCTTGGGCCTTGGCACCTCCCTCTGCGACTGGATCTCGAACTTCCTAACTCACCACAATCAATAAGAATACGCAACACCACCTCCGTGATCATCCTCAACACCAGTGCCCCACGTGGTCGTGTTCTTATCCCCCTACAATATTCCTTCACCTATCACTGTGCGGCCAAATTCCTTTCCAATTGGATTTTTAGGTTTGCTGACGACACCACCATAGTGGGTCAGATCTCAGACAATGATGAGACAGTACAGGAATGAGAGAGAGAATCTGGTGAACTGGTGCGGCGACAATAATCTCTCCCTCAATGTCAATAAAACAAAGGAGATTGTCATCGACTTCAGGAAGTGTAAAGGAGAACATGTCCCTATCAACATCTATCGGGACAATGTAGAAAGTGTCAAGAGCTTCAAATTTTTAGGTGTCCAGATCACCAACAACCTCTCCTGGTCCTCCATGTTGACACTATAGTTAAGAAAGCTCACCAACGCCTCTACTTTCTCAGAAGACTAAGGAAATTTGGCATGTCAACTACGATTCTCTCCAACTTATACAGACGAACCATAGAAAGCATTCTTTCTGCTTGTATCACAGCTTGGTATGGCTCCTGCTCTGCGCAAGTCAACAAGGAACTACAAAAGGTCTTGAAGCCCAGTCCATTGTACAAACTAGCTTCCATCCATCCTGTCTGCACTTCCTGCTGCACGGGCAAAGCACCCAGCATAATTAAGGACCCCACACACCCTGGACATTCTCTCTTCCACCTTCTTCCTTCAGGAAAAAGATACAAAAGTCTGAGGTCACGTACCAACTGATTCAAGAACAGCTTTCTCCCTGCTGCTTTCGGACTGGATGGACTTGCCTTGCATTAAGTTGATCTTTCTCTATACCCTAGCTATAACTGTAACATTAAATTCTCGTGTTTTCTTCTCAATGAACGATATGCTCGCTTGTATAGCGAGCAAGAAATACTATTTTTCACTATGCTAATACATGTGATAATAAATCAAAATCAATAATAATCCTTTTCCTGTGATTTAATTCTTCAATATAAGAAAAATGTTTTTCATGGTTTATGTCAGTATGCTTGGGAGGTCAAAAGCTTTTTGCGGAAAAGCTTGTGAAACCCTGTGTTAAGGTATCCACTTTATTTCCCCAATGCACATTTTAATGTTAGAAACCATATGTAATGCAGTATTTCCTTTTGAATTTCAGAACATTCAGTGAAATCAGTAAAACAGAAGAACAGTACAGCTTATGCCGTGATCTTTGTCATGATCTTGAAGAAGATCTCCAGAAGGAAGGACTAAGGGTACGGCTTTATCCTTTTTGTAGTTCCTTTCCCTTTCTACTGACCAAAATGTACCTGTGATTTTTACCTTGTTAGCACAGTATAATTTAAACGTAATTCACAAAATTAATAATACAAAAAGTCTGTGTTACTTGAGGAGAAAGAGTTTCAAGAATGATCTGTTTGTAAAAGAGTTCTTCCTTTTAAAATTGTAGGGAAAAACAGTAACTCTAAAATTGAAGAACGTGAACTTTGAAGTGAAGACGAGGGCCTGCACGGTTCCATCACCAGTTTCCAAAGAAGAGGAGATTTTTGCTGTTGCACAAGACTTATTAAAGACTGAGATTAACAGTGTGCATCCCCGGCCATTGAGATTGAGACTTATGGGTAATGCTCAGCAGGAATTTTTAAATAAAGATGCACAGTAATTAATATTTGTTTAGTTCTATAATACTCTTCCATAATCTTTACAAGACTAACCTTTGATTCATTTTCACAAGGTGACAAAAATAGATTAGGTAGTAATAAGTCTTATTTATTGCATGTATAAGGTTTTCCCCTATAATGAGAGAGTATGAAATATACAGCAGCTTGTTAGTTGGCAGCAAAGAAATGTCTGTAATTTCTTCCAGGCACAATGTTTTGCTGTATTCTGAAGTTAAAGCAGAAGTGCTGGTGTAGTGGTATCGTCACGACTAGTAATTTAGAAACTCGGTAATGTTTTGGAAATGCGTGTTTGAATCCCACCAAGGCAGGTAGTGAAATTTGAGTCCAATAAAAACAACCTGGAATTGAGAATTTACTGATGACCATGAAACCATTGTCGATTGTCATGAAGAACCCATCTGGTTCACTGGTGTCTTTTAGGGAAGGAAATCTGCCGTCCTTACCTAGTCCAGCCTATGTGCAACCCCAGACTTTCAGAAATGTAGTTGATTCTTAAATGTCCTTGGGGATGAGCAATTATGTCCTATGAACGAATTAAAAAAAACAAATCAAAAGAGAAAACTGAAAACGTCGCAAATCTGTAATCAATACAGAAAATATTGGAACTAAGAAACAGGTTAGTCAGCCGAGAGGCTCATTGGGTGACACCTTTCGGCAGAATTCGGAAAGCACAGTGAGAACAAGAAAGAAAAGAGATAATAGCAATGACAATCATGAGGAGTGAGCCCATCATTTACACATTTCTGCTTTACCAGAGTGGGAAATCTGAGTATCTCTCCAATAGATAAATTTGTGAGAAAACAAATAAAAAGCAAGATAAATTGCATAGAATTTGACCCAAATCGTAGTTCCTGTGAAGAGTGATAGGAATAACAGAACTTCTTTGAAATTTTCTTTGTAGAAAACAATGGGGTCCTCCCTGTCTTTACAAACATAACGGGTAACAATAATTTATAAGTTAGAATTTGAAAACATTATTTGACAAGCTTTGCATTATTTCACCCTTTTGGATCTCCTGATGTCACAAGTGATTCATTGATGGAGAAATTGAGTGGCAGCAGCTTTATTTTTCTTTTATTTAGTTGTATTTATGCTGTTCTATACCCCATTTGGAAATGGTTGGTCACTATGGTTGGAAGCTCCCAGACTCGATAACTCAACTCTTGAACAGTGAACCCAATATGCTGTGCTGTCACACCGTGAGCTGATAATTTATTAAACTGTGTTTTATATACTGTATAAGTAATCAGAAGACATTTCTGAGCCTTTCATGTGCACCTAAAGGATATTTTATCTAATTTAGTAAACTGTCACTACTGAGAAATTAATGAGTTATCGCTTCCCCTTTGCATTGATCCTGTACAGGTGTGCGAGTGTCTGGCTTTGTCCATCAAGAGGAGAAAAGATCGCACCAGAAAAGCATTATCAAATTTTTGCATTCTGGAAAGGCTGAGAGCACCTCTGAACCTAACAACATAGGTGTCAAAAATCAAGAAGAACTTCAAGAGACGTCCAAAAGGGAAAGTTTCTTTAATAAAAAGTGCCAGGAAAACCGAGGGCAATCCTTCTTCAATCAGGTTCTTGCAAAGAAGCAACAAGAAAGATGCAAATCTGCAGTAACAATCTCGGGAGGCACTGTTGCTGAGGGCAGTGGTCTGAACCGAGAATTAAAGGCGCTCAGTCCAACATTTGTCAAAATGCAGGACATACCAACTTCAGGAGAATGTAATAAGCAAACTGATGACTATCCATGTGTAACCAAGTCTCTTCAGGTTTCAGAGACAGCAGGCAAACCAAATACTTCAAAAATAAGCTATATAAGCACAAAGAAAGCATTTGGCTTGGATAATAATTTGGAAAATAACATAATAGATCTAAAAAGCGATCAGTTGAATGAACAGAAAGGAATGGGATATGAGGAAAGAGCTTCCAAAACTTACAGAAATATTACAGTAGAAACTGAAAATAACAGCTTCAAATGGGAATTCTCAGTAAAAAACAAGACATGCTGTACTGGGCAGTCGGGTGACCAGGCTCATCTGAAGGACACATTTAAATATCACGTGGAACTTCCTAATAATGCAGAAAAAAACATGGAACTCACTAAGGATAAAGATATGTTAAAAGAGGAAATTTCAGAACACAACATTTTAATGTGCAGTAAATTATTTGATAAATCTATTAATCCAATACAGGGAGAGAAACAATTTGATCAACAAGAATCCAGTACTCGCATGTTAGAGGTGCCCTCCTTTACACAAGTTGACCAGCTAATACAGAGGACTCATATGCAGCAACAGTCAGATCCATCGCTGAGACTTGCCAGTCCATCACATGAAAGGGCCCCACTTCATCTAAAAGAATCGGCTGGCCTGGTTTGTCCAATTTGCAACATTAAGCAAGAAACAACTGATCTATCGTTGTTCAACAGGCATGTTGACATCTGTCTAAATCAAGGTGTTTTACAGGAGCTAACTGAAAGACCAGCACAGCCATGTATGACTGAATGCACTTTGAATGGAATAGGTGAGCAATCGTATTTGCAAGAGTCCAATTTTAGTATGGCTGGAGTCATACTTAATAAAAAGGAAAAATAGTTGTTGGGCATCAAACATCTGGGTTCCACAAATTCATTCCTCAGAGTTGAATCCTAGGTCCAATCAACTTCAGCTGCTCAATCAACAACCCTCCAACTATTATAAGATTAGAAGGAGGGATGTTCACTTATGATAGGGCAAAAATAGGTGGTAACCAGCAGGAGATTTCCTAGCCCATGTTTGACCCGATTTCATGAGATGTGGGATCCACGGTCCTGAGAACTCACTCCCTCCCAACTCCCTCCCAATTGTACACAATGTACTGCCATCTCTGGGATAGTGAATCTAGTTTTGTTCATTTTTGTAGATTTTGTATTCGTTTGATGCAATTGAATATCTTTCTAATCACCTTTTTTTAGTGGATATTTAAGAGTCAATCATGTTGCTGTGGGTCTGGAATCATATATAGATCAAACAGCAGATTTTCCTTCACATTCTTGAAGCAGATGTGTTTTTCTGATCATCGGCAATAGTTTTATGATCATGATTATCAAGACTAGCTTTTTTTAGTTCTAGGTTTATCAATTGAATTTACATTCCATCATCTGCCGTTAGGCTAGGTCTCTGGGTTACTAAAGCACCTAAACTCTTCCTGTTGTTTGAGAATGGATTGGGATAATTTAAAAATGTGCTGTCAGGGTGTGTTGAGCAGAGAGCTGTGATGCAAGTTTGTTTTATGCCTCAGAGGTGAACATGTTATGTAAAGTATATATTTTTGTGTCTCTGATCAATGACAATATTGATAACTGAGAGAATTTTAGGTTTAGGTCAGTGACAGTAAATTACTTAAAGAGTCTGGGAAAATAACTAAATCCTTTTAGGAGATTTAGGAGAAGTTTGTGAAAGTGAAGGTGCACAAAACTGAAGTTTCAAATACCCAGCGATGCAGCTATTGATTTGATTTATTATTGTCACATATTAACATACAGTGAAAAGTGTTGTTTCTTATGTGCTATACAGACAAAACATACCATTCATAAGAGAAGGAAACGAGAAAGTACTGAATGTACTATTATAGTCCTGGCTTGGGTGTAGAGAAAGATTAACTTAATGCAAGGTAAATCCATTTAAAAGTCTAACAGCAGCAGGGAAGAAGCTGTTTTTGAGTCGGTTGGTATATGACCTCAGAATTTTGTACATTTTTTTGACGGAAAGTGGTGGAAGGAAGAATGTCCAGTATGTGTGGGATCCTTAATTATGCTGGCTGCTTTGCTGAGGCAGTTGGAAGTGTAGATAGAATCAATGGATGGGAGGCTGGTTTGCATCATGGATTGGGCTATATTCATGACCTTTTGTAGTTCCTTGCGGTCTTGGGAAGAGGAGGAACCATACCAACCTGTGATTAAAACCAGAAAAAATGCTTTCTCTGGTGCATCTATAAAAGTTGGTGAGAGTCGTAGCTGACGTACCAAATTTCCTTAGTCTGAGAAAGTAGAGGCGTTGGTAGGCTTTCTTAACTATACGGATGGCATGAGGGGTCCGGGAGAGGTTGTTGGTGATCTGGACACCTAAAAATTTGAAGCTCTCGACCCTACTTTTATCCTCATTGATGTAGATAGGGTCATGTTCTCCTTTCCGCTTCCAGACGTCAATGACAATCTCCTTTGTTTTGTTGTGGGGCTTATACTCTTTCTTAAAGTGTCTTTTTTTCTCTGATAGTACAGAATTCCATGATTAGAGTGGCCTCTCAAAACCTTCTTCTGATATTCTGGAATAGAAGATGTTTAGAAAGCAGTTTGAGCAGGAAGTAGTCAAATAAATTAATATTTCCAGATACTGACCAAAAATGCTTGCAAGAATCCAAAGCAGAATGCTGAGAACGACAAGTGAATTTTCTCCATGAAATGATGCTTCTCTTGTTCCTTTGCAATGAAAATTGAATTGTGGAATATCAAGTGGTACATTGGGTTAGTTTCCGATCCTTTCACCTCTAGGCTTAAGTTTCAACTGGGATAGGATGAAATCTACTTCTCTACTGCATCAGGCTTTCACATAGTTGGAGTCCTCTAAGACATGAGATTGTACAGAATTATTTGCTCCCGTGGAGGGTGGATAGGGTAACCAAATGTGATTTGAAGTAATCTGAAACTCTGCCCATGTTCTTACTCAGTTACCTCTTCCTGCTGCTCTTCCTCAAACTCTGTTTTCTGCTTAAACTCCATTCCATTGTCCCATTTTTTCCATCTGATCTGATGATACTACTTTACACAACAGCACTTCTAACATTTCTTTGTTTTTCCTCAGCCAAGCATTTCTAACCTCCATTGTGGTTGACAGGGTCCTTAACCATGTCTATCCTATTTCCTGCATTTTTGCCCCAATCTCAAACCTATCGCTGACCTTCCATTTTGTTTCACCTACCCCATCCCCTTCTTCAACAGCAAAAAATATCACATTTCTACCTCTCTTCAGTTCCGAGGAAGAGTCATATTGGGTTCTCATACTTCAGATGCTGCCAAGCCTACTGTGTTCTTCCGGTACTTTCTGCTTTTATTTTGTTACTAGATGTTATGACCAGATGAGGAGGGGTGAACTGCCTCCCCTCTATTCAACCTCCTCAGTTCATCATAATACAGGTTTACATTTCTTTTTCAGGAGGATGTGCTTTTCCAAATCGAAATGTGTTTGTTTATGTAGAAGGCAATAAAAAGCCAATCATACAAGATTTTCTTGAGTTAAAGAAAGAGCAAATTTATTAACCGTGAACCCCGAGAAATAAATAAATAAAAATGTGACACTTTATACACACGTATCAACAGAAGGGAAGTTAGAGTCCAAATGAAAAAAAGGGTTAAAAGAATATGTATTTAAGTGTGTTTTGCTTGTTCGTGAGGCTTAGGTTATTAAACATCACAATTGATTTGAGTTAACTGGTTTTGAGAGTGTCCATGTGTAGATGTTGTAATTATTGTGAGATCTCAAATTCACTGATAAGTTTTTGAGAATTAAGTTCTCAAACCAGGAAGTACTTTTCCCAGAAGGGAGAGAGCATAGCTTTTCAGCCTCTTTCCTCTGCTGAAAACTTTCTCAACACTCCGTGTCACTTGCAATCTCTCTGCTGTAGTTGTGACCAGGCCTGTTAGACTACATGCATTATGTATTTCCAAGAAGTTTTGGGTGGGTCTGCTTATGGCTGCCATTGTTCCAACATCCAGCCGATGCCTTTTTAATATCTCTCCCTTAGACAGTGATGAATCTGAAGATTTGTTTGGTTTTCACCTTCAACTTGTAAATGGCCTTGCATTTTTAAGTAGTTTGTTTTGCCTTATTTCAAATTTCAACTGATTGGAAAGTTTGCAATTTGAATTTTTTTTAGAAAAAGGGCATATCCTTGCGACAATAAATAAGTCGTTGAAACAACTTGGAAAAACTCGGTTGATTGACTTTTTTTGGTGATGAAGCAAAGGAACTTTAATCTCCTTTCTGGGTGTCTGTTATGCATGACTAGTGGCTAACACTAGTTCATAAAGTAACAAAATATTCCATTTCCTGTCCTGAATCTCTTTGACTAGATGAGCACAAATGTTTCACCCATCAAATGTAAGTAATTATTGTAAAAAAGATTACGGCTCTGCATAGTGCTTGAGTAGAATGCTAAGCATTTCTTATGAGTTGTTTAATCGTGTGAGGAGGGAAGAGGATAATATGTTCTTTCTTAATTGGTAGGTCTGACAGGATCAGAGAAACCATCTTCCAATTCAGTTGTTCGCACAAAAAGGTGAGATAATCAAGATAGTATTGTTGTCCCTGTTTACTGATTATAGCTGTTATATATACATTTTGAGTTGCATCTTCTGAACTGAAAAATGTATTAATGAAAAACTGTGGCTTTGTTTCAAAATATTTTTGGGAGTGTATTTTCTACAGTTTTTATCCATGGGAAGCACATATTCTTGGCTTAGTTTTGTACTACTTCTATATTGTCTTATTTTTGGGACACTACGAATACTGGAGTAAGTTTTTCATTTTCTGCTTCTGTATGATTATCTCGAGATTTGAATTGTATGTTGAGATAAAATGGTCTTTAACACCCTTTGGAATGAATAGGAGAATTGGAGACCATGTCATGACTGGTGCATAATAATAAGGAAAGGTAATTTTTCAGTAGTACAGAACTTGATTTTGCTGAAAAAAGGAGACATACTTTTATTCCTGTTTTTACTCTTCCATTCATCAGGGTAGCCTGCAAGATAAATCAACATAAAGATAGCAACAGTTTAGGAAACAATAACAACATAAAAAGACTGAAAAGTATATGTTTTACTTTGCCTGTTGCGAATTGTCAAAGGAGCATGCTCTTTGATGTCATCAGTAAGTAATTGGAATGTTTTCTGTACATTCCTGACATCTTGGACTCATTCATGAGTTTGTACATGATACACTGAGTGGTGACCCTGCTCGGGGTAGCTATTATTCGTATTTTAGCATCAAGCGTGGACTGTGAGCAAATGATCCATTTACAAGGTTGCCAATAAGGCCAATCTTATATGGGTGGAACTGTAGGATCCCAACTTGTATATTGACCAGTGGAGGCAGGCTTGCGATAGACAGTGGTAGAGAGAACATTCATTGATAGATTTCTCAATCTTAAGGAAGGAGAGCTTATTTGACTGCTCCAATGAATTTGAATGCAAGATGGAGTCCATTAAGGTGTGTAAGGAACAGAAAAGCAGTAACAGCCTAAAGGTTTCCTCCTCTAATAGGATGTTGCTATCCTGCTGACAAGGCACTCTGCCCAGCACGCGTGAATTTCAGCGCCAATGTGATGCCAAGTATGTCGGCTGTACATTCCAGCAACTGGTGGATTGCATCAAACAGCATGTCCTTTCACAATAGGCAAAGTACTAATCATCACCAACCAGCCTAGACTTGCAAAACATAAAACATGATGTCCAACATTGTGATTCTGCACTTGCTAAACCATCTTGATTGTACTAAGAATTACACTGAAAACCAACTTAAGATTCGCAGTTGAGTTCACAATGTAGCTCACTTATGCGTCCTAGAAGCAACATATATTCACACACTGGGCCCTGTCTTTTGCAGGCAGAAGGATCATTTCTACACATTGCACTTTTTCCAAATAAACAAAAGCTTTGGGGACAGCCATTCTCTGATTCATCCCTCATTGCAATGCCTTGACCAATCAGATTCAACCTACCTGGTTTGATTTTGAGCAAGAATTTGGCAGTTAACTGTTGCATATTGCATTCTCCATGACAAACCTCTATTAATCAGATTTGACTTGCCAAACAATCAACACTCTTCTCATTCAGTTGTTATTTTTATCAGTTCGTTAATCTTGCAAGCTGTCCTAATGAGTGCAAGGTAAAAAGCTTTGATGACATGCCTTTGTTTTCCAGCAACATTCAAATAAGGAAAATTAGTTTCAGAATATGAGAATGTAAATATTCTTATGGAAACATTTTTTTCTATGAATATGGTTTAAGAATGCTGGAGGGAAGTTTGGGGAATGATGTGAGTCTCAACAGCACAAGTGGTGAATTTGCTTGATTTTTTTTTTAAGACTGGAAGATGGGGAGACCTGTTGATAAAAATCTGTTAAGTTTATTTTGCCGATTGAGCAAGAATCCTGCATCACAACCAACGCAATGTAATGCTCTCTGATTACTGGATGATGTGCAATAGTGTAACTGAGCTTAACTGTTAAGGAACTTAATTTCATGATTTACGTCTAAATGAACCTGGGCAAGATTAGAAATTTGCTGTACAAACAAATGTAGATGTAACAGAAATACAAACCTGGCTGTCTTTCCTCTACCTATAACCTACACTAATCCTGGCTTGTTGGACAGGTAATCCGTTTCTATCCTCCTTTCACCACTATCTTCAAACTCAATGCTTAGAAGAAAACATAACCTTTCCAATCACCCTTGTATAAATCTAAATATGATCCAAATCCAAACGTAGACTGAGTCATCTGATCCTGATGCTTTGTTATTTGCAAGTATACTTATGAAAACTTCCTTTCTTAAATTGTTTTTAGGACTGGATCCAAAGCCCAGCAGCCAACAACCAAGAAAACAAGATGTTCTGGTTCCAAAAACACCATTGATAGATTTTTTAAATAAATAAGCAAATAAAATAAATTGTTGATTTTATATTACGTGAATTATCAGTGTTAAAAAACAGTGTACAGTACATGTTATAAAGCACTTTATTTAGTACAATAGAATATACTAAGTATATAAAGTGATTTTTATTTTTATCAATTTGTTGAAGGTATCTAAACCACGTATTTTAGATGATGAAGGATAAGTTATAACTATTACAGGTGATATATAATTACTCCTACAGACTGGATTTAAATAATTATGGAATTAAATAATTATGTAATTATAAAAATATAATTCAGATACATAAATCCTATAAGGTACAGAAACAAATGTTTAAGGTATGCTTTATTTCATAGTAATATATTTTTCGAACTCATTAAATTTGTTTAGAAAGATTACTGTTCATATATTTGTAATATATATTTTTGAAAAAGCACATAGCTAAAAACACTGTTATAAAAAATAAATATTTATGTTCGATGAAATGGTGTTTCTTGATTGATGTGGTGGGATTGGGCTTTGTCCAGTTTCACAAAAGCACTTGCGCTAAGAACAAAAAATTGCTGCAAATAAACAGCAGGTCAGATGGCATCTGGGGAGAGAAATAGATTTAACATTTCAGGTCAGAATGATCTTTCATCAGAACTCATGAAAGATAGAAATGTAAGAGGTTTTAAAACGGTGGAAGTGGGGAGGGAGCATAAAGAACAAAAAATGTCTGTGATAGGATGGAGGGCTGGAAGATTAAGTAACAAAAGATATTATGATTAAATTAAAATTTATTAATGTCGCAAGTAGGCTTACATTAACACTGCAATGAAGTTCTGTGAAAATACCCTAGTTGCCACATTTCCTGTGTCTGTTTGGGTACACTGAAGGAGAGTTTAGCTTGGCCAATACATCTAACCAGCATGTCTTTCAGACTGTGGGAGGAACCAGAGCTCCCAGAAGAAACCCATGCAGATATGGGTAGAATGTGCAGGCTCTGCACAGATGGTGACCCAAGCTGGGAATCGAACTCAGGTCCCTGATGCTGTGAGGCAGCAATGCTCACTATGCCTGTGCCATCTTGCCACCTCAATAACAGCCAAAGGATATGGCTTACCATAACTGTGGCACCTTGTTGTCCCAACAACAGCTGAAGAGTGTGGCTATGGATGTAGCTTTGAGAGAAAACAAAAGGAAAAAGCGAAGATGAGGGTAGTAGAAGCTGGAAGTATTTTATTATTTTAAGCTTTTAACTAAATGCACTCATAATCTGATAAGAATTGCAAGTGGTATAATTTTGAAGAGCATTGGAAGAGAGAGGAGCCGATTGTCTTTTAAGTGGGAAATTTGTCAGGTTGGGAGGCTGGAAAAAGGATGCTCGTTAAAATTATGGGGATAAAACAATCAAACTAAAATGCTAACCGTAAAAAGAAAAATTGCCCTTCCATTAATCATGTGTTAATCTTTCTAGTGAATTATACATGAGTATTTAAACAGAAACATGGGACTTAAGAATAATTGCTTTGGCTTGAAGCTTTGTTTTAATTGAATTTTCTTGTGCGCAGTCTGACATATTTTATGATGCAATTCTACATGTTGAATGCAGGAATGGTACACCAGTAGATCCATGTTTCTGGGCATGACTGTGCTTACGCTTGAAATAAACATAGGTCTAAGGGATTGAGAAAATTTGAAAGGGGTGGAATTACAATCCTCTATAGTCTATAGGTGACCACTGTGCTAGGGAAGGAGCAAAGATTGTGCAGACCTGTTCAAGATGGGGAGTGCTACTTGTTCTCATGAGTAGGTGCAACAAACCTATAAAATTATAAGACTAGTTTTGATCTTTGCAGTGTCCCCCTCCACAGCTAAGAGTAGCTGAATCTGGGAGGACAGCAAGAATATGTTGAGGAGGATATTTTCTGGCCATGGCCTTTGTGTCTGTCTTTGTGTTGAAATTTATAGGGGATGTTTGGTAATATGCTTTATGATCTTGATTGATGAGTGTTTTGACAATATAATGGAACATTTTGAGGCGCTTCATTTGGCGCTGTCATCAAAGCCTTAGTGCGGCCAATGGCATCATCTTGCTCCTTCTCTGGCCTTTTCAAGTACACATTCCATGTTATCCTATATCTAATTTTTCTTCTTCATCTTCTATTTTTATCCCCAATTTCTTCTTCACTTGTTACCAGATCTTTATCCATATATGGCTATCTTTTCTCTTTAACAATAATTAGCAATCCTAATGATCCCTGAACTTGCACTCTTGATCTAACCAATAAATCTGTCTTTCTGCTGATTCTGAGCATAAGCAGAATCCATTGCTTGTTCCAAATTGTCTTCAAGAAGGTGATGGTGAGTCATTTTTGAATCATTGCAGTCCATGTGATGAAGGTATTCCTACAGTATCATTATATAGGAAGTTCCAGGATTTTGAAACACAATAAAAGAACAGCAACATGTTTCGAAGTCAAGATGGTGTGGGACTTAGAGGAGAACTTGCAGTCGAAGGAATGTTCTGTTGACGAAGGGGTGCCAATCAAATGGGCTGTTTCATCCTGGATGATGTCCAGCTTCATGAGTGTTGTTAGAAAGCACAAGTCCAGGCAAGTGGAGAGTATACTATCACTATCCTTACTTGTACTCTGTAGATAATAAGAAGTCTCTCAACACCAGACTAACGTCCAACAGGTTTATTTGGAATTGTGAGCTTTTGGAGCATTGCTCCTTCATCAGGTGAGCCTGTGTCAATAGTGAAAAGGATTTGGGAAATCAAATGGTAAGTCACTCACCATAAAATACCCAGCCTCTAACCTACTATTGTAAGTTTGGTCCACATATAGCTAATCTAGTTAGGTTTCTAGTTAGTTCAGGATGTTTTGGTGGAAGATTCGATAATGCCATTGCCAAGATGAAAGGATTAGATACTCGTTGGGAATTACTAACTGGTATTAGATGTCATATAACATTTGTGCTATATTTTGACCTAACCCTGAATATTATCCAGTTCTTGCTGCACGTGGGTGTGGACTACTCCAATATCTGAGGGTTTTGAATAGAACTGAATACTCTGCAATCATCAGTGAATATTCCTATCTCTGACCTTATGATGCAGAGAAGGTAATTGATGAAGCAGCTGAGGATGGTTGTGTTTTAGGTATTGATTCCAACAAATGGAGAGTTCCATCCCTTCCCCTACTGACATCAATTTTATTAGTGCTTTTTGAGGCCACACCCACATTAATAGCTTAATGCTGCTTTGTGGGCAATGAGATGCTGGCCATTTCCAACCATGGACTTGGTGCCATGTCCAGGCATAAACCTCTTTGACTTGGACTGCCATGTTGAAATGATTTAAAGTCTGGGAGATTGATTCATCTATCTCCCAACGTTGAAAGTGTTGTTATTACCTTGCCACTCCTGTAATGGGGCGGTGAGAGGTTGGTCCAAGCTTATTGCCTTGATGGCCCAAGCAAGCATGAGCCACAGACTTTTTGAAATCAACTGGAAAAAAAATGATTTTATACAATATTGTTGATAGTGTTAACAAATCCTAGGTCTTTATTGAGGATTTGTCAACTATTAGAGAAAATGCTAGAAAATCTCAGCAGTTTTGGCACCATCTGTAAGGAAAAGAGTTGACATTTTGAGTGCAAATGACTCCTTTGTCAAAGCTTTTATCTATTTACATAGAAACATAGAACAGTATATACAATACAGGCCCTTCAGCTGTCAGTGTTGTGCTGAGCTATGTCCAAACCTAAGATCAAGCTATCCCATTCCCTATCATTCTGGAGTGTTCCATGTGCCGATACAACAACTGCTTGAAAGTTCTTAAAATATCCGACTCCACTATCACAGCAGGGCAGTTTATTCCATACCCCAACCACTCGCTGAGTGAAGAATCTACCTCAGACATCCCTCCTATACCTCCCACCATGAACCTTGTAGTTATGTCTCCTAGTAACGGCTATATCTACCTGAGGAAATAGTCTCTGCACATCCACTCTATCTATTTCCCTCGTCATCTTATAAAACTCCTATTAAGTTGCCTCTCATCCTCCTCCGCTCCAAAGAGAAAAGCCCTAGCTCCCTCAACTTTCTTTGTAAGACCTACCCTCCAAACCAGGCAGCATTCTGGTAAATCTCCTCTGCACTCTCTCCAATGCTTCCACATCCTTCTTATTAGTGAGGTGACCAGAACTACACACAATATTCCAAAAGTGGTCTCACCAAGGTCCTGTATAGTTGCAGCATAACCCCAGGGCTCTTAAACTCAACCCCCTTATTAATAAATGCTAACATACTATAAACTTCATGGTTCTATCCACTTGAGTGACAACCTTCAGAGATCTGTGGATATAAATCCCAAGGTCTCTCTGTTCCTCCACATTCCTCGGAACCCTGCTGTTGACCCTGTAATCCGCATTCAGGTTTGTCCTAGCAAAATGAATCACCTCACACTTTAGGGTTAAACTCCATCTGCCACTTTTTGGCCAAGCTCTGCATCCTATCAATGTCTCTTTGCAGCCTGCAAGAACCCTCCATCTCATCCACTATTCCACCAATCTTGATGTCATCAGTAAATTTACCAACCCACCCTCAGCCCCCTCTTCCAAGTCATTGGTAAAAATCATGAATAGTTTGGTCAAATGGTTTGTTAACCATTATTTGGTCCAGAATTTTCAGAAGATCCTCACAACTTTAAAAGTAGAAAAAACAGCCAGTATGAAGTGTAAATTGGGACTAAATGGCCTCCAGAGCAGCAAGGTGGACACATCTGCTCTCATGTATTTATCTCAGCTCTGGTCGGATTGTGAGGGTGGCACCAGATATCTTATTTTGGTAATTGCGTATATGTGTAAATCGTGCAGCAAAGATACTTATTGTAGCCATTACTGATTGAATTATTGGTAAAAACGGCGAGTGAGAGCTTCGCTGCTGCAGGAGATACTGGAAGGAAAAAAATCTGGTCACAGTTATTCCCCAAAAGCTGTGATCTTCTAAAACCTGATCAATTGGCGGGGCTTCGCCTAATTGCTGATGTTATTGAGAAGCGGGCTGGGGTTAAGCAGCAGTGGATGTCCTGCCACAGTGACTTGCCCTGCAACAGGGTGATGATACACAGTAAAGACACTCTCGGGCAGCGGCAGCAGCCACTCCCTCTGCACCTCCCAAACAATTCACCCCATTGAATCAACACCTTTCTGCCTTGAGGGCTGTTTGTGTGAAAGCTGCAATCCGGTCGGAGCGAGACAAACTTTCACCGGCTCCTGCCTTGCCGACAGGAGAATCCAGCACCGCTTCAAACTAAATAGTCCATCCTTTTTTTGTTTTGAATATCTCCGGCCAGGGTCGTCAGTATATTTCAGTCGGGTTTCATTCACCATTATGTCGAATAACAACAGTTTCTTGTGGAATATGCCACCTCAAGTTGGAAACGTGAAGGAACTGGTCGGGAACCTCGTCAAGGGTCCCTCAAGGGATGGCCCGCCTCAAATGGAAATCTGTGAGTTCAGATCAAATCGGGACGGGGAGCTTACAGAGATATAGTGCGACAGTGTCGGCTTCATTGCAGCCTTCACACACCCATACAAACTCCGCATTTTATCCAGTTGTGCAACACATTGCAGAACAAAATAATATTGTATCGTTTTATATCAACCAGTGGCAATCCAGCCTGGTGAATGGGCTATATCTGTGAATCCATCTACTAAACACCAAATGTTTCATAATGAGTTAAAGAAAATGCTTAAATATGCATACATTAATCAACCTTTCAATTCCATATACAATCAGAATGCAACGCACTTCACGTTCCCTTATTTTATATATGTATTACTTTGTACTGCTAGGGGAAGAAAACTACACGGGCACAAGCCAATGGAATGTGGCAAATGCAGTGCGTGGGCAAAGGTTATCAAAATAATCTGGTGGCCGCATTCAAACCCCTGATGGGCTGCAGGTGGCCCCAGGACTACAGGTTCCCATCACTAGTACATAGTGTTCACAATCTCAACGTGGCCCAGTGGGGTTGAAAAAGCCCTTTGGAATTGTCACTGTCATCATATAGGAAACACGCGAGTGAATTTGCATAAAAGCAGGGTTTCACTAAGTGATAATGACCTGATCATTTGCTTTAAATATTGATCAAAAGTTCGATGTTGAACATCAAGAACTACCAAGTTTTTTAAATAGTGCCATAGGATCTTTGGTTGGGCAGCCAACATTTTTATTTATTGTCTCATCCATAGAATAGCACCTCAGACAGATCAGTGCTCCCTTCGTACTGCACTGCATATCAGCCTTAATTAGTGATTCTTAAACTGGCATCCATGTAGACTTTGGAATGGGATTCACAACACGATGGTGCGGATAATATGGTTGACTATCCAGTTTCACATGGTCAATATTACATCAGTGATTGTCCTTCCACGTTCCAACTATATCCAGGCCCCTGTTCTCCCCAGACCCTTCCCACATCCCCGTTCAACCCGTGCCCCTGCCTTCTACCTGCTGAAACTGTCTCTGGGCTCGTGCTATCATGCAGCACCTTGTCTTTCAGGTCTTGCCTTTCCTGGGTCTCCGTTGTTCTTGTGCCCTTGCCAAGGATAAGGCAGACCAGGAAGCACATTAATCTCACGGAAACAGATAAGTAAATACCTGTTTTCTTAAAAGCATCATTTAAACGCAACAAATACACACAACATTTTCATATTATGAGTATGAAATATTATTGTAATTTAGGTGGGTGTGGGAGATCTACGATGACTAATTCATTTGAATAAGAATACACCTGCTTAAATCTCAGGAATGGGTGACTCAAAGTTTGAGAATGTTTCCACTGAAACATATACAATACAACATATTGTATGTTGGGCTGCCATGTAAGGCTATCTTACTGTAAGGGATTCAATGTCTTTACCATGGTTTTGGGATTGGAATCCTGTGGTTCTGTTGTTTTGTTTTCTTGGGAAAGTGTAAATCATTGGCATTGATAATGAAGATTGTTTGGCAAGATCTGATATAGATCCTTTTAAATTGAAGTTTTGATTTGGGCAGTCACACATGATTAGGTTTCTATTCTGTGATCAATGACTGTAAAAAGCAAATTTTTTAACTTATTCCAAGGTGCACAAACTGAGTATTGTAAGAAAATAAGACAACATGAAATACAAAGAGTACATTGAGTCACTTAATCCTAATTTTTACTAGATTGGGAGGGAACTACTTACAGGGAATTAGAACTCTTTAATGATCTACAATCAACCCAACATGGAAGTAGGAATCCAGGATCTGGAGTAACCATCCAGCTCCTTGAGCCTATTCTGCCATTCAGTTTGAGCATGGCTGACCTTGTTTACCCGTTGTTACTCCATATCCCTTGATATCCTTACTCTTCCAAATAAAAATCTCTTGATTTCGGTCTTGAAACCTTGAATTGATCCAGCATCCATAGCTTCACAACCTATATTTAAAGTTAGAACAACACACAGTTCATTGCTGACTTTGCAATGATCACAATAGGAAAGGATCTGTTCAGTTACCTTGAATATTTGCAAATCTATTTCTAATGATTAATCCTTTTAAGTTTCAATCCCTTACAGAAATAGATATTTATTCACCTACTTGAGGTTGTCATTTGATATGGACTTAACCATCTTTGTGAGGACGCATTTCAAATATCGGTCACTATATTAGAAGCTGGTTAATTACTTAAACTATATTCATATTATGCAACTATGTTGGAGCCTCGTGCACAGGATCTCTTTTTGCTGATGGTGAGAATTGCCTATTTCTAGTTACGTTGATTCATTTTTTTTAGTTCCACATTTAATCAGTAAAATTATTTTTCGCAAGTCCCACATTTGACACTTCAGTATTTTATTAACATAAGAACATAAGAAATAGGAGCAGGTGTAGGCCATCCAGCCCCTTGAGCCTGTCCCACCATTCAATAAGATCATGGCTGATCTGCAATGGTTCAGTACCACTTTCCCGCTTTCTCCCCGTAACACTTAATCCCTTGTCAATCAAAAACCTATCCACTCTTGACTTGAACATATTCAACAAGGAAACCTCCACCACCTCATCACCCTTTGCATGAAGAAACTCTTCCGCAGCTTTGATCTGGAACACCCCCCCCCCCCCCCCCCCCCCCCCCCGACACACACACCACACACACACACACAATCTTGAGGCTGTGCCCTCTAGTCCTGCTATCTTTGCTAAGCGGGAAGAGTCTCTCAACCTCTACCCTATCCATCCCCTTCATTATCTTATACGTCTCTATAAGATCCCCTCTCAGTCTTTTAAACTCCAAAGAGAACAAACCTAGCCTATTCAGTGTCTCCTCATAATCCAATGCCGTCATCTCCAGTATCAGCCTAGTAAACCTTCTCTGCACCCCCTCCAAGGCCAATATATCCTTCCTTGAATATGGCAACCAAAGCTGCACACAGTACTCCAGCTGCAGCCTCACCAGCACCCTATACAGCTGCAAAAGTACCTTCCTACTTTTATATTCTATCCCTCTAGCTATAAAGGCCAACATTGCGTTGGCCTTCTTAATCAAGATATATCAAGTTCTATCAAGATAGACAAGTCGCTGGGACCAGATGGGATGTACCCCAGGTTATTGTGGGAGGTGAGGGAAGTGGTTGCAGAGCCCCTGGTGATGATCTTTGCGTCGTCCATGGAAACGGGAGAGGTTCCGGAGGATTGGAGGATTGCGGATGTGGTTCCTACCTTTAAGAAAGGGAACAGGGATAGTCCAGGAAATTACCGACTGGTGAGTTTGACTTCCGTGGTTGGTAAGCTGATGGAGAGGCTTCTGAGGGAAAAGATATATGAACATTTGGAGAAGTTTGGACTGATTAGAAATAGTCAGCATGGTTTTGTCAAGGGCAGGTCATGCCTTACGAGCCTAGTTGAGTTCTTCGAAAATGTGACTGAACACATTGACGAAGGAAGGGTGGTGGACGTAGTGTACATGGACTTTAGCAAGGCGTTTGATAAGGTCCCACATGCAAGGCTTCTGGAGAAGGTGAGAGGGCATGGGATCCAAGGGGCTTTGGCCTCGTGGATCCAGAACTGGCTTGCCGGCAGAAGGCAGAGAGTGGTTGTGGATGGGTCTTGTTCTGCATGGAGGTCGGTAACCAGTGGAGTGCCCCAGGGATCTGTTCTGGGACCCCTGCAGTTTGTCATTTTCATAAATGACCTGGATGAGGAAGTGGAGGGATGGGTTAGCAAGTTCGCCGACGATACCAAGATCGGTGGTGTTGTGGATGGTCTGGAGGGATGCCAAAAGTTGCAGCGGGACATAGACAGGATGCAAGACTGGGCGGAGAAGTGGCAGATGGACTTCAACGCAGGTAAATGTGTAGTGGTCCATTTTGGCAGGAATAATGGGATGAAGGAGTACAATATAAGGGGTAGGAGTCTTAGCTGTGTTGTAGAGCAGAAGGATCTCGGGGTCCGGGTCCATAGGACTCTTAAATCGGCCTCGCAGTGGAGGAAGTGGTCAAGAAGGTGTACGGTGTACTGGCCTTCATTAATCGAGGAATAGAGTTTAGGAGTCAGGAGGTAATGATGCAGCTCTATAAGACTCTTGTCAGACCCCAGTTGGAGTATTGTGCGCAGTTCTGGTTGCCTCATTATAGGAAGGATGTAGAGGCTATTGAGAGGGTTCAGAGGAGATTTACAAGGATGCTGCCTGGATTGGGAGGCAGGCCTTATGAAGATAGGTTGAGGGAGCTGGGACTCTTCTCACTGGAGAGACGTAGGTTGAGAGGCGACCTGATAGAGGTTTATAAAATGTTGAGAGGGATAGATAGGGTGGACTCTCAGAGACTATTTCCCCGAGCTGAAATGGTCACTACGAGAGGACACAGATTTAAGGTGCAGGGAAGCAAATACAAAGGAGATGTCAGGGGTAGGTTTTTCACTCAGAGGGTGGTGAATGAATGGAACTGACTGCCGTCAGAGATTGTTGAGGCAAACTCACTGGGGTCTTTTAAGAGACTTCTGGATGAGTATATGGAAAAGAATAGAATAGGGGGCTATAGATAGGTCTGTGGATTGGTAGATGTGATCGGCGCAACTCGTGGGCTGAAGGGCCTGTTTGTGCTGTATTGTTCTATGTTCTATGTTAATCACCTGCTGTACCTGCATACTGTGTTTTTGCAATTTGTGCACAAGGACCCCGAGGTCCCTCTGCACCATTGCATGCTGCAGCTTTTCGCCATTTAAATAGTAATCCTTTCTATCGTTATTCCTACCAAAGTGAATAACCTCACACTTGCTAACATTATACTTCATCTGCCAGGTCCTCATCCACTCACTCAACCTATCCAGATCCCTCTGCAGACTTTCCACACCCTCCACGCAATTTGCTTTTCCACTCACCTTCGTGTCATTAGCAAATTTCGTCACCCTGCACTCAGCCCCTTCCTCCAGATCGTCTATGTAAATGGTAAATAGTTGAGGCCCCAGCACCGATCCCTGGGGCACTCCACTAGTCACCAGCTGTCAATCAGAATAGCACCCATTAATACCTACCCTCTGCTTCCTATTAGACAACCAATCCTCTATCCAGTCTAATACCCTACTCCCAACTCCCTGCACCCTAACCTTCTGCAGCAATCTTTTGTGAGGCACCTTATCAAACGCCTTTTGGAAATCCAAAAACACCACATCCACCAGTTCTCCTCTATGTACCGCACTAGTCACTTCCACATAGAACTCCAATGAAGTCGTCAAGAATGATTTCCCCTTAATGAATCCGTGCTGCGTCTGCCTGATCAAACAGTTCATATCCAGATACCTCGTTATTTCTGCTTTGACGACACCTTTATTGATTACCTTTATTGTTCTCTTAATCTCCCAGACCAGAACTCCAAGGTATAATGAAGCCAGACTAGATCCCAACAATTTTTCTATTTTGTCATAAATGTGAGGGAAGGATGCTTCACTTCAGGAGCAATTCCACTGATGAATTAGGGATTTTTTGAAAATCGAAACAAGCCTTATTTGTAACACAGTCACATGGAACTCCAACAAAATGAAGCAGCTTGACTCTTGTAACAGTTACAATGTTTACTTATGAAAACAAATGACTTCAATTTCTAACTTATCACTGTTTCACTTCCAAATAAGCATCATTCTTCTTACAGACTTAAACATCCACTGTAATTATAATTAACAATCACAAAAATGCTCATGTTAATGAGCGCAGGCAGCCTTGGAGTCTTCAGAGAGATATAGAGATTTCAAAAACTGGAAAAACTCTCCTAATGTCAACCAGAACAGCTAAAGTCCAACTCCTGGGATCAGAGGTGAGCTGACAAGATGGATACAAAACTGCTTCGGTCAAAGAAGTTAGAGAGTATGCAGTGGACGGGTGCGTTTTTGAATGGAGAGCTGTGACAAGCAGTGCTCCTCAGGGATCAGTGCTGGGACCTTTGCTGTTTGTAATATATATAAATAATTTGAAGGAAAATGTAACCAGTTTGATTAGTAAGTTTGCGGACGATGCAAAGGTTGGTGGATTTGCAGATAGCAATGAGGACCGTCAGAGAATACAGCAGGATATAGATCAGTTGGAGACGTGGCTGGAGGGATAGCAGATGGAGGTTAGTCCGGACAAATCTGATGCATTTTGGAAGATCTAATACAGATAGAAAATATACAGTAAATGGAAGAATCCTTAAGAGTATTGATAGGCAAAGGGATCTGGATGTACAGGTACACAGGTCACCGAAAGTGACAACAGAGGTGGGGAAGGTAGTCAAGAAGGCATGCGGCATGCTTGCCTTCATTGGCTGGGGTATTGAGTTTAAAAATTGGCAATTCATGTTGCAGCTTTGTAGAATCTTAGGCTGCACTTAGAATATAGTGTTTAATTCTGGTCGCCACACTACCAGATACTACCAGAAGACTTTGGAGAGGGTACAGAAAAGATTTACGAGGATTTGCCTGGTATGCAGAGCAATAGCTATGAGAGGTTGAAGAAACTTGATTTGTTCTCACTGAAACAATGGAGGTTATGAGAGGCATGGACAGATTGGATACTCAGAAGCTTTTTTCAGGGTGGAAGAATCAATTAGTAGGGGGCACGGGTTTAAAGTGTGACAAGGCACATTTTTTACACAGAGAGTAGTCAGTGCTGGAACTCGTTATCAGGGGGGTAGTAGAAGTGGATATTGTCGTGACTTTGACAAATCTTGATAAATACATGAATAGGATGGAAATAGAGGGATATTATCCCCGGAAGGGGTAGGGAATTTTAGTTCAGTTGAATAGCGTGGTTGGTGTAGGCTTGGAGGGTCGAAGGGCCTGTTGCTGTAATGTAATTTTCTTTGTTCTTTGTTCTTTTCTGCAAAAGCCTGTTTCTTGCTCTGCTACAGATCCAGGACTGTACATAAACCACAACATCACTTGACCCTGTCAATCGCTCTAATCTAAAATCCCAGAGGAATTTAAATAAACAAAAGTCCATTAACTCTATTTAACATAACCACTTGCAAAGTTGAAATGAGTAATTATGCTGCTCTTCCAGCATCAAAGCTGTACTCCCTTCTAGACATACTGATGAGCTATAGATAAAAGCTGAACTTTGAAACATTCTCCTAAAACATAAAAAACACCATGTATACACGTATCATTTGTACACTGTCATCGCAATCTACAGTCTGTCCATCTCTTTTACATTTGTTTACTGGATGCAGGCATTTTTGGCAAAGCCAGTATTTATTGCCCATTCCTAATTACCCTTAAGAAGGTGAGTTGCCACCTTTACAGTCCAAGTGGTATTGATTCATATATAGGTATATTGAGGGACTTTGATGTAGGCTGAATTTTGACTCAACGATGGTGAAGAAATGGTGATATTTTTCCAAATCATGACATTGTGTTACTTGGAGGGGAGCTTGCATGCCTTTGCTGCCCTTGTTGTCTAGGTCTTGATGTGCAAGCTGCTATTAAAGATGCCCTGTTGAGTGCACCTTTTACATGATATGCAGCCATAAAGCACCAGTAATGAAGTGTAGAATCATAGAAACATACAACATAAAGGAAGCTATTCGGGTGATAGTCTTCCAGCTGGCTCACTGCAGGGGAAACTCAGCTAGTCAAAGTTCTCCATTGTAGCCCCACAACATTTCTCTTGAGGTGCTTACCCAATCCCTTCTTGAATGCCCCCATTGAATCTGCCTTTACCCCACACTCGGGCAGTGCATTCCAGGTCCTAACCACTTACTGCATAAAGAGGTTTCAATGGCACCATTGTTTCCCTTACCATTTATCAATTCTGTATCAACTCTCTGACAGAGCATCTTAACCAGACCCACCTCCTCTCTTATCCCCATAGCCCCACACATTTATCCCACTAATCCCCCTAACTTGTACATCTTTGGACACTAAGGAGCAATTTAGCATGGCTAATCCACCTCACCTGCACGTCTTTAGATTGTGGCAGGAAACTGGAGTACCCAGAGGAAATTGATGGGGCTACTCATCTATTCACCTATATTGAAGAGAGTAAATGTTTAAAATCGTGGGTGGGATGAAGTGGGTACTTTATTTTCAACTTTGTTGGAGCTGCATGCATTCAGACAA
This sequence comes from Sphyrna mokarran, assembly GCA_024679065.1. Lineage (NCBI taxonomy): Eukaryota > Metazoa > Chordata > Chondrichthyes > Carcharhiniformes > Carcharhinidae > Sphyrna > Sphyrna mokarran. Next base: position 34,104,898 of record JAGIQG010000006.1, on the reverse strand, counting down.
GTACAAGCATTTCATTAATGAACTCTTGATATAATGAACATTTGGAATGGCAGGCTCCTGTTCCCATGTTAAACCATAGAAATGTAACAGCACAGAAAAAGGCCATTCAGCTCATTGTGTCTATGGCAGCTGAAAAACATAAAAACTAGCTACCCGTTCTAGTGCCACTTTCCAGCACCTGACTCAGTAGCCTTGCAGGTTACAACACTGGAGGTGTGGATCCGGGTACCTTTTCAACGAGATGAGCGTGTCTGCTTCACTGCCAACTCAGGCAATGAATTCCAGTCAACCATCACTTCTGAGTGAAGAGGTTTTCCCTCATGTCCCCTCCAATCCTTCTATCAATCACTTTAAATCTATACGCTCCCTGGTAATTGATGACGAGCTCAATTAGTAGGGGGCACAGGTTTAAGGTGTGAGGGACATGGTTTAAAGGAATGCACAAGGCAGATTTTTTACACAGAGAATAGTGGGTCCTGGAACTCGTCGTCAGGAGGATAGTAGAAGTGGATATTGTCGTGACTATGGGAAACAAGTCTTTCCATAGAATCATAGGATCCCTAAAATGAGGAAAGAGGCCATTTAGTCCATCAAGTCTGCATTGACTCTCTGAAAAAGCATCCCACTCAAGCGCAGGCCATTTGACCTATCGTTGTAACCCTGCACATTCAGCATGGCCAATCCACCCAACCTGCATGTCTTTGGACATAAGGGGAAATTTAGTATCCTGTCTACTCTTTCTAGGCTGCTCACAATCTTGTACACCTCAATCCGGTCACCCAACCAGCCCCTCAGTTCCAAGAAAAACAACCCCAGTCTGTCTAGTCATTCCTCATTGCTGCAATCTTCTATCCCAACAACATTCTTGTACACCTCCACTGTACTCCTCCCAGAGCTATTATGTAATTCCAGTAATGTGGTGACCAGAACTGTATACAAAATTCCAGCTGTGGCCTACCAGCATTTTATACAGTTCCAGCTTTACATCCCTATTTTTTGTATTCAATCCAGTAAAGGAAAGCATTCCATATGCTTTCTTTACCAATGCACATCTCCTGCCATCTTCACAGACCTGTGGATATGCATCTCACTTCTTCAACTCCCCCCAGTATCCTCCCATTTATTGAGTATTCTTTTGTTTTGTTTGCCCTTTTCAAATGCATTACCTCACATTTTTCCGGATTGAATTCCATTTACCACTTTTCCACCCACTCATTCAAACCATTGATTTCGTTCTGGAGTTCATAGCTATCCTCTTAATCATCAATTACATGGCCAACTTTTGTGTCATCTTTTCCAAATCGTGTCACGTGCATTTAAGTTTAAATAGTTAATGTGTATAATAGTCAGCAAAGGACCCAAGACTGGAAGCCATGGGAAACTATTTTCTGTTCATAAAAAAAGATACATTGATCATTATTTTTTATTTCCTGTCACTGAGCCAATTTTGAACCTAACTCACTTCTTTTCCCCCATATTCCTGCAGGCTCAATGGGCTGAATGGTCTTCTTCTGCACTGTAGCGATTCTCTAAAAATGTGGTTGAATGGATTGATAGAGAACCCCGGTCTCTGTGATACCCAATGGGTAGGGAAGCCTTGATGGTGCCAGTGGAGAGGTACCCTGTGCCCTCTGCTATTGGAAGGTGCCGGCAATCTGAGCATATACTAGAGATCGATGAATATGCACTGCGGGATAACATTCTAGGTGAAAGGCTCACTATTGATGTTAAAATGAGGGTCCCAGCCATCTGCAGCGGATTTCTTGTTGTTTCACTGGCAAAGGGATTTGAAAATCAGAAATTGCGATTTTGATGTTTAGAGTTGTGTCCTCTGATTCTCGCTGAGTTTTCTCTCTGTGTTGATGTTTCTGAAGATGGCTATCACAGGCTGAAACTCATAGCCGCTGAGTTTAATGGACGTGCATTTTTAGCACTTACAGTTATATCAACAAAAGCAATTCAAAAATGTTCAGATAGTTTTGTGTTAAATGTTAAAGGAAATGCATCTTGCACTTTTTGGGGATTATCTTTCCTGATAACTTTGATATTTATACTCTCAAATTAAGGGTAGAAATGAATATCAAGAGAGTCATAGAATCCCTACAATCCAGAAATAGATCATTTGGCCCATCAAGTTTGCACACAATCTCACCCAGGCCCTCTGCTAATTCCCTTGACCAATTAGTATGGTCAATCAACCTAACCTGCAAATCTTTGGACCTTGGGAGGAAACCGGAGCACCCGGAGGAAACCCACGCAGACATGGGGAGAAAGACAATGACCTAAGGCCAGAATTGACATTATGAGGCAGCAGTGCTAACCACTGTAGTATCATGCAAGATCTGGCATCAATGCTTTAAGCTGTTTTTCCTATTGCTATAAGCTATTGGTTTGGAGGTGAAAAAGGGCAATTTTAACAGAAAATTATCTGACTAAATAACCCAACTGAAATATTTTTCTGCAGCTCACTAGCTGATCTCCCATGGCATTGTCCACAAGTGGCCGAGAGTTTTAAACATGACTCTGATATTATATGTAGGATTACATCGGACTAACCAAATCATGCTGGTGTTAACCGTCCATTTGGCTTTCTTCCATCTTTTCTCATCTAAATATATCAGCAGAATCATCTCCCTCATATACTTGCCTAGCTTTCTCCCAAAAGCAGCTTTGTCAACCATGCTTCAACACACCCTACTGGCCTGTTCTTTTTAGGGCATGGTTGATGTACACCAAAAATGGACAAATCTTGAAGTCAATTATAACTAGTTGCAACTGGAACTTGACTCAACTCTTTCCAAAGAGCACGAGTCAGGAAAAAAAACCCAGCGTATTTTAAATAAGTTTGTTCAAATATGATTTATTGGAATTTTATGTCCAGTATGACAGCTGAAATGCAGTCTTTCCACTTGTTCATATGGTTATGTACAGTTATCATTATAATTCAGCTGGCAGTTCCCTCACCCCAGTCAAATATTGTGTCTTCAAGTTCCACTCCGATACTCGAGCACAACTCTGGATGTAGTCGAGCGTTTCATTGCCAGAGGTACACTGTATCACATAAGGGGTGAAACCGAGATCTTTTACACTTGGACAGCTGGACGTAAAGATTCCATTACAATGTTTGAGGGAGGACAGGCTGACCCAACCAACACCTTTCCCTCAAACAATACTCAAATAAAACAAACTAGCTGTTTATCTTTTGCTGTTGTGTTTTGTCTGCTGGGCACAGATTGGCTTCCTCAGTTGCCCATATTACAGAACATCAAAGGGTGAATCATTACATCATGCTTAGGGACAATGTCGGAATATGAAAACTCTTATGTAATGCAAGTTCTCGCTTTCAAATGCGGATTTAAATCAGAAAAAAATGAAAGTCTGTAAAGGTAAATCTGTCTTGTTTCATTCATATTAAAACTTTGATGGATGCATGTGTTCACTGAACGTACTGGTAACTGCTCATCTTTCCCTTTCCAATAGTGTTGCCAGCAGAGAAGGAATTCCTTAATGCTGCTAAAGAAGGCGATACAGCAATTTTGTCAAAATGCTTACAAAATAAGGTCAACATGAACGTTAAGACAGAAGTAAGTAATAAGGTTCATGTGCTACAGGATGATAGTTTCTATATATAGTAGTGATTTCACAGTTTTTTCATTTTAATGTGACTTTTTGGATGCATAAATGTCATAAATAATCTTTTTACAACAGGAGTAAGAGGCCATTTAATTGAGCCTGTTTTGTATGTTACCCTCCTGTACCACTGCTTGTTCCTTTGCCTTTGCTATAATTACTCTGCAGGATGGGAACCAGAATAATCCACATTCCTATGTATCATGCAAACTAAATATTCTATCCAAGTTTGTGGAAATCCTTTCTATAAATTACACATAGCGTTTACAATAGTGTGCAACATTTATTCTTTGTACAATTCACTGCCCTGCCCCCATCTGATTGTAGATAAAATGTTCAAAGTGGGGTTGGAAACCCAATGCCTGGAAGAAATCCGTATTTTTAAATGAAATAGATTGATATATATATATATTATGATAGGGAATTGATACACACTACAGCACGTATTTCTGTAAAATGAACTAATTGTGTTTGACCCTGTCTCTGTTTTTGAGCAGTTGGATCGCACTGCTTTACACTTTGCTGTCGCCAACGTGAAGGAAAATGCTGTTGCCTTTCTTCTCAAACACAATGCAGTGGTGGACATAAAAGATAAGGTTTGTAAAACTCCAACTATTGGCTGACTGTAACATAATGTATGTGCGTCTTCATAGTACGGTGGGTGATGGTGGGGGTGTATAACAGTTCACTCAAGGACGCCATGATGCTGTGACAGCATTTACTTTTCCATGCATGTTATAGTGTGGAGCTATGGATTCTTCCCATCACATGTCAGTAATCACATGGCTGACCAGGAATCTCGCCTGCTCTTATTGACTGCCAGGTTGGAAGGATTTGCGGGTTGATACTCAACCTCGGTGGCCAATCTTTTTGGTCATCAAGTTCTGAGTGGGCTCAGAGTCTTGAGCACAAGTTACTGCACTACATAGTAAACTGTGTCGTAGTAAACTTGATTTTCTTATGTGACTGGAAAATATTTTGAGGGACAGTTTTGATTTGGAGTAATGTGTGCCATCAGATCAACTGCCCATTTTACATATCTCCTGCTTCCCATTTACATTAGAAATGAAATTTTGGAGACACGGATATTTAATGGATAGATGACCTGGTGTCACCCTTTTTACACAATTGGCCAAATCCAGTATACCCACTCTGAAATGAAAAAAGAAAATGCTGGAAAATCTCAGCAAATCTAACTGTGTCTGTGGAGAGGGAAACAGAAGAATTATTCTGCTATTAACATGTACTCTGGACCTATGCTTTGTTTCTTTATTACAGCCATTACCACTCCCTTTGCCTTTTGTTCCATGACGTTTTTGGTATTTAGTCTTCCCCACCCTCTAACCCATCTGTGAACTTCCCTTTTGTTCCACCTTATTCCACCCCCCCCCTCTGCCCCCCACCCACCCCTAATTTCAACAGTATAAAAGCTATCACATGTCTATCCCTATTCAGTTCTGAAGCTGAGCCAGACCTGGAACTATAGAACCCCTAATGTGAAGAAAGAGGCTCTTCAGCCCATCGAGTCTGCACTGACTCTGAAAGAGCATCCCACCCAGGCCATCCCCTCTGCCCTTTCCCTGCACATTTACCATGACTAATTCACCATGCCTTCATGTCTTTCGGAAGTAACTGGAGCAGGTGGAGGAAACCCACAGGGAAAATGTGCAGACTCCGTGCAGACAGCCACCTATGGCTGGAATCGAACCTGCGTCCCTGGAGATGTGAGACACGAGTGCTAACCACCGTGCCACTCCCTATTGTTTTCCCAGCAATTTCTGATCTTATTTCTGAACTCCAGCATCTGTTTTTCTACACACTGTTGAGATACACCCTAGCGATGACTACAACTCTATATTCTGCAATCACTTGTTTCCTTCTCTATGAACGGTATGCTTTGTCTGTATAGTGTGGAAGAAACAATACTTTTCATTGTATGTTAATACAAGTGGCAATAATGAATCAAATCAATCCAGCCAGTGTGTTTAGTCTCTTAGTGTACCCTGAGTAGTCACATGGAATGATATTAATACAGTATTTTAATTTGATCCCACAATTTGGGAATTTCTGGCCATTCCCCAGTGGCAGAGGGTATGAACAATGGGAAGCTCTGTTGACAATGGCGGGACTGGAAGATCCCACTGCTAGCCAAACCAGGTTGCAGGGATGGTGGAAAATCCTTCCCTTCACTTCTTCACACCTGAATAGAACCAATCTTCTTAGACTTGAAGTGACTCCATTATATTTTCTTTTAAAGGAAAAGTTCTTGAATTCAAATTGTTAAAGCCTGGTGCTAATATGTAAATGATATCAATTTTTACCTGAGATATGTGCAAACTGATGGTCTAAGTGGTGAAGAATGAAAGCTTCATTCCTTTGGCTCCTGGGCAGTGAACCTGCTTCTCTCGAACCATTACGACTAAGAGGTCCTAATCTGATTGCATTGTTAATTTTGAGATAATTCACATAAGAATCTGGATAAGGGGAAATTCAAATATTTGAAGGGCTAGAGGGAAAAGCAAGGGTGCAGGATTTGATTTGATTTTTTTATTATCACATGTATTAGTACGCAATGAAAAGTATTGTTTCTTGCGCACTTTTAGAGACAAAGCATATCATTCATAGAGTATGTGGGGAGGAGGAAAGAAGAGTGTGCAGAATGTTGTATTGCATTCACAGATGGGGTGGAGAGATAGACCAGCTTAATTATTTAGCTATTTCAAAGAGACAGCACAGACATGATGAGCCAAGTGGCTTCCTTCCATGCTGCATGATTCAAGGCCAGTAATTGTGTTTTCTCCCGCACTCATTTGTATCTGATATAGAATCAAAGAACCTTGTAGTGCAGAAGGAGGCCATTCAACCCATCGAGTCTGCACCGACCACAATTCCACCCAGCCATATCCCCATAATCCCATACGTTTACCCTAATTAGCCCTCCTAACACTAAGGAGCAATCCACCTAGCCCACACATCTTTGAATGGTGGTAGAAACCAGAGTATCTGAAGAAAACCCCATGAAGGCATGGGGAGAATGTGCAAACTCACACAGACAGTGATCCAAGGTCAGAATCGAATCTGGGTCCCTGGTATTGTGAGGCAGCAGTGCTAACCACTGTGCCACCCAAATTAAATCCAGCTAACACGTACATCAGTTGGAAGTAACACAGTAACAACGCCACAGAGAGGAATTAAATACTGCTCTTGCATTGGCCGGGAATCGAATCTGGACCTCCTGTATGACAGGCGAGAATTCTATCACTGAACCACCAATGCTGCTGCAGCATCAGAAGAGATTTTTTTGAAGAATGATGACCTTGTAGCTGACAAAGATATTTTCATTTTTCTTTGAAGTACGGAATGAATGCCTTTCTTCTCGCAGCCTGGTTTGGAAGCCTCACTATTTTGAAGATTTTGGTAGAAAAAGGCGCCGATCGAAAATCCAAAAATGAGGTATATATGGAGTTAATCACCAGCTCAGAGTAGCAGCGGTACTCTTTATTTTTATTGGAATGCTTTGGCTTGCTTGGAGTGCATCCCTGCCAGTTTTGGCAGATGTGCTGCTATTTAGTTGAGCATTGATTGGCAGCAGGTGGGACATTCGTTCACCCTTGGACAGAGTTCCCATCTTGGACAGCAGTCGGCCAATCAGAATGCATGTTGATACTTGAAATTTGGAGGTAGATAGACTAAAAGAGTCAGCAATTAGGCTCAAAAACGAAGAAGACAAGTCTGAAAGTCAGAGGTACAAGGGGAGGACAAAGCCCCATGTAGCGGGATAAAGGAGTTGGGGGAAGAGGAAAAAGCTTGTTGTCCTAAAGCCCAACAATAGCTAGCAGTTTACAAGTTTAGAACAGAAACCTATGCCTGGACTCTGTCCCACACACTGCACTAGAAGGTGCAGCATTCTTTGACCAATGCTTTCTAGATTGACTGCATTGGCTGAGGTAGGATGTTAATATTTTTTAATATTACAGTTGCCCGTTGCTGAAGAGATGTAAATGAGCTTGTTTTTGTTTTTAGGAAGGAATGAATGCACTTCACTGCGCAGCTCAAAATAATCATACTGCAATCGTACAATATATAGTGAAGGATTTGCAGTTGAATTTGAACAAGCCCACTGAGGTATGTGAAACACACATCATCAAATCGTTCAGTCTTACGGAAATGGATAATTCAGAGCGAAAAGAGGAAACTTTGTGCACAAGGTTTGATCAAACAAATCAATACAAAAAAACAAAGAAAATTACAGCACAGGAACAGCCCTTCGGCCCTCCAAGCCTGCACTGACCGTGCTGCCGACTGAACTAAAACCCTTTACCCTTCTGGGGACACATCACTCTATTCCCATCCTATTCATGTGTTTATCTAGACGCTCCTTAGAAGTCACTATTGTATCTGCTTCCACTACCTCCTCCGGCAGTGAGTTCCAGGCACACACTGCCCTCTGCGTGAATACTTTGCCTTGTACATTTCCTCTATACCTTGCCCCCTAATAATTGATTTTTCCACCTGGGAAAAATCTTCTGACTATTCACTCTGTCCACGCCACTAATAATCTTGTAGACTTCTATCAGGTTGCCCCTCAACATCTATCACTCCAGTGACATCAAATCAAGTTTCTCTAACCTCTCATAGTTAGTGCCCTCCATACCAGGCAACATCCTGGTACCTCATGAACTTTGGCTTTTGGCGCTGCCCTGATTAGGCAGCAATTCTGTGCACCCCTGAGATGGCCATATTGTGAGCCCAGAGTTATTTACATACAGCACGCAGGATTCTTGGTTTCTGCTTCTGGGAATGTTAGGTCATTGTGAAAGTGGGAAGTAATGTGCCTGGTCTTGTGGGATAGTGAGTTGTCTGTTACAACGTCTCTATTCTTGATCTGAAAATTTATACGTTGACAGACTTGTTCATGGCAGTGCTGCTTTTATTGACTTTTTGCCCTGATGCACCACCAGCTCCTGCCATTAATCTTTGAACACTAGATGTCAAGACATAGTAATTCCATTCCAATTCTCATCCTGCACCTAGTGACCTAAGGCAGACTTTTGTCTGTTTCCATACCTGATATTTCCGGGACAGGTTGCTGGTCTCTCAGGGCTGCTTATAGCTTGAGGGGAGCCACTTCACATCAAGCGTGGCTGACCAGGAATATCTCCTGTATTTATGGCCAGCATGTTGGAAACATTTTCAGGTTGACACTCAACTGTTTGACCGTGTTTTGAACATATCCTCCTTTGCCATCAAGTCCTGAGATGGGATTCGAACCCAGAGCTTCTGGCTCAGAAACAGGGTTGCTACCCATTGCACTACACAATCTCCAGGCATAATAATGGGTGGGATAAAGGATGGATATCATGTTTCTCTCGTTGAACATAGTTAATTTTTGTTCACTCGTATCTTGGCAAGTGTAGCCTATCCTGAGAGGTTTGCCCTCAGAGAATGGTAGGAGATAGGGATTCAGGAGAATCAATTCCTACCTTTATCCATCCCAGACTCACCAAATAAGATTATTGAGGAGAGACCAGTGTACAGTGTGAAGGTGATGATGCAGCGAATGACTGTATATCTTCCTTTCCAGAAAGGCAAAAAGCCATTTCACTTGGCAGCTGAACATGGATGTCTGGAAATGGTAGAGACATTGAAGGAGTTTGAATATAACACACAGGAGAAGGATAAGGTAATAGCATCTGAATATTTTTCACTTATGTGGCCATATTTCCTATTGTTCAACCTTCAACATGTCTTAACTGTTAGCCAGCAACTGGCTCCTTCCTTCTTTACAACGATAAATGATTATTATCAAAAGCCTGAAAGCTCTGGATATGTTTCCTGTAGATATTTATGTGCTTTCTGGGTCATTTTTTATTCGCCAAAGTCTTTCACTATTTACAAGGCACAAATCAGGAGTGTGATGGAACACTCTCCACTTGCCTGGATGAGTGCTGCTTCAACAATGCTCAAGAAACCGAACACCATCCAGGACAAAGCAGCTCACTTGATTAGTATCCCATTCACCGCCTTAAACATTCACTCCCTCCACCATCCACTTCAGATCAGCCATGATCTTATTGAATGGCGAGGCAGGTTCAAGGGGCTAGATGGCCTATTCCTGCTCTTATTTTTTATGTTCTTATAATAGCAGCCATGTATACCATGTACAAGATATACTGCCAGAACTCAACAAGACGTTATGAACAGCACTTTCCAAAACCACAATCACCAACATCTAGATGGACAAGAGCAGCAGGAACAGGGAATACCACTACTTGGGGACTTCTCTTCCAAGCTACTCTCAATCTTGACTTGGTAACTTATCACTGCTCATTCACTGTTGCTGGATCATCATCCCCTCCCCAACAGCTCTATGGGTGTACCTACACCATATAAATTGCAGTGGTTCAAGAAGGAAGATGTCTGCCATCATCTCAAGGGCAGTTAGGGAAGATCTTGCCAGCGGAGCACACATCTGTGAACATTTAAAAAATCATAACAGCATGTTTTATGAAAGTAAAATTGTGTTCAATGAGTTTATTTGAGTTCTTTGAGAATCTAACAAACAGGATGGATAGAGGGGAAACAATAAGTGTAGTATATTTGGATTTCCAAGAGTCATTTGATGAGGTGCCTCATAGAAGATTATCACACAAGATAAAAATTCACAGTGTTGATGATATATTAGCCAAATGGATAAAGAATTGATTAAATAACAGGAAATGTAGAGTCGAGATAAATGGGTTATTTTCAGATCGGCAAACGGCAGCTTGTGGAAGGCTATAGGAATTAACGTTGGAGCCGCAACTGTTCACAATTACCTACGTCAATGACCTGGAGGAATGTTTGTATTGTAGTCAGATTTGTTGATATTACAAAGATTGGTGGAAAAGCAGGTTGTGAGAAGAGAAAAGAAACCTGTAAAGGGATGCAGGTAGGTCGAGTGAGTGGGCAAACATTGAACAGATGAAGCATAAAATGGTAATGTGAGGTTATCCAGTGGGAAGATCAAAAGCAGAATATTACTTAAATGGAGGGACACCACAGAATGCTGTGGTATAAAGGGATCGGGGTACCCTTGTAAATGAAATGCAAGCTAGCAGGCAGTTAGTATTTCAGAAGATAAATGTAATGTTCGCCTTCATTGGAAAGTGGATGAAGTTTAAAGTAGGAAATGCTTGCTTCATAAAGGGCTTTGGTCGCCTTATTTAAGGAGGGATATATTTGCATAGAAGGCACTTCAAAGAAGGTAAATTAGGCTGATTCCTGGGATGATGGAGTTGTCTTATGAGGAAAGGATGAACAGATTGGGTCTTTACTCATTGGAGACAGAAGAATGAGAAATGATTTTATTGAAACATGTAAGATTCTGAGTAAGTCTGACAGTGTCAATACTGAGTGGATGTTTCTTCTTGCTGGGTAATCTGAAACTGGGGACACAGTTTAAAAGTAAGAGCTCTCACTTAAGATTGATTTAAGATGGAATTACTTTCCCAGAGGGTGATTCAGTTTGAAGTTCTTTACCCCAGACATCAGTGGAGGTTGGGCATCGAATATCTTGAAGGGAATCCAAGTTTAGGGGGAAGGGGCAGAAAAGTTGGGATGAGGCCACAATCGGATCTGGCCTACTCCTCTTATATTTTATTGTCTATAATGTAAAGAAAACAGCAGAAATATGTTTATTATTGTGATTATTCTGTCAGGTTTATCATCAAATTGAAGCAGAGAGGACTGGAAATACTCGAGATTCACTGGTCTCCATCAACTGAAGATCGTGTTTTACGCTTCAAGTGTCAATCTTCTGCTTGATTCGATACAGAGTCCACAACCTGAACTGCTAACCTGTTTCCTCCCTTAACAGATACTGACAGACCTGCTGTGTATTTTACATAGAAACATAGAAGATAGGAGCAGGAGGAGGCCTTTGAGCCTGCTCTGCTATTCATCACAATCATGGCTGATTATCCAACTCAATAGTCTAATTCTGCTTTCTCCCCACAATCTTTGATCCCATTTATCCCGAGTGCTATATCCAGCCACCTCTTGAATACATTCAATGTTTTGGCATCAACTACTTCCTGTGGTAATGACTTCCACAGGCTCCACTCTATGGGTGAAGAATATCTCCTCATCTCTGGTCTACTCTGAATCCTCAGGCTGTGATCCCTCATTCTGGAGTGTCCCACCATCAGGAATATCCTTCAGTTTTCCAGAATTTTCGTCCTTTTCCTCTCTAGTTTATCTTCACAGAGCCTGTTTCTTCTCTTTTGAAACAGAATCATATAGCACCGAAGACACTCAGCCTGTTGTATTTGTGGGTTTTTTTGAGCAACGACCCAGTTAGTCCCAGCTCATGAAACCTCGTTGAATGGCAGCGGGCAGCCTTTTTTCATTAAAGTGTCGATTTTTCTGATCTGAATTAATAGAAAGAAGTCATTGCTCTTATTTTGCAGGAAGGTAACACGGCCTTGCACCTTGCTGCTAAGAACGGTCACAAAGCAATGCTGGAGGTGCTGCTGGCAGAATGGGACCTAATAGATGAGGGAAATGAGGTAGGTTGTTGGAAGGAAATTGTTATCTAAAAGCCATTAACAAAAAATGATTGCACAAACACACTTAATCCTCATGTATCTTTCCAATTAAAGAGAAAATGGTCTCAAACATGGCAGATTGCCCTATTTGATACATCATTATTGCTTTTAAATAGTTTCTCTATTACCATTGCTTACTTTCAAGGGTGTGACTTGCCACATTCATGGCCCATCCGTAATCTGCGTTTTAAAGGAAATATTCATGTGCTTTTTCTGAAGAATTTGCAGTGCGTTTGTATATAACAGAAACTATGTTACTTATGTATCATGTTTGTGTACATGGCATAATCCATTTCTGATACATGCCATGGAGTGAATTCAATGCTATTTTCTGGCTTTTGGACTGGAATTAGAATTAGTGTTGATTCTTTGACCTGAGCCTATTGAAGTTGTCTGGATTTTCAGTACCTACATAGAACATAGAACATTACAGCACAGAACAGGCCCTTCGGCCTTCGATGTTGCGCCGACCAATATAAAAAGCAATGCCCTCCAAACTAAACCATTCCCTTCTCTTCCATATACTTATCAACTAACCTCTTAAACGCCACCAAACTTGGCACATCTACAACTGCTGCAGGCAGGGCATTCCACTCCCGAACCACCCTTTGGGTAAAGAACCTGGTTAAAGGAAAGTAATAATAATGAAAACTCATCGCTGAAGGGTATCTCTCTGACACAGTGGTGAGTATTGCTGCCTCACAGCACCAGAGCCCGGTTCGGGTCACTGTCTGTGTGAGGTTTGCATATTCTCGCTGTGTCTACGTGGGTTTCCTCTGAGTGCTCCTGTTCCCTCCCACGATTCAAAGATGTGCGGGTTAGGTTGATTGGTTGTGCTAAATTATCCCTTAGTAGTAGAGAGATTAGCAGAGTGATTGTGGGGATTATTGTCAGTGCAGGCTTGATGGGCCAAATGGCCTCTTTCTATACTGTGGGGATTCTGTGGTTCTACGTAATAGAAAGTCTGTGATGACCAAATCCACGGAGTGAGAACAGTTAGAGATTCAACATACCAGAGTTTGAGTTGGAAGGTCTGAGAAATTGCACAGTAAATACTTGTATTCTCCTGAGATAGTTCTTGTTGAACCTCCATGTATAGTTTGTAGTCTGTATAGGCTGTGATTTGCCTGTTAATTTATGTTTAATTTTACATTGATTCTGTTTGTGCAAAAGTAAAACTTACTAAAAGTGAAATTATGATGATTATTTCTTCATGGGTCGTTCAGTAAATTTGATCATTTCTCTCACAGTTCCCTTACAAAGATAGTTACAAAGGTATTAATGAGGAAATGACATGTGAATAGGATTAGATCACAGGTTAGCTATGATCTCATTGAATGGCAGGACAGGCTCAAGCATGAAATGGCTCACTTCCTAAACTCTCAGTCACAGAATCCCTACTGTACCAGAGAAGGCCATTCAGCCCATCAAATCTGTACTGACCACAATCCCACTCAGGTTCTATTCCCATAATTCCCTATATTTACCCTACTAACCCCTCTACTGTCAACTTAACATGGCCAATCAACTTAATCTTCACATCTTTAGATTGTGGGATGAAAGCAGAGCAGCTGGAGGAAACCCACGCAGGCATGCGGAGAATGTGCAAACTTCAAACAGACGCTTAAAGTTTATTTATTAGCCTCAAGTTACATTCATACTGCAATGAAGTTGAACCCGGTGCTGTGAGGCGCCGTGTTGCCCAATATGTCCATTAGCTGTGTAGTGAGGTTTAGATTGTTATGATACACTAACATCTTTGCACTACTGATAGGAAGGTCAGACTGCGTTCTACCTGGCTGCTGTTGGAAATCACCAGGAATGCATGAAACTGCTCTTAGAGGCGGGAAGCGACATCAATATTTTACCAAAGGTACCGCAAACCCTTTGTAAACCTCCAGAAAAGAACATACTACATCATTTATCTGAGTTGAAGCTTCATCTCCACATTTATCCCTGGGATCAAAGCAAATTTGAGGCATGAGGACTGAGATTCCTTTGGCCCCCAGCCTCCTCGACTGGTGGGCAGAAGCCCTGCCCAGACCTCGCTGATATGACTTGGGAAAGTTGCCAGTGTCTATCACACCGTCTGCAGACCACTTGCCCACTTTCTGAAAATGATCATTGACAGCTTGCTTCAAATCTTGAGGAGCAGAAATGAAATGTGGAGAGAGGGAGGAAGGACGGGAGGACGGATTTAACGAGAGGAAATCACAGGATTAATAAGTCCTTGGAGGTAGAAGTCCCTTCACCAAGATCCCTTATTTACAAGTCTGATTCCATCACACAGAGTGCTTTCCGTTAGCAACCTACACTGGGAATCCTGGAGGAACTGACGTTCCTGGTTAACTACAGAACAAGAGGTGCAGAAATGCATCAATTTGGCCCTTAATCAAGGAGTTCATAATAGGCCCACCTCAACTGCCTGATTAAAGTCATTACGCAGGAGAAGGGGGGGTGAGAGGAGGGAAATCTGAGAGGGGAGATGGTGTGAGGAGAGGGGGTAAGGGGAGTGGGAGGAGAGCGGGTGGTGGAGGAGGAAGGTGGGCAGAAGTGATTGAAAGAGAGAGAGAGGCAGTGGAGGAGTGAGACGATAGAGGGAGAGGGCTGTTAGAGAATTTTAAGAATCATTGGCTGAGAGGTCCAAGCTAATGAGATTAATTTTTAATTTTGTTTTCCAAAATTGATGAGGCAGGCACCCACTTTCTCATTGGAGTAAAGTTAGCTGCTTTAACACATCGACTCCAGTAATGCTACTGAAATTGTTTCTCTAGAAAAGGGGATTTAACCACAACACTGCAGTCTTCATTTCAAACTCCTACAAAGGAAGTGTGTAGTAATTGAATGGGGTGAGGCCTGTAGCCTCAGCAATGTGGAAAATATGAAACATCAATTTTGAAATTGAAAACACGAGTTGGAATTCTCCGGCTGTTCTTGTTGGTGGGATCTTGTGATCCTGCCGTTGACACACCCCCCTGGTGGTTTCCCGGGAAACCCCATTGAAGCGGCAGGACCGGAAGATTCTACCAGCGGCCAACAGTGTGCCACCTCCCACCGTGAGAAACTTAGACAGTTACATGGATAAGGTGGGTGTAAAGAGATATGGGACAAATGCGGACAATTGGGATTAGCTTAGAGGTTTGAAAAAAAGGGCGGCATGGACAAATTGGGCCGAAGGGCCTGTTTCCATGCTATAGCCCTTTATGACTCTGAGAGGCCAGAGATACCTCCACCCCCATTCTCATGTGTAGGTGAAAATTTAAGGAGACATGTGATCTTTTCTGAGATCCCAGCAAAACACACTGAAGGCAAGGCAGGTTGAGAGTTGGCGGGTGGGCAGCAGCCTCACCGAAGTGAATCACAGCGTCGGTTCATTTGAAAATAAAATATGACCGTGCTTATTTCCCTTTCAGACCAATATGAGTCCCCTGCACATTGCAGCCGAGAGAGGTGATAACACCATGACTGTGGTCCTCCTTAATGCCGGCGTTGATTGCAATGATCAAAATAATGTAAGTACCATAGTAGAAGTGGGGGAAGAAATCACGCGTGAACTCAGATTTACAAGTGCTGTAACAGTGACACTGTAATTCAGCCGTGTACTTCTGTTTCTCCAACCCCTTGCAGAAAAAGGAATCCCCTCTACATATAGCTGTTAAGAACATGCACATCACAGTTGCACAGCTCCTTGTGGAATCCGAGTGTGATGTTAACCTTTTAGATGAGGTAAGTCTTTAAAAGCTAATCATTCTGTTTGGGTTCAGACAAACAAGAGCATGAGTCACAGTTGTGGAGAATAGGGTGGCACAGTGGTACAGTGGTTGGCACTGCTGCCTCACAGCGCCGGGTTCAATTCCCGGCTTGGGTCACTGTCTGTGCGGAACCTGCACATTCTCTCCATATCTGTGTCGGTTTCCTCCTAGTGCTCCAGTTCCCTCCCACAATCCAAAGATGTGCTGGTTAAGTCGATTGGCCATAAAATTGTCCCGTAGTGTCAGGGGATTAGAAGGGTAAATACACATGGAGATAGGGCCTGGGTGGGATTGTGCTAGGTGCAGACTCGATGGGCCAAATAGCCTCCTCCTGCACTGCAGGGATTCTATGAAAATTTAATGACTGTGTTAAAGGAACTAACATTCAGGCCATTTGAATTTGGCTACAAAATTATTCTTTTTACAATATTTATTTGGGATTAATGCGTCTAATCTAAACCCATTAGATTAAAACCTAACTAATGACCAGCCTTTGGGCTTTAACAATGTCTGCTCTTTCCTCGAAGGATTGAGTACCAGAATCAAACATTGGTCAAACAAGCAAGAAAATAGTTTCTAAACAATTTCTCATACCTATCAGAAAGAGCTGCTTCGGGAAGCTCCAA
The DNA here is from genome assembly GCA_024679065.1 of Sphyrna mokarran. Taxonomy (NCBI): domain Eukaryota; kingdom Metazoa; phylum Chordata; class Chondrichthyes; order Carcharhiniformes; family Carcharhinidae; genus Sphyrna; species Sphyrna mokarran. The sequence continues at coordinate 34,088,302 of JAGIQG010000006.1, read as the reverse complement.
AATGGCTGACCGACTCCTCTGGCCTCATAACCCAACATCTCTCCTTGCTGACCCCATCGTACATCGAGAGATGTGCCGTATCTTTGGTTCTCATTCCCTATGGGGTACATCATCTCTGAAACAGTCCCAACATTTCAGAATGAATATGTTCTGGGACAACAGCAGAGCAGTGGGAAAATAATGAATTGCAAACCTGGCCCAGGGAATCATCTAGAACTTCCTAAGACAAGTGACTCTCCTGTTGCTCTCCAGAGGAACCAGAACCCATTGCATCTGGCGGCTGAACTTGGAAGAACTGACTTGGTGGATTTGCTGCTGAAAGCTAACACTGATTTAAAACAAAAGGACAAGGTTTGTTGACCAGACACAATGTGAAGTATCGGATGGGATGTGAGATTTGGAAATAGAGTTGAGATACATCCGTTTCAGTTCAACACAGGTCAGCATTTAATTAATCAATGTTAAAATGGACAGTCGTGTGGGTTCGCTGTTGATTTAAAAGGCAAAGTTGACCTATGGGAAGGTCGACACTTAACAAATGGCACGTCGTGAGTAAATAAGTGTTGAAGCTGCTTTAGATGTTCTGTGAATCCTGAGCCCCGAGGAATTTTTATCAGTTTATCTTCATGTTGTCAGAGGTGGGGATGTCAGCTGATGATTACACAATATTCAGCACCATTTGTAACTCCTCAGATATTGAAACAGTCCATATCCATCTGCAGCGAGATCTGGACAATAGCCAGGCTTGGGCTGACAAGTGGTAAGTAACATTCATGCCATGCAAATGCCAGACAATGACCATCTCCAACAAGAGAAGGACTAGTCATTCATTGACATTCGATGGCATTACCATCATTGAGTTATTCCAGGGCTTACCATTGACCAGAAACTGAACCAGACTAGCCATAAAATACTGCGGCTACCAGAGCAGGTGAGTGGCTAAGAATATTGTAGCGAGTAACTCCCGACTCCCCAGAGCCTGTCCAGCATCTGCAAAGCACAAGTCAGGACTGTGAAAGAATATTCCTCACTTGCCTGGATTAATGCAGCTGAGATAACTAGTTGTTGGTTTATTTCTCATAAGTTTCTCGGCTGGGAGCATTCTGAGAGGATTGGCTCTCAGCATCCTCTGAAACCACATAGGAAGAATCTAACCCTTGATGGCAGTTCTGCCGCTTCTCCTTCCATGCACGAGCAGAGACTGGCTGGTAACTTATCCGTAGTGATGTAGGAGAAGAGTGGAGCCACTTGGGTCAGGTGCAGTTTCACCAAGTCTGCAGCAGAGGCTTGAATCAATTCCCATCTTCATATTGGATGCATCACTTGGTTCCAATTTTAACCAAAATGAGGATACACTCGCTATGTATGTCCCAATACTCTTTTATTCATTCATTTGATATGGGCGTCAGTGACAAGGCAATTTGCACTATCTGTCCCCAATTATCTTTCAGAACTGTTGCAGTGGGAAAGGAGCTTCCATAGGGTGGCACAATGGCACAGAGGTTAGCATTGCTGCCTCACAGCTCCAGGTACCTGGGTTCAAGTCCTGACTTGGGTCACTGTCTTGTGTGGAGTCCATGTTCTCCTTGTGTTTGCATAGGTTTCCTCCAGGTGCTCTAGTTTCCTCCCACAGTAAAAAGGTGTGCAGGTTAGATGCAATTTAGCCATGCTAAATTGCCCCTTAATGTCCCAGGATGTGTAGGTTAGCAGGATTGGTGAGATAAATATGTGGGATTATGGGGAAAGGGCTTGGTTGGGATTGTTGGCCTCCTTCTGCAGTGTAGGGTTTCTATGATGATCTTTCTATGATAACACTGTTAGGATCATTAATAAAATGACCAAGCAACAACAGTAATAAATTTCCAGGTCAGGATGGTATGACCTGAAAAAGAATGTGGAGGTGCTGATGTTCCCCTGTCCTTGTCCTTCAGTTGACAGAATCTAGAAAGTGCTGCAAAATTTTCCTTAGTGTGTTAGTGCTGGAGTGAATGAATGTTTATGGCAGTTTCTGGAGTGCTGGGATTCTTTGTCCTAAAAGGTGCCGGATTTCTGGAGTGTTGTTGGAGTTGCAGTCATCCAGACAGATGGAGAATCTGAATGACCTGTGCTTTCCAGGTGGTGGAGAGGCTTTGGAGGGTTCAGAGGTGAATTACTTCTGGCAGGATCCCCAGCCTCTGTCCTGTTTCTGAAGCACAGTATTTACAGAGCTGATCCAATTATCGTTCTGGCAATGGTGATGGCCAGATAATTGATGGGGTTTCAGTAATGTAATTGAATGGCACGGGGAGATGGTTACATTCTCTCATGTTAGAAATGGCGATTACTTCTCCATTGTATGACAATGTTACTTGACATTTATCAACTCCTGCCTGGATGTTGAAGTAAAATCCAAGATTTCCAAGATTCCGATAACTTGTAACATAAAGCCATAAGAAACAGGAACAGGAGTAGGCTGTTCGGCCCTTCGAGCCTGCTCCGCCGCTCAATAGGATCATGACTAATCTGTCATTCCTCACATCCACTTTTCTACCCTTTCCCCGTAACCCTTCCTGATCAAAAATCTATCTTTTTTTTTTATTTTAATTTTTTTTATTTTAAGCAACACAGCACGGGAAACAGGCCCTTCGGCCCAACGAGCCCGTGCCGCCGTCATACTATATAGTAGCAAATACATTATCCTATTTTAATATTCCTATATAATAATATATATATTATTCCTAATTTGGAAAATTTTCACCATAGGGACAATTTGTTTCCCAATCAACCTAAGAGCGAATTTTTGGGTTGTGGGAGGAAACCGGAGTGCCCGGAGAAAACCCACGCTACCACGGGGAGAACGCGCAAACTCCCGCAGACACCGGCCCAATTCCAAGTGTCTGCACAGCCACATCGATAGTCTCTGAGCTGTCATGGTGCCCTTCAGATGGTCCACATAAAGCACTCATTTACGACATGAGGTACCAGGCAACCCATGAATCAACATCCAAGAGCTGTACCCTCACCACCTGCCGAATGCATGCTCAAAGTATGGACCGAATTACCTGTGGAAAAAAGCCGTAGTTAAACAGTCCTAATATATCCCTCCATCTGCATACCGCTCATGTGGCTGTCCAAGAGACCCTTAAACAGCCCCAGCGTGCCTGCTCCCACCACCTTACTCGGCAGTGCATTCCACACCCCCACTACCCTTTCTGTGAAAAACTGCCCTCTAATATTCGTCCTATACATAGCCCCCCTCACCCTATGGCCATGACCTCTCGTCCTATCCATTTCTAAAGGTGGAAAAAGTTTCCCTCCATTTACTCTATCTATACCCCTTATAATCTTATACACCTCTATGAGATCCCCTCTAAGCCGACGTCTTTCAAGGGAAAACAACCCCAGTCTATCTAATCGTTCCTCATAAGACAGTCCTTCCATACCAGGCAGCATCCTGGTAAACCTCCTCTGCACTCTCTCCAAGGACTCCACATCCTTCCGATAGGACGGAGACCAGAACTGGGCGCAGTATTCCAAGTGAGGCCTAACCAAAGTTGTATACAACTGCAACATCAAACTCCTACTCTTGTATTCTATACCCTTTTCTATGAAAGCTAACATACTATACGCTTTCTTTATCACCTTCTCCACCTGTGAAGACACCTTCAGAGACTTGTGAACCTGCACCCCAAGTCTCTCTGCGTCTCTATACTCCGAATAGTTTTACCTTTTATCCTATAACTCTCTTCTACATTTTTCCGGCCAAAATGCATCACCTCGCATTTATCCGGATTAAATTCCATTTGCCATCTATCTGCACAGTCTACCAACCTGTCTATGTCCTGTTGTATTGCCTGACACTGCTCTTCTGTACCCGCCAATCCAAGCATCTTGGTGTCATCAGCAAATTTGCTGAGCTCACCACCTACCCCTACTTCCAAGTCGTTTATGTAGACCACAAATAGAAGAGGACCTAGTACTGAGCCTTGTGGCACTCCACTAGTGACAGGCTTCCAGCCGGAAAAAGAGCCTTCCACTACTACCCTCTGTCTCCTCCTCCCGAGCCATATTCTTAAATATATCCAAGGACTCTGTCCCCACAGCTCTCTGAGGCAAGGAATTCCAAATACACTCAATTCTCCGAGAAAAGAAATTCCTTCTCATTTTGATCTCAAATTGGAAATGAATTCTCCGTGAATCATTATATAAAACTTTAGGTTTTCCCGAGCATTACAATATTCTGCAATATATAAAATCAACTTGTTGTGCTCATTCCTCAGTGCAGAAAAATGCACCCTGAACCATTCTTGATTTTTATACGAGCTCTGGGTATTGTTGTAGGTAATTCTGAATTGATAGACTTTGCACCTGACTAGAAGACCTCACTTAATTTAGACAGCAGGCTGTAGCTAAGGGAAAATGAGTTAGAAATATCTTTTTTTCAGTTGTGCTGTCCTGCAGGTGAATGGAACCCAATAATTTGGCTTCACTTCCTGAATAACATTCTGTGCAACACAATATTCTGTACCATAAGTGACCCTTAGAAATTGTTAACCGCGATAAAAAGGCTAGAAATCCAACCTTGAAGACCTACTGTCTTTTATCTCACATCTGTCTCTTTTTTTAGTTATTTTAATAGGACTCTATCTAGTAGATGAGCAGAAATTAGAATATTTTTCATTTGTTTTGATGTCAGTTCGAGAGGCAAAGAAAAATAATTGGCCTCGTCATTCTTCATAAAGTTCATCCTGCTAATCCCATTAATAGTCCTCCAGATCTGATTCCAGGCTTTATAATTGGAAGTGAAAGGCATTTAAAACAGACAGCAAGTGAAACCTGTTTAAACAGAGCACTAAGAGTGGAATTCACTCAGTTATTGTAGGCAGAAGCTATGCCAACATTCAATTGGATTAAGGAAAGTGGGATAAATGATTTGGGATCAGAGTGGGTGAATGCATTGAGAATTGTTTGATGGCCTGGAGGGTAAATGTAGTAAGCACTGTTTGGGCTGAATGGCCTTTATCCACATAATAATATATATTTAAGTCAACTGTCTTTGCCTTATCACTTCTTTGCACAGTGATTATCAACCATTCTGTAACATCCTTGGCTCTGAAGCCAAACTTGTACACTAAGAATAGTTTTTTATGATGAAGGTGACTGGTTAGTAAGGTCAGGCAATGTATTTGGAAAGCAAAGGACATGTCAAGATAATCAATAAGGATCAATTGTTTATGCAGAGCCAAGAGAGCAAAACGTAAGGAGTAGACTGTGAATAAGTCCATGAAGTTCACCCCTTTCACATATTATGTTTAATCTGTGCTCTATGGATTCTGTGCCATCATTTTAATACTTCTGTTGACAGAAGTTTTTCTGTTCTACTTACAACAACAGAAGACCTTGACATCCCATGGATAAATTTTTCTCTCCATTTACACCTATGCCAAACCTGGGAGATGCAAATCAAGGGTTAAAACAGTTAGTGTTTAACAATACTAACTCATGATAACGATATGGATGCATTCCTGATTTCAAAAGGTGCATTAGGATATACAAGACTTGACACTGACACAGAAAGGAGGTGACATTTCAACATTCAGGGCATGTTGAGCATGTAGCTCATAATAATAATTACAAAGGCAAATGGTGTATTTTGTTCTTTCCTGCTAAAATGTTTTAGGAAATTCCGTCACAACTATTTGGCCATCTTCAAATGGGAGCAGCAAATTGCAAGTTCAGATCTGCTGTTTAGGAATGGTTTGCATTTACTGATTGAAGGAGCAATTTGACTTAATTGGAAAAATTAGTTAGCACTGTTGCCTCAACTCCGAGGCTAACAGTGTTGCCTCGGAGTTGATCCCAGGTTCAACTCCGACCTCAAGTCACTGTCTGTGTGGAGTTTGTACTTTGTCTCTGTGTCTGCATGGATTTCCTTTGGGTGTTCCAGGTTCCTCCCACAGTCTAAAGGTGTGTGGGTTAGGTGGATTGGTTGTGCTAAATTGACTCTATTATCAGGGGGATTAGCAGGAAAATGTGTAGGGTTGCAGGAATAGGGCCTGGGTGGGAATGTGGTAGGTGCAGACCCAATGGGCCAAATGGCCTCCTTCTGCACTGTCGGGATTCTCTGATTTATTGCAGATATAATTGAAGCTTGTGGCAGAAAGGACTGTAAGTTAATCCATGGCAATACCCAATCGTTTACACCTTGTAGAAGATTTCCATTTGACTACAAATTCTCAGAGATTACATACACTCGCTTATTTGGTATCAAACATTTTATGTATTTAATATAAGCAGACTACTTTTTACATTTAATCCAAGAAAGGTGTCACTTTTAGAAATGATCAGTTAGATTCCCCAGTGAGGCAAGATATTTAAAATTATAGTAATCATCACTTCCATGCTTAAGTGAATAGATACGTTAATAGAGTCCTTTAGTTGTAAACAAACAACCCATTTGAGAAAATATATATCAAATATGGTTGCACTGCTGCTAAACATTACCATGCCAATAATCAGGGGTACAGGAAGTATAATTTATTGAAGTAAATATTTCAGCTTCTAATTTCTTGTTCTGCAGCAAGGTAAAACTCCACTGGGAGTGGCAGCAAGAGTCAACCACATCATTATTGTGGATATGATCATCAAAGCAGAAAGATATGCCAGTTGGAAAGAGGTGAGTCCCTTTACAGCCATTACTTCAGACTTAGGTTCACCAAAAACACAGCTTAAGCTAATCTTTATATTTTTCCCAGTTTTGTTTTCTTAACATTTCATTGTGGTGGCTTCACTAAGGTTAATTTTATTTATTAGTGTCACAAGCATGCTCCCATCATCACTGCAATGAAGCTACTGTGAAAATCCCCTAATCACCACAGTCTGGCATTGTTTAGGTATACAGAGGGACAACTTACCATGGCCAATTCACCTAACCAGTATGTGTTTTGGACTGTGGGAGGAAACCAGAGCACCCGCAGGAAACCCACCCTGACATGGGGAGAGCATGCAGACTCCACACAAACAGTGACCCAAGCCAGGAATTGAACCTAGTGCTGTGAGGCAGCACTGCTGAGCACTGTGCTACCCTGTCACTAACTTCCCCCTTGGTCAAAGAATGTCCTATTATTACTGTTAACCTGTTGGTGAGCTGGTGAACAGGGAGAAATCTGTCATCAAGGCACAATCCATCCCAAATGTATGGGAGTTGGGTGGATTGACTGTGCTAAATTGTCCCTTAGTGTCCCAAGATGTGTAGGTTAGGGAGATTAGCCATGGAAGATGTGTGGGGTTACGGGAATAGGGCAGGATAGAGTGTCTGGGTAAGATGCTCTGTCAGAGTCAGTGCAGAATCAATGGGCCTCCTCTACACTCTAAGAATTATATGATTCTGTGATCAAATCTTTGTCACAGTGTATTCATGCCAAGGTTTGGGGGAATCAACTTACACAAATGCATAACTTTTTCCAGGTAGATCACTAATGGGCGGCCTTTGGCTGTAAAGTTGTTGTTCATCAGGAAGCCATGGTTGTTTCATAGTTTGAAGTCTCACAACACCAGGTTAAAGTCCAACAGGTTTATTTGGTAGTAAACGCCACAAGCTTTCGGAAGCTGTTCCTTCTTCAGGTGAGTGTAGAGTTCTGATCAGAAACAGGGCATATAAAGGCACACACAGTTTACAGAATACTGATTAGAATGTGAGTCTTTACAGCTGGTCTGCATAATCTTCCCAATGTACCATGCCTCGGGGCACAAGCATGGTACATTGAGGAGACCATGCAGATGCTATGACAATGGATGAATGAACACTGCTCAACAATCACCAGGCAGGACAGTTCTGTCCCTGTTGGGGAACACTTTCAGCAGTCACAGACATTCGGCCTCTGGTCTTTGGATAAATGTTCTCCAAAGAGGTCTTCACGACACAAGACAACGCAGAGTCGCTGAGCAGAGACTGAAAGTCAAGTTCTGCACACATGAGGATGGCTTCATCCGGGATCTTGGATTCATGTCACATGACTTGCCTGGGCATTAACCACCATGACTTGCCTGAACTTGCAACATCTCACTTACTGTCCTGTCTGGAGACAATACACATCTCTTTCACCTATGCTTAATGCTATCTCCACTCACATTGTCGGCACCTTTAACATTTGAATAGCAGACTAGCTGTAAAGACTCACATTCTAATCAGTATTCTGTAAACTGTGTGTGCCTTTATATGCCCTGTTTCTGATCAGAACTTTCTATTCACCTGACGAAGGAACAGCGTTCCGAAAGCTTGTGGCATTTACTACCAAGTAAACCTGTTGGATTTTAACCTGGTGTTGTGAGATTTACTGTGTTTATCCCAGTCCAACGCTGGCATCTCCACATCATGGTTCATAGTTACTCAGACAAGACTGGTTGATCTGGTTTAATTGAAATTTGTTTTCAGTTCATGGGCGGTTACGCATTTCTCAGTCACCTCAGAATGTGCGTCAACGAAGTAATCTGAAGAAGTTGGAGCCTCCCTAACAATAACATGCCCATTGTTTCACTACAGTGGGGTAGAATTTCCTCTCTGAGCAGTCAACAATTCCTATTTTGAAGTCTTTTTTTCTCTTCTTGCATTTCCGCTCAAACTCCTTTGCATGCTGCTCAACACAAAAGCCTGCCACACCTGCATTTAAAACACTTACTTTTTGCTAAATTTGGAATGGGAAAAAAAATGAATGAACTATAGCTAAGAATGGATTTAACGCAAAAGCTAAACATTTAAATTCAGTGTCAATTCAGCATTTATGAGAAAGCTGATTTTAAATTACGGGAAGTTTTTTTTTGTTGTTGTTTGCTGTAGCTCAGTGACAGCATTCTTGCCTTTGAGTCAGGTTGTGGGTTCAAAACCTCCACCAGAACTTAAGCATAGAAGTTTAGACTGATACTCCAGTGCAATACTGAGGAGTACTGCTTTGTCAGTAACACTATCGTTTGGATGAGATTTTAAACTAAGGACCTGCCTACCCTCTTGGTCAGACATAGGAATATAGAAACTCGAAGCAGGTTAGGCCATTCAGCCCTTCAAGCCTGCTGCACCATTTAACTTGACCATGACTGATCATCAAATCCAATTTCCTGATTTCCACCTCCCCATTTCCTCTATATCTCTTGATCCCTTTAGCTCAAAGAGCTATATATCTAAGTTCTTCTTGAAATCAGACAACGTTTTGGCCTCAACTGCTTCCTGTGATAGAGAATTCCATAGATCCTCCACCCTCTGGGTGAAGTAATTGCTCTTCCCCTCAGTTCTAAAAGGTTTACCCCCTATTCTCAAACTATGACCTCTAGTTCTGGATGCCCCCCACATTGGGAACATTCTTTCTGAATCTACCCTGTTAGAATTTTATAAATTTCTGTAAGATTCCCTCTCACTCTTCCGCGGTTCAGACAGATGATAGAAAAACACCCTTCCTGACTTTCATGTGACAGGTGGCCATTGTAAGGAGCACCTAGAACATAGAACATTACAGCGCAGAACAGGCCCTTTGGCCCTCGATGTTGCGCCGACCAATTATGAAAAAGCAATGACCCTCTAACCTAAACCATTCCCTTTTCATCCATAAACCTATCCACTGACCTCTTAAACACCCTCAAACTTGGCGCATCTACAACTGCAGCAGGCAGGGCATTCCATATCCTTACCACCCTCTGGGTAAAGAACCTACCTCTGACATCTGTCCTATAACTACCACCCCTTAATTTAAATCTATGTCCCCTCGTGCTAGCTTTCTCCATCCGAGGAAAAAGACTATCACTGTCCACCCTGTCTAATCCTCTGATCATCTTATACGCCTCAATAAGGTCTCCTCTTAGCCGCCTTCTTTCTAATGAAAACAACCTCAAATCCCTCAGCCTCTCCTCATAAGACCTTCACCTGAGAGTTCATGCAGTGTGTGCAGCTGTGTTAACAGCTCCCAAACCACCTTGACTGAGGCAACAGCTGCCAGAGCTGATGCTTGTAACAGGTACTGAGACCTGGGGTGGATTGTCAGTAATAGACCCTGTCTAGTACATCAATGATAGTGTAACCAGAGGGGCATTAGTACAATTGAGACTCGACCTCATATGACACCCTAAGGGGCAGGAAGAATGTTTGCCACAAGAATCCCAACCTGACAGTGATCCCTGATCTGAGGACTCCCAGCCCAGCTAGCGTCTCCTCCGACCCCTGTGCCCATGGGAGCCCCTTCTCCACACTGTGGTAGCGACTGACCTGCTGTTTTAAACCCTAGGAATTGATGCTCAGCAGTAATCACCTCCTCGCTCTCCCTCACAACTGCAGCGGACCACTAGTGATTCCCACCGGTGTGATATTCCTTATAAAACTTATTAAATTCTAACAGGGTAGGTTCAGAAAGAATGTTCCTGATGTTGTGGAAGGTGGGGGTGTTATAGTTTGAGAATAAGGGTTAAACCTCTTAGAACTGAGATGTGGAGGGATTTCTTCACTCGGGGGTGGGGTGGTGAATGCGTATAATTCATTGCTACAGAATGTAGTTGAGGCCAAAATGTTGTGTGATTTCAAGAAAAAATTAGATATAGTTCTTGGGGCTAAAGGAATCAAGGGATATGGGGGGGAGTTGGAATATTGAATCAGCCATGATCAAAATGAATGGCGGACTAGACAGGGAGGGCCGAATGGCTTACTTCTGTAACCAGTTTTAATGCTTCTATATCTTCCACAGGATAGCTCTTTTTAAAGTAAAAAAAAAGTGTATTTATTATTGTCACAAGTAAGGCTTACATTACACTACAATGAAGTTACTGTGAAATTCTCTTAGTCACCACACATCGGCAGCTTTTCGGGTAAATGCAGCTAACCAGCATGTGTTTCACACTGGGAGGAAACCAGAGCACCCGGAGGAAACCCCCGCAGACACGGGGAGAATGTGCAAATTCCCCATAGACAGTGATCCAAGCTAGGAATTGAACTGGCACTATGAGGCAGCAGTGCCAACCACTGTGTCACTGTGAGATGAGTCCTTCTACTTTGGACTCTAGGTATGGGAGTTGGTTCTCAGGTTGTAGACATACACTGTTTATTAGCACTTGTTTATTAGGGGACATATGAACAAGTTCTATAGCAAGCGCAGCTCCTACGCATGATCCCAACCTCTCTCTAGAGAGTCTAACATGTGACTGTCAGTGGTATACCATCATCTACATCACACATTAGCAGCACAATGGCACAGTGGTTAGCACTGCTGCCCCACAGCGCTAGGGACCCGGGTTCGACTCCTGCGTGTCTGTGTGGGTAAAGTGGATTGGCCATGCTAATTTGCTCTTCATGTTAGGGGAAGTAGCTAAGGTAAATGCACAGGGTTATAGGGATAGTACCTGGATGGGATTTTGGTTGGGAAGATTCGATGGGCTGAATGGCCTCCTTCTGCACTGTAGTATTCTAAAATCCCATCTGTAAAGCCTTTATATACAGAATTGAAGCATCCCCCGTTCTGGCCAGAATTTCAAGAAGCATTCTATTACAATGATTCACCTTATTTATTTCTTTTAGCTAATTACTCTGTGGTGTGCTGGTTCATGGACTGAGGGAAATGATGTTTATGTGAGCAAGTATTTTCTTGCCTGGATTATGTTAGCTCAAAATTCTCACATTGTTTCCCGAGGAGGGGAACACAACTTGCATCATACCACATCTGTGCTAAGGTTCGGAAAGAATTCTTGCCCTATTTGTCCTGGTCTTTTGTATAAATGTGAGGTGTAACAGTCCCTTGTATTTCAGGAAATACAGGATAGCGCTGCTATCCCTGCCAGGAGTTACCCATTAACGTTCAAGCCAGACCACACCACACAGACAAGCCAGCTCCGTACAGCCATTTGGAACATGGCATACCACAATCTGAAACCAAAGGACTGGAAGAAACTTGCGCTGCAGTGGAATTTCACCGAGGAGCAGATTAAAGGAATTGAGGAACAGTGGACAGGTAGGGGCATCTGCTGATATTCAAAGAACAAAGAAAATTACAGCACAGGAACAGGCCCTTTGGCCCTCCAAGCCTGCACTGACCATGCTGCCTGACTGAAGTAAGCCCGCTACTCTTTCAGGGACCATATCCCTTTATTCCCACTCTTTTCATGTATTTGTCCAATTGCCCCATAAAAAGTCACTATCATATCTGCTTCCACTACCTTCCCCCGCAATAAGTTCCAGGCATCCAGCACCCTCTGTGTTTTAAAAAAGAAACCTTGTACATCTCCTTTAAACCTTGCCCCTCGCACCTTAACCCATGCCCCTTGGTAATTGACTGTTCCATCCTGGGAAAAAACTTCTGACTATCCACTCTGTCCATGCCTCTCGTAATCTATCAGGTTGTCCCTCAACCTCCATCGTTCCAATGAGAACAAACCAAGTTTTTTCAACTTCTCTTCATAACTAATGCCCTCTATGCCATCAATGTCCTGGTAAATCTTTTCCGTACCCTCTCCAAAGCCTCCATATCCTTTTGGTAGTGTGGCGACCAGAATTGAACACTATCTTCCAAATGCAGACTAGTTAAGGTTCTATAAGGCTGTAACATGACTTGCCAATTTTTAAACTCAGTGCCCCGTCCGATGAAGACAAGCATGCCGCGTGCCTTCTTGACTATCTTCTCCACCTATGTCACCACTTTCAGTGATCTGTGTACCAGATCCCTCTGCCTATTCAGATGGATGCACAGAATAAAACATATTTATAACTCAAAGTCATTAAAAGGCATGAACTGATGGTGAGCAACCTGACCTCCCATTCCTTTCTGTCCTTTACATCATTACCCTGCTCCCAGAAATTTGCCTTTGAGTGGAACACAGTTATTTTGAGGTGAGTCACACTGTCCTTCGCTGCAGAGAAGTACCTAACTTCTGCTTTCTGCATGATTATTAAGAGGGTCTTTGCTTTTACAGAAAGCTGGCTCACAAACATTGTGTTGGAATAGAGACACACTGCAGTTCCACCTTCTAACATATGCTTGCCAAATATTGCAGCAAAAATACACCGCTGAACTTCTGTGTATCCTCATGGTGAAAATAACATGTAATTCTTCTGGCTATCCTCCTTAAACTAATTCGTGTACTCAGCACCTTTTCAGGGAGAATCGGTTATTTTACATGAACAATAGTAGCAACCAAAATTTAATACAATATATCTATCCACATGCAAATAAAATAACTGTGAGATCAGCTAGAAATTTCAATTAGTTTGTAAGGATCAGGATGGGTACATGAATAGGGAGGGAATAGAGAGATGCAGATTGGATAAAGGCTTTTTCAGTTTGATTAGGGCACCATCAGCACAGGCTTGGAGGGCCGAAGGGCATGTTCCTGTACTGTACTTCACTTTGTTCTTTGTAGTGTTTGCCTTTTTGCAGCTGGTTTTGTCGTTTCTAAGAATCTAGAGAAACACTGCTAAGGGAACAAGTGCCGAGTGAGGAGAGTGTGTGGATTTTATATTAAATAATCAAAACCTCTTCTTGTGTTAAAGTGCAAGTTCAGTTGGCAGTTAAGAAGGCAAATGCGATATTAGCATTCACGTCAAGAGGGCTTGAGAAAGAAAGAAAGATGTGCTGGCCTCAGAAAGAGTCCAGAGGAGGCTCACAAGAATGGTCCCTGGAATGAAGAGCTTGTCATTATGCGGAACGGTTGAGGTCTCTGGGTCTGTACTCACTGGAGATTAAAAGGATGAAGGAGGATCTTATTTAAACTTACAAGATACTGTGAGGCCTGGATAGAGTGGACGTGGAGAGGATGTTTTCACTAGTAAGAAAAACTAGAACCAGAGGGCACAACCTCAGGCTAAAGGCACGATCCTTTAAAACAGAGATGAGGAGGAATTTCTTCAGCCAGAGAGCAGTGACTCTGAGAAACTCTTTGCTGCAGAAGGCTGTGGAGGTCAGATCATTGGGTGTCTTTAAGATAGAGATAGATAGGTTCTTGATTAATAATGGGATCAGAGGTTATGGGGAAAAGGCAGGAGAATGGGGATAAGAAAAATATCAGCCATATTTGAATGGTGGAGCAGACTTGATGGGCCGAGTGGCCTAATTCTGCTCCTATATCTTATGGTCTTATGTGTTGTTTGTTGTTGATTCATTTGGAAACACTTATAATCAGGTAAGATTTCCTTCCCCAAAGAATATTCTTGAACTAGATGGGTTTTTATGACAATTAACAATGGTTTCGTGGTCTCCTGTTATTGAGATGTTCTTTTAATTCCAGATTTCATTCATTGAATTCAAATTCCATCAATTGCCGTGGTGGGATTTGAATCCATTTGCCCAGAGCATTAGTGTTGTTTGCCATCCTCATTCACCTACTTGCCCCTCTGTCTACCATTGTGCTTCATTGCCTTTTGCCTCGCTGCCCTTAAAAGTCCTCCTTCCCCATTCCCCCCTTTGTTTGATCTTCCTCACAGCACCCCCTCTCCACCTTGTCTTTGTCAGCCTCACCCAGCTCTGGTTGAACCTTGGTCTATTAGAAAGGTTACGTGATCCTGCAGCACAATATTGCCCAGACAGACAAGAGTGTTAGGCAGTGGGAGCACAAGACCCTCACACTTCCCACGCCAGGGCGCAGTACTGATCCGAGCTGGTGAAAGTAGAGGGTCCGTGAGTCCCGCGGCACAGTGCAGTCCATAAAGACCAGCTAGGTATGGAACTAGAAAATACAACTACTCTGCCCCAGTGGAGTGGCACTCAATATTACAGGGAAATGGTGTAGGACTGTGGCAGGTAGATATGTATGTTGTGCTCACCTTGAAGTGCCGAACGAACTGAGGTCTGACTAGTGCATGACCACCCATTTTCGAACAGGCTTAAGGCTGATGTAATTTCCCACGTGTGACCCATGATTGGAAGGCCTGAGGAAATTCTGGCCAGCAGCCTTCCTAATTGAGCATTTATCAGATGCAAATGAATGCAAATAGAATTCATAGCACTGGGCAGCAGGGGAACTGGGAAAATTACAATGTGTTTCAATGCCAGCAAACTTCTGACTTTTTGGCGTCCTCTGGATTCTCCACTCCTGCCCTCCATCAAACCTGCCTCAGACAGGATGGGAGAATTCCACTCTTAAGTTCCACACTTTGGAATTCTCTTCTGTAACCCCTCTACCTCAATAACCTTGTTTATGACTTTCATGTAAACTCATTTCTGATTAGCCAGGCTACCACTGATACCTTTTGGCTTGGGGTGTCCATGTTTTTCCTTGTGTCTCTGTGAAGTACCTTGGGGATTTTTTGTAATACTGAATGTGCTAACGAAATGCATTTATGTAGGCAATCGTCTCTGTACGTGATTTATCAGTTTTGAATAGAACTCAATTAAGAGTCTAAAATCCTGAGGTTTCTTGCAGTGCCCGAAAGTTGTCATTAATGTGAGCTTGTTTATGTGAATAACGGGCCTTCAGACATGTTTTGATCTGTTTGTTTGCATAAGTTCATTAGCTTGGTCTCTTCCTCTAACCTAGCGTCAATTGACATTCCCAAAGGTCTGACAGCCTGTCAGCAAATCACACTCTCCAGAAGGTGAAAATAATCAAAATGCAGTGATAAAGTCAACTGGGAAGTGAAGCATATTATTCACTCGGAGATCTTAGCCGTTCAGTATTCCTGTCACTTGCTTAAAATAAGGATCCACGGAATGGGCTGAGATATGATGCTGAGCTCCCATTCATTTCCATACAAACTAATTGACAGTGCCTACCTTTCTGACTAAAAGCTGAAAATCTCACTTGCTTCTTTGTTTAAGACGGAAATTGATTTCTGTGTAGTGTTGAAAAATGTTTGTGCTGCATTTAACACTTCAAACGCTCAGAAGCTTCATATTTTGCTCCCACTCCACCATACTCTCATAACTGAGCCATAACTGTGGGGATGTTGGGTGGGATGGATGGTATGTGATCCGTAACGAGAGTGACTCAGATAACCTCCTCCTCTGCTTTCTTAATATTCCACTCATACATCGAATCAAGAAGAATTTCACAGAATCTCGACAGTGGTTTGGGGCAGCATAGTGGTTAGCATTGCTGCCTCGCAGCGCCAGGGACCAGGATTCGATTCTGCCCTCGGGTGACTGTCTATGTAGAGTTTACATGTTCTAATCAACCCCTACAGTATGGATAGACACGACTGCACAGTATTCTTGGTAGCTGAAGGGTGCTGGCTGAAGATTTTTTTTCAGTTTTATTTGTTCATGAGATGTGGGCATTGCTGTTAAAGCCATCCTTTTTTTAATATAAAAATCTTGGTGCCAATGGAATGAATTACTTATCTTCTTTTGATGGTGTGGATTTTGGTTGGCTGGCGAATCTATTCAGAGTTTTCACTTAATGTTTTGCAAATCTTTCACGTTGAAGGACTGCAGAGATGAATCAATTTATTACTAGAATAATAGCCCCTTTTGTTCTTATCTGTCATGTATCCTTGTGTATTCTCAGCATTCACTCACTGCCGCTTTACTACCAATGGAAATAGTTATCACACTGTTGTTCTTTCTGTTTACACACCTGTTGCTGCACAAGGCAGACTTTCATCTGCAAGGTTTTTCCTAGAACAGGCCACTAGCTTATTGCCAGGGGGCTTAGAGCTTGAGGGGAGCCACTCTGTATCAAGCATGGCTGACCAGGAATCTCTCCTGCTCTTACTTCCTGCAAGTAGAGTATTGGAAGGATTTTGCAGATTGTTACTCAACCTGTTTGGCCGCATTATGAACATACCTTCCTTGGCCACCTGGGATGGGACTGGAACCCAGAGCTTCTGACTCAAAAGCATGGGCACTACCCACATATAGCACTGTATCCCATTATAAAAAGCCTGTTTTTATCATAATCGTTCTTTTATATTTTACTTACACACAATCCTCTGTTCCATTTATTAATGTGCTCCGTACACCTACCCAAGTCTGTAAGTAATTCTGGTCCATGAAACTGAGAGCTGTTAGCATTTTAGTATTTGGGGTGGGATTAACGTCAATTCTTAGTCTTTCAGACTGGGTTAACAGGAGTACTATGGAGGAAAGTTAGCTCTCTTGTCTTTGTCCCTAATTCAGTAAGAAGTCTGACAACACCAGGTTTAAGCCCACCTGATTTATTTGATAGTAAACTCGCAAGCTTGGTTGGACTTAAACCTGGTGTTGTCAGACTTCTTACTGTGTTTACCCCAGTCCAATGCCGGCATCTCTACATCATTTGTCCCTAATTAACAGTGGCAACTTATTTCCCATGAAGCTCTGATACTTGTATTTAATTGTCACATGATGCTCCTTCCCTCGAATGGAAATATTTTTAATAATGTGTCCAGAGCTTTAGTATGACAAAACATGAGCACTTGTCCATCTAGGCATTTGTTTAGTTTGGCAGCTTGTTACAAACTAACTTTGTTATGTTTTCCTTTTGGGTGGTTAGGCATTAACCAGGCAAACTTCTGGCTCATTCTTCAGTTGTGTTTAGGCTAACTTCGAAAGGTTTCTCGTGATAAAATTTTTGTTGACTAGTCTTGTATCATTGGTAAATGAGTCACCAGCGCGGTGACTCATGCTACGATTTCAGTTAGAAGTCTGACAACACCAGGTTTAAGTCCAACTGATTTATTTGATAGTAAACTCACAAGCATTCGAGGTTACCCTCTTCGTCAGGTGAACGAGGTGTTCTGGTTGAGGGTACCTCGAAAGCTTGTGAATTTACTGTCAAATAAATAAGTTGGACTTAAACCTGGTGTTGTCAGACTTCTTAACTGTGTTTACCCCAGTCCAACACCGGCATCTCTGCATCATGACTACTAACGATTTCCGTTACTCGATATATTTATTGGCTTGTGAAATCACATTTGGCACTCAGATGTTAATACATTGAAGTTGTATTAACTCACAAGGCATCTAATTAGATCAATGAATTTCAAGGCTGGCTTAACGCCTTCGCCTATTCAGACAGCTTGTTTACGAACACTTCTTTCTGTTTGTTTAGGATCAAAAAGTTATAGGGAACATGGCCACAGGATGTTGCTGATCTGGTTACACGGAACCCTCTTAACTGGCAAGAATCCAATCAAGGACTTGTATGAGGGGCTAATTAATATAGAACAGAGGACCTTGGCTGGTAAGTAAAGAACGAGAAGTTTACCAATAATAGGTCTCATTTCAGACTCTTGCTAATGAAACAGATTAAGCTCATTTGTGATGTAATTTCCTTCAATCCCCATCCATCTGACTGATTAAATCATGCCTCAGCCATTTGAATTGATAGGGTGCAGCCTACACCAATAATAATGTTCTCATACCTAACTGGAAAATCCCACAGCAAATTTCAAATCCTCTGTCTGGAATGCCCATCATCCTTATGTTAAATTATCCTGTTGGG
Organism: Sphyrna mokarran; assembly: GCA_024679065.1. Classification (NCBI taxonomy): domain Eukaryota; kingdom Metazoa; phylum Chordata; class Chondrichthyes; order Carcharhiniformes; family Carcharhinidae; genus Sphyrna; species Sphyrna mokarran. The sequence continues at coordinate 34,069,942 of JAGIQG010000006.1, read as the reverse complement.
CAAGTGTAGACCAGACATTTGGAATGATGCTGATAAACAGAAAAGAATGTTTCACACTCAGGGTTTTCCCCTGGCTTGAAGACATTTGTGCCAAATAACTTCAACGTAAAGAGGTGCCCAAGATTGGGTCTTAAGTAAAAATATCTGTTTAGTGCATGTATTGTGCAAGATATACATCTGGGGAGTTGGAAGTTGTGCTAGGAATAGGAGACTGGAGTATGTTAAAATACTGGTTGCCACTTAAATATCTGCTAGCGATCAGTCAAGAAGCTGTATGGTATTTTAAAAACATAAGAACTGAGAGCAGGAGTATGCCATCTGGCCCCGCGAGCCTGCTGTGCCATTCAATAAGATCAGGGCGGATCTTTTTGTGGATTCAACTTCACTTGCTCACCATAAACCTTAATTCCTTTATTACTCAAATATTTATCTATTTGTGCCTTAGAAACATTCAATAAGGTAGCCTCAACTGCTTCATTGGACAGGGAATTCCACAGATTCACAACCCTTTGTGTGAAGAAGTTCCTCCTCAACTCAGTCCAAAATCTGCTTCCCCTTATTTTGAGGCTATGCCCCCTACTTCTAGTTTCACCCATGGTTCTTGTGGTTCGCACCCATGGAACCCGTGGTTCGCACTTAAACTACAAAGAACAAAGAACAACACAGCACGGGAAACAGGCCCTTCGGCCCAACGAGCCCACGCCGCCGTCCTAACGTCTTAATGACATATAGAGACCAATATAGGGACAATTTGTTACCCAATCAGCCTAAGAGCACATTTTTGGGATGTGGGAGGAAACCGGAGCACCCGGAGAAAACCCACGCAACCACGGGGAGAACGCGCAAACTCCCGCAGACACAGGCCCAAATCCATGTGTCTGCACAGCAACAGCGATAGTCTCTGAGCTGTCATGTTGCCCATCTGATGGTCCAGTTTAAGCATACACTAACGACATGAAGCACTAGGCCACTCCTGAAGTAACATCCAAGAGCAGCCCTCGCACGACCTGCCGAATGCATGCGCCTTGTTGGTCAACAAGGTGGACCGAATAGCCTGTGGAAACAAATAAAGTATTTAAACAGTCCTCCTATATCCCTCTATCTGCAGACCGCTCACGTGGCTGTCCAAGAGACCCTTAAACAACCCTAGCGTGCCTGCTCCCACCCCCTTACTCGGTAGCGCATTCCACACCCCCACTACCCTTTGTGCGAAAAAATGCCCTCTAATATTCGTCTTATACAAAGCCCCCTTCACCCTAAGGCCGTGACCCCTCGTTCTATTCGATTCTAATGGTGGAAAAAGCTTACCACCATTTACTCTATCTACACCCCTCATAATCTTATATACCTCTAATAGATCCCCTCTCAGCCGACGTCTTTCAAGGGGAAACAACCCCAGTGCGTTCAATCTTTCCTCGTAAGACAGCCCTTCCATACCAGGCAGCATCCTGGTAAATCTCCTCTGCACTCTCTCCAAGGCCTCCACATCCTTCTGGTAGTACGGCGACCAGAACTGGACGCAGTACTCCAAGTGAGGCCTAACCAACGTTCTATACACTTGTAATATCAGACTCCTACTCTTGTATTCTATACCCCTTCCTATGAAGGATAACATACCATACGCTTTCTTTATCACTTTCTCCACCTGTACTGACACCTTCAGAGACTTGTGAACCTGCACCCCCAGGTCTCTCTGCGTCTCTATACTCCGGATAGTTTTACCTTTTATACTATAACTCCCCTCTAAATTATTCCTGCCAAAATGCATCACCTCGCATTTATCCAGATTAAATTCCATTTGCCATCTATCTGCCCAATCTACCAGCCTATCTATGTCCTGTTGAATTGCCTGGCACTGCTCCTCAGTCCCTGCCAATCCAAGCATCTTAGTGTCATCAGCAAATTTGCTGATCACACCACCTACCCCCTCTTCCAAGTCATTTATATACACCACAAATAGAAGGGGTCCTCGTACAGAGCCCTGTGGCACACCACTAGTGACGGACCTCCAGCTGGTAAAAGAGCCTTCCACTACTACCCGCTGTCTCCTCCTCCCAAGCCAGTTCTCAACCCATCTACATACCTGGCCCTGTATCCCATGCGCCTTCACCTTTTTTGTCAGCCTACCATGGGGAACCTTGTCAAACGCCTTACTGAAATCCATGTAGATGACATCAATGGCTTGACCTTCATCAACCGTTTTTGTCACTTCTTCAAAAAATTCCACTAGATTCGTAAGGCACAACCTCCCCTTAACGAAGCCATGCTATGTATCCCTGATCAGATCGCAGCGCTCCAGATGCTCATACATCCTGTCCCTGAGGATCCTCTCCATTAGCTTACCTATAACTGAAGTCAAGCTCACAGGCCTATAGTTCCCTCGGTTATCCCTCTGACCTTTTTAAACAACGGTACTACATTTGCAATCCTCCAGTCCTCTGGGACCTCACCTGTGTCCAAAGAAGAGACAAAGATTTGCGTCAGAGGCCCAGCAATGTCATCTCTCACCTCCCTTAGCAGCCTGGGATAAACACCATCAGGCCCCGGGGCTTTATAAGTCTTTATGCTACCTAAAAGCCCCAACACTTCGTCCCTCGTAATGATTATTTCCTTTAACGGGTCCTCAAAATCCTTAAAGCCGGCATCAGACATCAGGCCCCTCTCCCGCGTGAATACTGACGCAAAGTATACATTCAGCATCTCCCCCATTCCCTCAGGCTCTAAGCATAATTCCCCTCCTCTGTCCCTGAGAGGTCCAATCTTCCCTCTAACCATCCTTTTGCTCCTTACATAGGAATAAAATGCCTTAGGATTTTCCTTAATACTACCTGCCAAAGCCATTTCGTGGCCCCTTTTTGCCTTTCTGACACTCCTTTTAAGATCCCGTCTACACTTTCTATATTTTTCAAGCGCTGCCTCTGTCCCAATTGCCTGGATCTAACGTACGCCTCCCGCTTCTTCCTGACCAAGTCCTCAACATCCCTAGTAACCCATGGTTCTCTAATCCTACCCTTCCCATCCTTCCTCCTTACTGGCACGTGTCTTTCCTGCAAAAATTTTAGTTTTCTCTTGAAAGACTCCCACATGTGCAGCGTCGACCTACCCTCGAACAGCTTATCCCAGTCGGTATCCCTAAGATCCTGACTAATCTGGCTATACCTAGCCCTCCCCCAGTTTAACACCCTCTCCTTAGGGCAGGCTTCATCTTTTTCCATTAATACCCTAAAGCAGACAGAGTTGTGGTCACTATTAGACACATGCTGTCCTACTACAACGTCAACCACCTGCCCTGGCTCATTCCCCAGAACCAGATCCAGTATAGCCCCCTCTCTAGTCGGGCTATCCACATACTGCTCCAAGGACCCTTCTAAAACACACTGTACAAATTCCTCCCCGTCCGCACCTTCCGCTCTCGGCACCTTCCAAACTACCCCAGGGAAATTGAAATCTCCCATTACAACTACCCTATTCTTCCTACACTTATCTAAAATTTCCTTACATATCCCTTCTTCCATGGCCCGCGGACTGTTGGGCGGTCTGTAGTACACACCCAACATAGTAACCTCTCCCTTCCTATTCCTCAACTCCATCCATAGCGACTCAATTCCTAACTCAGCCATACCACCCTCCTTCTGCACTGCTATGATGTGATCCTTAACTAATAACGCCACTCCCCCTCCTCTCCTCAAACCACCTCTATCATGCCTAAAACACTTATACCCCGGAATATTCAATTGCCAGACCTGCCCTTCCTTTAGCCACGTCTCAGTCACCGCCACCACTTCTAACTTCCTCTCGAACATTATTGCCTTCAGTTCATCTGTTTTGCCAGTCACACTCCTCGCATTAAAACACACGCACTGAAGGCCCTCAGGCACACTCTGATCTTCCCTCCTACTCTCCGGAGTTACCCTGTCACCAATCTCTCTCCCACTCCAAGTTCCCTCTATCTCCCCACCCCCCCTCCATATTAGTTTAAACCCTGCCGAAACACTCCAGCTAACCTCCCAGCTAAAATGTGGATGCCCCTCCCAGACAGCTGTTCCCCGTCCCTCTTGTATAGATGCCCCTCCCTCCTGAAGACTTCCCAATGGTCTAAGAATCTGAATCCCTCCACCCTACACCAATCCCTCAACCACGCATTCAGTTGGAGCACCTCGTTGTTCCTAACCCTGTCATTCCAAGGCATCGGCAACAGCCCAGAGAATGCCACCCTGGAGGCCCTACACTTCAGCCGGGCCCCCAACTCCCTGAACTGCCTATGTATGTCCCCCCTGCACTTTGTTCCTACATCCTTCTCTCCCACGTGGACTATTACATCAGCCTTAGCCCCTCCACCCTTCAACATTCCCTCTACCCTCTCCGTAACATCCTGGACCCCTGCTCCAGGGAGGCAGACTACCATCCTGGAGTCCCGCTTTTGCCCACATAACCGCCTGTCGATCCCCTTGACCTTCTCATCCCCCACCACTATCTCACATCCCTCACTCCTACCGTCCTCTGGGGCATTTAGATCCCCCTCCCTTGCACTCTCTACCTCAGCTGTTGCCCCACCCTTGATGTTCTGGGATGCCTCCTCGGGGTGATCTTAGTGCCGTGACTCCTTTTCTTTTTCAACTTCCTATCTGTTACCCACCCATCCCTCCTCAAAGGCCCTGGGGTCCCTTCTGGACTGTGGTCCCTGTTCATTAGCCCCTCGTTCTCTCTGACTATAAACATATCCTCCAGTCTCAGCTCCAACTGCCTCACCCGAGCCCTCAATCGTTGCAATTCCAAACACTTTGTGCATATATGGGCTTTCGGGAGACGTGCTGCCTCCAAGAATGTCCATATATGACAGCGAACACAGCGGACGTGTTTTATCATGGAACCTGACATTTTATACACCCCCTTCAGAGGTATGGGACTTTGAGTTTGGGTGGGACAGGAGTCCAGCCTCTTACCATGTCCAAGCCTGTGCTCGCTCAAGCCCAGTGAGCTTAAGCCCTTACAGCTCTCACTCTGCTCCCCGCCTCACTCCACTGCCCGCTCCCGACGTTGCCCGCTGTCTACCTTGGCCTTATTTATATAGTCCCGGGCTTCCTTCCCAGCAGTCCCCGCGCCTATCTCCTGCTACGGAGCGCCAAAATAAACAAAAAACCCCCGCGACCTAAACCTATTGATAAAAGAAAGATTTCAAACTTCAATAGTCTCACCAGCAAGCAGCCACTCTTCAAAATCACAGCTCCGGAGAACAGTGAGGACAAAACTAAAATCCTGTCTTGAGTGATGAGCTTTCTGAGAGTAAACAATGCATTGCTGTAGATTTCAGATGTTGCTTCAAGGGACACTGACTATTTTGTGGCTATCACTGATGGGACTGTGAAGAGGGTCTCTGAAAAACACAATGGGAGATTCTCTGGGGGACCTTTGTAAAAACTTCAATTTGTTTGACTTTTTTATTGTCACATGTATTGGTATACAGTGAAAAGTATTGCTTCTTGCATGCTGTACAGGCGAAGCATACTGTTCATAGAGAAGGAGAGGATGCAGATAAAAGCAAATTACTGCAGATGCTGGAATCTGAAACCAAAAGAGAAAATGCTGGAAATTTTCAGCAGGTCTGGCAGCATCTGTAAGGAGAGGAAAGAGCTGATGTTTCAAGTCCAGATGACTCTTAGTCAAAGCAGGATGTAGCATTACAGCCTTGGCTATGGTGTAGAGAAAGATCAACTTAATACAAGGTAGATCAATTCAAAAGTCTGACAGCAGCAGAGAAGAAGCTATTCTGAGTCAGTTGGTACATGCTGTTAGACTTTTATATCTTTTTCTCAACAGAAGATGTTGGAAGAGAGATTGCACCGGGTGTGTGGGGTCCTTGAATATGCTGGCTGCTTTTCCAAGGCAGAGGACTATCGCTGTGCTGTGCAGATACATGGATTTGGGCCTGTGTCTGTGGGAGCTTGCGCGTTCTCCCCATGCTTGCGTGGGTTTTCTCCAGGTGCTCCAGTTTCCTCCCATATCCCAAAGATGTGCTCTTAGGCTAATTGGCAAAACAAATTCTCCCTAAATTGTCTCAAATTTGGTTTTTAATCCATAGATCTATAAACATGGACAGGGATTGTGGGTAGAGGTGGGAACATCGGGGTGGCGGCGTGGGCTCGTTGGGCCGAACGGCCTGTTTCCCGTGCTGTTTTGTTCTTTGTTCTTTTTTCTTTGTTATGCTGCTTGCCATTCTGTGGATGAGAGCTATGCTTCACGTTTTGCGTAGACATTGAGTATTGCCAGGCTATCTGAGTGTGTGAGATAGCTCCAACGTTTCTGTACCGGAGATGAGATTCTCCAGCCTTCCAGCTCTATGTTTCCCACTCTGGTGGGAGTGGCGCATTGTTTGTTAGCGATTGGATTCTCTAGTCCAGCTGCTGTCAATGGAAATTCCCATTGACGTCACCCCACACTGGTGGGAAACCGGTGGGCGGGGTTTGTGCTGCCAGTGGGACTGGAGAATCCAGCCGGCACAAATGGCCAGAAAATTCCAGCCATGGATTTTCCCTCAGGAGTTACTGGATCAGCAATCAGGACTATTCCTGATAGGGGTCACGAGAAGGCCTTGGCAGGTAAGATTAAGGAGAATCCCAAGGCCTTCTACAAATATGTGAAAAGTAAAAGGTTGAGAAGAGAAGGGACAGGGCCTATAGAAGGTGAAGGGGGAAAAGTCTGTGTGAATCCGGAAGAAATGGCAGAGGTGCTTAACGAGTACTTTGCCTCGGTATTCACGGTGGAAAGTGAACTGGGAGATTGCACTGTAGGTTTGCGGCATACGGAAAAGATTGAGTATGTGGATGTTAGGAAAGAGGATGTGTTAGACCTGTTAAATTCTATCAAGATAGACAAGTCGCTGGGACCAGATGGGATGTACCCCAGGTTATTGTGGGAGGTGAGGGAAGTGATTGCAGAGCCCCTGGCGATGATCTTTGCGTCGTCCATGGAAACGGGAGAGGTTCCGGAGGATTGCGAATGTGGTTCCTATCTTTAAGAAAGGGAACAGGGATAGTCCAGGAAATTACCGACCGGTGAATTTGACTTCAGTGGTTGATAAGCTGATGGAGAGGCTTCTGAGGGAAAAGATATATGAACATTTGGAGAAGTTTGGACTGATTAGAAATAATCAGCATGGTTTTGTCAAGGGCAGGTCATGCCTTACGAGCCTAGTTGAGTTCTTCGAAAATGTCACTGAACACATTGACGAAGGAAGGGCGGTGGACGTAGTGTACATGGACTTTAGTAAGGTGTTTGATAAGGTTCCACATGCAAGGCTTCTGGAGAAGGTGAGAGGGCATGGGATCCAAGGGGCTTTGGCCTCGTGGATCCAGAACTGGCTTGCCGGCAGAAGGCAGAGAGTGGTTGTGGATAGGTCTTGTTCTGCATGGAGGTCGGTAACCAGTGGAGTGCCCCAGGGATCTGTTCTGGGACCCCTGCTGTTTGTCATTTTCATAAATGACCTGGATGAGGAAGTGGAGGGATGGGTTAGCAAGTTCGCCGACGATACAAAGATCGGTGGTGTTGTGGATGGTCTGGAGGGATGCCAAAAGTTGCAGCGGGACATAGACAGGATGCAAGACTGGGCGGAGAAGTGGCAGATGGACTTCAACGCAGGTAAATGTGTAGTGGTCCATTTTGGCAGGAATAATGGGATGAAGGAGTACAATATAAGGGGTAGGAGTCTTAGTTGTGTTGTAGAGCAGAAGGATCTCGGGGTCCGGGTCCATAGGACTCTTAAATCGCCTCGCAGGTGGAGGAAGTGGTCAAGAAGGCGTACGGTGTACTGGCCTTCATTAATCGAGGAATAGAGTTTAGGAGTCAGGAGGTAATGATGCAGCTCTATAAGACTCTTGTCAGACCCCAGTTGGAGTATTGTGCGCAGTTCTGGTCGCCTCATTATAGGAAGGATGTAGAGGCTATTGAGAGAGTTCAGAGGAGATTTACAAGGATGCTGCCTGGATTGGGAGGCAGGCCTTATGAAGATAGGTTGAGGGAGCTGGGACTCTTCTCACTGGAGAGACGTAGGTTGAGAGGCGACCTGATAGAGGTTTATAAAATGTTGAGAGGAATAGATAGGGTGGACTCTCAGAGACTATTTCCCCGAGCTGAAATGGTCACTACGAGAGGACACAGATTTAAGGTGCAGGGAAGCAAATACAAAGGAGATGTCAGGGGTAGGTTTTTCACTGAGGGTGGTGAGTGAATGGAATCGGCTGCCGTCAGAGGTTGTTGAGGCAAACTCACTGGGGTCTTTTAAGAGACTTCTGGATGAGTATATGGAAACGAATGGGATAGGGGGTTATAGATAGGTCTGTGGATTGGTAGATGTAATCGGCGCAACTCGTGGGCCGAAGGGCCTGTTTGTGCTGTATTGTTCTATTGTTCTATGTTCTATGTTCTATTCCTACTCCTGAGCCAAGAAATGCAAATATCAATGAAAGTCAACAAACAAACCGGGGTTGGGGATTGAACCTGAGATCTTGCTGTTCTGTATGACTCAGTTCGATGCTGAACATAGTATAAAGGAAGAGGTCTTTGGTCTGCTGTGTTTGGCCAGACAGTGCTAATATTTTAGTTGGAGATGTTACACTCATTCCATTTCCTGTGACCCTTACCTCTCAAATACTCATCCAATTCCCTGTTAAATGAGTTTAAATTCTCTGCTTCAATGGTAAAGTTCTACGTTCTAAGAAATCTGCGTGAGGAAAAAGAGGGATCCATCCTTTTGACTGTTCCGATGATAACCCTGAGCCTGTATCCCAGGTAAATACCAGTTGCGCCACACGTTGGCATCAGAGAAAACTGCATTAACATCATTTTGAATTAAAAATGACCCAGTATTGATGAAAGTAAAGAAGAAAGCAGCTTTACCAGTGAATTAATTGTAACACGCAAACATCTGATCAGACAGAATGTGAACTCTGTTCCCATGGTGAGCTTATTTTGTTATTTGTACAAGCAATCAGTATTTATGGCTGGTAGTTGTGGACCTTGAATAACACTCCTTATTCAGTAGATTATAACTTTCATAGCTTTTCAATTCATGTTTGCATTCCAGTTTCTGGTGTAATCTTGCATTGCCGATGTATGATAAGAATGTACTGTGGGTAAACATTGCTATGACAAGTGTTAGAACATAGAACATAGAACATTACAGCACAGAACAGGCCCTTCGGCCTTCGATGTTGTGCCGACCAAAATAAAAAGCAATGCCCCTCCAAACTAAACCATTCCCTTATCGTTATCGTTATGGACTGAGTAACACTGTCCATAAAATTCATAACAGTCTCTAATGTATGTTAAAGAGGATTGCGAGGCTTTGTTCAGTTCCTGTATTGATGAGCTGGATCTGTGCACAGTATAACTCCCAGTTTATAAGTGAAAGCCAGTCCTGAGTCGATTATACCTGTTGAGTTAGGCCAGTAAAACGGAGTGGTGAACCGAGTGTGAGCTCACTTGTTTAAAATGGCATGGATGAAGATCTGGGAATGGGTCACCTGCCCTGGTGGAAGGGACATCAAGTCAAAAACATACCCTGGAAAATCTGAGAGGAATACAAGAGGAAGGATAAAAATATAAGGCCATAAGATATAGGAGCAGAATTAGGCCATTCAGCCCATTGAGTCAGCTCCGGCGTTCAATCATAAGCTTGTCCATCCCATTCTTTTTCCCCATAACCTTTGACCCCTTACCAATCAAGAACCTATCAATCTTTGCCTTAATTATTCTCAATGACCTGGCATCCACAGCCTTCTATGGCAATGAATTCCATAGATTCACCACCATCTGGCTGAAGAAATTCCTCCTCATCTCAGTTCTGAAGGGTTGTCCCTTTACCCTGAGGCTGTGCCCTGTGACCCTAGTCTTTCCCACATTTATTCTATCCAGGTTTTTCCATATTCTGTAAGTTTCAGTGAGATTGAGATTTTACACCCCCCTCCCCATTTCCTTTGCTCTCATCCTGCTAAACTCCATCGAGTACAGATCCAGAATCCTCAAATACTTCTCATACGTTAAGCTTTTCATTCCTGGGATTGTTCTCATGAACCTCCTCCGGACTCTCTCCGATGCCAATACATCCTTCCTTAGAATTGGGGTCCAAAATTGCTCACAATATTCCAAATGTGGTCTACCAGAGCCTTATAAAGCCTCATCAGTACATCCTTGCTTTTGTATCCTAATCGCCTCAAAATGAATGCTAACATTGCATTTGCCTTCCTAACAACCAACTCAACCTGCAATTTAAGTAAAAATATTTAAAAATATCAAATGCTGGAAATATGAAGCAGGTCAGTCAGTATCCATTTAAAAAAAGATGGTCTATAACATATTGAGTACAGTATGTATTGTCTGAAGGAGGTTAGGGTCTTTCCAACTCCCAGAATTCAGAAAATCAGATACATCAATCACAAAGACGGGTTTGATAACATTCAAAAAGTAGAATAGAAAACTATTAACTGATCTAAAAGTCGATTTAGAGTCAAAGCTAAAATAGCGTACCCACAGTTAGCAAAATGACAAAACCTGAGAGGCTCAAACAAGCCTTGGGAGTATCAAACATCGAGAAACTGAAAAATGGGTAAGATTACTGTGTCCTCTCTCTGAGCTCAGCATACCAGATGCGTTGTGTCATTTTCTGAAATGAATAGTGAGCTCTATAAATGTGTACATTCATCAATACACAGCAGATAAAATATAGAGAGCAAATAATTACACATGTCCACAACAATAGAAGCCTTGCTCTGCAACTTTTACAGGCATTAACAACAGTACAGAGTAAAGAGCCTGCATTTATATAGCACCTATAATGACCATCGGACCTCTCAAAATGTTTACAGCCAATGAAGTACTTTCTTGAAATGTTGTTGCTGTTGTAACAGGGGGAATGAAGCAGCCATCAAATTCCTACATACAGCAATGTGACAGTGTGAAGATTTGATTTGATTTGATTTATTATTGCCAGGTGTATTAGTATACAGTGGAAGGTATTTTTTCTTGCATGCTATGCAGGCAAAGCATACTATTCATTGAGAGGGAAACGAGAGTGCAGAATGTAGTGCTACAATCATAGCTAGATTGCAAAGAAATATCAACTTAATGCAAAGGTAAGTCCATTCGAAAGTCTGACGGCAGCAGGGAAGAAGCTGTTCTTGAATCGGTTAGTACGTGACCTCAAACTTTTGTATCTTTTTCCTGATGGAACAAGGTGGAAAAGAGAATGTCTAGGTGCCTGGAGTCCTTAATTATGCTGGCTGCTTTTCTGAGGCAGTGGGAAGTGTAGACAGAGTCAATGGATGGGAAGCTAATTTGTGTGATAGGGCTACATTCTCAATCTTTTGTAGTTCCTTGCAGTCTTGGGCAGAGCAGGAGCCATACCAAGCTGTGATACAACCAGAAAGAATGCTTTCTATGGTGTATCTTAAAAGTTGGTCAGAGTTGTAGCTGACATGCCAAATTTCCTAAGTCTTAAACTGGACCAGTTGATGGGCAACATGGCAGCTGAGTGACTATCACTGTTTACTGTGCAGATATGTGGATTTGGGCCAGTGTCTGTTTGCACATTCTCCCCGTGGTTGCGTGGGTTTTCTCTGTGTGCTCGGTTTCCCCCCACAACTCCAAAGATGTGCTCTTAGGCTGATTGGTGTAACAAATTGTCCCTAGATTGTCTCCCTTCAATCTGGTTTTCATTGTGGATTTCCATAAGCATAGACAAGGATCATGGGTGGAAGAGGGAACTCACACTGTTAAAATGGCAGCGCGAGCTCGTTGGATTGAAGGGCCTGTTTCCCGTGTTATGTTGTTTGTTGTTCTGAGGAAACTGCTGAGAGTAAAACGGGCCAGAAGATGGGAGGTTTTCTCACTCATTTTTCCAGCAAGGTTGGTGAATGTGATTTATGGCACTCTACGCATTACAGAACCTCACCAGTAGTTAGTAGGCAACAGAAAATGCAGATACCAGTTGTAAGCAATTGAAATTGGAGATGCAGAAGAAGCCAGAATGAGAAGAGAGCGTATATGCTGGGGGTGGCATAGTGGTTAGCACTGCTGCCTCACAATTGTAGCCCTGGGTCACTATCTGTGCGAAGTCTGCACTTTCTCTCCATGTCTGTGTCGGTTTTCTCCGGGTGCTCCTGTTTCTTCCCACAGTCCAAAGATGTGCTGGTTAGATGGATTGGCCATGCTAAATTGCCTCTTAGTGTCAAGGGGACTAGCTAGAATGAATGAATGGAGATGGAGCCTGGATGGGGTTGTGGTTGGTGCAGACTTGATGGTCAAATGGTCTCCTCCTGCACTGTAGAATACTATAAGGAGATTACAGAGATAGGGAGAAAGGAGGCCAGCAAGAGATTTTAAAACTAGGATGACAATTTTAAAATCACAATGTTGTTTGACTGGGACCCAGCGTAGGTCAGTGAGCAGTGAGGTCATAGGGCAATGGGACTTGCTGTCAGTTAAGACATGGGTAGCAATCATCATGAACTATATTAGCGCATGTCTTTTGGTATGGCAATAGTAAAATGTGCCACCTTTTCACTGAATTAGAGCCAACATTAGGCAATTTAGGGATACTCGCACTCACGTACATACTCACACTCACACACACACACACACACACACGAGGTTTTCTGGAAACTTTTAAAAGTAGGCAGGAAACAGGTGCTGATGGAGAGTTCCAATGGCAGGACAAAACATGTAAAAATGTACAGCAAGAGGAGGTCTTCCTAGGTTTTGGATATGAAAATAAGTAATTTATCAGTTTACTCATAAGGAAGTGTATCATGACCATATGGTGATTCAGAAGGTTGATGGAAGTGGGTCTGGAGCATAGAATCCCTACACTGCAGAAAGAAATCATTCGGCCCATCCAGTCTGCACCGGCTCTCTGACAGAACATCCTACCTAGGACCACGCCCTGCCCTATTTCCATAACACCCCACGTGTTTCCCCATTAATGCCGCCAATATGTTTGTGGTGGTTAGCACTGCTGCCTCACAACTTCAGGGACCTGCGTTCGATTCCAGGCTTGGGTCAGTGTGTGTATGGAGTTTCCGTGTTCTCCATGTCTGCATGGGTTTCCTCCAGCTGCTCCGATTTTTCTCGCATAGTCCAAAGATGTCTGGGTTGGTGCATTGGCTATGCTAAATTACCCTTTAGTGTTTTAGGATGCATAGGTTAGAGGGATAAATATGTGGAGTTACGGGTATAAGGCCTAGGTGGGATTGTTGTTCTTTGTACTCAATGGGCCGAATGGCCTTCTTCTACACTGTAAGGTTTTTATGATTCTATCACTAAGAGGCAGCTTAGTCTGGCCAATCTATCCAAACATGCACATCTCACAGATAGAACATGCAAACTCCACATTGTCACCCAAAGCTGGAATCAAACCCGGAATCAAACCCATGTCTTTGTCAGTGCTCAGTAAGTAGTCTCACAACACCAGGTTAAAGTCCAACACGTTTATTTAGTAGCATAAGCTTTCAGAGCATTGCTCCTTCATCAGATGCACTCCGAAAGTTCGTGCTAACAAATAAACATTGTTGTGAGACTATTTACTGTGCCTGCCCCAATCCAACACCTGCAACTCCACACCATGTCTGTCAGTGATAACCATTTATCGCCATGATGCACATCCATTGGGTGGAGCTAAGAAATAACAAGATAGAACAAAGAACAACACAGCACGGGAAACAGGCCCTTCGGCCCAACAAGCCCACGCCGCCATCCTAACGTCTTAATGACATATAGAGACCAATATAGGGACAATTTGTTACCCAATCAGCCTAAGAGCACATTTTTGGGATGTGGGAGGAAACCGGAGCACCCGGAGAAAACCCACGCAACCACGGGGAGAACGCGCAAACTCCCGCAGACACAGGCCCAAATCCATGTGTCTGCACAGCAACAGTGATAGTCTCTGAGCTGTCATGTTGCCCATCTGATGGTCCAGTTTAAGCATACACTAACGACGTGAAGCACTAGGCAACTCCTGAAGTAACCTCCAGGAGCAGCCCTCGCACGATCTGCCGAATGCATGCACCTTGTTGGTCAACAAGGTGGACCAAATAGCCTGTGGAAACAATTAAAGTATTTAAACAGTCCTCATATATCCCTCTATCTGCAGACCGCTCATGTGGCTGTCCAAGAGACCCTTAAACAACCCTAGCGTGCCTGCTCCCACCACCTTACTTGGTAGTGCATTCCACACCCCCACTACCCTTTGTGTGAAAAAATGCCCTCTAATATTAGTCTTATACATAGCCCCCCTCACCCTAAGGCCGTGACCCCTCGTTCTATCCGAATCTAATGGTGGAAAAAGCTTACCACCATTTACTCTATCTATACCCCTCATAATCTTATATACCTCTAATAGATCCCCTCTCAGCCGACGTCTTTCAAGGGAAAACAACCCCAGTGCGTTCAACCTTTCCTCGTAAGACAGCCCTTCCGTACCAGGCAGCATCCTGGTAAATCTCCTCTGCACTCTCTCCAGGGACTCCACATCCTTCCGGTAGTACGGCGACCAGAACTGGACGCAGTACTCCAAGTGAGGCCTAACCAACGTTCTATACACTTGCAACATCAACTCCTACTCTTGTATTCTATACCCTTCCTACGAAGGCTAACATACCATACGCTTTCTTTATCACTTTCTCCACCTGTACTGACACCTTCAGAGACTTGTGAACCTGCACCCCCAGGTCTCTCTGCGTCTCTATACTCCGGATAGTTTTACCTTTTATCCTATAACTCCCCTCTACAGTATTCCGGCCAAAATGCATCACCTCGCATTTATCCAGATTAAATTCCATTTGCCATCTATCTGCCCAATCTACCAGCCTATCTATGTCCTGTTGTATTGCCTGGCACTGCTCCTCAGTCCCCGCCAATCCAAGTATCTTAGTGTCATCAGCAAATTTGCTGATCACACCACCTACCCCCTCTTCCAAGTCATTTATATAAATCACAAATAGAAGAGGTCCTAGTACCGAGCCCTGTGGCACACCACTAGTGACTGACCTCCAGTTGGAAAAAGAGCCTTCCACTACTACCCGCTGTCTCCTCCTCCCAAGCCAGTTCTCAACCCATCTACATACCTGGCCCTGTATCCCATGCGCCTTCACCTTTTTTATCAGCCTACCATGGGGAACCTTGTCAAACGCCTTACTGAAATCCATGTAGACGACATCAACGGCTTGTCCTTCATCAACGGTTTTCGTCACCTCTTCAAAAAATTCCACTAGATTCGTAAGGCACGACCTCCCCTTAACGAAGCCATGCTGCGTATCCCTGATCAGATTGCAGCGCTCCAGATGCTCACACATCCTGTCCCTGAGGATCCTCTCCATTATATTACCTATAACTGATGCAGCAAACATTGGTGAAAGTTGTTCATATACTACCAAAGCAT
Organism: Sphyrna mokarran; assembly: GCA_024679065.1. NCBI lineage: Eukaryota > Metazoa > Chordata > Chondrichthyes > Carcharhiniformes > Carcharhinidae > Sphyrna > Sphyrna mokarran. The sequence goes on along the minus strand of JAGIQG010000006.1, from coordinate 34,054,512 downwards.
AGCAGCAACATTGGGCACAGTATAAATCAGGGACTTAAAGCTACAGGTAATGTGGGTAGCACAGTAATTGTGCACCATTTTGATTTACATTTAAACTGGATAAATCCAATTAGCAATAATGCTGTGGAGAATGAATTGCTGGATGAGAAAGTGTGCAAAGCAACGGGTTGAAGAACTGAGGATCGGGCTATTTTAGATTTAGAATACAATGGGAAAGCGCTAATTAATATCCTTACTCTGAAGGAGCCTCCAGGAAACAGAGACCAAACGTCACATTAAGTTTGAAAGTGATGTAGTTAATTCAGAAACTAGGGTCTTAAATTTGAACAAATAAAATTATGGCAGGACAACTTGGCTATGGTGGGCTATGAAAATAACGATCGAATAAAGGGAATCGTGTAATAACAGCAATATTTGTTTTGAAAAATATAGGATCGCTGGTGATTTGATTAAAGCCTTTACATCTACATCAGTTGGATATGTATTTTTTTTTTCACAAGCTGACCAGTTAGTTACTCATTCATGCATTGTATATTTTTTTGCTTTCATGAATATTTTAGCTGCTGCTAAAGAACTGTCTGACAGTCATATTCTCACTTCAAATTGAAGAAATGCTTTATTTGGGCAGGATAACTGTCCATCAGGAACAGTTCCAGTCTGACTCACTTGGGTTCATTTATTAGGAATAATATATTCCAGTGCACTCACTGGGAAACCTGAATTTGAAACCTTCACCAGAAATTCCACTACCTCTCCAATTAAGCTGTTGTCAACTTCTATGCACAGATTTAAAATTTTAACCTATCGAGTTTTTTTGTAAAACCCCATGAACTTGAACTGTGGAAAATATTTATTTCACACCTCTGTGTAACTAAAACAATTTGTCTACACGCCTTCATTACAAATGCTAAATTGTCTACTGAAATCCAGCCTATGTATACACACCCTAGTCGCTACACACTGGCATCTTTTAGGGTACACTGAGGGAGAATTTAGAATGGCCAAAGCATCTGACCAACAGCAGTTAATGCCATTTTCCTTTCCAGGCAGGTTCATTTTGTTAAATGGTATTTTGCCAGTTTATATATCAGAACAACTTTGTAAACAAACTTGAGCAGAAATGAAATAGTAAATTCTGTTTCCTCCTTCAATTGTAACCAAAATTTTTTTTGTCTTATTACAGAAAAGATCAGAAGGGAAATTAATGGCATACAATCCTCACAGAGATGCAGTATTTCCTAAAGCTTGAATTGCTTATCTTGGAAGAAATGATGGACATTCTACTATTGCTCAGGTGAACTGCAAGGAAGCAAACAGGGATGCTTTGCAAGAAGCTGGTGTTACAAGGTCTTCTTGTCTAACCTCAACAAAGTACAATATGTCACCTGTTTACTGTAACCACAAATGATGTCATTTCTATGAACTTTGGAAACATTTGAGTTTTATACTTGGATGAATCCTCAAAAAAATTGGTGCTGCTACTGCAATGAAACAGAGGACATCGGTGAAAAGGAAAGCTACATGAAACAGAGTCCTGATTGAAATAGTGGAAGTAAAGCCTCCGAGTGTCAAATAACCAAAGAAATGGAACAATGGGAGGACTATTATCTTTTTCTGAATTAGACAGGTTGGAATGACCTTCCTGGTGGCAATGATTAGTACTGCTGCCTCATAGCGTTAGGGACCCAGGTTCAATTCTGGCCTCAGGTGACTATGTGGAGTTTGCACATTCTCCATGTGTCTGTATGGGTTTCCTCCTAGTCCAGAGACGTGTGGGTTAGGTTGATTGGCTATGTTAGATTGTCCTGTGTCTGGGGATTAGAAGTGTAAGTCTGTGGTGTTATATAATGGGGCTTGAGTGGGTTTGTGATTGGTATAGACTCAATGGGCTGAATTCTGCACTGTAGGAATTCTATGTTTTGTGAAGATGACATTCAAAACCACCATTCAGCTGTGGCTAAAGTTCTAGCATTTTCTCCTTAAAAGGAGGATATTGAAGTAGGGAGGCTGAAGATGTTATTTAACATCTATCCCTTTGTCCCAAGCTCTTGTGCCCATGTGTTGAAGAAAATTTGAAGTGATTTGGGGCATTGAATGCACTATGAATAAATGCTTTTGTAGAAAAAATTTTCACTGTTATAAATCAAAGGGCAAGTTCAAATGAGCAATATTCCTCCTGAAAAGGAGTTTGAGATATGAAGTCAAATATGTAATTAAACATTAAATGTTTTCTGTATCAGCTCCTTTGTTTCAATTTATTAATATGCTATCCACCTCATGCTGTTGTTCATTGTTCTATGCTTGTAATTCTTCCATATAGTTTTATATCTGTAGTAGTGTCAGTGGATTACTAATTCAGAAGGTCCCAAGCTAATGGTCTCAGGATGTTGGTTCAAATCCCATCATGGCAGCTAGTTTATTTTAAATTTAATGAATTGACAAGTTCAAATCATACCAAAAATTGAACATTAGTTTTAGTCTCTTGTCTGATGATTATAATCTACAAATGTTGCAAAATCCATCATAACTTACAAAAAAGAGAACGTAGCATCTGTATCTGGTTTGGTCCACAGCTGAATCTGGACCTACAGCAATGTGGCTGACAGTTAATTGCCCTCCAGAAAAAGTCAAGCAAGCTATTCAGTTGCAACAAACTGCTACAGTTAAGCCCTGCATGGGGTGGCTCACCACCTCCCCAAAAAAGGGTGAGAGATCATCTTACCAGTGACACCCACATTTAATAAAATGAATAAAATCATTAAAAGTAAAACAACAAGAGCAGTGGTGACTGATCATTTGCACTGAAAGCAGTTGTCTTTCCAGTATAAAAAAGTCACTTGTCATCATGCATCTTTTGAGTGTTTTCTTCAATGTAACTTGCATACAGTTCGACATCTTGCCTCAGGCTTCCAAATGCTCTATATCAATTTGAGAGCATGGTCTTCTCAGAAAATACATGTATAATTGAGGGGCCAGTCTGGTCCCCAAGGAACTGGATGTTAAATATTTCGATAAAGCAAAAAGTGAAATTAATAAAATATGAAGTAAACACTTTTTCCAGTTTATTTGGCATGTTCTTTGAACTGCTTGACCTATTTTCTTGGTTGCTATGGTGGAAAATTTTACATTCCAGGTTTCATGAATAGACGTAATATAGGATTTCAACTGGACCATGTTAGATGGGAAAATTTCTCTTGGCTACTAAGTTGCTTATCTTATGAAAGTAAAGTATTTCATACTTATGATTTTATATACAAATATGTTTTGAAAGAGTGAATTCATGATTCTGATATAAAGAACAATGAAACCTTCCAATTATGGCACAAAGATTTCTGATTTATATAACCACAAGAACATTGAGAAATATACAACATGACAATACACTTGGGAATGTTTAGGCAAACCAAAACACAAAATCGCAACTTCACTTCAAGGTGTGTTATGTTCTTGTAGTCTTTCAGCCACATTGAACACTTAATTACACAATTTGATCACAATTGTTTGAAAAAAATTGTTATGCTTGCATGCAGCGTGTAGTGGATGTGGAATTTTCCAGGCAATTACATAATTGCTAGTCCTCTAAGGATAGGTATGCATATTGACAGTCCCAACTTAGATACTGATCAAAAATAAATCTTAAAAGCAGTTAAACTTTAAGCAGATATTTGTATTAGATTGCTATTCAGTCTTTGTTTTGGAACCTCCTTTCATCAGATTATAGCCATTGCAATATCAATCCACATATTTTAAATGTATATGTACAGAAAAGATTTGCTGGCTACAGTGTAGGTCAAAATTTTTATATTTATTTGTTCATGAGACTTGTTGCTTATATAAATTTTCATACTTGGGTGTCACTTTGTACTAAAGCACCATTTTCCATATACACTTAATGAAAACATTCTCCATATTGTGACACTAAAATCAGATGGAGAACACATTTATTCTTGTACTGTAATCAGATTAAAAATTAGCAATACAAACATTTAAAAATGAGATATACACATTTACATACTTTCAAGTCAAACTTTGCATTTGTGCTCAAATGTACAGTTGAATATGAATTATAAATTACACAAACATGGATCTTGAAACCATAAATACATTTGGCAAATAAACTTTTACACAAGTGGTTTTAATCATGAAAATTAACACAAAAAAGTGATTGTTTTTCGTGACCAGTTAAAACAGGATTTAACATTGGACTTAGCACAGCTCAATGCTAGTGTGTTGTGCATAGGATTGAGTCAGGGTCAAGAACATTTGCTCTGAACATTTTGCTCTAACTGGTTAAAATGACTTTAAGCTGCAGATTGTGGTATATAGGCTTCAATCATACAATTACCACCTCCTCAACTCATAACACTGCATAACAAAGCATAGTAGAGTAACCTATTCTATTTCAAAAATTAAACATCCATGTACCATGTGAGGTGCATTTAATCACATTTTAAATTTCCAATGAAAATGCCAAAAAATGGGAATTGCTTTAGGCCAAAGCTCTCAATGCAGGCATAAAAGAATAGCAGCTATAATTTACAAGACTGAAATATAAACAATGTTTCTTCCAACACCCAGTCAGGCATTTGAGTTGTACAGTCTGCATCATTAAATTGGCTATTTGTATTTTGCATTGCCTCTGATGGCTTAAGATGGCTCGTGTGTCAGTAAGCTGGATAGTTTCAGAAATTTATGACAATTTCCCATGGCCAAGATTGAATCAGCTGACATGAAATAGAAATGAAACTCGAGCTCAAATTGATCCTGCATTATCTATAAAAAATCTTTTTATTCAATAACTTGCAGAATCACAAATCATGTAAATAGTACCTTCACTAAATATTTCCATAGCTAATTACTTCTACTGTGTTTGAAAAATAGTGGGGATATGCTACATGATTACATGAGCTGCATCTCCTTAACCCACAAGTGAATGGGGATTCAATTGCAACTGGTGCTTTATTTTTAACCAAATTGGTGGTTGAGAACATAATTTCACCCCCCTTAAAGTATAGTAAAAGATGCTTCAGTGCTTAAACACATGGAACCTTTGCCCCATTATTAATGCACACATTTTGCCTTCAGAAATGCATCTTGGCTAATACTCAGTGATCTTTAGTCAATTAGCCAGAAAGTCAAGATATCATTTTTTAAATGCTGTGCTGTCAACATGTTGACTTTTATAGCATTTAAAAGTTGTTGATAAATTGATAAATCTCCTTGTACCTGTATGTACTGCAAAATATTTTTACTGATCACTGAATGCCCAATAACTCACTTGCAATTTTGCTAATGGTTAGGTCATTAGCATTAAAAATGGTGACAACTCAACTCAAAAAATCCTCAGTTAATTATAGAAGAAACTGATGATTTCACCAGTTTCCACAATGCATCTTCCACGCATAGGATCCCTGGATCTTCCGCTGACACGACACTCAGTCTACAACTTTTATTGATTGGATGCCACAGCTAACAGTGGGTGATTTTGTATTCTGACCTGTGACTTTCCCTCCTGATGTGGGCTGGTTGGATCGAGGATACTTGGCTGCAGTCCCTTGACCAATGGTTTGCTAAAGAAAAAAGTGAGCAAAGGCAAATGTAAAATGAGCTTTTTTCTTGGTTTGTAAAGCAATGAGCATTAAAGTACTAATGGTCTTTTTAAACTCATCTGTTCCTTCAAAAATTTAACAGACAAAAGTATCCCATTATAATAATTTTAGAAAATAGAATTGTTTTCCATTAGCAGCCAATTATTTTCCATTGAAATCTGACAAAACAAAGTTCCTGACTGAGTGAGTCATCATCTAAACAAGGCACCAATTTTTGTTGCTTTCAGTACTGCTTTTGGGAAGTATTTACATTCTGATGAGAAGCTGCATTTAGTTAAGCCAGATGGTTTAAATTTTCTACACATTATCACTGGAATATTTTGTGATGTGCCAGCTTTGAGCAATGAAATAGCTGACGAAAATATAGATATAAAATGTCAGAGACATATGTCACAGTTAAAAAACAAGTGTTTCAGCAAGATAATTAAAATAAGTCCAAGAAATGGCAAACATTCATAGGTACCAGAAACAGAATTTTAGAAACTACGTGCGCTGCAGTTAATCTAATTTATAATCATTTGTTACCATTTTATTGTGACATGCATACATTAGCTTGTTCACACAGCTCAAAGTAATTCTCTGTAAATGAAGCATTGAGGTTTCAGAGATGGGTGAGTGAAATAAAAATTCTTCTAATCAACAAATGCTTTCTAATTCTGAATAGAAAATGCTCACCAATACATTCCCTTGCCTATTGCAATGTGAAAAAATACTTGACGTTTAAATCTGAATGAATGTAACAAGTTTAATAATTTTTTGTTATGTCATGAGCAAGTAATCAAAAGTACATTAATTAACTTGTACTTTTCTGTTTAGCTGTAGTCAATACAAGGCACTAATATCACACTAAGTGCTCTGTCTCTTTAGTCACATTCTTCCGACAAGTTAACTATGCCACATTGCCTTTGGCCAAAGTAATGTTACAGTTTATAGTTTGATTACAAGACAAATTAGGTCACTTGTAGTTTAATTGTTAAAGCAAATGCTGCAAAGGTTGTCATGGAGTGATAAATTAGACTCTGGGAAGTGATTTAACGCATTGCATTCCTGCCAAAAGCTTATTGTGTGAAGTAAAACAGCTTTAGGTTTTAGGACAGTTTTCAGTCTTAAATTGTTTTGGCCTTTTTTAAAAAAGTTGTGTCTTGAACAGAACCAGTCATTTTCTTTTACCACTTAGGTTCTATAATCAAGCTTTTTTGTAGTTCTTCTGACATTTATTTCTCATGAAGTTTGGATTCAATTCACATAGTAGCTGAGGTTATTCATGAAGGCTCCGCCTTCTCAACTTTGCTTCTCACCCAAGGTGTGGTGATCCTCAGGTTAAATCACTGGTCAGTTCTCCTCCTCAAAAAGGTGAGAGCAGTTTATCATCATCTGAGACTATGGTGACTTCACCTTATCTTTATGTATTGATTTGTACGCACAACTTGGATTATGTTGAAGTAACTTTGTAATTTCAAGTAATTTGTTCCAAGCCTCAACGTTACAAAGTCAGAAATTAATAAAGGATTTTTTTAATGAAAATATATCAATAGATGCTTGCATTTTCCAAGACACCCCGATGTAGCAAATATTTAAAATTACTGAGGCTAAAATTTTATTTATTAGAACAAGATACCACAAATAAGCATACAAATTACCTCATGACCTTGTAATCTTAGTGGAAAGCTATAAATTTAATAAAACACACCCGGGAAAAGCTGTAATGAGAAGGACATCCCCATAATTAATTGGCATCTTAAGGAATCAGTCAGGAGTTGAGTGACATCAGTAGGCTGATTATCACCCTTCAGAGATCGATCAGACATTAATCATGCACCACTTCGCCAATCAGGGATTGATCGTACATTATCTGGAAGTGCTCAGGGATACTACAGATCATACTCACAAGTAGGGCTAAGCAAGGGTTCATAAGCAGTAACTTTTAGCAGCTGAGCATGCAACATGAAGAAGCTAGAAGATACACTTCGGTCAACAATGTACCTCGAGACAGCACTAATCAACTAGAGGTCAAAAGCCTGTATTCTGAAGTCAACTGACTACTTTCATTGCCTTTGCTAAAGTATTGCATTTTTGTACTTAATTATAATTAACTTAATAAATGCTGTGAAACCCATGACAATAAATGTTCCCAGCATAGCCAGTCAGAACTAGAAGTTCCTTATCAGCTCCTACAGAATTAAAACAAACCCCAGATCTATTAGGTGGATATATTTAAGCCAGCGTTACCAAGCCCATTTGGAAAGATGCAGCTTAATCCGGGATAGTCAGCATGGTTTCATGAGGCGCAAGTCCTGCCTCTCAAATCTGGTTGTATTCTTTGAGGAGATAACTAAGTATGTAGACGAAAGTAGAGCAGTTGAAGACGTATACATGGATTTTAGTAAGGTATTTGATAAAGTTCCCCACACAGTAGGCTCACGAAGAAAGTAAGGAGGTGCTGGATAGAAGCAAATTTGGCCGACTGGATAAGTATCTGGCTGTCTCATAGACAGAAGGTGGTGATGGGAAAATTTTCAGACTGGAGGCCAGTTACCAGCGGTGTACCACAGGGATCACTGCTAGGTCCTCTGCTGTGTTTGTGATTTTTAATGACTTGGAAGAGGGGGCTGAAGGGTGGGTTAAAAAATTTGCTGATGACACTAATGTTGGTGGACTAGTGGATAAGGATAAAGAGATACTAGTGGATAAAGAGACACTGATAGGATGCAGAGCTGGGCAGAAAAGTGTCAGATGGATTTTAACACTGATAAGTGCGAGGTGATTCATTTTTGGTAGCACAAACTTGAATGCAGATTATAGGGGGTCAATGGCAGGGTTCTGAGGAATGTGGAGGAACAGAAAGATCTTGGGGTTCATATCCACAGATCTCTGAAGGTTGCCACTCAAATGGATAGAGCCGTGAAGAAGGCTTATAGCGTGTTTGCGTTTATTAACAGAGGGTTTGAGTTTAAGAGCTGTGGGGTTATGCTGTAACTATACAAGACCTTGGTGAGACTACATTTGGAATAGTGTGCGCAGTTCTGGTCACCTTACTGTAAAGAGAATGTGGAAGTATTAGAGAAATTGCAGAGGAGATTTACCAGGATGCTGCCTGGTTTGGAGGGTAGGTCTCATGAGAAAAGGTCGAGGGAGTTGGGGCTTTTCTCTTTAGAGCGGAGGAGGATGAGGCAACTTCATAGAGGTTTATGAGATGATAAGGGGGATAGATAGAGTGTACATGCAGAGACTATTTTCTAGGGTGGATGTAGCTGTTACTTGGGAGCAAAACTATAGGGTTCATGGTGGGAGATATAGGAGGGATGTCCGAGGTAGATTCTTTATTCTGAGAGTGGTTGGGGTGTGGAATACACTGCCTGCTGTGATAGTGGAGTCGAACACTTTAGGAATTTTTAAGTCGTTATTGGATAGGCACATGGAGCACACCAGAATGATAGGGAGTGGGATAGCTTGATCTTGGGTTCAGACATAGCTCGGCACATCGAAGGGCCTGTACTGTGCTGTATTGTTTTATGTTCTAAGCCTGCAACAGAAATCCTCACAACCCCTTGAATTGGGCATTGGGTTTAAAACAGGAATCCCATGGGGTGGCAAACCCATTGCAGTGCTCCCGCTCTACCTGCAGGCCCCAATTAGACTCCTACCCAGGATGGAATATGATGAAAGCATACACCTTCTGCTTTCTTTCTCCAATTTCCAGTATAATTCCTTAGTTTATGCTAGTACATCTGCCTGTCTGTCTGGTCACATGCACCACTTTCCCTCCTTCCCACCAATAATAACTTGGATCAGGAATAGATCATGCCTTCTCTTATCTCCATGTGACTATTTTAAAGTCCAGCTTCATTTCTGCTTTCATGGTAAGAATGCAGAAACAGGTCATGAGTTAACATTTAAATAATAGAATCCCTAGAGTGCAAGAGGCCATTTGACTCAGTGCATCAATTCTCTGACAAAGCATCTTACCCAAGTTCTCTCTCCTACCCTATCCCCATAACGCCACACGTTTCACATGGCTAATCCATCTAATCTACACATCTTGGGATAATAAGGGGCAATTTAGCATGGCCAATCCATCTAACCTGCCTTTCTTTGGACTATGGGAGGAAACCCATGCAGACATGGGGAGAATGTGCACAGTTACCCAAGGCTAGAATTGAATCCCGGTCCCTGGCGCTGAGAGACTATAGTGTAACCACCGTGCTACCCACATGCCTGTTAGATATAACCAGAAAATGCAAAGAAGCGTCAGAAATAATTCTCAGTTCTGTATAGACTAGAAAAACTATTGACGACAGTTGTGATATTCTTTGCATTAGCAAAAGAATGCCATAGGCTAACCAATGTGCAGTGAGAGCTGGAGATGAATTTATCAAGCCTCCTTCATACTTTCACCCTTATGAACAAATTAAACACCAGATTCATTATTCAATAAATGATCACTTCATAGGATAATTTTCACCAAGAGAGTAAAATTGGGTCAATATGCAGAGACTGCAGCTGAAGTACCTCAGGCAGTCTGCAAAACTAAACTCTGCAGCTTAATGCAGCAGCAATTAACATTCCGTAGATTGCAGCAGTTTTACACAAACGATTTACACAGTCAATTATATTATATTCTGCAGATACTTGCATGTTGCTAGGCATTTGCTAGCTGAAGCAGTGTGTTTTATAACAAAGACTAATGGAAAAAAAATCTTTGGAAAATAAGATTAATTTGCATTTGCTTACCTAGATTGACAACATTAGAAATAAGAGATGGCTGAACAAGCATGTGCTTTTCCATATGAAGTGTTAGTTTCTTTTTTTATATATAAAACCAAAAAACAAAGCTAATTATTTTAGTTCAGTATAAACTGAAAAGAAGCCAAATTTGGGATTTGTATCACACTTTCCAAGGGTTCCAATTGCAGGGCAATTGCCTAATAGAATTGTGAATTTCGCAGTCAATTATAGTGGTATGCCCCAGTTACAACAATCTCTGGAACTCAAATTATAGGCCACAGTCAGAGGTGGTAGCTGAAATACAGACAGCTACTTAAAGTTGACAAGTTACCAGTATGGATGAGATGTAACCAAAATAATGAGGAAAGTGAGGGAGGGAATGATTGAGGCACAGATCATACATAATTTTCTGATCTTCCTTTAGGTGCAGAGATTGAAGAATTGTGCATGAATAAGCCCAATAAACTACAAACCAGTCAACAGTGGGAAAGCCTTCAGAAATTTAGCTGTCACTGACATGACTTAATTAAGGAAAGCCAACATGGCTTTATTAAAAGCAAATTATATTTAATCAACTTGACTCAGTTTTTTTGTTGAGGTTACAGGTTGAATTTGGGTAAAGCAATTATAGCAAGTCTGTTTAGCGTAGTTTCACTTCAATGTTGCTAAATAATGATCCCTATAATCTTACTGAAAGTTGCAAGGTTCATTTTAACGTAGTTCTTGTGACTTCTCCTACAGTCCTGATCCCTGCCCTTTGGATTCTTCTAGAATTCTGCCCTCAATCTGCAGCCTCTCCTAAAGCCCAGCAAGAAATCTCAAGTCCAAAAGGTTTATTTAGTAGCACGAGCTTTCGGAGCGCTGCTCCTTCATCAGGTGTCTTTTTTTTAAGTGTGGAAGTGGGAGAAGCAGAGCATCGTGAGGTTATCTATGAACTTCCAGTACAGTGAAGTGCGGAAGTGGCCGTTCTTGCTCATGCCCAAGAATGCAACTGACTCTGGAGAGTAGTTCATGGTGAGTCTGATGGTGGATGGAACTTGTTGCTATCAACATTGTTTAGTGATTGTTCACCATGAGTCCAAAGGAAGAAAATGTCATTTTGTATATAGCATTGGTTGAAGATCCTGTGTGGTGAAGAGGTCTTGTTCAAATCTGTGCATGAAGATGTTGGCATATTGAGGTGTGAATTTTGTCCCTATGGCCTATTCCATGTGTCTGGATGAAGAACTGGTTATTGAAGGTGAAGAGTTTGTGTTCCAGGATGAAGTGAATGAGTTGTAGAATTGCATCTGGAGACTGGCAGTTATTGGCGTGGAGTATTGAGGCAGTTGGAGCAATGCCGTCGTCGTGGAGAATGCTGGTACAGAATGCTGAGACATCCATCATGACAAGGAATGTTCCTGGTTCAATTGCTCCAAGGGTGTCACCTAATGAAGGGACAGTGCTCTGAAAGCTTGTTGTACCAAATAAACCTGTTGGACTTTAACTGGTGTTGAGAAACTTCTTACTGAGTTCACCCCAGTCCAACATTGGCGTCTCCACATGGCCATGTTTTAAAGCCTGACCTACTCTCTCAAACCCACTTTTCCATTCAAGATTCAGCTCTGATCCTGGAACTGCACTGTCGTGGATGTGTGGCTCCAGATGTGCAGAAGCTGTTAAAAATCCAAGCTGTTCTTCCTGTTCACTGCTCATCTCCAAAACTTTCCATTTAGCGAAGGTTCAATAGTGAGAAGTAGTGAGTGGGAGCATTCACTTTCACAATGTTTGGGTTCCGACTCTAGATTGGATCAGGATTTTGAAGGCAACGCTGTTCACGAGGGGAGCAGCGAAATAGTAGGTATGGGAGCAGGAGGTTTGGCGAGTAACTGGATTGGGCATAAGGAGAGATTGCAAAGTGGAGGGTATAAAGAGGCAGCAAGTCAGAGTCAGCAAGGGGAAGGAGCTGCAGCCACCTGAAGGACTGGGTAGCAGAAGGTTCAGACTTCAAGAGATCATAGATATAAATTGGTGGAATGGGCAGTCACTTGACTGAAATCAATGCACAGAGTAGCATTTAGAGGAAATACTTAGCAAAAGGCAATATAAAATAAGGAATACAATTCTAAATGGTAGGATGCAGAAACAGGTTTGGGATGTATGTACAAATGCAAGTTATAGAGGGCAGGTTGAGAAAGTGGTTAATAAGGCTTGAGCTTTATAAGTTGAGTGTAAAAGCAAGAAATTTATACAAACACTGGTTTGGCCTCAACTGGAGGAATGAGTGCAATTCTGGGTACCACACTTTTGGTAGGATGGGAAAGCATTGGATAAGATGCAGAAAATATTTACAAAAACTGATCCAGGAATGAGGCATGCATAAACTGGTGAAGCTGGGGCTCTTTAGAGGAGGTTCAGCATTGATGTGATAGAAATGCTAACATCGTAAGGAGTCTAGAAAAATCAAATAGGAACAAACTGTTCCCACTGGTGTAAGGGTTGAGAACCGGAGGACACCATTTCAAAGGTGATTTCTCTGAGTAGCATGAATGTGATAGGCAAAATTACCTCCTCTTGTGCTGCAAGTGTTCTATGAAATCAATGTTGAGGTTAATTGGAGAAGAAATTGAGCCTATTAAGAACCTGAAGGGAAATCTAAATGCAGAGGTTGAAATATTAAATTTTGCATATTGTCTTCATAAAGGATGATAAAAGAGAAATGGATGTCATCTGATCTGGTCCAGATGGAATGCACCCTAGGTTACTAAATACAACCAAGTAACAACACCTTTCAAAACACATTGAATACAAGGTCATTTACTGAGACCTGGCACGCTTAACATGAAAAGTCAATTCCATAAATTTTAAAAAAGAGAGTTGGCTAGGCACCTGTTGAGGAACTTGCAAGGTTAAACAGACAGAAAGCTGAAATACAGGACTCAGCACAACTGCACTTTCAAAGATTCAGCATTGGCAAAACGAGCCATGTGGACTCCTTCTACGATTCTAACCCCCAAAACAAAAGCCCTGTCACAGCTTTGACCATTCCTCAACATGCCTTTTGTTTTTACAGCCAACCCTATTTCTTTCTTGTAGCAAGTGGATACCTCTACAATATATAATGCTATTCATTATTATCCAGGGTTTCCTCATTCTACAATTGACACATGGCAGTTTAAGAGGAAAAAGTAAAACAAAAATTTCGTACTTGTATGTTTTATAAACAATTGTGACTGGTAAATGATACCAAAGACATTTTTAATACCCCTAAAATATATGATCTCATCAATTTGCCCAAACGTGATATTTCTCCATCTACATACAACAAATCCAATGAAGAATTGATACGTCTTATTTATCTGCATCTGAAACAGTTACCTTTCCATCCAGTGCTTTTTAATTACCTGCGTGATTGGATGATGTCTTTCCACACATACTGTAGTCATTGGAGGTGACACCCCCTGACATGATCCACATTTAACACCTTTCAGGGATGGGTCAGGTCGTCCAGTGATACGTGCCACTATGGTTTTCCCAGCATTTTGCTGTGTCGAGGTCACACATTTAGCAGGAGGCTAAACATCATAAAAATAGTTTTTAAAGTTACATACAATTTTAATCAAAATAGGAACATACTAAAAAGAATACTACTTCTCCCCTAAAATTTCTAAAATATTTATTCCATCTTTCTAGATACCTGGAATTCTTCCAAGTGTTGATTACCCTTCGGTACTTATCTCCCAGCATTAATCTATGAAGTTTCTCCTCTTGCAAGAGCCCAACACTGGCAGGCTTTTTGAAGGAATTAATGCAGGACCAGTGCATTTTGTCAAAAGGAGCTATTAGTTAGAGATTCTCCAGCTCCTCAGTCCAGGTACCTAATGCCAGGCTTCAAATAGGAGTTAACCAAGTTCAGTTCAATAAAGCTCATCTACAGTGCAATGCTACATCTGTATGTGCCTCAAGCATACAATTTGATAATGTTCTATTAACAGTATGCAATGATGAACTACCTAAGGCTTCATTAGTGTATAAAGCAGGATTTATTTTACGACTTTCAAGAGCAGCAGCATGTTTGCAGCTAGCTCTAAAATAGCTATGCTGAAGAGAACTTCTTTCCGGGGATGATTCCAGTCCCAATTGGTCATCTGAGTCAGATGATTCTAATTCTGCTGTATTCCCTTAACAAGGACAATCACCACACAAGTGTAATCATTTCTGCAGACCAAAAAACTGGAAACATATACTTAGTGACTGCATTCTGCATGTCAGGTGAGCAATTTCTATGTATACGGGCACAGCATGGCTGGCACTGCTGCCTCATAGCATCAGTGACCCGGGTTCAATTCCTCGGTTTGGTGCTTACGTGGGAGTTTTCACATTCTTTGTGTCTATGTGGGTTTCCTCCCGCAGTCCAAAAACGTGCAGGTCAGGTTGACTGGCCATGATAAATTGTTCCTTTGTATCAGGGAACTAGTAGGGTAAATACATCGAATTACGGGGATAGGGCTTGGGTGGGATTGTTGTCAGTGCAGGCTCAATGGGCTGAATGGCCTCATTCTGCACTGTATGTGTATCCTATGATTCTATAGATATTCAAATGCAGAGGTTGATTCATTAGTCATTGCTTCATGCGAGCTGCTAAACTTTTTCTAACCGTTGATCCAAGAGCCAAGTATATAATTCAAGACACACTATTGTTCATGACCCCAAAAACATTGCATTCACAAGTAATGCTGGCACTGAGCCAAGTTGACACTTCAACTTGGAACTTCAAAGGCATGCCTCAGCAGTTTATAGAGTCCTGTAAAATTTAATCTGAAAATCTGGTTTGAATTTATTTTGTGCAAAAACTGAAATTGCTCTTTTTACTATATTTTCACCCACATTTTTAAGACTTGTGCATCTTCTTAGTCTAGTATATTAGAAGGTTTTAAAATATTTTTTGAAGAACACATAACCCTTAGTTCAATGAAATGATCAAGCTGCATTTCATAAATGATGTACAGATGCATAAATTGGTAAAAGGTGGTAAAGCAAAATTGATACTAGTAGAGCAGTCGGTTTTACAATAAGGCCTTGGGGTGTATAATGGGCTGGTGATTTGATTCCTCTAGCTTTGCACTTATACCCAAGACAAATTTATGCACCATGATTTTACTAACAATTTTGAATTCTTACCAGTTTCTGGGCACTTTGGATTCCTAATACTGAAGGTGCCACAGTTACAGCAGCTGGTGAAGTGCCTGCCTCGCCAGGTATGGTTTGGGCAACATTTGTCGTGCCAAAATGCAAAGTAATCTGGGAGTAGAAATGATCAAGAGGATTTAAACTTAAACATGACATGTTTCAGCTATTCTAATATGTACTTTTTTTGCATGAAGTTAGCAACAGAGCTTGAAGTGTATATTGCTCAGTATAGAAAATGCTGCAAATGTGATTACCAAGTATAATCAAGTATTGAAGGAGGAGGTATTAGAAAGGTTAATCAAAAGCTTGATCAAAGAAGGTAGCTTCTAATTTACTGAGGGGACACACTAATGAAGGTCTGGATTGCCAAAGCATTGTGTTCAATATTGGAGAAAATTGAAGGGAGATGCACAAAAGGCAAGATCTAAAGGGAACATCAATTTTAGGAAGGAGTTGGGGAGGAAAGGGGATGAAGGGCCGAGATCCTATTATATGGTTTAAAGTAGCTATGAGGGATTGACAAAGTGACATTAGGTTTTAACACAAGAATTTTAAGTTTGAAAACTTGGGAGGATCTGGAACCAATGTAGATTGACAAAAACAAAGCATGACAGGATACAGGCAGCAGATTTTTGGATGAGATGAAGCATGGGCAGCAGTAAATTGAGACAATTGATAGAAATGGACGATGTTAGAAGTGGAATTTGTTGGCATTTGAGATGGAGATGTGATGGAGCTGAGCTTCAATTGGAATAGGACATTGAATATATGAGAAATCTGGCTCCATTCACAAGTGAGGAAAGGAATTGAATTGCTGTAAAGACAGAGAATTAGTGATGAAGCCAAAGACAACCCTCAACTAGAGGAAATCAAAGTTCCCTCAAGAATAGATTGCTGGTGTCCCCCACCCCCACCAATTGAGTAGCTGAAGGTGTACCAGCTAAGGGTTACCAACCTGCATGTCAAATTTGACTTTTGACTGCATGGCTTTGGGCGATGGGGCACATAAGCAAGAGGAGAGAGAAAAGATGACAAACTTTTACGTGATAGCACCAAGCTGGACAGAAGGAGTGACTTGAAGAAGACAGTGTGGTCAACCATGTCAAAGATGTAGAAAACAGCAGAATCATGCACTAAAGACAAAGTAACAGAAATGGCACTGTTAAGTTTGATTAGGGCCATTTTGTTACTGTGGCTGGATTTCTATTAGAATGTGCATGTGGTAAATCTGAGTGTGCAAGGATTCTCAATTTGAATCTCTCCATTGATAGTAGAGTTTAAAATTTCAACATAAAAAATTGAGTGGAGATGGGAAAGGGAGGAGAAACATGGAAAAAGGGATTGTGCTTTATTAAAGGAAGCACTGGCATATTTTACTGGTTAGTTATTTTTGAAAAGATGGAATTACAACAGTTAGTGCAGAGTAAAGAAAAAAAATACTGATCATATCAGAAACAGCAGGAACAGAAAATAAAATCTAATTAATTGAGAGTTAAACAAGTAGAAAAAGTAGAAGATTATTTTCTTGCTTATCTTTGCAACAGTGACCTCTGGTGACAAAATGATGCAACTAAAATCCACAAAAGGCCTTATCCTGAGGCACAATGCACAAGGATAATACATTAAACGAGACAAAAGCATATTGAAGAGGATTTTAAAAATTAGAAAGGCTAAGCAAGTGTACAAAAAACTAGCAGTTGACACAAAAAGCCTAATTCCCTTCATCAGCGTGCGAGACAAATAACTTGAGGAAGGAAATTATCTTGTTTTCAAAAATGGCAGAAAGACAGACAACTGAACATTTGCTTCTTGCACTGAATGTTAGCGAATATTTAAATCAATGAGACTAGAAGTAGATGCCATCAAGTCAGTATAATTTCAGAATAGTGAGGGAGTCCACCAAACATCTCTGAAAATAGGAATCATTCTGAAGGATTGAAGAGTGGCAAATGCTCCACACTATTTAGAGAAACCATGAAAACATAGTCTTGCCTCAGTTGGGTAAGAACTCTGACATTCCTTGGGGTTTATTCTACTTGGCATGAACAGCCAGCCAGGACTTCAAATGGATTAAGCTGGCAGCTTTTAGAGTCCCTTGACGCCTTCAATGAATGATCCCGTCTGGAAATTTCCCAAAAACATGTCTCATGAATCCTACCAAGGGTTAAAGAGCCACTGCAAAAATGCATGAAAACTTAAGAGCATATTGCCCAAAGCTTATGCACCTCCCACTAACCCAACAACAAACACATGGGAAGGACAAAAACTTACTGAAGGCGAGTTAGCAACAATAGGCACAATGTGCTGTTTGGCTTCCCTGTGTTTTGTAATTATGACTTCTGATGCATCCTGTTTTTCCTCATTAGCTATATACTCAATGTGTAAGTACTATTTTAGCAGCATCGTGAGCAGCAACAATCAATGTGATGTCACAATAGTGGCAACGAGGTTTTTCACATTGTTTTTAAGTTACTGTATGTTACTGAGGGAAGTGCAGAGCTGTAATAATGCGCGTCGTGAAGCAAAAAGGTAAGATTTTTTCCTTCCCATAGGTTCTAGTTTCTTTTCTTAGAATTTTCTCCTGAAAGTGTAACATGGTTGTGGCATCCTTTTATCCTTTCTACTTATCACATTTTTTGCTGTGTGTGGCACAGTGGTTAGCAATGCTGCCTCACAGTACCAGGAGCCCAAGATTACTTCCAGCCTTGGGTGACTGTGGAATCTGCATGTTCTCCCAGTGCCTCTATGGGTTTTCTCCAATTGCACCAATTTCCTCCCACAATCCAAAGATGTGCAAGTTAGGTGGATTGGCCGTACTAAATTGCCCCTTAGTGTCCCAATTTGTGTAGGTCAGGGAGATGCCTATAGTAATATAGATAGGATGGGTTTGGGTAAAATGTTCTGACAGAGAGTCAGCACAGACTCCATGGGCCAAATAGTCTCTTTCAGCATCCAACATATCATTCCATATTCACATTCCCAAAGTGAGACTGCATAAAGAATGAAAAAACAAAATCAAACTGCCAATGTATTTTGCTAAGTGAAACTCGAAAATAAATCTACAGCAGTTTTGTTACTTTTAAGAAAAGCAACTCAACATTCAAATATACAAGAGGATGGTTTTCAGGTTATACCTGTTAGCTTTTACACTCAGCACCATGGAATACTTAAATTAGCAGCCCTACGTACCATATCTGATAAAATAACGTTGCCAAGTTTGAACAGGACAAGTTACTTATAATTTGCTGACTGAAGATAACCTCTGGGTGCCTGGTTTCCTCCCACACTCCAATGATGTGCAGGTTAGGTTGATTGGTCATGTTAAATTGACGAGTGTGGGGGGATTATCAGGGTAAATATGTAGGGTTATGGGGTAGGGCCTGGGTGGGATTGTGGTCAGTGTGGACTTGATGGGTTGAATGGCCTCCTCCTACATTGTAGGGATTTTTTGAAATTAACTTTAGGTCTCAAGAGTGCTTTGGGTTCCAAAAAACTGAGGACTTTCAGACTGTGGATTTTAGGATATAAGATCAAATCAGACTTAGAAAAACAGTAAGATGTGAAAGATTAAGTACACAAAATTAGAGTCTACATTACAGAAAAGGCCATTCAGTTCAATCTTTTCATGCCAGTCTTCATGCTTCATGAGCCTTGTCCCACTTAATCTAACCCAATTAGTATAACCTATTACTGTCTCCTTCAAGTGTTATCTAGCTTCCCTTTAAGTGCAATAATTTATCTAAACTAGTCTTTATTGCAGTGCTTTCCACATTCTTACCAGTCTTTAGGTAAAGTTTCTCCTGAATTTCCTAAAGTTTTATCTGAAACAAAGAAAAACTTTTTGCTTTTGAAAATCATCCTCCTTTCTGTATGGTTTTACAGTTCAGAACTCCAAAACATGAACCATACGAGCTTTCCTGCCCTATTTTTATGGACCTGAAACAAATTGCATGATGAGAAAGGTGGAGACTACTGAGACAGAGAACTCCAGTCCTGCACAGTCTTAAGTGTCCTGGAAGGAAGTTGGTGAACTTGGTTTCTTGAACAATCTTACTTCTGGTAATGTTCCTAATGACATTAAGATGGGAGTTTCACTTTTGACCCAGCAATCATGAAAAAGGGTACTATTTGTACATGCCCAAATCATGCAGAGATAGAACCTAAAAAACTTGAATGCGATAAACCAATATTGCTTTTCTTGCCTCATGATTCAGGTATGAGGCAAAGGAATTGCTACAATGCATTGTGAAAGATCCATTCTTGTCTCTTCTTTCTTAGGCAGTCCCTAAGGATTGAGGAGGACTTGCTTTCACTTTGGTTGAATGAACTCAGATGGCCAAGTCCAATGTATGATCTGCAGACTGTTGTTTGCAAGGTAGGTGGTAATTGAAAGGTTGTACAGATGGACTATTGGAGGTCTGTGTGCTCTCAATACCTTGATTTTCTTTTTGCACATTCCCAAAGTCTTACGATGTGCTCAATATCTTCTGAGCTATTTCTATTTTGGTCAGTCACAAGCTAGGGACTCAGTTAGCGGGGCTGATTTGAGAATACCCCTAGCGTTGACTTTCTTTTGCAAGTGGCTTAGGGAGATGGTTGAAAGAGGACACTAATTCTCTGGATGCTGAGTGAAAGTCCATTTTCTCACCTGCCTCGGAGAAGGATTTGGTGACGTCTGGAGCTGTTTCTCCAAATAAGGACACAAATAAGCATCATCTGACCTGTATAAAGAAGCTCTCTGACTGAAGTTGAAGTGGCTTTGGTTTGAAGACAGCATAGGTCAGGTAGCTTCCTGCCTGTTCTGTAGATTTGTTCCATCCCTTGATAAATGCTAGAGCTAAGATGCAATATTTGTAGTAAGGAAAATAGAAAGACTGGTGCAATAACATAGCTTGCTTTGACCCCAGTTCACTGGATTTATTCCAGCCACAGTGGTAACACAGTGGAATGAGTTCAGAAACAGGTTTGCTAACCAAGAAAATTTGATGGGTTACATGAAGTTTCGAATGTTTTTGCAGTTGCATACACCCAGGCATGTAATTGGCATTATATCACACCTATTGACTTGTGCATTTTGGAGCAACAGAGAAGCATTAATCTTGTTAGTGCATCCAGTCTTAACAGTTGTAGCCATGTAGTTGATATGATTGGTTCAGTTCAGCTTCTGAACAAAGATGACTCCCAGGTTGTTGATGCTGGTGGACGTAACTGATGACACAGAAGGCTGGGAGAGATTGATAGATATTTTCTTGTTAAAAATTGTGACTGCCATGGCACTTGGCAGATAACATTCATTTCAATTATTAGCACAATCCTCAATGCTGGTCAGTATGATACAAACTGGTATGGATTGCTTTTCATCTGGTTGAATTCTAGCAGTACCACTGCATAATATTTATAAGTCTTTAAACTTTGGTCTTAATAATCTATGCCTGAGCTCTCTAGTCTTTGTCAGGTCATTTAACTTGCCAAGGCATGAACTTTGCAAAACGAGCAACCAGAAATTCCACAGATAGGTCTCTATGGTGAACCCAAAAAAATGAATGATTTTCTGCATGCTGAATAAAAAGAAAAGTCTGATTTGAGACCATTATTGGGACATGAAGCTGCAAAATTCAGCTCAATATCTCTAAGAAGAATTACAGACAAAGCTGACCACAGAATGATATAATCCAAGAACTGCTATGAATTGAAAGAGAGAATAGCCACATGTGCTGTTCTAGCCACTTTTACTTATAGCACCCGTGACTAAGGTAGACTCATCTAGGGCCTTGTCTCCACCCAAACTAAATTAGTTTTTCACCATCCATATGAGTTACTCACACACTATTCCCAAAAAAAAAAAATTCCTATTATTTTTTTCTGTATTCTATATCCAAGACTAGGTTCTCAATTGCTAAGTCTACAAATTTCCTAAGCATCCTTCAGAAGCATTTCAAAAAAGTTATATTGATGAAATATAAGTGGAGGGGTAGGTCAATGACTGTCAAAAACAGTGCAACAACTTTATTCGAGCAAAAGGTCATTGATGTAATGTGAAATGTTTACTATCCCTCTCCATAGGTACTGCGAGACCTGCTGAGCACTTTGTGATTTTAATTTCAGATTTACAGAACTTGCAGAACTAAGTAAAGCAACTCTGGCAGTTTGTCACAGCACTATGGTATTATTGCCCATCGGGCATCCATTGATCCACCTGCCTCCTTTCTGTGATTTGATTTGTCCATGGCACCCACCCATCTAATGAGACTGCCTTTAAATCAACTTGTTGGAAAGATGAAAGGAAAAAGGTAGAAGTATTTTGAGAGATTTAGAAAGATGTAGAGACCATAATGTAATTTAAAAATTTTTTCAAAATTGTTACAATTCTTAAAAACTGATGCACCAAGTTATTTGGAATGTTATCAATTTATTCTTCGAACTACAGCCATAACTTCTACAAGCTGTCAAAAGTAAGTGGATGAAACACTCATTCATCCGATTACAACACTGTCAAAAACAACATTAAATTTAAGTAAAGGACATGCACATCCTTGACAAATTGAAAGGATGTCTTGATAGTTCAATGCCATAGCAAAAATAGAGTAACAAATAAATTAAACCTTGTACTGGTACAAAGGTTTGGTTTAAACCCCATGTACTCCTGAGGTACCTCATATGTCATCACCTTGGAAGAGGACTGTGAACCCATAAATATGGCCCAAATGCTGCAGAAAGCAGTTACCATAGAGAGCAATTACACCTCATCCCACCCAGTAGTTTTTAGAAAGCAATCCACTAGAATTTATATTACTTTAAAGAAACTAAGATCTAAATGTTTTTTTTCTATCAGTCAAAATTACATCATTCCACAGCCATGCATTTAAACTTTTCAGAACACCAAAGTTCTTCACTGTGACCAGTACAATTACAAGTACAGCTGAGCTTCAAGTCCTTTTCGTCACATGCTCAGTTGGTAGCACTTCCATTGCAATCAGAAGGAGTTTACTGAAGCTTCATTTGGGAGCTTTAACACAGTACTGCATCAGGTTATAAAGGTGATGTCAAGTCCCTGTTTCGTCTTGTGGATCTTATACTCAAAATCCCTAACGGAAAATAGGGCAAGATGTTCTCAACTCTCCTGGTCAAAACTTACCACCTAAAAAGGACAGGGCCAGGTATTGTGTGGGATCACCTGCAAGTTCTCTCCAAGTCACGCGTTCCTGAACTGGAACTATAATTGCTGTTCTTTCACTGTCACAGAATCAAAGTCCTGAAATACACACTTTCAGTGCTGAATGTGCACACACACCCTGGACTACAATACTTGAAGAAGACAGGTAACCACCACTTTCCCTAGGGAAATGAGAAATGAGCAGTGACACTGGCCTTGCCAGTAACTCTCGCATCCCTAGGACAAATAAAAATTCCCACCCTTCCCCAAAACACTATCACAAACTGGTCTCTTATCAGACTGCTACTTATAGGATTGGTACGCAAATTGAAACTGGTTTCTCAACATTATCGGCACTACCAGAGTAATTTGTTACAAATAAAACAATTAGAAATCTTGGAGTTGCGATAAGATGCTGTGCAAGCCAAATATTTCACATACCTAATATGCTCCACTTTTTGCAAGTATGTGTGGAAATAATTTATTGCACTCCTTAAACTATTTCAATCTGGATTATGTCCTACATTATTTGTTGTTTTATCTTTCTCCAGATTTTTCAGCAGATAATTTTGTACATGTCCAGCTAGAAAGCACAAATTCTACTGGTTTGCCTCTTGCCATGATCTAAAGAAAAAAACTGCGTCACATGATTTAAAAAATTCTGCAGATTAACAAACCAAACTTTCGCACATAGATCTAGATTAGCAAAAGTAAGCTCCTCGTTCAACAGGCTGAATCTTCTCTGGAGTGCTATTCACCATGTCGAACCAGTGGGGCATCAAGGATCAGGAACCTTGGAGTTATAACTGGTTCCAATCCTTCTAAGTTTTGTTGAGTAACTATTCTGCGAAGTGGGTTAGAACCACGCAAACTTCAGAGTGTCAGAAGATTCCAGATGCAGGGTAATTGCCCAACAGGAGCCGAAACTCGCCGGGTAGGTCCCGTGCAGACCTTGCCTGGAGACTTATGACGGGCCCATAAGCACACCTTCCAGGGTACCTCCAGGTTACCATCCAGAGAACAGAAAGATCTGCTTCATGGGACTAAGTTTCAAAACAGAGGAAAATCACACAGGAAGCATCCAGCTGCGAAAACCGAACAGTTAAGCCAACTAACCTATAACAAAGGAGTACGAAAAAGTACTCAGTCAATACCAGCAACTATGATATTTAAATTTTAACCCTTTTATCTGGTGAC
Source organism: Sphyrna mokarran (assembly GCA_024679065.1). NCBI lineage: Eukaryota > Metazoa > Chordata > Chondrichthyes > Carcharhiniformes > Carcharhinidae > Sphyrna > Sphyrna mokarran. The sequence goes on along the minus strand of JAGIQG010000006.1, from coordinate 34,030,659 downwards.
AAAACCAGAACGTTAAAATTTAAAAATCTTCAATGGGTTTCATCTCCATGCTCTCTGTTCCAGTGGAAACAATTCCAGTAGTTGAAGTGCAATGAAAACATGTGTTCTTTAAAAATTTCCTTTCCTCTGCAGTATCACAAGCGTTAAAACTAGGTAGAATTGGAGAAATGAAACGTTTGTTGCAACATTCATGGTAGCCGTAAGGCCAACCTCCAAAATTACTTCACTACAAAACCAAGTACAGCAATGCTGGTGTCAAAGATAAATCCGACATTTAAGTAAAGTCCGTTTACTACATACCATCCGATCAGAATCAAATGGAATTGAAGGATCCGAGGTTGCAGGAATAGGAGCAACCAAGCTTCCAGTTGCTTGTGATACAGAGGCAGAACAGTCATCTTGATCATCTCTTCTGTGGTCTCCTGTGTTTGAAAAGAAAGGTACAATTGAAATTTGCCTGTGAGGATGGAGATGATCCCACATCCCGCAGGAAGAGAACATTAATACACAAATTGGATGCAGAAATTAAGCATTAATTAGTAGTGAATTCATTAAGTGTAATTAGATGCAATATCAATCTGGTTACACATTTAACACATGCTTTTATTCTTTCCATTTCTAGGTAAATTAGCCCAGTTAACAGCAAATCCTCAAAAAAGCAGGTTCTCCAGTCAACAGTGCTACATAAACTTACAGGATAAGCAAATTTTACTATGAAGTCAATAAGTACCCTAGCTGTAAATTACCACAATTATGGTGATCAGGGTAAAACATGCCTCAGTAGAACAGTACATTCTTATTGCTTTGCACAGTGAAGGATCATATAAAAACACAAGAAACAGTAGGCTATATGAAACCTTGAGCCTGTCTGTCATGCACAAACATAATGACTAATTTTCAAGCAACTGTTTTCCCACCTGATCCCATATCCCTTGATCCATTGAATACATCTTTAGGTATACTCATCTGCCAAGCATCTAGAGCTATCTAGGGTAGAGAATTCCAAAACATCACAAGCTGAGTGATCTCAGTATTAACAGGCCACAGCTTTTCCTAAGGCTATGCCTTCTAGCTCTGGACCAGTTAGGAGAAACAGCCTCTCAGCATTCATCCTGTTATGCCCCTTTAAGGATATTACATGATGAATTAAGATTCTGCTGTTTAATGTAATAATGTTCTACATTGCTGTACAGGCATCAAGCAAAATGGAACGTCCACCCACATAAGGCAGATGGCCTCAATAAGGTAGGCTTTAAGGAGTATTAAGAGGTAGATAGAACTTGGGGCCAAGGCAACTAAAGGCGCAATCAGCAATGGTGGATAATTACAATCAGGAATGCATAAAGTACCTTAATTAGCTATGAGGCTGGAGGAAATTAGATACTAGAAGAGTGGGGTATGGAGGAGAGCATGGAAAGATTTTAAAAATGAACAGAATTTTAAAGTCAATCTGTTGCTTGACCAAGAGACAATGGGGTCAACATTAGGTTTGATGGGGGGCGGGTGTGTGTGTGTGTGTGTGTGGAGAATGAGTAAATGAACCTTGATGGCAGTTAGGACACAGGCAGAGTTTTGAATGATAAAAAGATAGACCCACGAGAGGTCTGCCAGGGAGACATTTGAATCATCAAGTCTAGGGGTAACAAAGGCATGGATGGATATTTCAGCAGCTGAAAAGAGACAGGGATGGAGTTGAGTGATGGGATGAAAATTATGATGGCATGGATAGAACACAGAACGTAGAACACTACAGCACAAACAGGCCCTTCGGCCCACGAGTTGCGCCGATCACATCTATACTCACCAATCCACAGACCTATCTATAACCTCCTATCCCATTAGTTCCCATATACTCATCCAGAAGTCTTTTAAAAGACCCCAGCGAGTTTGCCTCTACCACCTCTGATGGCAGCCAATTCCATTCACTCACCACCTTCTGAGTGAAAAACTTACCCCTAACATCCCCTCTATATTTGCTTCCCTGCACCTTAAATCTGTGTCCTCTTGTAGTGACCATTTCAGCCCGGGGAAATAGCTTCTGAGAATCCACCCTATCTATTCCTCTCAACATTTTATAAACCTCTATCAGGTCGCCTCTCAACCTACGTCTCTCCAGGGAGAAGAGTCCCAGCTCCCTCAACCTAAGGCCTGCCTCCCAATACAGGCAGCATCCTTGTAAATCTCCTCTGCACTCTTTTAATAGCTTCTACATCTTTCCTATAGTGAGGCGACCAGAACTGCACACTGTACTTCAAGTGGGGTCTGACAAGGGTCTTATAAAGCTACATCATTACCTCCCGACACCTAAACTCAATTCCTCAATTAACGAAGGCTAGTACACCATACGCCTTCTTGACCACTTCCTCCACCTGCGAGGCCGATTTAAAAGTCCTATGGACCCAGACCCCAAGATCCTTCTGCTTCTCAACACAGCTAAGACTCCTACCTTTGATATTGTACTCCTTCATCCCATTATTCTTGCCAAAATGGACGACTATACATTTATCCGCGTTGAAGTCCATCTGCCACTTCTCCGCCCAGTCTTTCATCCTGTCTATGTCTCGCTGCAACTTTTGACATCCCTCCAGACCATCCACAACACCACCGACTTTGGATCGTCGGCGAACTTACTAACCCATCCCTCCACTTCCTCATCCAGGTCATTTATGAAAATGACAAAACAGCAAGGGGCCCAGAACAGATCCCTGGGGCATTCCACTGGTGACCGACCTCCATGCAGAAAAAGACCCATCCACAACCACTCTCTGCCTTCTGCAGGCAAGCCAGTTCTGGATCCACAAGGCCAAAGCCCCTTGGATCCCATGCCCTCTCACCTTCTCCAGAAGCCTTGCATGGGGGACCTTATCAAACACCTTGCTAAAGTCCATGAACACCACGTCCACCGCTCATCCTTCGTCAATGTGTTCAGTCACATTTTCGAAGAATTCAACTAGGCTTGTAAGGCATGGCCTGCCCTTGACAAAACCATGCTGACTATTTCTGATCATTCTAAACTTCTCCAAATGTTCATAAATCTTGTCCCTCAGAAGCCTCTCCATCAGCTTACCAATCACCGAGGTCAGACTCACCACTTGGTAATTTCCTGGACTATCCCTGTTCCCTTTCTTAAAAATAGGAATCACATCCGCAATCCTCCGGAACCACATCCGCAATCCTCCGGAACTTCTCCCATTTCCATGGACGACGAAAGATCATCGCCAGGGGCTCTGCAATCACTTCCCTCACTTCCCACAATAACCTGGGGTACATCCCATCCGGTCCCGGTGACTTGTCTATCTTAATAGAATTTAACAGATCTAACACATCCTCTTTCCCGACATCCACATACTCAATCTTTTCCGTTTGCCTCAAACCTGTAGTACTACCTCCCAGATCACTTTCCAAAGTGATAGGTCGTAAGCAGCTCATTTCTGGGCCAAATGTGACATCAAGATTATAGCAGTCTGATTCGCCCACAGTAAGTTGTGAGGGAGATGAGTGGAGGTGGCAGCAGCAAATAGGGACTAGTGTCTGAGGCAGGGACTGGAAAGAATTGGTGTTGTCGAATGCGAAATAGGAGGGAGCCAAGGATAGATGGGTAGGGACATTGAAGATACTGTGGATAGTAATGGCCAACTAGAGGTGAGGCTAGAAATGGCCAACTAGAGGTGAGGCTACATTGGATTTGGTGCTGGGCAATGAGCCAGACCAGGTGTTAGGCTTGGAAGTTGGTGAACATTTTGGTGATAGTGACCACAATTCGGTTACGTTCACCTTAGTGATGGATAGGGATAGGCATGAAGCTGGGGGCAGTAGTTATAGCTGGGGGAAGGGTAATTATGAGGCCATCAGGAGAGAATTAGGGTGCATAGATTGGACTAGGAAACTACAGGGACTGGGAACATCTGGAATGTGGAGCTTATTCAAGGAGCAGCTGCTGCGAGTCCTTGATAAGTATGTCCCTGTCAGGCAAGGAGGAAATGGTCGAGTAAGAGAACCTTGGTGTACGAAAAAAGTTGATTTGCTGGTTAAAAGGATAAAGGAGGCTTATGTCAGGATGAGGCTTGAAGGCTCGGTTAGTGCAATGGATAGCTATAGATTAGCCAGGAGGGAGCTAAAGAGTGAATTGAGGAGAGCTAAGAGAGGACACGAGAAGACTTTGGCTGATAGGATTAAGGAGAATCCTAAAGCTTTCTTTAGATATGTTAAGAATAGAAGATTGGTTAGGACAAGATTAGGGCCAGTCATAGACAGCAGTGGGAAGTTGTGCGTGGAGCCTGAGGAGATTGGAGAGGCACTGAATAAATATTTCTCTTCGGTATTCACGCAGGGTGATGTAAATGTAGTTATGGAGAACACTGAGGTACAGGGTAGCAAACTGGAAAGTATCGAAGTAGATAGGGAGGATGTGCTAGATATTCTCAAGGGTTTGAAGTTGGATAAGTCCCCTGGGCCGGACGGGATTTACCCTAGGATTCTCTGGGAGGCAAGAGAGGATATTGCAGAGCCTCTGGCTCTGATCTTCAGGTCCTCGTTGGTTACGGGTGTGGTTCCGGAGGACTGGAGGATAGCGAATGTGGTCCCATTGTTCAAGAAGGGGAAGAGAGACCTTCCAGGGAATTATAGGCCAGTGAGTCTTACTTCTGTTGTGGGCAAAGTATTGGAGAGAATTATTAGGGATAGGATTTATAGTTATTTAGAGAGAATGAATTGATTGGGGATAGTCAGCATGGTTTTGTGAAGGGTAGGTCGTGCCTTACTAACCTCATTGAGTTTTTTGAAAAAGTGACCAAAGAGGTGGATGGGGGTAAGGCGGTTGATGTGGTATATATGGACTTTAGTAAGGCGTTTGATAAGGTGGCCCATGGAAGACTTCTGCAGAAAATGCAGATGTATGGTATAGAGGGTGATTTAGCTAATTGGATTAGGAATTGGCTAGCAGATAGAAGACAGAGGGTGGTGGTTGATGGGAGATATTCATCGTGGAGTTCGGTGACAAGTGGTGTACCTCAGGGGTCTGTTTTGGGGCCCCTGCTGTTTGTAATTTTTATAAATGATCTGGATGAGGGTATTGAAGGATGGATTAGTAAATTTGCAGATGACACTAAAGTCGGTGGAGTGGTAGATAGTGAAGAGGGGTGTTATAGTTTGCAGAGAGACTTGGACAAGTTGCAGAGCTGGGCCGAGAGGTGGCAAATGGAGTTTAATGTGGAAAAGTGTGAGGTAATGCACTATGGCAGAAATAATAAATGTGTAGAGTATAGGGCTAATGGTAGGATTCTTAGTAGTCTTGATGAACAGAGGGATCTTGGTGTGTATGTGCATAGATCCCTGAAAGTAGGCAGTCAAGTCGAGAAGGTTGTTAAGAAGGCATATGGAGTCTTAGCTTTTATTGGTAGGGGGATTGAATTTCGGAGCCGCAACGTCATGTTGCAACTGTACAAAACTCTAGTGCGGCCGCACTTGGAGTATTGTGTGCAGTTCTGGTCCCCACATTATAAGAAAGATGTGGAGGCATTGGAGAGGGTACAGAGGAGGTTTACCAGGATGTTGCCTGGTATGGAGGGCAGGTCTTATGAAGAGAGGCTGAGGGATTTGAGGTTGTTTTCGTTAGAAAGGAGGCGGCTAAGAGGGGACCTAATCGAAACATATAAGATGATTAGAGGTATAGATAGGGTGGACAGTGATAGCCTTTTTCCTAGGATGGAAAAAGCTAGCACGAGGGGACACAGCTTTAAATTAAGGGGTGATAGTTATAGGACGGATATCAGAGGTAGGTTCTTTACCCAAAGGGTGGTTCGGGAGTGGAATGCCCTGCCTGCAGCAGTTGTAGATGCGCCAAGTTTGGTGGCGTTTAAGAGGTTAGTTGATAAGTATATGGAAGAGAAGGGAATGGTTTAGTTTGGAGGGGCATTGCTTTTTACATTGGTTGGCGCAACATCGAAGGCCGAAGGGCCTGTTCTGTGCTGTAATGTTCTATGTTCTATGATAGTGGAAAGAGAAGCCAGTGCTTCAACCAACTGACTGGTTAGATAAGAATGTAACCAGGCAAATACAGTTCCACCAAGTTGGAGGGGTTCTGGAGGCCGACAGTCTGGTCAAATCCATCACAAGTTGCTGACAGATGTAGAAGGGCAACAAGCTTGAAAAAAAAAATTAACCGGAATCCCCCTTTGTCGAAGTCATTAATATAGATTGCACAGTAAATAGCTGTTCCACAGATATAACTTTTAACAAGTAGCTTTGATGTATTAGATGCTATTATATCCTTCCTGTACTAAAAATATCCCACATTAAAAAATAAATAAATTCCATTTATTAAAAAAATTAAAGGAATATTCATAAAGAATAATAAGGTGCATAAAGGAATGAGATTAGATGGTGCATGAAAGGGATATAGAGTGGGGCATACCAAGAATAATGAGAAATGACAGACAGGATTATAGTGCATTAAGCAAATAGTGTGGTAAATAACGTTGGTGAGTTAGAAGCATAAATAGCCATTTGAGAATATTATCCAGCAATAATGAAAATCTGACGCCAAATGAGGGGGACTGGGCATTTAACATTTGAAAATATTGCGTTTAGAAAAGATAGGGATGAAAAAAGGGAGGTAGGTTTGCAGTAATGAGTGGGGAAGATACTAATGTTGGGAAAATGTGTAATAGGGCAGAGCTTATTTGATTAAAGTTGAGAAGGGGATATTTGCAAAGACTGAGGTCTTTTTCTAAGCGTGCGGTTTGTGTAAGTGTAAAATTTGCCAATGATATTAAATTTGGAAGTTTAATCATCAGCAAGGACAGTACCACTTGGCTGCAATATAACAGACAGGCTAGTATTCAGTGTGGAACGGCATCATATAAAACTAGAGTATTCTAGTTAAGTCAACAATTTTAGTCCAATTAATTAATTTTTAGCTCAGATATGTCTATGGTGAGAGAAACAGTTAATGTTTTGAATATGTATGACTCTTCAGGATTAAAGAGGGGAGAAGCGTGATAGATTATAGACAGGGGTGGAGCAAAGTATGTCAATGATAGGTGGGAACTAGGAGAGATTGCAACAAAAATGTGCAAGGCATGAGGCAGAGGGAGCAAATTTTAATGGCAGTGTTAAGGACTAAGGGAGGTGCTGATATGGCATAAGATAGCAGAATGGATTAACAAGAGAACAGTGCGCAATGAAAACAAAACTTAACAAGTGACACATGGTCCAGTGGAAGGTTTATGTGGAATCAGTTTTTTCATTTAAGAAACCATCAAGATGGAAATAAAAGGTTAGTCTGAAGTAGTGGAACTCAAAGTTGATCTCTAAGGGTTCTAATATGTCACCTTCTAAAATGGCATATTAAGCCCTTGGGATTAGAGTCTCGGCTGACAAGGAAAAAGCTGACACTCCTGATTTTCAATCCAGGTGATTTTTTTTTTTATGATGGAAAATATACGAATTTCAAAATGAGAACATATTTGGGCTTACTTATGATGCTCTTTATAGCTGCATTAATGGTATCTTGTGCATTAGCCTCAGGCATGAGGAACTGCCTCTTATGAGAACTTACAGTATGGCAGTGAGCACCAATAAACCATATCACTAGATAAGTTACCAACAGTAATGCAAAGAATTGGTTGGGTTAGGTAGGTGCTAGCAGCTTAGGAGAAGAATCTAATAGCTGTTGGGAATTATACACTCTGCTGCACATGAATACATTTGTTCTATAGCTATAAAGCCAAGGCATAATTTAAGTCATCATGGAAATAGTGTTCTTTTCAAATTGATACAACTGCTCCACAAATGATTTCTAACTGAATCCATCATTCAACAATACAAAAAACTATTTACAAATCTATTCTTAATATAAGCACTTAAACACTTTATTCATTCCATTTAAATATTAGAGACCAAATTATATAAAAGAGCTTTTCACAGATCTGTAATATTTTAAACTGAAGTGTATTAGGTATCTCTTGTTTAATCAGTATTCCATATTCAGAATTACAAGATTTAA